>CM051036.1:41571925-42206925 GCA_027627225.1 Congeria kusceri | reverse complement strand
TGAGATCTAACCTGTTTCAAACTACCTGATGTGATGGACATACCTGAGCTGTGAAATTAAATCTAGGTACTTTCATCGTATGCTCCACCACGCTGGGTTGATTTACTGCATATTAAACATTTGAGATAGGTTTAAGATCTGCAAAACGGAAAGCTAGACAATTTATAAGCAATATACATGTTTGGCTGAAAACCCCGGTTACTGGTACACCAAACTTCTTTATGTCTTTTTATTTATTAGATTTTTTTTTCATCGTAAAAAGGTGTGAATGGAAAAGTTAGACAAACACATTCATCTGTATTTAGTCTGTAAATATTTATACAGCTAATGTTAAAATACTTTTTCAGTTTTTTTTTTGTATAACCTTTCTTTTTAAATGTATTGTATTTGTTTACAAAAATGAGTGCTTTATTATAGTCATTATTATGATATTATTAATAAATGTATTGATTCATGTACACCAAACGTTTTTTTTTTTGTATTTCAAAGTTCATTCCCCAGTAGAAAAATAAGACAACATTTGCAAAAGAGACTCTTATCAAATTGTAAAACGTATGCGTGTAATATATCTGAAAGTGTGCGTATAATTTCCAAAATTATCTCTCATGCAATGTACAGTATTACGAATTTTACTGATTTTGCCCTATAGTGCATTATTATTAACAGTATATTTTGACATATAAGTGATTAGCGGATGGTCCATAAAGCCACGTAGTTTTATAATGGCCATTGACAACCGAATGTAAGCTGTCCCTACCTCGACACAAGATAGTACTGGAGAGTGACTATGTGATTGACAAATGGCATAAGTAATCGCAATGACTGACAGGCGATGACCGTTTTATGCATCATGTAGTTGAAACCTCCACGCATCCGCCTATAACGGTCACCATTGGCGGAAATATCGACTGTCAAATAGTGTGCACTTGCCATGTGAAATCGAATATCTGCCGTCCGTCTTAGTTTTCTTATTTGTATCAGGATACGCTTTGTTATCTTCTGATATTTTTATTCAGAAAACTGCAACAAACAGAAAAACTAAACAAATAAACAAAAAAGTGAAAACAGCATTGCTCATGTAACATAAAGAATGGTCGATACCAGCAAGGGATACACATGCTTTATACCAAGTAAAGTCCTAATAACACGATGTTTGTCGAGGGTTGACGAGACGCACTGTCACCCTCAAGGAAGTCAATATTTATTTTTATTATACAGAGCAATCCAGTATCAGTTTCGTACCGGGCGACATACCGGTAGCGGGCGACATTACCGGCGACATATCAAATTGTTGCTATGAACAGCTTTGTAATGCGCTTTTTGATAAAAGAAATGACTAAACGTTTATTAACGATAGGCATCGCAACACAACTTGTGAAGGTTTTTATAGTACATATATAGCGAAACTACATTTTACATTTGTGTTTGCTACGTTAACAATTATTCTTGATCCTCACAACTAATTGCCCGCTCTCGTGAACATCAGTGTAGTCAATACGCTCTGAAATGAATGGACAAATCAACCACCATTTACATATGAGGCGCGTCGTTGGAAAACCGGACTTAATGCATGTGCGTAAAGTGTCGTCCCGGATTAGCCTGTGCAGTCCGCACAGGCTAATCCAGGACGGCACTTTCCGCTTTTGTGGTATTTCTGTTTCATGGAAGTCTCTTCTAAACATAAATACACTGTAGGCGGAAAGTGCCGTCCTGGATTAGCCTGTGCGAACTGCACAGGCTAATCCGGGACGACACTTTACGCACATGCATTACGACCGGTTTTCTCACGACGCGGCTCATATGCATTATTAGGGGTTGGGGTTTCGTTTAAGTTTAAATTAAACACAGACAACTAGATGTTTATTTAATTTATTTTCAACGAGAATTCGTTGACTTTGAAAGAACACTTTGAATGAAATGAGTCGTCATGCAATAAAATATATTCTCTTAAACCCATATAATAACAAAACAAAAGAGCATAAACAAACAACATAACATTCATTATATAAAGGTATCTATTATATTAATTCTACAGCTCTTATTGATTATGACAGAGCACACGCCTGCCTAATAAACGACTACCATAACTAACTACAAGTGATACGTATGTCATACTGGAAACATCTCATAGATAAAGTCATAGGACATCCGGACAGGATTAATTATGCAAATATACAACTAGTAATAACCAATAAAATTGATCACGAAAAAAATATTGACAGAATAGAAAGTAACACATAATTCATTTTTTCCATAACTTGTGTTGGCTATTAAACAAATGACATAGCGTTATGTTGCCTAGCTATCATAGAACATTGTATTAATCTAATAATTGCCTTCATCCTTGTCGTGCAATATCTTGTAATGTGTTTTTAAATAGGGCCTCCATAATTATTTTGAACATAAACGAAACTAGAGTCCTATAATGGTACGTTCATATAGTCTCCCAACTCTTGTTGTTTAAATACATCGTAAAACAATTCTTTCAAACTCTACAAACTAATTTCATCATTCCGGAAAATAATAACATAATGATTAAACCCCTAATGTTCTGCATTACACGTTCTAAAGAAAGACTGTTGTACACATTTGCAGTGGCTTCTGTTAAATGTGGTGACCGATTCAAAAGGAGAAAATACCACCAAAAACGTGTTATTTCATGTACTTTACATTTAAACGGGAAATAAATAAATAAATAAAACGATTTGTTAAGAAGCATCGTTTACACTAAACACACACTTTGTTGCAATATAAATAAGTTGCGATTTGGATAGTAAAACAACCATTGAAATAAAAAATATTAACGTGGTCTACAATACTGTTCGCCTGAACGTTCGTCGGAGTAGTACACATGTTGCCCTACATTCTGTAATACTAGCATTGCAATAAACGTTGAGACAGGACAACCCAGTGTCTAAGAGCAGTTGAGACACTAGGCTTATCTACCGAACACAAACTGGTCGGTGTTGATGTTGTTGCCTTGCCTTGCCCACCAGGGCAACACCTGTACTGGCGGGCCAGTCTGGCCCATGGCCTGGGGCATTGCAGGACCGTTCTGGTTCATGATCAACGGAACACATCGCTGTCGATTCCAGTCGCATCTCAAATACTGAGAACCACACGTATTTGAGTTAGGAATGCACGCTGGCCTTCGTTCGTACTTGTAAATTCGTCGGGTAAAGATGTCATTTATTCCATCTATAACTAAAAGTCTACCTAGTCCCATGGAGGCCAGCGGCTGGTGAGCTCTTTCGCCAACAATACGCGGGTAGTCCCGTGCGGGGTCAATGCCGCGCATGCGCTGGTTTGTTCTGAACTCCTCCCAAAGATAATCAATAAAGGCATGGTGGCAGTAAAACAGAGGATCGTAAGACGCAGATTCTATCCGGCTCATAATTTGACCGACGTACACATGGACGTCGTTGTGGAGCTCTTCCATGTTGGTAGCTTCCGGAGCGTTTGGGTTAGTGATGTCAGCGATAATGCTCTGGGACATGATAGCGCTTATGTCGTTGGGGTTCATCAGTCGGCGGTCGCTCCCGACGTCGCGACCAAGAGGACCAAAGGGAGTTGACCAGAAAGCAAATGGACCTACAATAATAAATATATAATTCTTAATACATGTGCATGTTCCTTTTGTTATTTTTAATTTGAATGTGGTAAAGCATTCAATCGCGATTATTCGCATACAAAGTATATTAAATCCAAGACCAACAAGGTCAGCAACTAAATTACAGGCGTCCGCTATTGTAAGCGCGATATTATTAATAATAAATTAAATGTTGCTTGAGAGATACTATACAGGCGTCCGATATTGTAAGCGCGGTATTACGGGTTGCTTGTGATAAATAATACAGGTGTCCGCTCTTGTTACCAAGATTGTAAAAATCGCTTATAATATATATGTCTACCTTCGGTGACCTGGCCGTTAGCGGTGCCCATGAAGAGGGGCGAGAAGAGAATGGACTGCCTGGGGTTGGGCAGCGCCTCCTCCAGCGTGTTGTCCCAGTAGGGGATCGTCACATTTGCCACCTTCTCACGCATCGCGTTCTCGCAGCTAGAAGAGAAAACAATCATCGAGTTTATACGCAAATAAGCCCATTTGAACAACCTCCTCCAGCGGCATCATTGGTAGTGAAATTCGGTGAACTTGCCAAATGGTCTTTCTTTTCGACAAGTGACCAAATGCCATAATCAGATATGAAGGTTTTAAAATACTAATATTTAATATGGTGATCTTTTTATGTGATAAAAATGAGTTTTATTTTTCATTTATTGCAACCATATTTTTTAAACAGATCAATGTTTAAATAAGCGGGACTTAATAATTGCAATTTCCTCTTTTATAACTTGATAATCAATTTGTCAATAATACTGTAATAACAATATATACAGGAAGAAGTAATGACTTACAGAACAAGGTATGTCCTGTGCCAGCCCAGGAAGTTGGGGCCGCCGTGCGCAGAGAGGGCGGTGTTCAGATGGTGGAGGGAGGCGAGGGCGTCGAACTTGTTGGGTGGCACACTCTGAAATCAGGCATGTCTTGTGAAGGAGATGGTAACACATTGGGTGATACGTTACAAAGTAGCGGTCATATGCGTGAATGTTCATGGATGTTGGATAATGACGTTACAAGTATACATGGATTCCATTGGCATTGCCACGAACATAGAACATAGTGTGCACTACTTGGAAAGAACAATGTTCTTAATGAGAGATTGGGAGATAAATGGGTGAGCAAATGAACAAAAAAGTACAATGTCTTCATTTATATTTCCTATTATTATGAATGCATAGCGTAGGGCGCAATGTTCTTAATGTCATACAATCAAATTAATGTACTAAACTTTGTGGCTATATTTGCGTGCAAACACGAAACATTCATACTTGCTAATGCAAAAGGTTTTTCATACCGTATCCTGCTTCAGAAGTCGTATCGCGTTGTGGAAGTTGTTCCTTTCCACGTCTGTCACCATCCGGTACTCCTTGCGGATACGTACTTCTCCTTCCGGTGGGAGGTAGAATAAGGAGTTAAGCCAGTTTAAGAAACGAGGGTCCAAGGACCTGCAATGGAAGATTTGATAATACAACCGTTATATTGCGGTGTATTGTATATAACATTTATTACTAAAACTGTCCATAGCACATTAAAAGCATTTTTTAATATATTAAATATTGTATCCCCGTACCAAACACAGTTTTATATTAATCACATACATCTTAACAATAATACAAATAATAATAAACATCCTATTTTATTTGGCAAAAGTTTGGTAACATTATGACTGCGATAACATTAAAAAAAGCGTAGACGGATATTCTTTCCTATACATTTTTCATAATTATGTATTTCTAACATTTTACAAATGGTTAAATTACATATTTCACACAAAGTAAGACAAATGCAAGTACTTAATGAAACGTTATTTTTATTATATTTCAATTGACAATATTATAACTAAAACTCGGAATCTCATTTCCCCATTTTCGCTCAAAAACTTTAAAACGTTATAGAATATAATGCAACACCAATGAACATCGCCAACAATTTTAGAAAATTATTACAGATTCATTGACCCTACGGCCGTTGCCTGCTGGGCATCGATGTCGAAGTACGGCAGAAATATTGCCCAGAACACAAACACCACACCAAGGGCTCTCATTGTCTGAAATTTAAGAAATACAAACATATTAATACTTTCATATTAATAAAAACATTAATTGTATGTAATGGAAGATATTATAAATCGTTCACGTTTTGGGTTGTCGTCTGTTATATTATAAATCGACCACAAGTTCGCATGCCGATTGTGTTATTTTTAATTATTTCTTGTGTCGTCATTATTATTATAAATAGTTCGGGTTTTTGTGGGTCGTCTATATAAATATTAATCTAGCTATATGAGCAGCGTCTTTATAAATTCATATTATGATATGTTCCTTGATCTAGAGTAGCACTAATAATAAATATATACATATGTAATATCAAAAACAAGAGAATAACAGAAGACAATAAATAATTAGAGCATAAAAGATACCATTTCTCAGCAAAAATCAAGAAAATATTTATTATTTGGAAATATAATATACATTTCAAGTTTTTGCCACAAAATATTAAGTCGCCGCCCCAGCTTTGTAAAAGGCTAAATTTCACCGAGCTTCACACGTGCTTTACCACGTGGTCTGTTGTGAAAACTAGGTTAAAAGTTAAACGTGTGGTATCCGAGTGCAATGATTGGATAAACCACGGTAAGCTTTCGAATGTTTCGTTTAATACAATAACTTTTAAAGTTTATTGTTTTGTATTCCCCCAGATAATTGCTTGTTGCCCAAACTTTGTTTGGGATACGTTGACTTCCAACTCACTCATTTCATTCTAAACCCCCGAGGGGAACCTGTGTTGAGATCATCTTAGTGGCAACATTTCAAATAACGTATAAAATGGCGTCAAGTTTCAACCATGTAGAGTAACTGGACATCGTACAAATGGTCCTGGTTATCAGTAACAAAGAAAATAATGATATGTTGGACAAATATATATGGATAATTATATTTTTATTCAGGTTAAAATGCACATTACAATTAGGCTTACTAATATAATGAAAATTTGAGATATGGAAAATAAATATATTTTTTCGTAAAACTATTCCTCTTCAAAATATATTTAAATGAAATTGCGTAAGTATTTTCAATTCACACATGTTAAGAACTTACGATTGCATACATAACAGCAATACGGAAGCAATATTGACATAAGGCTATTTCATGATTTTAACTGAATGTACAATACAAAATTGATGAATATAATATGCAGCAAACACGTTTTTAGTGCTTGAGCGTATCATTAAATAATATTAAAATACCTTATATTTTCGGTCAATGCAATAATCTAACACGGCGTATAAAAACCCGAAAACTTAATTCAGATGGATTGTTGTATTTTCCTAACAAATAGTGGTCTGTTCTGTTCACAGCGTTCCAGTTTTAGTGTACTAATGTATACAATAAGAATGGTATTGTGACAAAAGTTGACGGCTATTGTAATATTTACTACTTAACAAGTGCGCATCGACGAAATAAAATAACAGAACTATACAGTGCGCAGCTGACAAGTGACACCATTTATGTTTTCCGAATTCATAATTAATGAATTGCGTGCTGCCGGTCAACGTTCGAATACCTATATGTTACATTTGTACAGTGTTACATTTCCAGGGGTACATATGCACCTGTTAGTGGACGTGATAATTAATATGCCTTTCAAGAAATATCTTTGGTCAGCAATGTTAAGTGTATGAGGAGAACCAAGAAGTCACAAAGATCAATTCTATTGGTTTATTGCTTGCTTTCAAAATAAACGTATGCTATATTGCGTTTATACAGCAATATACATATGACTAGCTGGACATGGGTGCATTCCTAACATTTTGCGATTATACAGAAATATATAATTTACTTTGTAAACACATAACTAGAATTGAAGTTGAAACTTAACTTAGCTGGCAATCGACCATGTCTTTTTACACCTAAACAAACCCAAAATTGAGAACAAATATGTAGCGTGTCGTAGGAAACCGGGCTTAATGCATGTGCGTAAAGTGTCGTCCCGGATTAGCCTCTGCAGTCCGCACAGGCTAATCCGGAACGGCGCTTTTCGCTTGTATGGTATTTTCAGTTTCAAGGAAGTCTGTTCTAAACATAAATCCACTGTATGCGGAAAGCGCCGTCCCGGATTAGCCTGTGCGGTCTGCACAGGCTAATCCGGGACGACACTTTACGCACATGCATTAAGCCCGGTTTTCCCACGACACGCCTCATATATATTATCCATTGTAATGACTGGTTTGCAAGACATAACATAACGAACACAGTTCATTTAAAGAATAGATGAATAGTTGTTTTGCGCATTTATAATATACTTGTATACATACATGTTTTATCTAAGCTGTCTTTCTTGCTTATGGTGGATTGGAAATCAATGTGCAAGGCTTTTAATTCAAAGTGTAGTACATTAATTTGATTGAACAATAAATCGAATAATGTTAATTAACGGAAACTATATTGGGCATTACGCTCTGAACATTACTTATGATTGTTACAAATGGTGTATGAAGGCATGCATTTAACAACAAAGACTTTTATTACATGTAATCACAAGTAATAATGTTTTATTGTCTGTAAATGGGTGTATTAGCCGTTAGGGTTTGCTTGACAAGTCGAACTAGCTTCTGGCTTCACACACGGCTTGACGTGAAATGACAATTAATGATTTATGTGCGCTTATAACTCACACAGAAACATTATAGATGTTTGAAATGTCTCGATTGAGAATTATTGTTGTTTTATAACATCTTAAAGTTCGTTGTTATTTTATGTCACAGGATATTTGCAATCGTGTAATGTATGCCAATCAAGTCATGATTGAAGTAAAATAATTAAGTTAATTGTATATAGTGCTATAGGAATACTGAATCGAAAGAAGGCTATAACTAATAATGAATCAGCCACGCAACAGTTGCAAAACCTATGTTTGAGTGACCGGCGCAAGCCCTGCAAGCCGCCAAAAAGTCTTCACGGTATGCTAAATAAAACGGTAAAAGACAAAATACACGATTTACAGGGACAGCCCTCATACTGTCAATAAAGAGCAATGTGTAAAACATAGAAGAGGTAATAAAACGGATCATGTATTTATAACTAATCAGAACGCTTTATTGTGCAGTAATTTGCCTTGCGTCTGCGTGACAGTGAAATAAGTGTCAATATTAAAACGTACCATCGGTCAAATGGCCATAATACATACATTTCTCGTATATGCAGATATGTGACGTAGATGTCTTACGAGGAAACAAGACTTTTGCTTAAGGTAACGTCAAAACCTGTTTTTGGATTAAATGCCTAAATATCTATGCAATGCAAAATGCAAGCTGATGTGAATAAATCGTTTTGCTGCTCCTAAATATAAACATAGCCAGGAAAAGATTCAGAGCGAATCAACTTGTTGTTGCACCCTGCACCATTTCGTTCCCCTTGTGGGCTTTTAAACTTAACTTATTTTTGCAAATTTTCAACGACAAATGAAAATGCTATGTTAATAAATGTTATTTAGCATAACAATGACAAAAATGTGGATTAACAAAATGATAAGAAAATGTCTAAGAACAGGCTCGGCTTAACCACTGCTCCTTTTAAGCAGCACCATGTACATTTGAGGCGCTTCATGGGAAAACCGGACTTAATGCATGTGCGTAAAGTGTCGTCCCGGATTAGCCTGTGCAGTCCGCACAGGCTAATCCAGGACGGCACTTTCCGCTCAAATGTATAATATTTATATTAACTTCATAATAATACGTACTTTTGTATTCTGATTAATCAAATACCTATACACTGGTTTTAAGATTTGTTTTGAGTGACAAAATCCCTGAAAATGCTGTCACACACGAAAAAAGAAAGTCAAATAAAATATATTATTTAGTGTAACAATGAAATTAACTTAACAAATAGCGTAATAAAAGAAGATTCGGTTGTCAAACACCTTTTTTTCTGCATTACTATGATACCGTGAAAATAGGGGAACGCTTAATGCACAGCGAATAATTCAGAAACTAGGATTTATTTTTAATACAATGTACCTTCATTGTTCAAGTAAGACGTCCATTGAAACAGTTGTCAACATTATGCAGAAATGTCATATTTTTTAATATACGATTATTTCCCAACCATTCATTATATATATTTTAAGTCTTTTACACTGGCCATCACCATTATATTAACCATTTCAAAAGTAAATCGGTGCTGTCGCTCGTCAAAAAAACACACCACAATTAATGAATGTTTACATTTTAGATGTGACGCTCTCTTTGTGTTTTACAACACTGGATGTACGCTTGATATACAGTGATCTCCTTTAATAACAGGTCCGTACGTTACTATTAGAGACGAGATGTGTTTTACGTTGATCATTGACGCCACCATCAATTAAATTTTAACTTACGATTAACTTATATATCCCTACAAAATGTAAACTGTGAAATATAAGTCTTCGTTAGCGAACTCCGTTATTTTATATAAGATTTCACATTCACACCACCTATTTTATTCGAAGCCTGCGACATAATATTTCTGAGATACAGACTATATATTCAGGGTTTTATTTATGACGATGTCGCTTCACACCTTCTTGACAAACGAAGAAAAGAAAACATTGTTACTTGCTTTATTTTCTTGGCAAAACTACGAGCTAAGACATTTACTGCCACAACTGCAAGAAGTACTGCATATATAATCGGACAGGAATAGTAGTTATAGTTACTTATGTCCTTTCCACTATTCATTTTGAAGTTAGTTTATTTTTTTACATATTTATAAATTATACTATAATAAAATACGAAATAAAAACAAATTAGACGAAATAGTAGAACGTACGATTAAACCAAATAAAAGTTTGCAGAAAAACAATCATGCTAAACTAAACTGAGACATCTGGCCAAACAGTTAAGCAAGTATTGTAACGTAACTAATACGTCTTGAGTGTTGTGAACAATCAAACCATACATATATAGCAGCCCAAATAAAACCCATTAATCTTCACACAGGACCGCATGACATGTTACATTAAAACAACCTGCAAAGGTACATAATTTATGCACGAATTTATTTCCAGTGCACAATTTACAATCTTGACATTCGCTTCCGACAAACTTCTCCATGAAAACGGAAACTCGATTTATGTACGTGTTTTTTATATATTTTTTTTTAAGTTTTATATTTTTCTATATGTATATGTTTTACTTAGTTGCTGACTTGCACTATGTTTTTCTTTAATGCATGCGATAATATTGTTACAGACAGCGAATTCAGGCATCCGTACAAGTAACTTGTATACAAAACCGCATTCCGTTTAATTTACTGCCGGTGTTGCTCACTAAACTTTAAATATATGAATAAATCAAACTGCCAAAAATAAACAGTATCACGAAAATACGCATTTTGTTTTCAAATGCATTTTACAAACATGAACATTGTAACATTAGTTTTAACAGCTGTGTTTATATAAATTGTGTTTGTGGCTGCTATATGTGTTTACTGAATTGTATTGAGAGTTGGGCCAATATTCACAAAGCTCCTCCCACGGGAAATCTTAACTTAAGTTCTACTTAAGTGGATATTTCAGTTTTAATTTTCTATGTGAAATCCAATAATTTCAGTTTACAAAAAGGTAAAATATGAACCATCAAAGCAATATTTATTATCTGTTAATATTTTAATGTACAATTATCTACACATGAAACTGCCAAAGACTTAAGGAATTTTGTGAATTTAAGAAATTTACTTAAGTTTTCCCTTAGGAGCTTTGTGAATACGGGCCTTGGTCACGTGCCTTTTATAAAAGACCTTATGCTGGTGATAAGAGGCCTCTCCGGCTGATTCAGCTGGTGTTAAACATTGTTTACATGAGTGCGTTGTGGTTAGTTAAACATTGTTTACATGAGTGCGTTGTGGTTAGTTAAACATTGTTTACATGAGTGCGTTGTGGTTAGTTAAACATTGTTTACATGAGTGCGTTGTGGTTAGTTAAACATTGTTTACATGAGTGCGTTGTGGTTAGTTAAACATTGTTTACATGAGTGCGTTGTGGTTAGTTAAACATTGTTTACATGAGTGCGTTGTGGTTAGTTAAACATTGTTTACATGAGTGCGTTGTGGTTAGTTAAACATTGTTTACATGAGTGCGTTGTGGTTAGTTAAACATTGTTTACATGAGTGCGTTGTGGTTAGTTAAACATTGTTTACATGAGTGCGTTGTGGTTAGTTAAACATTGTTTACATGAGTGCGTTGTGGTTAGTTAAACATTGTTTACATGAGTGCGTTGTGGTTAAAAACGAATGCATATTATGTAATTTGAAATATATAGCTCAGCCTTTTAGGTATAGTGAATGCCTTTCTTTCAATATATAATAATTATTGCTCTTGGTATTTATTTCAAAACTATTCGCGTTCAATCGTTGCTTAGGTATATCTATAAAATATCCACCGTTTTTAAAAATAGACCAAAGCATGACGAATTTCTTTTCAAAAAGGAAATTAGAAATTAAAATACACTGTAGGCTGAAATACACATTCAATGCTGAAAGATGCTGACTACATAATGTTTCATACAAGTTTTGCATGTCATGTTCTTGTCTTGTCTTTGTTGCGCATTGTACACAGGACCAAAACAAGGAAAACATCGCTGGACACCGTTGACAAATGACGATACAGAGTCACTGTCTGTAGCTGCATCACTGGGCCGTCTTAATACTCTGCTAAAATACAACAATTGCATATACATGTACACTGCACAGACAATTGTAGAATTGCATGTGTTTTGTTGAACATGTATATGATGATAACTGCTTTAATTTGTCATTGGCCTTCTTAGTGTTGCATATCGAGATTTTAATTGATAACAAAATGTTTTATTTTATCTTAATAAAAGATTACACGTTTGATACGATGCTCTTATTATATTATACAGAATGATATTAATCATAAAAGGCAATGCTTCAACTGCTGTTTTTAGTCTGTTGGCGGAAGCCAACGGTCTTTAGTAGGGTGATTTCGAGAGATTGAATCGCGTGGCATATTCTTTTCTTTGCAGGCTATGAAGCAATAACAATCGATACCCGTACATTTATACGGTCCGTCGGCTATTTCGGCCCTTTCAGAATTTGTCGACACGTTCACTGTTATGCATATTATTGCGTTTGCCGCGTAAAGTAGTTGGCATACAAACCTACATATCAATAAAGATATTGAAAGTAAGGATTATAAAAATGAGTAGTTCGATTTGCCTTGTGTAAAAATGTCATTTCAGGAATTTAGTTTCGTTGAAACAAATGTGTCACTTCTGTTAAACAATATTTGCACTCTATTTCCCTTGATTTTGGTGTCTTTCCTTTTTTGGCAACAGTCTTTACACGCTGTCAGCGTTTTGATTCAGAGTGTACACTGTGTGACTGTCACACGTGTTCGCCCTTTCCATGACTTAAAGACCGAAAGAGTACAAATACCGCCCCGCAATGGATGAAAACGATTATTATTTCATGATGTTAGAATTAAACTGCCATCAACATTATGACCTAAGAAAATAGTATAAAGGTTTTTATTTGCAAATCGTTCGGAACAAGCTGTGTTATACATATTTGAATTTGACGCCGATATGGTTTTGTGCTTAGTTTCTTAATTAAATGAAAATTTATTTGATGGAGTTCAGCCATTTCAGGAGTGTATAGGAAAATAGGGGAATTTTGTAACGTCAAGCCTAAGATCATGCTAAATATTCGCCCATAGCTCATTGCCGATTTAAAAGAAATTGATGAGACAGTGTATATTGGGAAGTCATCAGGCTTGAATTCTTTTATCATATGCTTCATGTGCGGCTTGTACAGACTTGTCAGGAATGCAGACTAGTAGCGTCACAACATAGAGTCTTGCGAGGTCATATTCAAACATACGTTTGTAACATGTGCAGGTTTATACTGTGTTACCAGACCATGCTTCTCCTACCAATTATCACAAATGAGTTTGTTAGCGGAGTGTGTTGTCAACATTATTACAAAAGACATATGTGTTTTATTTGTCTTTGCATAGACGCCAAAATCACACAAAATATTCAGTGTTATTATTTGTTATTTGCATGAACACTAAATGTTATATATAAGAACATTAAACTTTAATTCTTGTACGTATTCACATATATATATTTCCACATTTATGAAGAAACACAATTATTGAAAGGGATCACAGTTTAAGTAAATTATGTAATGCAATCATCGGAACAATATGTGAACGCAAACAACAAACAACCCCCACTCCCCCCCCCCCCAAACAAAAATAATAAAAAATTAAGTACATTACGATTACCTACATAACAAAATAGGGCGTTCATATAACCATTTTATGAATCCTTTTTATAAAACTTCAAACAATGTTTTATATTATTGTCACTACAGCAATTAAACAGCACACTTAAATAACACTTATCCACTGGCCAGCTGTTTATAAACTTGACTTTAATCGCAAAATACAGTGTTGATGAAAAAAACATCGATTTATCTAGTCCAAATATTGATATAATATAAAAATTAAGTTGTCCAAATGTGCCATAAAACTGAAATTGATAATGGAATATTTAAGAGAAATCTGTTAATTTACGAAAAGATAATGTTTAATATTTACATTTTGGCAATATGTTAAGCAATTCAATTCAATTTTAAATGCAGTTTTATCACCGTTACAACTGAATGAATAACACCAATGTTTCAAATGGAGCACACTTTCCAATCAAACCGTAAATAAAATGTTTCTATGATTACGTATGAACATGTACATATAATTGGCAAAATCGAAATCGACGTTGAAGAATTTTATTTGTGGCTCCTCCAGGGCAGAATATGACACGTGTTTAAGTATGAACAGTTCACACTCCTATTTTTAATATATGCTCAATTTCCTGGTAAATGTATATGATGAGATATATAGTTTTAAAATGTAGCTATAGACGATCTATTGATATCTAGATTTGATAACCAAAACGAAAACCCTTTTGATTCACTAATAGCGCAAACTTGAGGAAATACAATTTTGTTTGCAAGTCCATATTTAAAACACACGTATGCTTATTTTTATTTTGGATATTTCAGAAGAAAGTATAATCCTATTCACAATAGCTTCATTGAATGCAAAACTGCTCCTCAAGGACTGATGCTATTTTTACCTCAAATTACAAGCCTACAAACATGGACTTTTGCTATTTTTACCTCAAATTACAAGCCTACAAACATGTATTTGATTGTAACTCAATGACTGATGACAAGCTAATGGCAAGGAAAAGACTATGAATGCATGGTTAGGGAAAAGGTAAGGGGCTGAAGGTAAGAAATTAGCGTAGCCTGTGTCAATGGTAAAACAATACCAATCTAAAAACCTACATTAGAAATTACAGGCATGTTAGGTACTGTACATAGGCGAAAGCTCAACGCCCCCAATTGATGACTAGCGATAAAACTCAACGAAGCAGATTTAGACAAAGGATATAGCGTTATATCTTATTAGCTAAAATGAACATCTAAACGTGACGCAAAAAGTACCGAATGTGGAAACTGACAAGTTTGTTTCACAGGCTGGAAGTGGAAATTGAAAAGGGGGGAAGAAAAAGCGCAGTGGATAGTAGATCAACGGTTGGACTGGGCATCACGAAGGAAATTAATTAAAAGTATATTCTTGTGGCAACATTCAATATATTCTATAAGAAGAGAAACTCTATTCGACTATGTATTTCGTGATAATCCTTTTCAAACATGTATATATTACTAAAATGGTATATTTTTTAAAACTCTATTTACAGGTATTTATACTATTTTTAAATAAAATACAAATTATTTACACTACAAAAAAACCCCACTAAATTGGTTGAAAGGCGAAGAAAACATATGTAGACATGTTTTTAGGCCGAACTATTGCTTACGTTCAACATTATGAAATCCATATACATAGTGAGTTGAAAAACTGTTCAATGTAATCCACATACGACATGTAAATAATAATAATCATCATATAAATATCCTCAAAACGAACATAACGAAAATAACAACGGGGCTTGGAAATTACATGCAAAAACTATAAGATTTGGTAATGGAAATACCCGGTAGATTATTATTTCATTAGCAAAAAAGGACAAAATAAAAATATAGCGAATAAAAATCGTACATTTTTAAGAAGTATAACAATAAACAAATGCATTTGGACGTCACGTTCGGAACACAAAAATTCAGCTAATAATAATTTATAACTAAGAATTTGTGAGAAGAATAACAAAGATTGCATAAGGATAATGTAAGCCTAGTTTTAAAAAGAGTGTTTTAAATAGCGATCTCACAGGCATCAATACCGCAAATCAAAATTTAAAAAATAAAGCGTTTTTTTTTAAATACAACATTTTAACATAACGATGTCATTGCTAAGTAAAAGATAAGTAAAATAATTAAACGAAGGAAAACAATCAAATTAAACATGTAGATCTTTAGCATACTATAAAGCACCACATAAATTATAGATAGGATTTTAAGTAAATGTTACATTAGCTTTGATAACAATACAAAGTCGTGCATATTGATTTTTTAACTATTGTTTTCGTGCATAGTAGAAATTCGTTTCCTTGCAATAATTTTGATAATGGCTGAATGTTTACTACAACGTGCAGAAACCGTCGATGATAGGATTTTAAGTAAATGTTACATTAGCTTTGATAACAATACAAAGTCGTGCATATTGATTTTTTAAGTATTGTTTTCGTGCATAGTAGAAATTCGTTTCCTTGCAATAATTTTGATAATGGCTTAATGTTTACTACAACGTGCAGAAACCGACGAAAAAGGTTTGGTGAACTTCATACAATGTTGTTTACATGAGACGTTTTGTATGAATGCAAAACTTGTTTTAATTCAGTGAAGTATCAATTACCATCAACAAGACTTTCCATTAATAAAAATGAAATATTACATAATAACTGCAGTTGTTACTAAGCAATATATTTAACATATTTTATTCCAAGCTATTTATTCTAACAAGGCGTGCGTTTTGCAGTTATTTATCTAATTATCTGATGACAATTATGCATATTATTATGCAAACATATCTAGTGAATATTTGGTAAAATTTTAAATATAAACATACCGTCAGTTAAACTTAGTAATCTCCAAAAAATAACAGACGACAATTCAGCGTCCTTCAACAACCAACATGTCTCATCTGCTGTCATATTTTTTACCGTCGTGGTTATCATTTATGCGTTTTCGGCATTCTTCGGCTGTCTTCGGGAAAACCCGTTTCAACTATCGTCACTATTCGGCTAATTCCGCCGTGAACGCGACTGGACATAGGCACATGACCGTCACATCCAAAATGTGTTAGGTGCAACGCTGGTCATGATTTATGGTGTTTTAAGTTCGTATTAATTGACATATTTGTTTTAATGACCGGGCCAGAGAATATACAAGTGATGTATCGAGTTAAGCTGTCAGAAAAGTATTTAACTATCGTAGACGTAATAAACGTGTCCAAACCAATCATTGCCATTGTTGTAAAACTGTCACGCGGCTGCCCGACAACGATGTGTTCAGCATTCGAAGCGCATTGTATATTAATAGTATCTTAAAAAGGAATTCACGTATAAAAAGACACTATATTGTTTAATTTATTCTAACATGTCACGAGAAGAATTTTCTATAGACAAAGAACAAAATTCGCCGTTGTTGAACTACCAATAAACAACCCGAAAAAATTAGTTCCAGAACTGTAAAATATAGTTCGCATGTAACTGCAGAAAATGTTGTCCGGTCAAGTCGTTTTGCTATTTAAGTCTATATAAACCATGTGACCCCCGGGGTGTGCCCAGTTTTGACCCCAGGGGCATCATTTGAACAATATTTGTAGAGGACCACTATACAATGTTACATACCAAATATGAAACCTCTAGGCCTTGAAGCTTCAGAGGAGAAGATTTTTAAAGTCATTTTGTTATTCAGGTACCGGTATATATAAACCATGTGAGCCATGTGGTGTGGCCAGTTTTGACCCCAGGGGCATCATTTGAACATTCTTTATAGAGGACCACTATACAATATTACATACCAAATATGAAAGCTCTGAGCCTTACGGTTTCAGAGGAGAAGATTTTTAAAGTCATTTTGCTATACATGTCTATATAAACCCCCAGGGTGTGGCCAGTTTTTACCCCAGGGGCATCATTTGAACAATCTATGTAGAGGACAACTATTCAATGTTACATACCAAATATAAAATCTCTAGGCCTTGAAGTTTCAAAGGAGAAGTTTTTTAAAGTCATTTTGCTGTTTAAGTCTATATAAACCATGTGAGCCCCTGGGTGTGGCCCGTTTTGACCCCAGGGACATCATTTTAACACTCTTTGTAGAGGACCACTATACAATGTTACATACCAAATATGAAACCTCTTGGCCTCGCGGTTTCAGAGGAGAAGAATTTTAAAGACATATTGCTATTCAAGTCTATATAAACCATGTGACCCGCATGGTGTGGCCACTTTTGACCCCAGGGGCATCATTTGAACAATCTTTGTAGAGGACCACTATACAATGTTACATACCAAAATTTGAAACCTCTAGGCCTTCCGGTTTCAGAGAAGATTTTTTAAGTCAATTTGCTATTTAAGTCTATATGAACCATGTGAGCCCCAGGGTGTGGCCAGTTTTGACCCCAGGGGCATCATTTGAACAATCTTTGTAGAGGACCACTATAAAAAGTTACATACCAAATATGAAACCTCTAGGCCTTGCGGCTTCAGAGAAGAAGATTTTTAAAGTCATGTTGCTATACAAGTCTATATAAACCAAGAATTGAAATAATGCTCGCATTACCTTTGCTTATCGGCTAATAAACACCGATTTGGCGTTCTGATGCGTTATATTAAACCACTTGGGCGAACGCCATCGTCGCGGTTTAATTCCTGCGCATAAGAACTCCATATCGTTATTTATTGGCCGATAAACAACGATAAATCAAAAATTATTTCTTAAATGTACAATGTTTATTTAATTAGCACTTTATAAGCACCAACGCGACGTCTCGTTTGTTCACAGTATTGTTTCACTATAGTGTGTCCATGTACTTAATAAAATGTAGCACTATTACAGTTCCTTCTATCAAATCAACATACACATGTTATGGCCCAGGAGCATATTTGCAGTTTCCACATATTTAACTATCAATACTCCAGCAAATTTAAAATTGAAGTAATTCCTTTATGCAAAACAAGAAAACTGAAGAAAAAACAACACACATTGGACCAGTAAGCTAACATTTTATCCACGGCTGAGTATGGAACTATTGTATCTGATATAGAAATGTTAAGCCGATACGACGTTTCACATTCATTCCTCGATTTTTTTTTCTGAATCCTTAGTCATTAAGTTGTAATAGCACATCCAAATGCTTTTGAACAATCATTGAACAATTATGGGTATTTCATTTTATTTTACGTTTTAAGCGTTTAAACATGGATCTGTATGTTTTAGATACATGTACAAGGCAAACATGACATGTATTCGCGCGTTGTAGAAAGATAAACTCATAACGATGACATGCGCATCCAAAAACGCAAAAACCGGCACAAATTTTAAAGTATTTTATCTGTTGAGGATCAACAGAGTGGATATTTTGATACACATTTTATCTGCATAAAAATAGAACAGTTTTGAATTAGAGCTGCGCATTTTCGAATCAATTTTACATACACTGTATTTGACCATCAATTAAATTTGATCGAGTTTTTTGAACGCCATTTAGGAGCCTGATCCTAAAAGTAACATCTTAAACTGAAAACCAGACCTACATGTACACACGGACTACTACAGGAAAACCAGACCTACATGTACACACGGACTACTACAGGAAACCAGACCTACATGTACACACGGACTACTACAGTTGGCGAGAACAGAATTCCTACAAATGGTGTCTGATTGACAAAGTTATTACATTTGTTGCCCGATGACCTAGCACGATATATTGACTGCAGCCACGTAAGTCACAAACATGTTCAAATTACATGCTTCGTCTGGATGTCTTAAACTCCTGCTTTATGTAATGTATTTGGTTTGATGCATGCCGGAGGGCAGTTTTTAATTACAGGTCTACGTGAATAAAATGTAACAAATCCCTTTGCCACCTCCGTGGATATTTTTGTTCCTGCATCCTTTGCAATGCCGTAGATTTTCATGGATGTGTACCATAAAGGTCAAGCACGGTGATCTTTTCCATACTAAAATGAACACGCGTATCGTTTATGAAGCGCATTTAAAAAGCATGCTGCACTGGGAATACATGCATAATAATGACGTCTAAAATTAAAAGCATTTGAACGAAAATTGCAATTGTCTACGTAGGCGTAACATAGGAGGGGCTTTGCATATCAAATACTTACTGTAATATTTCAAATTTGGTTACCTCTCCTTTGCTTTCTTTTCTATTTTACCGGAGAGCTCGTATCAGCCGCGAATGTTCATGTCACAATAGTCCGATTCAGAAAATGTTTTATTGTTCTATTATGCATATACACGGTGACGTAAGTCTGATTAACGCGACATTTAGAAGACACAGCCACCAAATTCTTTACATCTGAATGAAGCTAGTAAAACATTCACCGGCGACCTCTGCCCGTGTGGCAGCCTTTGTAATTTATTTCCGAAAGTTATGAATGAATTTTTTTTTTATCTGTACAGTTTATGTTCTGATAAATTACTGTCAACATGCTTTGTCCCAGTTTCAAGCACGGCTGAGCGCGTGGCTTGCCCATGTACATTTGAGGGGCGGCAAGGCAGCAACTAATGTGTTTGTGTAAGGTATACATAGCCTCTCGTACAACATCTTAAGTTTATCCTAAAATATTTTCATTTATAATAAAATATACTTGTTTAATATAATATTTTTTAAACTACATATAATTTGTGAATATCTTTGCAGTTATGTGAACAGTAGTTAATAAAAAGATAGAAGTTTACGTCTTGTATGAAAACGGTCAATTTAAATTCAACTAAATATTTCTTATTTCGGGTTACAAGGCATTAAATATGTTATACGATATTTAACATTCGAAGTCGTATTTAAATTGAGAATATTTACTGCTTAACGGATTCTGGCGGATTTGTTGTGTTTTTCTGCTACTATTTATTTGGCTCACAACCTGTAGATTTAATTTAAAAAAAAAGACTTGAACGATACCTTATCCATTTGTATAGCGATTTATTAACAAGAGCAGTTTGAACACCAATGCCTCGATGATACAATAAATACTTGGTGGTCATTTTAAACTCCAAATGTGACAAGCCTGAAACAATGTTTGTGGTGTTTGAAATGTAACGGTGATGCTGAATGGTTCCATCATTTTCTACCTGCAATATATTATCTCTACCAACTTAAATTTGGGTGTTCATATAAATATCAATAATAATGATTACATTTGCCAGACGAACGCGCATAATACATGTGCATTGCGCGCGCAAGTTTGTGGTAATGAGCATGCGCACTTTGCCGAAGGGTATAGCGGTTTTTATTATACATTATCACGCGCCTCTATTCGTATTTTGACATGTAATAAAAGGTGTCTGACTTACTCCGTATATTCTTTGGCGCCAGTATTGTCTAATGGGATGCACACATTCACTCACGTTCCCTCTTTACCGATACACAAGGGTATAGCATTACTTTAAAGGGACCTGCTCACAGATTGACGAATTGACAAATCTTCAACTTTTTTGACACCGATTACAAAAATAAAGAACCGTTTTTACAAGGGAGCAAAATAACAATACGGACCTAGAAATATACTGTAAAAGCTCGTTCGTTTATGAGTAATCCTCAGTTGAAATTGATAACATTATAAAGCGTTTGTAACGCTTAACGATGGAATAATTTGGAGTGTTTCTGTTGTTTTCGTTGAAACTGTTGACGTCACGTGGAACACTTACATAAAGAATTAATGCAGATTAAAACATGTAAGTCGGAATGGCCGAGTGGTTAAGGCAATAGCCTATTAATCCGGAGGTACCGGGTTCAAATCAATGCACGTGGCTTTGATTTAGGTGTTTAATAAGACAAACCTATGAAGGGATTCTGGCCTTTAAGTTTTCTTTCATAGTTTTAACGTACCTGTAGTATATTTTCCACAAAGCCAACGCCGTTTTAAAAAAAGGCTTAGATGGTAAGGTTTTTGTCAAGCAACACAACAACATTCAATTAAGGAAATAAATAATATGAAACAAAATACTACAGTTATGGGAAACTGGGACTTAAGAACGGTTTAAAACAAATGCATTAACTAGATTGTCCCAATATTCTATTCCAGTAAATATTAAGTACCCATAAGCCCTAAATTATAAGGCTAAATGTGTGGGCTTATACATCCATACTATTTATATTATATAAGTTATATACGCATTATATTACATATATGTTGTATGAAAACAAGCGTGACACAGTCTTTGACATAAACAAAATGCGCAAATTTCATTAACATATCATGCATGTAACGTAAACTACATAACGTCACAACGGCTTCTTAAAAACTATGCGTCTAAATCAAAATATAAATGGACGCACGTAAGTATGGTAATCGTGATTATTCACACAACGGATAAAGACTGTGCACTTAATCACTTCGGATAATATATGAAGATCTTAGAAACCAATAATTGCTGCGATGACAAACGGTTTGTACGTTAACCGGAAGTGAGTTTTTAAACCGAGTATTCGTGGTTAATGTACCAACTCGACGATCCCAGTTTAAAGGTAAATTATCAAGATATTTCTTCGTTTCATACTATAACCACACGGCATATATAATATCACCAGTCTCTGCGGCGGCCAATCCTTGTATTTACATGTGTACGTGCTAAACGCGCATACCGCATATACTTAGAAAAAGCATAAAACAATTCATATACACCGTTGTTGGTTTGTTGTTGTTTGTAATAATTTCTTATTCTTGACAGTAGGGAAAACACACCTTATATTACAAAGTATGAAGGCGAGAATTTGATGCACGTGAGAACTTTCGATGTACTATTGAACTAATCAAACGACATTTTTTACATCTTTGGCATAAATGTTTACATCTTCCCTAAAATATTCCAATTGGTATAGTCTTTCTCAGATTTTTGAAAGAAGTTATCAATTTTTAAACACATCCGAATGAGTTGGCTTTGGAAGTTAGCCTTCAACGTTTAAATCTGTCGTACATGAATTGTATCGACATACATGTACCACGAACAACGTGTACAAGTTTGGGAAAAAAACCGTTAAGCCTCTCTTTGTAAAACAACTTTATTGTATTTGTGATTGTAATATAACGAGTACAAAACCTGTTTTGGTGATGCATTTTGGCTTCTAGTATTCAATTGCGCCAGTGCCCGAGCGACCAATCATGATAGGATCCATACAGGTGTAATGTATAATTGTCTTCCTTTTCTATTTGCGATTTTTACTAACGAACATCTGACGATCAGTATTCTTCAATCAGTCCGTCTTTCTTCAGTGTTTATTATAGCCTTGCAAAACGAACAGACTTCAGTCACTAAATGTCCCATTGGCAAGGAAGGCGACATTTAGTCCTGTGATTCGTCTTTGAACGCACGCATTATTACTTGAACGCATGCGCGGTATAGATTACGTTAACAGCAAATTTTAACAGTCATATTGACAATGACATACTAGCCATTGCTTACGTTACTGCAGTGGGTCATTGTCTCAGACCGATAATCACGACAATTAACGTGGAAACAATCATCATATGTGACTTTTTTCAGTTCTCAGTCACACTAAATTGGTTTTTAAAACAAAAAGATATTGAAAATGAGATTTTGTCCAATGGTCTGCCACCACATTGGCCACATGGACCAGCAACGCGTGGTTCGCGGTGATAAGGGTACGGCAAGGCAATTTGTGTTTAATTCTTTCTGTCATCGTGACTGGAAACTCCATGTCCGTAGTCACCAACCCATTTCTTAGACTTAGGAATAACGAATAGACTTGGACTAAAAAAAACAACAGGGGAGTTTGCAAATATGGCGGGTAATGCGGATATCACTGGTGCTATTATTGAATTAGGAATACCAAGTAATACTGAAACTAACAGCGTTCTTAGAACAGTTTCAAGAATATTGGTCAATATTGAAGACGAGACAAATTTTGAGACTAAAAACTTTAATCGTAGTCATGCGACCAATGGGTGCGAGCATAAAGGGTAAACTGGGAAAGCGTGAACGGAAGCACCATCACACCATAATGCTTCGGCGAAACTGGAAAGCGTTTACTGTAGAATCGGACTCCAAATAAATGACCTCTCGCATAACATACATGTATAACCGGGCTTAATGCATGTGCGTAAAGTTCGCACAGGCTAATCCGGGACGACACTTTCCGCCTACAGTGGATTAATGTTAAGAAGAGACTATCTCGAAACCGAAAATACCGTACAAGCGGAAAGTGTCGTTCTGGATTAGCCTGAGGGGATTGCATACAATAAATTAGGGGGTAAGGACGAAACTTTACGCACATGCATTAAGCCCTATTTTCCCACGACACGCCTAATATTTATTGTTAATTTGATTTCTCTATAATAACAATTTTCAACATTGAAACCAATGGAAATACACTGCGGACAATCACACATATAATATGTCATATTTAAGTACTATCATATGTTTGGGTAAATTAAACAATTTAACCTGATGGGGAATAGCCAACGTTAAAACAGCCGGGCCGGCTAGCTCAGTTGGTAGAGCGCTGGACTACAAATCCGAGGATCGCGGGTTCGATTCCCAGCCATAACTCGTGTGGGGATTGGTCAAGAAATTATTTCTCAGGCCATTCTAACCCTACCTCTCATTCAAGTAGGGCATTTGTCAGTTACTGGCATAAGTATGTGCACTCAGTACTGGTAAACCAGCTTACCCAGGAAAAGTTTTAGTAGGTTAACTGACCGCCGTTATATGACTGAAATACTGTTGAATACGGCGAAAACTCCTAACAAACAAAGCAAAGACTAACATTAAGTTTTAAAGGAACAGTTTCACAGTTTGGAGTTGGAAAAAATATTTCCTAAAAATGGCATTTTAAGTCAGACATTTGTAAAATATATCGACACTTTTGTCTGTTACACTGTTTTGCTTGGGAAACATAACTATTTTGATATTTACTATGCTTTGTGGTGAACAAAATGAGTAGGGTATGTCTACCAGGTAGCAAATGTTTCTTGCACAGCTAGCAAATGTTAACTTTGCACAAGAAAAGTGCTTTTCAAACCTTGAAATATGAACACTAAATGTATTCTACAACAAAACAAATCGGTTTTAGAAAATTATTTCTCACAGCCATAAACTGCCCCTTTCAACAGACCCATTGTATAGTCGTATAAACAAATAGTCAGACGTAGGGTGCATAAATATAGTAAATTAAAATAAAGAATAAACTATACAATTTATACATTGGTAGCTGTTATTTTGATACATACGATTTCTGTCTAAATATGTACTAGAGACAGAAAAAATCCATTTAATACCCGACCTGTTTTATAAAAAAATACAACAGAGCATATGTTAATATTTTTTTCGAAACACGTTTTACCCGAAAACCGGGACACATACAAATCTATTCGAGTTTAATTATCACCTGTTTGTCTGAATGGCAGAGTACACAATGGATGAAAATACAAACGTATCCAAAACGTGTGAGCTTAATATTCATTCATTCATCACATTTTCCATATGACTACCTGTACATTACAATAATTCGTACCATTAACATGTACTTATTTGTTTCTGTTTGGATAAGTTGAAATTATATGGTTTATACCCAAAATGACCAATCCTTCAAACAATTATTAAAACGAATGTATTTCTTACAATTAAATTGGCTCCACTCACCTTTTTCACACTCTTGATAATGTCCAAAGCATTACTTAAAGCACCAAACAGCACATTATAGACTATAGTCACCCCTGAGTACACGGGATTGGTTTCGTTTCAGTGTTGTACCATTTTTGCTTCAACAAGAAGTCTATACGCTTAAGCAGATCGAATTTATTAACGTTGATTAAAGTATTAAATTTATTCATTCCAAACTGTCAAATTTGACTAAAATTAACTATCACGTGACCAATTTGTCGTCTGTGCTATTAGCTGCAGGGCAACTGAATACACGAATATACCGGAAGTGTTGGTAAAATTGTCCTCAAAACGTCGTGTGTTGGATACGTGATCTAACACAACGACGAAGTGTTGATTTTCTGGATGACATGTAACGTTGGCCGTCAGACCTGATGTAATAATTATATCATACACACATTGAACCTGTTAGTCGTCATGTCCCTACCCAGTATTAGTCAACATTATAATCACTTACTTTAGTATTATATACATGTATACTATCGTAACATTTGAAATAACAAGGTGTGTCACAGACACAGATGCCTACAATACACATATTTGGACACAAAGAAAAGGCTTGTCTCCAACAGTAAATCTGCCTCCACAGAAGTATATATTCTGAAGTGGAAACAATGACAAAGCGCCATAATTCTGCCAAAATTGGTCGTAACCGAAATTCGTTCCTTTACGATCACCTCCACGTTTAAGTTCTTCAGCTGTGAAAGTTTGAGTGAAATCCGCCAAGCAGTCAAAGAGAAGTAGAGTCTACAAAATGTCTGGTCGCACGTACGGACCTAAGTTTAATGCTTAATGCCTCCCACTTTGTGGGGGTGCGGGGGGAGGGCATAAAAATGTATAGGCAATACGCCGTAACCTTTTCCCCCAACATTATAAGCATTTACTTCAGTATCATATACGCATAATATCATTACATCTGAAATATAAAAGCAATATTGAATATTTAATCCAGGAAACCGATAGCACAAACATGGAGCCAATTAGTCTGAATCCAAATTTGTATTACCTGGCCATTAACGAAGTGGTGAGGGCTAATTGTCCAGTCTATGACTAAATATCTAAATTTGTGCAGCTCTTCGATCGGATATGTTGTTACGCTATGTACGGTTATATTTGCTTAGAATCCAGTCACATAGTGACACAACCGTCGCTAACCGTTAGCCAGATCATATTTATTTTGACACCTGGGTTAACCGTTATCCAGATCATATTTATTTTGCCATCTGGTTAACTGTTAGCCATTTCATATTTATGTTGATATCTGGGTTAAGCGTTAGCCGGATCATATTTATATTGACAACTGGGTTACCGTTAGCCAGATCATATTTATTTTACATTTGGGTTAACCGTTAGCCAGATCATAGTTATGTTGACATTTGGCTTTACCGTTAGCCAGATCATGTTGACATCTGGGTTAATTGTAAGCCATATCATATTTATTTGACATTTGGGTTAACCGTCAACCAGATCACAGTTATGTTGACATTTGGGTTAACCGTTAGCCAGATTATAATTATTTATGATGACATTTGGGTTAACCGTTAGCCAGATTACATTTATGTTGACACCTGGATTAACCCATAGCCAAATCATATTTATGTTGACATTTAGGTTAACCGTTAGCCAGATCACTTATATTGACTTTTGGGTTTACCGTTAGTCATTTCATATTTATGTTAACCGTAATCCTGATATATTTATACTGACATTTGACACCTGAGTTAACCGTTAGCCATATCCTATGTATCAGTCAATCACCTGGTAGGTCTGAAACATCAGTTGGTTTTATTTGTTTTGATACCTGAGTTTACCGTTGGACATATCATATTTATTTTGACATCTAGGATAACGGTTAGATAAATCCTATTAATTTTGACACCCGGGTTAACCGTTAGATGGACCATATTTATTTTGACACCTGAGAGAAACGTTATCTATACCATATTTATTTTGACACCCGAGTGAACCGTTAGCTAGATCATATTTATTTTTACACCTGAGTGAACCGTTAGCCAGACCATATGAATTTTTAAACCAGCGTTCACCGTTTATATCTAGACCATATTAATTTTGACACCTAGATTAACCGTTAGCTAGACCATATTTATTTTGACATCTGATTTATTGTGTTTTTTTACCACTTAGATTGATTAACATTACTTCATGTCTTATCGCTTTAGGTCTGCCTCTGGATATTCGTGAACTGTTGCAGGATTCTCAATCAGATTGTCAACACGTAGAGAAGACTTGTGAGTTGAATCACGGTGATGAGGGTAATATACAGAAGGTGCCCTAAAGCCACACTGTTGTGTGCCCGGCTTGACAGGCCTCGTACACTGCACTTGGGTTAAATTTCGCAAACTTCGCATTTATTAATGGTCAAGGGTGTAGCCGAGACTCGAATCAGCGAGCTCTGAGGGGTGACTTATTTACTACAGATACATACGAACAAGTTACTGTGTACGTGCAGATTGGCGGTGGTGGTGGTTTATTTTAATGTCCTTTCGCGCCGAACCTCGAGTCATCAGGTTTTAGACCTGCCCCACCCCGCCCCCGTGGCTTTTTAGGGGATCACATTGCAAGGCGCTTTGTTTTGCGCTATCCCTCAGGACTCAAACATCTTGGATTGGCTATGGTCATGTGACCCGCAATCCTGGTGCAAATTATGTTTCGACTTATGTGAACTCACGTGGTTACATTGCGGAATGGACTACAAGTGAGACTCATCTGTCGAATGTTTCAAGAAACAACATGTCCTGTGCCTATAGTAAATCATGTTTTCATTTTCATTATATGCAATAAAGGCGAACTAAAACTTGTGTTTTCGAATAAACCGTGTGTGATGATAAATGAATCTATTTTCCGTATTTGCAAATCGCGCGATCTTGCCTGCAATATTGCATTCGTGGTTTCAAAGCATGTTTGTTGTTTCAGAGCGACTGTCGTTGAATATTTTACATATGTAGCAAATAACACGAGTTATACCCTGCATGGATAGTGTACAACCATTTTATAGGCTTATTATACTTTCAGGGCTTTTTGCGAGAAATATAGTCTCATTTTATCAGTGCATGTATTTAGTACTAATATCAAGCAACCTGAATTTTGTACGTTTAGTCGATATGTAGCGAGCGACGTATTATTTTCAGTATAAATTTCAAATAATAAAGAAAAAAACAACAAGAAAAACAATTGTAATTAGTTGCATTTAAATGTATTATAATTATAATTATTGTATAAACAGTTACTACTATATTAGTAACTGACTGTTTAATCGCGGCGTTTCCGGTCGTATGTTCCGCGCTCCGTATTGTCTCGCATATGCACCCGTTCGCCGCTCATTCCGTTGTTTTCAATTTACCAAATATCGGCACGTTGCCATTGCTACTGTTGTTTTCAAGTTACCAAATATCGTCTCACTGCCTTTGTTCCAGCTGTTTTCAATTTACCAAATATCGACACGCTGCCATTGCTACTGTTGTTTTCAATTTACCAAATATCGTCTCGTTGCCATTGTAACTGTTTGAAAGTTACCAAATATCGGCACGTTATTGCCAATGATACTGTTGTTTTCAAGTTACCAAATATCGGCACGTTGCCACCGATACTGTTATTTTCAGATTACCAAATATTGGCACGTTGCCAATGATACTGTTGTTTTCAATTTACCAAATACTGGCACGTTATTAATGATACTGTTGTTTTCAAGTTACCAAATATTGGCACATTGCTAATGATACCGTTTTTTTCAAGTTACCAAATATTGGCACGTTGCTAATGATACTGTTTGTTTTCAAGTTACCAAATATTGGCACGTTGCCAATGATACTGTTGTTTTCAAGTTGCTAAATATTGGCACATTGCCAATGACGCTGTTATTTTCATATTACCAAATATCGGCACGTTGCCAATCATACTGTTGTTTTCAAATTACCAAATGCTGGCTAGTTGCCAATGAAACTGTTGTTTTCAAGTTACCAAATATCGGCACGTTGCCAATTATTTTGCTGCTAATGATAATGTTGTTTTCAAGTTACCAAATATCAGCACATTGCAAATGATACTGTTGTATTCAAGTCACCAAATATCGGCACGTTGCCAATGATATTGTTGTTTTTAATTTACTTCTTACTGTTTCTTCTATAAAAACTATTATTATACCTTCGCTGTATATTACGATGTATTTCCATAGGGGGTAGTCACGTGATGATCAAAAGGGAACCAAAATGGCGTCGTTCTTGCAGAAACAGGTATTTAAATAACAAATGTCTCAAAAAGTAATAGAACTAACTTAAGATTAAACGTACTCGCGATGCATTGTAAAGAATTATGTTAAACTGTATGACAGAGTGATTGAAAGTGGTCTATGAATAAGTTAGAAATTTTACCATGTATACTAGTCAGCTTTTATTTTACTTTGTTTAACAGTATTAATCATGCATAACTTACACTTAAGGTATTAATAAAAATATCCTCTCTTGCAAAAGGTATGGTTGCATATTGTGTTTAAGCAATGTTGCATTTAAGCATACCTGTTGTCAACTTTGAATAGTTGTACTCTCATGGCATATGCTAATAAAAAAGTAAATGTATCGTTATGTGTTATTGTTTTAATGTATGTATTATAAGTATGTCTTTTCAAGGTCAGCTACTAATAAAACTATATCTATGTTGAAAAGGAATGAAATTTTTCAACCTTTTTTTTCGCTATTTTTCAACGTTGATGAAATGACCCGTACTCGTTATTGGCCAGTTGCGACTTGTCAATCAAGGATTGAGTTGACCAATCCAACTAATTGGCTTCAAATCCCTGGACAAACAACCTACGACAAACAGTAAGGCGGAGCGTTCTATGATTGTGCAACTGATCAATTCAACGTTGTTTCAACGTTGCTGTGCCTGCTCGGTTAAGTTATTGCAGATATGAGATGTGTCTCTAAATATAGATTACAGTACACAATAAGTGTAATTTCAATCAGTGCGTGTTAGATACTTGTCAAGAAATATAGTCAATGGAAGTTTTATTACCGGCATTTTATTTCTTATGACACATCATAACACATGATATATCAATAACAAGGCAAGAGATCTGAGCATTAATTGCGTGCAATCGATGTTCAATTGCACAACTAGATCGAAGCTTTAAATCACACCAATCAATGCATATGAGATCAAAATTAATATTACATAGTAAAAATATATAAAACGCGAGATCATTTTAAATTTGTTAATTTAATATAACATATATATATATATATATATATATATATATATATATATATATATATATATATATATATATATATATATATATATATATATATATATATATATATATATATATATATATATATATATATATATATATATATATATATATATATATATATATTAGTATTTTGCTCTTACAATTATTATATTATAAAAATGTCAAAGTGGTAGCCATATGCGGTTGGGATATTAATGCCTTATTTATATATATAATGTGTGCAAAGTCGTGCTTTTATTTATTGGTAATCATTCCAAACAATGGTTTATTGCTTAGAATATAGATGACATTTGTAATAAAATCTGCTTTAATTTCTTACCTGTAATAAACAAGCATTACTATCATATCAGAGAATATAACACAACGTGCTGATATATTGCTAAATGAGTAGTGAAACTTTCAACTGTATATGTAACTATGAATTTTAAAAATGATAGTGATTATAAATGTTGACTAGTGTTCAGTTTAATAACATCTAGATCGGCATCAATTATTCCTATATAATGATTTCACCAAAAAAAACCCAACAAACTTCAACATGATTGTAAATCCGAATTAACAGAAATTAAGATTAAGAAATGCCTGTTAATGCACCATACACTCAACATTGCCTTGCACAGTATTGTTTGAAACACCTGTGCACTATAACCTTGTCATTGTGGAAAAACATTTTCCCACAACACATGTATGCTTTGTACCGCCTGACATGGCGGCTGTAGCCACTTCTTGACCTAAATCCTTGACCACACTCCGATCACAGTCTGGTAGCAATGGCGGTTGTTTCCGTATCTGTCTGAAAATGAACATAGCATAAACATTATTATGTATAACATACATATATCAAAATGCACTATTCAATGTTTATAATTTTATGACTTCGAAATTGAATGAAATCTTTCAGCACCGAGCAAGCTACAATTCTAACTTTGAAGGTCGCCAAACCAACTAAGGATTAAATGTCAAAACATCCATTGATATAGATATATTTAAGAAGGTGGTCTTTCTTATTATTAAATATTTTCCTATTCTCTTAGTTCTCTTTAATGTTAGCAATCTAATGCCTATGAAAATATGGTTAAATAAAGAGTGTTTACAGGAAACACATACATGTGTACAGTAAAACCCCGCTAATAGGACAATTTGGGGTTTCTGGATAAAAGTGGTCTCAATAGCGGGGTGGTCGTATTATCGAGGTACAGCAAATCCTCCAGTCAGTACATGCATTTTTGTTCTATTTAAATTTTATGAATAATGAATAGATAACGAAAATTTAAATTTGTTTTCTATATAACGAGTTATCAGTTTCGGATTATGTAACTTATATTTATGGATATTTAAATTAACAAATTTAAAATGATTTACTAAGTCCATATATAGTTAAGCATTAATCAGTGTTATCCACTAACTGTCACATAGTGCCAATTAACGTAATTTGATATACAGTGGATGTGCTAATCCTTTATCAAATCATCCGTAACATTGTTTTTCACACTCTCCCTTTTACAACCGCAAAGCAGTGTATTATCTCCAGGGTATATGTTGTTAATTGATGATATAAAGTGTTAACGAACAAATGACACAGGTCACAATAACGGGGTAATTTTTAGTGCTATTTTGTACTTTCGGTCTGGGATTAGTGGTCTTAATACGGAATATCGGGGTGCCCGTATAATCGGGGTTTGCGTCCATTGAAGCAAATAGCAAAACAATCGGGTTTTTTTTTAAAGTGCCCGCTTTAGCGGAGTGGTCGTAAAATCGAGGTGTCGTTAAGCGGGGTTTTATTGTATGTTTAGTAATGGCTTGAACGTTTAAAGTTTCAAACTTTATCAGATAAGTTTCAATTTTGATCAAACCAGATGTGGGACCCATTTAGATAATAAAACTATGTTGGTGCGTACAACTTGAAAAACAATTTTGAGACATATGCCCCATACAGAACCCTTTTATAAACTTATAAACACCCAAAGAATACTCCTAACACATTTTTAATATATCATTTTCTCTCATTTCCTAAGTGAAACCCGGTAGTGATCACAAATTACATGAAAAACAGTCCCCGCTTTGAAAATGTGCGCCGAGTAATGTCGAGATCTATTGTGAAGACAGACAAGAAATAAACGATAAACACTTCTGGCTAGAAAGTGGTCGGCATTAAAATGTTAAGCAAATAATTAAAGGGTATAAAAATGCACAAAATGCCCGTTTTCCAAGGACGTCGCCATTTTGATTCCCTTTTGATCATTACGTGATTACCCCCTCTGTTATCGACTAAGGTCTGCAAGATTGATAAAATACCATGAATAAACTGTTGCACAAAGTTGCATGGTATACTATAGCAAATAATTAGGTCGCTTTTCCATATGTCCGCATCCGTCCCCGTTTCCGCATCCGTATCCGCATGAATTACAATATGGACACGCTTTTCCATGTATCCGCCTTTATCATCGAATATTTTAGTGTTGTTCTTATATCAAAAGAGTACATATGTCTAAGCAAGAATTATTTAAGCCTTTTAATATTGTCGACCGAGGATTTGTATGCAAATATATGCAAAAAATATTAACAGATGGTGGTTTTGGAACACTTTTTACCATTTATATATACGGCAACATCCATGATTCTGCAAATGTTACTCGTTATTATCGAATTATTAAACTTAGAATAAGCTTTTATAAATCTTGCGTTATTCGGGTGTTCATGGACAATGTTTGCTACTTTTGCAATAATTTATGTCAAAACCATATCGTTCAACGTGCTTCGTTACTAATAGTTAGAGACCATGCCGCCCGCATCCGCATAAAACCGCTCACCAAGTGATTTTTTGTGGACGGCTTTTGCAGTTGCGCTTTGCGGATACGGACTACGGACATGTGGACACGTTTCAACTGTTTTCAATTTGTTCGAATTCTTGCGGATGCGGATTTGCGCACTGCGGACACGGATACGGACATATGGAAAAAAAAACCTTAGGCCGCTTTCCCATGTGCGCGTGATCCGTCATCCGTGTCCGTGATCCGCGTCCGTAAAATAAAATATCGCTCATGCTGTTGAAATACGCAGGGTCATTTCCATTTGTCCGTATCCGTGTCCGTATACCTCCGTGTCCGGACGAGTTGTCGAGTATCCAGGACCAATATGTATGAAGAAGATTATATATTTATGACGAATATTATATATTTGCATAGTATATATTATATATTGTCGTAGTATATAATAGATATTGTCTTAATATTTAAAGATATTGTCTAAATAAGGATAAGGACCTAAACTTACCAGTGCATACATAATATGTACTTTTCATCAAAAATATTTTACAACCAGTTATGTATATTGAGATAAATAAATCGCCAATGCTCTACTGTAATTGCTTTTATCAAACTAAGGCTAAAAAAATAATGATTTGTTTCTCAGGCAGCGCCGCAACGTTTTCTAATGGCCCGCCACGAATTTGATTTAATGGCAAAAAAATTTATTTACTATTTCTTGACGATCGCGCCCGGGTTTAAAGGAGCGGTCGAGAAATATGCTAATAAAAATAATACTTTGCAGAAAGTGTTTCTAATGGACATGTTAACGAACAAAATACAAAAAACTAACCATTGAAATCTGTGAATTATTAACATTTTGGTACCTTGTTATCGTCTATTTTCTGTATGCGATAACTGGTGGTGACTCTTGGGTAAACCAGCATGTACATAATAGTATATTCCGTTCGTACCTAGTGCTTATGAACAATGCCTTTCGTTAATAAGAAACATATTTCGGACGAATAAACGCCATAAACGTTCATAAGAACTATTACTAAAATTACGATGTACATTGATTGAGATCCCATGGACAGCGGCTTAGAATTAAACGAATCCGCATTTTAAGATAGCGGAAGAAGAGATACCCGGTAGAGATTTCGGTATTTTCAGTAACTATTTTTCTGTCTGATTTAAATATATAAATCGGATATACACAAATTGTGAAATTCTGTGTAAATTTTGAAAAATACAATTAAAAAAAATTGGGAACCGTTATAAATATCGTCTATTTGTTGACTTAAACTTTTGTTTCGTAGATGCTTTTGCTTGTATAATATTTAGCATTCCATATTTTTTGAAAAACATCTGTGTCAATATAAGTCAATATAAGTCCTATGGAAACAAACGAAAATGCCAGCTGCATTGACAAGTGTTGATTTTCCTTTCCAAAAATTATTGGAGATTTATTGCAAAAATAATTCCTATTTTTGACAGTTATAAAAAATGTGAATTACGAAAAGTTAAATCTATAAATAGGAGTACTTTAATGCTGATGGTATATAAATTTGAAGGCACTTGTGTAAATTGTGAACATCGTGTGACCGTTAGTAACTTGAGCAATTAATAAATCTATATTTAGAATTATATTAACAGGCATGCTTATGTTGTTATTAATCTGCACTTATTTACATGTTTTAATAAGCCATTACATAGTGCCAATAAAAAGAGTAGGAGGACAAAAACAAAATACTTCCATAAAAAAATTCGCCCTCCCTCCTGGTTTGTTGGAAAAATTGCGTGAGAAACAATATTTTTTTTTTTAGCCTAAACACCCTTCAAAAATATGAACTACCACCTCACACAGCAACATCTTTTTGCTTTATTTAGCACATTTCTTATGGCTTACAAGTATAATGCTGTGTTTTACTATAAATTACTAGAATGTATACATCGTTTTTTACACACAGACTTTGTATTTAGACAAAGAACAAAATTCCGTCGTAAAACCATCCATAAACAACGCAAAAATGTAGTTCAGATGATGACATCAGTTGTTTGAGCGTTTATCAATGAAAGTGATGTCACAATGACTACGTGGTTTAATTCCTACGCATCAGAACCTCAAATCGTTGTTTATTAGCCCATAACGAATGCTAAATCGTAAATAGTATACAAGACTTTGTACATAATATCATAATACGCACTACGAATAGGTGCACATGGAGAAGCTACATGCGGACGACGGATACGATCATGGATACGGATAACGGATCACGCGCACATGGAAAAGCGGCCTTATGGTTTCAGTCGACTGAACTTCACAATCTGTCCGTATCCGTTACTGTCGACAAGCCAGTGAGAATTGTGTATTTCGAAGTTTATGAGGTCCTACGAAGCATTATTATCGAAGCAGATTTATGGTGTGTATCCCAGCACCCCTTATAATTTACGGACTATAAAAACTTCGCTAGTTCAGGCGCCGCGAAGATACAGTATTTTGAGTCAGATTTGGGGCGGGGGGGGGGGGGGGGGCGGGGTTCAGACATTTAGTACCTACCAACCTATATAAATTATATATTTTGCAAACAATGACAATTAACTTGCGAAACTTTATCATTTTAGAGATTGTAGACGAGTACTGGGTATCTATTCAACATGAAATGATAAGAAAGCCTAAAGACTTTCTATTATTCTTCGCTTAAAGTGTGAATCTGTAAGTAGCCTAATTCTAAGTTATGATATTATTGTTATTCATTCATTCATTCATTCTTTTATTGTCCTCCAGCATAGAAGAGCGCAACATATATTCATTTAATACAATTAATAAATTAAACATTAACACAAATATTTAAAATATATTACACAGTGTAGTAGTCATATAAACGTAGATATGCTCATATATTATAAATAGTAGCATCGATCAGGTACATAACAGGCACGGATTCAGGCCCGGGCTTTTGGGCTTCAGCCCCTCCACCCCCCCAGCGGTATATTGTATACCTTATATTGCCTTATTTTATGACTGTCGGATTGGGTTTTGATCTTACACAAAAGCAGTAAACGGCTGGCGTGTCACTGTCTGCACCGTATATTGCCTTATCTATCACTTTATCTGGACATTTAAACTGAGGCTGGGTGGTACCCTGTTAAGCATACACAAGGCCAATCATGGTGTTCGAGTAGCTGGAAACAGATTAACTGGTAGAATAATATTTGTCACAGACTCGACGTTGTTAATTAACCACGGTCGGAAGCACACTAATTGTAATGAAGAGAGTTACTTAGGCGTAAAAAATTGTTTGTTTCTGGTTACCCGACCTACCCTAAAAAATGCCCCGACTATACAACAATTTATTGAGTTTGTCAGATTTTTTTTTTCTATTTACTTTTTTCCAATAATTAAAGGTTTTTTAAGTGATAAATAGGTGATATGTTTTGATAGCATCCACTTCAAAACAATGTTTAAATAGATTACCGATATGTTTTGAATATACATTTTGTTTAAGAATCTTAAAGTTGACCATTTACCAAATAAAAAGTAATAAAAAAAATAAATCCCTACTTACCTACCTACCCATGATAGGTAAATGTAGATCGGCATCAATTATTCCTATATAATGATTTCACCAAAAAAACCCAACAAACTTCAACATGATTGTAAATCCGAATTAACAGAAATTAAGATTAAGAAATGCCTGTTAATGAACCATACACTCAACATTGCCTTGCAAAGTATTGTTTGAAACACCTGTGCACTATAACCTTGTCATTGTCGAAAAACATTTCCCCACAACACCTGTATGCTTTGTACCGCCTGATATGGCGGCTGTAGCCACTTCTTAACCTAAATCCTTGACCACACTCCGATCACAGTCTGGTAGCAATGGCGGTTGTTTCCGTATCTGTCTGAAAATGAACATAGCAGAAACATTATTAGGTATAACAAACATATATCAAAATGCAATATTCAATGTTTATAATTTTATGACTTCAAAATTGAATGAAATCTTTCAGCACCGAGCAAGCTACAAATTCTAACTTTGAAGGTCGCCAAACCAACTAAGGATTAAATGTCAAAACATCCACTGATATAGATATATTTAAGAAGGTGGTCTTTGTTATTATTAAATATTTTCCTATTTAGCTTAGTTCTCTTTAATGTTAGCAATCTAATGCCCATGAAAATATGGTTAATAACGAGTGTTTACAGGAAACACATACATGTGTACAGTAAAACCCCGCTAAATATAGGACAATTTGGGGTTTCTGGATAAAAGTGGTCTCAATAGCGGGGTGGTCGTATTATCGAGGTACAGCAAATCCTCCAGTCAGTACAAGCATTTTTTTCTATTTAAATTTTATGAATAATGAATAGATAACGAAAATTTAAATTTGTTTTCTCTATAACGAGTTATCAGTTTCGGATTATGTAACTTATATTTATGGATATTTAAATTAACAAATTTAAAATGATTTACTAAGTCCATTAATAGTTTAATGTCGTCCACTTTCTAGCCATATCAGTTACAAAGTATTTAACGTTTGTTTCGTGTATGTCCTTGCCCTAGATCTTGACTTTAGTCGGTGCACATTTTCTAAGCGGGAACTGTTTTCCGTGTAATTTGTGATCGTTACCGGGTTTCACGTAGGAAATCCCTCTCTCAGCATGAAATTAGATAAATTGCAAAACCAAAAATGTGTTCGGAATATTCTTTGAATGTTTATAAATGTGTTTTGCTAGGGTCAGACATGTCAGAATGTTTTTTTCAAGTTGTACGCACCAAAATGTAGTTATGATCTAAACGGGCCCCACATCTGATATGATCACAATGGGGTCCCGTTTTATGTCAGAAAACAGAGAAACTCATTTAAAGCTTTTCTGATCTAAATTGAAACTTGAAATCATGCTCTGGTCGAGATATCTAATAACAAGAACGAGAACTGTCGAATCTAAACCAAATAAGAAGCAAGTGCTCTTTTGTAACATGAAAGTCACCTTTGATATGTATGTCATTTCTTGTCATAATACCGCATATACATGGTTTTAGAATTTAATTTGTTTCAAATTTTCCAGTGCTACATTGCATCACCAGACGACAATCATTACTTTTGTACACAGTCCTGTGGTATGTAATTACTTGATTTTCTTCCATGTAGGTTCCATTCTTAAATACATTTACATGTGTTTCTGTTTGAAAATAATATCACATTAAACAAACAAGTATAGATTAAAACGTTTTAAATATGAAAAGCCATATTATTTCATAAGGGGAAAATGGATGTGTTAATATTGGTGTTTATAATTTTAAGTTAAAATTTTAATTGCTTTAAATATGTAATAACTTTGTATTTTATATTGCAGTGACCACACATAATATTTTTCCGATGATATGAATGTATATTCTCTAATAGTATTTAGACAGAATTAACTTAGTTTGTAAAAATTTGTTCAAGAGAAAACATAAGACACAATTTGTAAGAATCTTATTCAGATTCTGGTGTGCTTAATCACCCTGGTGCTACATTGGGAAAGACCTGACAAGATGCGTTGTCTACTGCAAAGCTACATAGCCAAAGCTGCATAGCCACTAACTCATCTCTTATTCAAGATACAGCACAAATATAAGATGCCGGGTGTAAATAAATGTTGTGAGACTAAATATTTAAAATGTGGTGGTAAATCAAATGTCTCAAAAAAGTGGTAGAACTAACTTAAGATTAAACGTACTCGCGATGCATTGTAAAGAATTATGTTAAACTGTATGATAGAGTGATTGAAAGTGGTCTATTAATAAGTTAGAAATTTTACCATGTATACTAGTCAGCTCTTATTTTACTTTGTTTAACAGTATTAATCATGCATAACTTACACTTAAGGTATTAATAAAAATATCCTCTATATAAATGTATTTGAAGTTAACACATATTTAGCTGTTTGCAAAAGGTATGGTTGCATATTGTGTTTAAGCAATGTTGTATTTAAGCATAACTGTTGTCAACTTAGAATAGTTGTACTCTCATGGCATAATTAAAAAGTAAATGTAGCATAATGTGTTATTGTTTTAATGTATGTATTATAAGTATGTCTTTTCAAGGTCAGCTACTAATAAAACTATATCTATGTTGAAAAGGAATGAAAGGTATGGCACATACTTTGTAACACATATTTTTACTACTTGTTTTTTAAGGCTGATGATGGGACTGAATCCCATTTCAGGATAAAAATATACAAGTAACCACAATACATTTGGTTCGTACAGAGATGTATCGATACAATAATGATATAATATTACCTGTACTCCATGCAATGAAATAAGAAGCACCTGTTTGCAGGATGTGCTAACAAATTATATATTTGTAAACCTATCCTATAAGGCAATTTGCAAAATACATTCTAAAAGTCTTCACCAAAGACGAAACTTTTTGTTTTCATAAAGCATCAACTTAACATTCAAATACGTAATATATTTTTAAATATATATTTATGTTCACGATCTCATAATAGCAAACACGCCCATCGTAATTGTTAACTCTTTTGATTAGTGTATATAAATTTAATGCACTGTTATATACTCATTTTATAATGTTTATAAAAATATTATTATACGAATTTAATTTTGTATTGATAGCCAGGTGACTTATAGGCCCGGTGGGCCGGGTGTATTCATGTATCATGGTTTGATGTGTATATTTCGTTACTTGTACACATGTTACTATAATAAAGAACTTCGTTAGTTAGTTAGCTAGTTAGTAACTTGCTTGCTTACAATAATGTTATATAATATAATTACCCCCATAGATACGGAAACAATCCATGTGAAAGTCAATTTAGGTTGAAAAGCTTGTGATTTCAAATTTGCAAAGATATATCTACATATGGTCGCTGCTATATAGTATATGGTATATACCCTATTTTGTTATAGGGTATAATAAATCACAGATGTATAGACTTGCGTTTTATTTGGTCAAAAAAGATGTCCTTTGTCGAATTTTATGTACGACAGTTGAAACAGTCCTATTAACATAAAATGAAAAAAAAAAACATGGATCAAAACTAGTTAAAGCCATCACAAATGACCATTCCCAATATATTATAAACTGTTGTTTTTTCTGCTTTTTTTAATTTGCGAGGTCTTTTAAGGTCCATAATTTTTTATAATCAGTCATTGGTATTTAAAAAAACACCTCGATTACTGCTGCTGCTGCTGATTCTACAGTAGTACTGCAGCTGCTGCTGCAACTACTACTTCTAATTCTACTACTGCTGCTGCTGCTGTTGTTAAATTATTGCTATAATTGGTGCTGTTGCTACCACCACCACTACAACAACTGCTGCTGATGGTGCAACTGCTGCTAAAATTACTGTCACTACCAATTCTACATCATCTTAGTCCAGCCTCCCCCCCCCCCCGGCCAAGCCTGGTCTGCGTTCGGCCCTGCATAATGCATATACATTGAAGTTGGTAGTAATTTTGAATTACAGCAGTTGTTTTACTGAAAAAACCTATCTTTTTCATGTTAGTATGGTTATGTGCTGTCCTAGTGTGGTGGACACCCTGCAGTCCCGGGTATGGTGACCAGTAACTAAACTTACATGCATTGATAATTGGTCTGCAACCTTAAGTTTATATTTGAAATGCTTGACGATTAATTTTACAGTACAGCGCCAATGACACGCGTAAAATGCACGAGCATCAAAGGGAAGTAAGTCGTACAAAGGGCGGCTTTGTAAATAGTATGCTCCCTTGCATCGATTGATTTTTAACAGGATAAAACATGTCATTCGAACTAGTGTTTAATACTCGAGTTAAAAGGCCTTTATTTCATACTCAGCTGATTACAGCATATCGTGTGTTAAACAGTTAATCAATATGCAGTGTGGTCAGATATAAATTTATCAACAGGAATCATGCTTTTTTCGAGATGTGGAAAATTAGGTTCAGTGAATCCAATGAAAACAATGACTAGTGAAAGTACGCCTCCTTTCATTGGTTCAAATAATCCTTCCAAAACCAGTAAACCAATCATAGAGAGACTTTTATCTAATTTCGGTCGTGAAGCTCTTCCTCTGTAAGAAAGAAAACACACTCAGACGGGAGTTTACTTAAATTAAATTGTTAACATTTTAATGTTAAATTCTTAATTAAACTTGCACACATTTTACTGCTATGGGATTTTAGCATTTCAGTGTTATTTCGTGCATAATGGCAGAAAGTCGTAGTGGAGAAAGCATCATAACTGCTAGGAGAACGTTGTCTAGAAATGGTGAAGGGGGACAAATGCAGAATCTTTTAGGGGAGTTTAAAGGCCTGTATGAGGGGAGATTGAAACGCTTGGAGGAGGGTGAACATAATGGTGAAGAGAATACCAAGGTAAGCCTTTGGTTTTTAAATCAATTTTGTACTAACAATACCAAGGTAAGCCTTTGGTTTTTAAATCAATTTTGTACTAACAATTTTCATATGTGGAATAATATAGCTAACTTATAAGCGCCAAACTTTATCATTACATATTAGATTTCTGCCTGGATTATGACCCATTATTACAACTTTATATGATATTTATCAAATAGAGTGCACATGCAGGTTGTTGGTTGTTTAGTTTATAAATGTGGGAGTGACTCAAAAACCTGAACAAGGCATTCCAAACATGGCCTTATGGAATCAGTATGGACTGTAGGTCCCGACTCCCGATTCTTAATGCTTAGATGCAGAACACAAACTTGAGTTAAGATGGTATCAGCCAGTTGTTACTACATTATATACTGTGGGAGAATTGACTGTCAAAAGTTCGTTTTCTATAAAAAAATATATGATGAGCCACCTGATGACCGATTACATGTACCATTTAAATACCTTTTGAATGAAGTCTGGAAAACAATTATAAGTTGACCGGTTACTATGTTATTGTGTACACACCGCTCAAAAACTGATGTGTAGGCATATACATTCCTGCATGGTATTCATGGTAATTAAACTGCTTTCTTATCCGTTCTCTGGGTCTGCCCACTTTCTACATGCCTGCTTTCGTATTGCTTCATGGATCGCGTGTAGGACAATGGTAAATGTGAATGGTAAAAGCCAACAACCCCTACATGTAACAGTTTTAATAACACGTTGCTTCATTGGTTGAATTCTCAGACTGACATGGAACCAATGAGACATCTCATTAATTTTTCTTGAGTACGAAGTTTTGCTAGCCTAATCTCCCACGGTCTGACCAAGAAGCATATCATAATTTAGCGAACATGGGTTTCGATGATGGCCCATGTGTGTTGTTACAACTTACTTAATTACGGAATATGTCAGTGTATCGAGCATTTAAGATATCCGGCGTTGTATGTTATAAGATTTACAAATGCAAATGTACAAATGTGTGTTATATTTGTTTGTATCCAAAGGTTTTATTATTATTAGAATTGTTCTGGAAATTGTTTGTACTAGTGTTATAATAATTTTTGTGACTGATACTCTTGATGATCGTTTCTGGTATCTGGGCACCACGCACTTATTTCCATGCAACTATTTGCAGTTTTCTTGTTTTACAGGATAATGTGATTTTAGCAAAAAATGCTAATAAATGCAGGACTTTTTTTCTTTAAGAGGCCAAGGCCATGTGTTTCTTGGAAAATGATAATAGCAACAAATTCAGTAAAGGGGGTCAAAAATCCTTGTGTTAAGTAAACTTTTAGGAAAATGCATGAGACATTTTGCTCTGGGATGATGCCTATATTAAGCCCTTAAACTGTATAGGGTGAAAAGGCCCTGTTATGAAACTGTATATGGTAAAAAGGCTTTAATGACTTCAAAGACAGAAACATGAGAAAAAAATCATATTTCACCGTCATGTTGCATTTCAAAGCACTTAGTGTAATAATATAGTTTTTCAGTTATGTCAATCAATTCAGTTTAATTTAAGGGTTCATTAATGTATCACTAACTAGCCAGTTTTGTACCTAATCCCAGCATTATGCATATTGAATGTGAAGTTATTATTGAATTTTGAAGTTTGTTCAAATAAACTGAAAGATTTTCAGTTGATTATCCATTGTTTTCTAATTGACATTATGCTTCATATGACAATACAACAGACAACATTAAATATAGGTTTCCCAAAAATGAACTTTTAACAGGCCATGCAAGAATTTAAAGAAGCGAGTGAAACAGAAAACAATAAGACTGTAAATTCAGGTATATGCTTTAATTAATTTTATGATTTTTGTATATAGTAATCGAAATCCTGAATGCATTTACAATTAAATATATTTTTTTTTTTTACCAAATCCATAACTTTCCATATAATATTGTGCAGAATAACATGCATGGTTATTAAGTACAAGAATAAGGTTGATAATTTGTGGCGCGTCATGAGAAAACCGGTCATAATGCATGTGCGTAAAGTGTCGTCCCGGATTAGCCCTGTGCAGTCCGCACAGGCTAATCCAGGACGGCACTTTCCGCTTTTATGGTATTTGCTGTTTCAAGGAGGTCTCTTCTAAACATAAATCCACTGTAGGCGGAAAGTGCCCTCCCGGATTAGCCTGTGCGGACTGCACAGGCTAATCCAGTACGACACTTTACGCACATGCATTAAGTCCGGTTTTCCCACGACACGCCACATTTGCATTAAGTGGTTGCATAAATTTTACTGGGTGTCGGTTTACTTAGGGACAGGGAAGTTTAGGAGTGATTTACTCCCAGATTTTGTCACAGGACTTCCAAAATTGCAACCATGGAAGTTTCAGGACTTCCAAAATTGCAGCCATGGAGGTTTCATTATGTAAGGATGAACAAGTTAGAAAAAAAATGTGGCTCATCTCAATGTATACCTCTTTAACTGAATACATTGGCATATTATGAACACCTGATGAACAAGAAATGACCTTAAACAAACCTTGAATTTTATACTTTATTACATTTCTGAAATGCTCAGGACTTATGTCACGCAATACTGTCAAAACTTCCAAATACTATGAGAAAAACTTCCAAAATCAGAGGCTAGGAAATTCAAACTTCCAGATTTCAAAAGTTAATGAAAGCCCTGTTAGGAATCCATTTCCGATGAAATTTAAATTCAAATGGTGGTAAAATTTCAAAAGATGTCAAGAAAATCAGGATCTAAGCTAACAAGTATTATAACCCATGTGAAATAAAATTCTATTAAGGGATGTGAAACCTGAAGCTTGTACACTAATTATCATTTATACTATAACTTACATGGTTCATTTGTAAAGCTTATTTAATATACATGAGGGTGATTGATTTTAGAAGTGTGGCCTTGTATACTAGAGCATTATTAATGAATAAAATTTGAAACCTGTGCCATTTTTCATTTTACAACTGGTTGTCGGAATATTTAAACTGCATGTTTAAGGCTGATAACAATATCACAATGGGATTGATCCACACACGGCCCATAATAGGCACTAATACGACCATTGCCCCATAAAATTAATAGCACAAATAGGTTTATTGAGTGTCCAATGGAGTGAAATCAATGCCATATAATTACAAATAACATTGACATGATTGTAAATACCGGGTAGAAGAAATTTAATCCGTGATAAACTGGGTATCTTGAAGGCAAATAAGCATAGTTGCTTTTTAGCTCACCTGAGCACAAAGTGTCCGTCGTGCTTTTGTGCTTGTCTCCTCCTAAACCGCTTGGCAGATTGTCACCAAACTTCACAGGAATGATCCTTGGGTGGACCTCTTTCAAAGTTGTTCAAATTTTTCCTGTCCGCTGAATATGTAGGTCACCAGAGCTAAAAATAGATTTAAAAAGTGAAAACTTCTTCTATGAAACCGCAAGGCTCAGACCTTTCATATTTGATATGTGACATCCTCTAGAGGTCCTCTACAAAGATTGTTCAAATTATGCCCCTGGGGTCAAAACGGGCCACGCCTCGGGGGTCACATTTTTTATATAGAATATATAGCAAAATGACTTTTAAAATCTCCTCTGAAACCACAAGGCCCAGAGGTTTCATATTTGGTATATAACAACCTATAGTGGTCCTCTACAAAGATTGTTCAAATTATGCCCCTGGGGTCAAAACTGGCCACGCCCCGGGGGTCTCATGGTTTATATAGAATATATAGCAAAATGACTTTTAAAATCTCCTCCTCTGAAACCACAAGGCCCAGAGGTTTCATATTTGGTATGTAACATCCTATAGTGGTACTCTACAAAGATTGTTCAAATTATGCCCCATGGGCCAAAACAGACCACACCCGATTGGTCACATGGTTATTATAGACTTAAATAGCAAAATGGCTTTAAAATTCGTCTCCTCTGAGACCGTTAGGCCTAGAGGTTTCATATTTGGTATGTAACATTGTATAGTGGTCCTTTACAAAGAATGTTCAAATTATGCCCCTGGGGTCAAAACTGGCCACGCCCCGGGGGTCTCATTGTTTATATAGACTTAAATAGCAAATGACTTTAAAAATCTTCTCCTCTGAAACGGCAAGGCCCACAGCTTTCCTATATTTGTTACGTAACCTTGCATAGTGGTCCTCTCCAAAGATTGTTCAAATTATGCCCCTGGGGTCAAATCTGGCCACCCACTGAGGGGTCACATGGTTTATATAGACTTAAATAGCAAAATGACTTAAAAAATCTTTACCTGAAACCGCAAGGCCCACAGCTTTCCTATATTTGGTACGTAACATTGCATAGTGGTCCTCTCCAAAGATTGTTCAAATTATGCCCCTGGGGTCAAATCTGGCCACCCCTCGAGGGGTCACATGGTTTATATAGACTTAAATAGCAAAATGACTTAAAAAATCTTTACCTGAAACCGTAAGGCCCAGAGGTTTGTTCAAGGTTGTTCAACTTATGCCCCTGGGATAAAAATAAGCCACGCCTCTGGGATGCAAATTCCAATTGGGTTACAAGGTCTCAGGTGAGCGTCCTGGGGCCCTCAGGGCCCTCTTGTTTAACAATAATCCAGTTATGTGATTTCTTTCTTTTTTTTTTGGCAGTTTAATGTTTGTGTTTGTAAAGCTGAATTGTGATTGTGAAGTTGAACAAATTAATTATTAATAACCGTAAAAAACATGGCTTGTTATAAATTTGGGCAATTATTACAGAATTCATATATATTTTTAAATACACACATATTGTAAACAGTCAAATTGTACAGAAATAAGGTAAAATTATATGAGCTCAGAATTTTTATTTTGACTATTCGAAGAATATGTGGGCCAGTGCTTTCCCCTGGATATTTGTTCCGGCGCCCCGTTCCCGATAGGGGTGGGTTCTGGAGGGGTATCCTCTCCCTACCTCGAAAGTTTTTTGCGGCACGTGTCAAATGACGTTATCTGGTTTTAGCTCTTAAATTTAAGGCTAACACATTTTCAGTTGTGTGTAAATGTTTTAACGAAATGAAATAAACGAAACATCATCGTTTAAACGGTATACCTCTAGACTTTTCAAATCAAAAGCGTCATGGTGACTGATTGCGGCTTAGGAATAACTGCAAAGTGACACTCGCTTTGATCCTTCACCGACTTTATTGAGCGGGTGTACATGTTTCTCGAGTGAAAAACGGCCATGTGACGTAAGGGATTAGCTTTCACAGCAGGAATGGTCGGTCTGCTGCAGTCAACACAGCTCATTAATTGATAAAATACACGCGCCCAGGGCGATGTTTATAAGCACAATACAAATTTTAGGCGCCCCGGATATGTTCAAATTAACATTTAATAAAACGGCCTGGGGAAGGCCCTGGTGGGCTTTCCTACTTTAACTGGCATCGGCGTCCACGTCTAAACTTTGTTCAAGTGTAAATTCAGAAGTCTTGTAACTTCAAAACTAATGATGTTATTCACTTGAAACTTTGCATGTATCTTTGTCATCAATTCCAACATCAAGTGCAAGTGCAACATTCCCCATAACTATGTTTTATATTTTGACAAAGTTATTCCCCTTTGTACATAGATTTTTGGGTTCAAGTTTTTAGCTGGACTATCCAAAGAATAGGCTAGCTTTCCAACTACCCCGGGTGTCGTCTTCGGCGTTCGCATCTGAACTTGTTAAATTTTTTATTCAAAAGTCTTGTAGCTTCAAACCTACAGAAATTATTCACTTGAAACTTGGAATATACCTTTGTCATCAACTCCAGTATCAGTGGCAACATTCCCCATTATTGTGTTTTGTATTGTGACAGAGTTATGCCCCTTTTTCACCTAGATTGTCTCGTTAAAGTTTATATTCAAAAGTTTTTTAGCTGCAGACTTACATAAGTTATTCACTTGAAAATTTGAATATACCTTTGTCATCAACTCCAGTGTCAGGGGCAACATTCCCTATAACTCTGTTTTGTATTTTGTTATTCCCCTTTTAATGCCCCCACCTTATAGGGGGAGCATATAGATTTGCCCTTGTCCGTCCGTCCGTCCGTCCGTGCGTAACTCAAAAAGTATAACTGCTAGAGTGATGAAACTTTATAAGCATATTCATCGGCATCAGGGCTTGTGCACCTGCGTATTTTGGTGCAGTTTTTTCTGACATCAGCAGAGTTATGGCCCTTTTTTAGCAACAAATGATATTTTTGGACTTATGTCGCGCGTAACTCAAAAAGTATTGCTGCTAGAGTGATGAAACATATTAATCAGCATGTGCACCTGGATATTTTGGTGCAGTTTTTTCAGCCATCAGTGGATTTATGACCCTTCTTTTAGCAAAAAATGACATTTTTGGATTTGTGTCGTGTGTAACTCAAAAAGTATAACTGCTAGACTGATGAAACATATTCATCAGCATGTGAACTTGTGCACCTGGGTATTTTGGTGCATTTCTTTGATCAGCAGAGTTTTGTGACAACCAGCGGAATGTGGGGGCATCCGTGTCCTGTGGACACATGTCTAGTTCACATAGATTTTTTGGTTAAAGTTTATATTTAAATCTTTTGTAACTTCAGAACTACATAAGTTATTCACTTTAAAATAGGAACATACCTTTGTCCTTTAAAATAGGAACATGCCTTTGTCATCAACTCCAGTATCAGGGGCAACCTGCCTATAACTCTGTTGAGCATTTTGAAAGAGTTATGTCACTTTTTCACATAGATTTTCTGGTAAAAGTTTATATTCAAAACTCTTATAACTTCAAAACTACACAAGGTGTTATTAACTACATAAGGTTGAAACTTTGAATAATTTGATGAAATAATTGCCATAAATCAGTTATGTATTTCAACAAATTCAACAAATTATGCCCCTTCCACTTTAAAAAATATGTACCAACTTAAATACTTTGAATAGTCGAGCGCACAGTCCTCTGATAGCTCTTGTTATTCAGAAGTCTTGTAACTTCAAATCTTCATTAAGTTTATAAGAATATAGCATATTCACTTGAAACTTGGAATATACTTTGTCATCAAATACATCATAAGGTACCACAATCCACATAACCCAGTTTTGTATTTTGACAACAGTTCTGTCCCCTTTTCACATAGCTTTTCAAGTGAAAGTTTTTATTAAAAGTAGTAATATTTCAAAACTTCATTAAGTTATTCACTTGAAACCCGGACTATACGTCTGTCATCAACTCTAGCATCAGGTGCAAAATGCCTAGGATAACAAATCGGTTTACATGTACACCACTCTGGTTGAGATTTTTAGAGCACACAATTGTTTTGACTCTGTTTACATACTGTGGCTTATTGGTTGTATCATGAGAGTTTAGTGCACAAGCTCTAAATACCGTGATCATGTTTGTTGTTTCATGTTCGAGACTGACTTTTTCTGGCTTTTTAAAAGTTGACAATTCTATTCCTTCTCAGGCGCGCGTGCGTGTCCTCCAGGCATACGTGAATGACCTCAGTGAGCAGAACGAGGTCCTCATTCAGACAGTCGAGGAGCTTGAGAGAGAGGCCAACGAGCGCGTGGACATGCTCGAGTCCAAACTGCAGAAAACATCCTCCACCCACAAGGTCAGTATAGCCATGCCTCATGACTAGGACAGTTCTGAATCTCAAAGTTAAAAGTCTGAACTTAAATTCTTGACCATTGAGCATGCTTGTTGCATTTGAGCTTTGATTCCATTAGTTAAATATTGAATGTTATGATTCAGAGTACTCTTTAGAACGTTCATAGTCATGGACCATATCAGTACAGTCGTGTCTCAAAAAACTCTTATTTCCAAATATTGAAATGGCTGTTAATAAGTAGTGCTTTCTTTAATTGGCGGGACCTGATTTAAATGTGGTGTTTTTGTGAACTGTTTGAAGATGGTAGGGTTGTTTCCTCCGCTGAAGAATTTTTGAAATCACTTGTGGGGCAGTTTCTTGATGTTTTTTCGTTCTTTTTGAACCATTCCAAAATAGATTTGGGCAAGCTTTTAATGTTTTTTGTTGCATTGACAAATCCTTCCAAAACTTTATTGTGGAGACTGTTGTGAAGACATGATTTTAGTTTTGGCTTGTACATGTACATAGATATTGAAGATGGTGTTCATGTGAAATGTAACAGAGTGTAGCACACTGCACACTTTCGCTGTCTATCTTTGCCAAACTTTACAGTAAACAACTTGAGTTGCCTGGGTAAATAATCTTTCTTTAAAGAACCATGATGTTCCTTTCTACATCCAGACAGACAGAAATTTTGACTTCATTAAAGTCATTTATCATAAGAGAACTTCACAGTTGCTAGTAAACCATGCATAGCTCAATCTTAATCTTGAGAATTGCCATTAGATAATAAATTAGCACAGAGATTTAAGTATGATAGTGCTTGCTTGATCGAACATTGGATTTCCATTAAAGTTTGTTTTTAACATTTGGTATAGGAGTTAATTCAGGGAATAAGTATCAAGGGGATTTGAGCGAAAAAGTAGCCGTCCCGACCGAAACTTCGCCTTATTTATGCAAAAAAGCGATAATCACTTCGCCCTATATTTCACGTAACCAGCAGTACATAAAATAAGAAGACTGTTGAATTACGGCACAGAAAAAAAACGAATGTTACAACTTCAAATCAAATGTTTACACAAACCTTTTTCTCCCATTGTCAATAATCCCAAAAAGAATGCATCACGTATATATTTATAATTTATTGTTTTGTTAACACATGTATCCATTTTCACATCATAACACTTCGTGTTTGTTTTCACCAGTTGCAAACTATTAATAAGCGATTAAAATCAGATGACACATTTCTACTGTTCAAGTGTCGTAACCACTAAAGCAACAAATCCGTTAAAACTCGATGCGTAAATTAGCTCCTACTTAAATTACAAACTGTAAGCGTCTGACGTCATCAAAGAGTTAAAATGACAAGGAGCACGCGCGACACCCGTGTTAACGCTCTTTGTTGTTTGCAGCTAGGTCACTTTGATCTGAAGCCGAAATACATGATTTCCACGTGGAGATGGTACTGTTAACACGTTTTTGATTCAATTGGAAAATATTTCAAAATATTAGAGAAGAGCAGACGACATTTAAATAAAAATAAGGTGGAATAGTGTTTTAGCGGAATACGTAAAAAACACACAAATTTATTACCAAAATAAAACAATTATATTTTAAAGCTTTTTCTAAACATGAAATACCGTAACAATTTATTGAATTATACTTTTAATTGCCACAGACTTTGATAGTTAAAAGCACCATTTAAGATACATATAACTTAAATTTTTGATGTAAAAATTTAATCAAACCGCATGCATTCGCTTTTAGAGTATAGTGAAGAGAAATAACGAACATTAGCTTGAACCATTAAAAGCTATGTATTTGCGATATAAATTTTTTGCGAATGCGAATAATATTTTGGACTACGTGGTTTGTTGCTTTTACTTTGTGCGTTCGTCATTCGTTGGTATTCACAATATTTTGTATAGGTTAAATTAAAACTACAGACGGTATTCACCTTGACGTTCATTGACTTGAGTAATTTGTGACTTCTTGATAACTCATGTTGTCGCTGTCAATCATTTCTCGACAAAATCATTAAGTTCTTTTATCTCTGTATGTGGCAGTACGCAGCCGATCTTGAAGCGAAGTTCACCGCTGTGCACGTGGAGGGTGTTACGAACAAAAGTGCACTGTTGTATACGCATGTGAATGGCAATGTGGATACGGGTTTTCTGCATTGAAGAAAATTGGAAACATCTGTAGTGTCAAGTCATTACATAAGGAAATGCATTTTCAGCACACCGATTCCATATTAATGCAGACGCATTAAATTATCCAGTATTTGATATAATTCTTTTGATTTGATTGTGAATGTAATAAAACAAAAGCTAAAAATAATATTGTTGTGATATGAGCCATCAACAGACTATCGAAATTTAACATGACATTTCTAACTTCTCCTAATGTTTGAAAACTTTTCCCTATTTCTACTGGAGAAGAAGTCACTTCTCCCAAAGTTTAAAGTCTAGCTTATTCCATGTTAATGACAAACATATGCAGACAATATCAGTTTATAATTATACTAGAGTTACAAATATTATTACAATTATTTTAATTATATTACAGTATTTAATTTATGTAATTCTTGTAAATGTTAATGACTATTATTTATACACTAGAAATTAACTTTAAATGTTTGGGATAGCATAAACAAAATAGAACATATATTTTGTTTAGATCTTTACAGTGTTGTTGTCATTTAAAATTGGTATTGTAGAACAACAGGTAAGGCAGGTATTTTTGTAAATACACAATTCTGAAACCCCTTTTTACGCAATTATTTTTATGATTCATGAGTAACAAAACTCAATTAAAATACCCAATACGCAAAAAACTGCCAACTCGGTGCGTAAAGTGATCGACTGACATGGGTATGAAATGACTGATCAATGTGTACGAAACATCCGAAAACGAAAGGTTACAAAATTGTTATGTATCGAAATGACAGACACCCATATAAAAAAAGCAGTTTTATTGGATGTGTTCAACGAAACCACAACTGTCCAATTGCGATTTATCGAGTATTTCCATAATATTCTGTGTTTGATGTCGTCATTATGCAACTTTCGTTTTGTTTCTGTTCAATGATTTCTGAATACTTTGGTCATGTTTGTGATTATTCTGGGAAAAAATGGCGCACAAAGGCAGACAAAACGAATGGAAATTGTACAGATTGAGAAATAAATGTTACCGACTTGTTTTATCTTGCACTTGTCTATGATTTCCATTGTCGAGCCTATTTTCATACCATTATTAGCGAGGTTATTTCTGCCTTTGACCCATAATTATCCTAGTGCAACCCAAATTTGATGTACGCGAAATTCGAAGATAACAATTATATTGTAATATGCGAAATTATGTGAGAGTTTCAATTAAAAATAGTCGAGAAACCATTGAATTATTCAGTAATATATTTTTTCACATTGGGATTAGATCTTCTAAATAATATCAAAACATCGCCGAATTGAGGTTACATCGAATTGGGGACACACCAGAGTAATGGCATACTGTTTCTGACGTCATTTAGGCCACAAAAATACAGAGGCAAAAATTGACAATAATACTTCTATTTACCAGTGTAAATGTTTTGTGGCAATGTTTTATATTGTGTCCAAATCTGGTCTACTTATCAGACCTCGCATTGAAACTGCATTATTTACCAAAGTTTAAAATATTTTCAGAGCTTATTTACTTATGTGTTGAGAACAATATGCAGATTTTGTGTTGTAAAAAGAGAAATGGCTACATTAAAGAAAACCTCACAATATTTGCATATGTTGTGGTTGTTGCATTATATTAGGAGATCAATTTTGTTTAATACTCAATTATTTTTATTCTAATGGGATAACATAATTTGAAGTACTTAAATATTTTTTTCAGTACTCAATTTTTTATAAATATTATTGGGTAATACCCAATTCTGACCAAAACCTTATCTGTTGCTCTGTATTGTTTTATAATTAAAAAATTGAACATAAGGCAACACATTTTTACATTTTACATGAGATATTTGACTATGTTCATAATGTGTGTGTTATATGCATTATAAACAATTATCAACAATATTTTCAAATATAAATACAAATGATTGTAATATGAATGATTAGAAGTAGTGTAAAAAAAAGACATGAAAAGTAAATTGACTGTATCTGAATACATAATATGTACAGCTAAAGTCTACATTTAAATATCAGCAAAAAATCTGCTTTTATATATAAATAAAAGGAAATACAAATACCACTATTTTGAAATGGAAATGAAGGAAGAAAACTCTTATAAGTCTGTAGATGTGAGACTTGCACAGTTGTCTTATTGATTTACGAACTAGCAAGCCTAAGCTCGTATTAATCCTTAGAGTATTATTTGAAAGGTCTGTTTACCATAGGATCAGACAATGTAAACTTGCCGGCTTTTATGAATTACAATATGATTAAGAACATATTGAATTTGAGGAACAATGATGTGTCCTTGCATATGAATTTGGAAGAAAAATTGACAAAATAATCAACTTATGATTATAAATCAATACTGGTTCGCTTGTATTGTTGATAATATAAAATCTCTGTCATTAAAAGAAGGCATATTAGAGTACTATAAACTGAGAAGTTCATGGTAACATCGATTGCCATAAAATACAGATGTGGAAATAGAAATTGATTCATGTACCTGTGTGTGAATATCATTTGTTATTCAAATGCAGTAAACAGCATTATTAAATTCTGGACATAAATCAGTTCCTTTAATGGGAATTCTGAATATTTCAAATGGCTTTGCTATGTGTTAAATCAATTGAAATTTTTTATAACGTTTGATCAGGTAAAATATAGTTTCGTCAAATCGATGCCTATTGAAATACTGGCCGATTGTGGTGTAAACAGTCCAATACTTTGAAAACAAAATTATAGTGAGACTGTCTTTTTGTGAGTCATAAATTTTCTTTGGGCAGAAATAAACTTAAATTGATTTGTTGTAAAAATGTAATACTCATGGACCAAACTTCATTGACAGAGACAATAATACACAAAACATCACCAAAAAATCATTTAACATTTAAAATTGATTACTTGTTTGTTGTTTAAAACAAGAAATTGAAATAGCCGAATGTTTTGTTTCTTTGTTTTCTTTTGTGAGGTATTATAAGTTTTCTTTATTAATTCTATATATAGCCTGTATTAATATATACAATTTTCAATCACATTTTCAAACAGATAAATGCCTCTGTCATGTGTCATTTTGTAAATTGTCAGCAGTGCCACTTTCATATTTTGTAAGTATTAACACGCTTATTGAAGATCTGGAAACCTGATATGATTTTCATGATGTTAAATATTAGTAAGCTGTCTATTTCCCCAATAGACAACAATATCAATACTGTCATCAGATGCCTTCACAAGCCTCTTACTTGACAGGTGCCTGAAATAAAGTGCCCTGAAGTAAATTAGTAACATAAGTCCTATTTTGGGTTAATTGTTTGTTTTGTTATACATTGAAGGCTTCGCATTGTTGATAGTGCGGTTTGCTGGGTGCATGTGACAGCACGCTCCAGAGAAATACCTCCAATTCCCGCTCAGTAGATAAGCTGATAAACGTTTGCCTATGTTGAACCTGTAATCAGTCCTCGTTGAATAGGGGGACTCTTTTACCGGCAGTTTGAATGGAACGTTAAATGCGAAATCGAAAAAGGAAAATCGGATTATGATCAGCCAAGCGGGTGGGGAAATGTGTCATGCTGGGTCGGGTGTATAAACGGATTGTTTGTAATTGTTGTTGGATTTGGTGTTTGATGATGTTAATTACCTTGTAATTTTTTGTTGTGGCATTTAAATGGTATAAAGTTTTAACAAAATCAAAACTTTGTGCTTTTTGGTTTCGGTGCTTATTGAATTAGCGGGATATTGTAAATCGCTTGTATATACAAGTGGACACCGTGGTCCAATACTAATTATTGGTGCTGAAGGTATTTGGTGCTGTATGTGTGTAATTTCACAGATAAGTGTTAACACGTTGTTAAATGTGTTGTGCAAGTATTATTGAATATAAAAGAAAGGTATATACATAGTTTGATCATTTATTAACAAACGAAGCATCATCTCTTTGGAATTATGTGGTTCGGAGTTCTTTGTGGTATCTAGAAAAGGAATCCAGGGGCAATGGAGGGAGACAGGGGTTTCACAGGGAGCCCCGGGCCCAATAAGAAGGTGACTTGGAAAGAGCCCATAGAGCAAGCTGTAAGTGCGGGTGATTTTCTAGACATCTCTCTAGCAACAGGGCTACTGAAATTCAGAACTGTATACTGTGTTAATACTCTAGTTTTGTTATGAAATTTGTATTAGTTTATCTGTTGTTCTTAAAACAAAAAGAGTAGGTCTTTCAGTTCAGTCTTCCAATTAATCCATTTTGTCTATATTTAACTTAATAAATTTTATTTATTAAATGTTTTTTTAAGAGAAGTACCAGGACAGTGAGGTATTAATTGCCAAGAATTTCAAGAACTGTATTTTGAATTACATTAAGACTTCAGTGTGTTTGCTTCAAGTGGTTAGTCAAATGTATGTCATTAAATCATCATTTTTTGTTGAAAATATTATATTATGATCATATTATGCATTTGATTATTGAGAGTAAATATCCATAGAACAAGCAATGCCCATGGAATGCAACATTTTGCTGGCCTATAGAAACATTTGTAGATAGAATTGAGGAGCATCGTTGGAAAACCGGACTTAATGCATGTGCCTAAAGTGCCATCCCGGATTAGCCTGTGCAGTCCGCACAGGCTAATCCAGGATGGCACTTTCCACTTTTATGGTATTTTCTGTTTCAAAGAAGTCTCTTCTAAACATAAATCCACTGTAGGCGGAACGTGCCGTCCTGGATTAGCCTGTGCGGACTGCAAAGGCTAATCCGGGACGACACTTTACGTACATGCATTAAGTCCGGTTTTCCCACGACACGCCTCAAATGTATTTTGTATGTTGAATCTATCTTGTAATCATCTATTATATGCATAGAATGTTTAATACACATCTACATCCTGTTCATCTGTTATATCCAGAACTTTTAATTAATTCACATGCAAAACAATAAGTACACTTTTTTTAGCAGTTCATTGTGAAATATATGTCATCCCATCATAAGGCGTGGATTGACGATAAAATATGAATAAACTTAGCTTTATTCACACAATGTGGGATGAAGCAAGCATGCGCAGTCTAATGACATCATCTTGTTGATTTTCATGATATCATGTTATGTTTTTCGTGTTATTTAAAGCCTTGCTAAATAAACTTACCTTTACTCAACAGTAACCTAGTATTCTCTATATTTGTTAGTAATACATAGTAACAAATAATAACAAGACATGTTCCTGTCTATGTCAATGAAGGTTGTTTTCTGTTCTCTAGCAATCTCATCATTCAATGCTTGATGCATTTCCAAACGTGCAAATGCATGAGTTTAATGTTTAAGATATGAATTTTTAGTGTTGAATAAAGATATCATTGTGGTGCAGACTTTACTCACTTTTGGCAAAGCTGTTTTATAACCACATAGGAATAGGTTTTAATGTTTATTTTCAATGCATGTTCGGGCTTTCAGATGTGCTTGAATCAGTATAATCAATACTACTCCATAGATTTCGTGGCATGCCCCCTGTTTGCTTATGGACTTGTTTGAAAGTGAAATGCAGGAAATAAAAAAAACAACTGCAGTCTCTGTTTTCAAACATGAAACCTGGATTGTTATATGAATAACTCTGTTTGTTTAGGTTTCTTTTGGTGGTTCTTTTTTGCAAATCAATTTCATTTCATATTATTGTATTTAAACATTTGTCACAAACTTGTTAAACTTGTTAAACAAAATTCAGTTTTGCACATTGAAATAATCAGTTTTGATGACATATATATTTAAAATACCTTTTATAAAAAAAGGCTAATGAATGATTGTTTTAAATCGCAAATTGTTTTATTCTAACAATGCCTAAAGTCTATAGCTTTTTTGTTGTGACATCTTATGAAAATAAAGCATGCATCGTGTATTAGGAAAATAAGCTTATGAATTCATTTATATAAAATATTTTTAGGAATTAAATCCATTTTTGATGTTATCTTTTAAAAATAAAACAGAGGTCCTTTGTATTTAAAAATGTTTGCATGTATGGTGATGGTATTTTTCACATTTTGATCAGATTAAATATTTTCTGTTTTCAACTCCTATAATTCAGTATGGTGTTGAAAGTAGACATTGGATAAGGTATTGTCTGCCAACAAATGGATTTTTGTGTGTTGATTTGGTATTATTGTTTGGAAAATGGCATGTCTGTACATGGCAGCATTAAAAAAAAATAACTATTAAAGTCAAAGTTAAGTATTTTCATTTTAATGTAAGTAGAATATCAAGTGTAGAATTTTTAAAACAAGTAGAAAATACATATAGTTTACAATGCATAAAGTGACATCACAAAAGGTAAGATGTATATGTTCAAGTTCCTACTTTGATTTTTTTTTAATGTCATATATTTATGTTATACAATTTTCGTTTGGGAGGTGGTTAACGGTGGATTTTGTGTGAGCCAATATGACAACATATGTAAAATAAAAACTGAAGAATTGCACGTTCTGTTTTATTACCTACTTATACTATATAAATGATAATTAAGCATTGTTAACTGTTTACCACTTTGTTGAACTAGCTCCTCCCAACAGGCAACATGTGTGATGTTGCATAGTTTTGTTTTGTTATGTTGCCTCATCATTATTCAAAGGGAGCAGCCTGTGCAGAACGTTGCGCAATGTAACTTTATGTTAACACTGACTGCTGCTGACTGTTACAAGCAGGACCCAGGTTAATGGTTGTTCTATTTTGAGTCACAACTATTGTTATATTAGTTTTCATGGGAAATAAAACAATTACATGTTGTTTGTTGTATATTAATAGAAGCAGGCAATAAAACAGATATTTTCATTGTCATTTTGGGAATAGTCAAAATGTTTTCCTTCAGTATTGGGGGCAACATTTTGAACTGTTGCCCTTGGCCTAACTGCCTGAGGGCAACAGTTCAAAAGTTGTCCCCTCTACTTCAGGAAAATGATTTGACTGTTCCCAAAAGGCCTATGTACAATGTTACTGAGCAGTCTTCATTGTCTGGATTTAAAGTATACCCTGACATACCATGTATGTATGTTGTACATAAACACTGGATTGATATTAACAATGATTTAATAGATTTGAATTGATATAAAAAATTCTGAAAACATGTTCTATGCTAGGACAAATATATTTGCAATATACATTGAACAGGTCTCTTTGAAATTAAATAAAATTATTTTTCTGCAACCATGTTTTTTTGTCTGTGTATAAACAAAATATGTGTTTAAAGAATGGGTTGCTAGAGGCCTAACTCATGTTTATAATTATGTTGTGTAAAAACAGTGTATACCGAAGTACGTTATATGTTGGTGAACGTCTTCAAATGCTTGAGTAGGAAGAAACCCACATTTTGTGGTGGTATTGGCATATTGCACTGCCATTGTAAAAACGTTTATGGTTAGAACATTTTAAAATAATTTAAAGACTTGTAAATTTATCTTGATTTATTCCTTGTTCACTGTATACCTATATGCCTATATGCACTCAAAATTTGGATGTATTTATCCCAAATTTGTGTTGCTAATTGTTATCATTAAATTACAGCTAGTTGGCATTTTGATTGAAATCTCTGAAAGATAATATGACATGGTCTTATCGTTTAAGTCTTAAACTACAGATCGCTTCAATATAATTAATTAACTACCGTACATAATCACGCATATCGATTCATCATTAACATTGTCTACGTGTTTATATTTTGGACTGAATTTCATGGTATCGCCGAGTATCAAAAATGGATTATTTATGGACATTGAATATCAAGCAGATATAACACGTTTAAATTAAAGCCAACTATGAGCTCAATATTTATTATTAGCATCAAAATTTCACAATATTAACAACACATTACAAATGGTCAGCTTAATATAAGTAATTAAACATTCTGAATATTAAAATGATCATGTAACTATCATACATGTTAAAATTGATATTAACATGCAATATTTAAATCCATAGTATAAAAAAGAGTACTGACAGTGAAATGGTACCTTTTTGGGAAAATATTATTAAACTAAATATCTGGATTTGGAAGTCTTAATAAGCAAAGTATTGACATTTTTCGTCAAAAATTAAGTAAAAATTGTGTTTTAATTATTGCTATATGTTCAGAATGACAGAAAGCAACTTGGAATGTTGTTTGTATTAATGACAAAAATCGAGAATTATATGAGGAGTGTCGTGGGAAAACCGGACTTATTGCATGTGCGTAAAGTGTCGTCCCGGATTAGCCCGTGCATTCCGCACAGGCTAATCCAAGACGGCACTTTCCGCCTACAGTGGATTTATGGTTAGAAGACACTTCATTGAAACAGAAAATACCTTAAAAGTGGAAAGTGTCATCCCGGATCAGCCTGTGCGGACTGCACAGGCTGATCCGGGACGACACTTAACGCACATGCATTAAGTCCGGTTTTTCCACGACGCGCCTCATATCTATTTAAGTTCATGCCCATGATTATATTTTTCAAAAATACGAAAAACTGTGAACAAGTCCCTTCAACAGAATATTCTGTATCAAATTTAGCAAATTAAGAATTATTTAAATTACTGGTATATACTGGTATATAAATAATGTATCATTCTGGATGCAAAATTCTAAAATAATTTATTTTCGAATGGGTGCATAGCTAGATAAATAGGTCCAGACAAACTACATGTATATATGAAGAAACAACTTATGATTAATTGTATATGTGTATGGATAAAATTTGTAAGTGTTAACCAGTCTACATAAATTCAATGTACCCCTTATTTTTCTTTATGTTCAGTATTAAACACGTTTTCAACAGAGTACTTCTGGGTGCATTGTTCATTTTTACCACAATCTTTCTGTAAATCTACACTTTTCAAATAAGCTTATTTTAACACGCAAAGCAATAAAATATTCTCATTCTTTGCTAATCACACAGTTTAATGAAAAACCTGTTTCTTTGGTCTGGTTAGTTTGATTGGGTACCTTTTGTTTATCTTTGCTCCTAACACATTTTCTTGTCTAATGTTTACATGCCTACTTGGCTCTAAAGACAGCACAGATTTGATAGATAAAAGCATTGTTGGTCACATGCATAAATTTAAGGGCTTTTCGTTGAAAAAATTGAATTCCTAGTGTGGCAAACAGAAAAACTAAATCTCATTTTGTATTTGTTTGTTTTAATTTTTCGGTTTTGTAAAACTTACTGTTGCATCACTATTTGTTTGGACAAAAAATATCACTTTTTGCAATAAATTTATATTAAAAAGGCAGCAAAAATACTTAAAAAAAAAACAAATCAAATAAAAAAATACACACATATATATATATATATATTTATTTATTTATTTACCTGTTGTAAAAACAACAGCAGCTTATACTGATACATTTATTTATACGCCAAATTCATTTTAAACAGTAGATAGTTTGTCTTTCATTCACAATATTTGTCAAATAACTATTGTGTAGTTTAATCAAGAAATTTTAGACTAGTTACATCATAGATCATAGATTATAATTTGATTGTTTCTCTTTTCTTAACCTGCTAGCCAATGTTTACAATGTACAGCTATCACAAAGTGAAAGCTTGTTTTATACCGATTTCATGGGCAAACATTTATTACCATAAGAAAACAAGTTTACCCAAGTCTTCATTTTGTTTAAACAGACATCTATGCTTGACTGTTTGTTAAGAAATTTAATTTTATATCGGTCTCCTTGTAAATATATCTGTTGTGGGTGCTCTTGTCAGAGTTTTATGACTACTCTAGTGTTGACCAAATCAACTTTGGCGTGTTCATTTAATTCAAACTTCATAAGTCCAATATAAAGTCAGAATATATTTGTGTGGGTCATATCTTTAAAGCAGAGCCGAATATTTCACCTTATCTTTATTTTCTATGTATATAATGATAATCGTTAATTTGGGCAATGAAATTGGCATACATTGGTCTGTGAACTGAAAGTTTTGATATTTCATTGAGCAATTCATTTAGGAATTATACTTTGGATTTATTACCTTCATTTACACTGAATATAACTAAAGTTTTTTTTATGTGTACTTTGAAAATATTCTATTAATGTGGATGTAAAATGGCTGGAGAAGGGACAGCAAGATTCAACAGGCATTTCAATGATGTAAGATGGCAAATATTGTGTGTATCTCAGTACAGCTTTCATGACTAGCATAATCCGTGGGTATTATGCCTTACTTATTATAAAGCCCATGGCATTGATTACTAATATTATTGACTTGGCTTTGTTCTTGTTGATTAGTAGACTGATTCAGGTACTGCTCACCTTATAAATTGTCCTTTAGAATGCAGTCTTTATGCAGAATGTGAAAATGTCAATTTTAGCAGAGCAAAAGATGTGTATGTCAATCAGTTGTACATATACATGTAGAATTTAGCATAAAAGAGTTTGTCCCTGGTTATACTGTAATTACGGCATTTCGTTATGTATGAAATATCTGGCACTAGCTCATTCAAAACAAAACATGTGGAATAGTTTATTTTGTTGTGTTTTGTGGAAATATATGAGGCGTGTCGTGGGAAAACTGGGCTAAATGCATGTGCGTAAAGTGTCGTCCCGGATCAGCCTGTGCAGTCCGCACAGGCTAATCCAGGATGGCACTTTCCGCCTTCAGTGGATTCATGTTTAGTAAAGACTTCCTTGAAACAGAAAATACCGTAAAAGCAGAAAGTGTCGTCCCGGGACAACACATTTACGCACATCCATTAAGCCCCGGTTTCCCACAACACGCCTCATATGAATTATTTTGAAATCTTTCAGGAGTACATGGCCAAAGCACGAGACCTGGAGAGGGAGTTACGTGCCCTCACCATTGAAAAAGCGAGGGCTGAAGCTAACATGGAGGATTTACAGGTGCGCGTGAACCGACAGGAGGAGAACATCACTCGTCTCAGGGGAGAGAACTCTAACCTCAACCATGATCTCGACCAGCTGATCAATGTGATCAGTACTGCCAGGACCACAGGGAAGTGGGAGGTAGGGTAGCAACTACTGATATTCAGTTATACATATGAAGCGCATCATGGGACAACCAGGCTTAATTCATGTGCGTAAAGTGTCGTCCTGGATTAGCCTGTGCAGTCTGCACAGGCTAATCCAGGACGACGCTTTCCGCTTTTATGGTATTTTCTGTTTCAAGGAAGTCTCTTCTTAACATAAATCCACTGTAGGCGGAAAGTCCGTACAGGCTAATCCGAGACGACACTTTAAGCACATGCATTAAACCCGGTTTTCCAACGATGCGCTTCCTATTATCAACTATGTGAGATATCAAAATGCTACTGTGAATTGTTGTAACTCAGTAATAATATAGATTGAGCACATAGGTCATCAACCATGAGTGGTATGGCAATGTTACTGTTACTCTTTCTTGGTGAATTAATATGGAGAGATCACATGCGTCATTAGGTCAGAATAACAGTTTATCCACTATGTGAGGTATGGCAATCCTGTGGCTACTCTTACTTGGTGAATTGTTATTCAGTAATATAGATAGATCCATGGATGTGATTATTCATCGTTTAAGTTAAATTAAGTTACAATTTTAAATGCAAAACTTCATATTTTGTCTAAACATGTTGAGCTTGAATTCAAAGGATCTGTGTGAAAATAATGAGTTCTGGTAAACTGTTTGAGTAGTATGTAGAGTATTTCCCGCCCTGTGAGTCTTAGTTATCACATATTATTTGGTCAAATACCATGATCACCAACTATTAAACAATATTTTCATTGTCTTTTCTTTTATGAAGGCACAATTTAATTCTTGGAAATTACTTATTTTCTGTCATTTGTAGATTGAAAATGTCCACTTTCGAGAACTCACCATTGAACAAGTTTTCGGGTCAATGCATGAAGCATTGACAAGAATGCGCATGTCAGATGAAGGTGTTTCGAGAGATATTCACGACCTTCAAGAAGCAATAATGAAGAAGGACGAGGTTATAAATAGGCTTCAAGCCGACCTTGAGAACGCACAACGGCAGCAGACACGTTCCTCATTAGAACAGGTGCTTACTTTGATTTCATAGTTTATATTTCGTTTAGTCATAAGATATTTAATTCTTACAGTAAACTAATAATAATTAAATCCTATTTTTCTTCTAGACTGGTTGTTAATTAATTACAATTCAGATTCCCAGTCACAATTAAGTACATTTTATTATAATTTAAATAATTATAAATGCTCCCAATATGAATAATAGTGCCAAAACTAAATGTCTCCTACAGCGGTAAACGTAATTAGCCATCTGGCCAAGCAAGCCCGAATTTAAAGCAAGAACGTGTACCAAAACAAGCATGCCTACTTGTGTATATAACTTAAAAACTAAGCATGCCAGTTCAAGATTTACCTGTGTAAGGCTCATAGGCATGTGCTAATTTCGACCACTGCATACAGTACCAAGAGATTCCACTAGACTAAGTATACCTTTGAATTGCAATGGATTATTACATAATGTATGTCCTTTGCTCATCATACAGAGATCTTCAGATCCCCAATCTAGTCAATCTGAGAAAGATTACACAATAGTCAAGTTGAAAACGGACCTTAGGCGGACAGAACAGCGTGTTGATGATCTTAATATGGAGGTAACTTTGCTGTGATCTCTCTCTTTCCCCCAGTTTTACTTTGGGGTACTTGCACTTTGTGGTTTATTATAGTCAGTAGCTGTTGTCTTTCATCACTAAACTGAAGTGAAATTGAAGTTGCTCATTTCTTTATCATATGCGTGACAATGTCAGCATGAAAATAAAGAATTAAATCTTATATATTATGAAGCCTCAAAACCTAATCGAACACATGTCTTAAAATCTGCATGATGTGTAACCAATGTCTCGTGGCAATGACTGATGAAACACGAAATTTATAGTAAAATTCAGGCCAAATTTTTGGTACCAATTACTAATATGCAAATGAATATACATGTATTGAATTTATTGTCTGGCAGTTATTTAATAAAATAAGTAAAAATCAGCATTTTCAAATGTTAAATTTGTATCCATTTTCCATAATGAATGAGCAGCTTTTAACAATAGGTCAAATGCATTAGTATAAAATTAAATTGAAGTCTTAATCAAATACATTGTTTAATCTTCTTTAAATTCTGATATTTTGAAATTAACATTTTATATCCTGAAAACAACTTTGTATACTGTTTTTAACCACAAATAATAAATATTTACTAATGCAGTTATTAATAGAAGAAAACATGTCATTAATAAAAGAAAACACTGTGTGGTGAGAGACAATGTTAGATTTATTAAGACACGAGCAAGTCACACCCTCCCTCCAACAACTTTTTTACAGAATAGAAAAGCCTTTTCCACCTGCTAAATTGATCCCCTTTTGTTTACTTACATTCTTTTATTTTTGTTGATGAGGATAGGCTGTTGTGGTTGCTTCAGGGAGGGGAAGTGGGCATTGTGTCTAATGTGGCATTTGTCTGAACATTGACATATAACTAGTTGTAATATGCATGGTTTTATATTGTATTCAGTTGATTTGTTTGTTCATGCATGCATACTTCAAAACATTTCAGATGAAAAATTATCAATTGTTGTTTCAGGGTACTTGTTCACTTTTTTTTTTTAATGTCTTTAAATGTCTTTACTGCAAACACTACAGCATCTGGAATAATCTAAAACAAATATCATATAAAGATAAAAATTAATTTGTAAAAATTTGCATTTGCCGGGACTCAGGATCTTTGAGATAAAAAATCTCATGCGCTAACCACTCGGCCATTCAGACTTATACATTTGGTTGTGTATTTGTTAACGCTATGTAAGTGTTACACTTGTTTTCCAAAATAGACATGAAAAGCATTACAAACGGTTTGTAGTTTTATCCATTTCAATTGATGATTATCCATATGAAACGATATTTCCAAGGTCTTTCTTAGTTATTTCGATGTTTGTATATAATGTATAATTTCTTTTTGGAATCTATGACACATTTTTTTTTAAATTGTAAATTTGCCAATCTGTGAACAGGTCCCTTTAAGACTTTGGGAACCTAATGCCTGAAATGTTGTATTAAGTCATATATAATATTCCACCACTATGTTGTGTGATTTGTTTGTTTCCTGTTAACACAGCTTTTATATCTTCATTACATGAAAGCACAAACAAGATATCTATGGTTTACATGCACACGTGTTTACAGCTGAATTCAGGGGTTCGTCTTTAGATTAGGATAGTAAAATAAGTGTTTATTGCTTGTTATAACATACTTACTTTAATGTTTAGTAAGTGACATACTTACTTGAATGTTTAGTAAGTGACATACTTACTTGATTGTTTAGTAAGTGACATACTTACTTGAATGTTTAGTAAGTGACATACTTACTTGAATGTTTAGTAAGTGACATACTTACTTGAATGTTAAGTAAGTGACATACTTACTTGAATGTTTAGTAAGTGACCTACTTACTTGAATGTTAAGTAAGTGACATACTTACTTGAATGTTAAGTAAGTGACATACTTACTTGAATGTTAAGTAAAGGACATACTTACTTGAATGTTAAGTAAGTGACATACTTACTTGAATGTTAAGTAAGTGACATACTTACTTGAATGTTAAGTAAGTGACATACTTACTTGAATGTTAAGTAAGTGACATACTTACTTGAATGTTAAGTAAGTGACATACTTACTTGAATGTTAAGTAAGTGACATACTTACTTGAATGTTAAGTAAAGGACATACTTACTTGAATGTTAAGTAAGGGACATACTTACTTGAATGTTAAGTAAGGGACATACTTACTTGAATGTTAAGTAAGGGACATACTTACTTGAATGTTAAGTAAGGGACATACTTACTTGAATGTTAAGTAAGGGACATACTTACTTGAATGTTAAGTAAGGGACATACTTACTTGAATGTTAAGTAAGGGACATACTTACTTGAATGTTAAGTAAGGGACAACTATGATTGGGAATTTATCCCTTTGTTGAGTTTTGTAAAAGTTTCATACATATGTCATAATGAACCCCTGTTTGTGCTCGATGCAATGATATTCCACGCACGTTTCTATCCCACAATTCCTCTGTTAGGTGACTAATCGTGAGCGAAAGATCGCCACCCTGCAGACACAAATCTCCGATCTCCATGCGGAAATTGCACGCACTGAGACTGAGTATGGTACACAAAAACACCTCGTGAAAATGTTGCAGGATAAACAACGTGTCCAGCAGGGAGAGGTACAGTAGGGGATTCGAGTTCAGTGATTGGGAGAAGTAACATAATTGAGCCGCGTCGTGGGAAAACCGGACTTAATGCATGTGCGTAATGTGTCATCCCGGATTAGCCTGTGCAGTCCGCACAGGCTAATCCAGGACGGCACTTTCCGCCTACAGTGGATTTATGTTTAGAAGAGACTTCCTTGAAACAGAAAATGCCATACAAGCAGAAAGTGTTGTCCCGGATTAGCCTGTGCTGATTGCACAGGCTAATCCGGGACGACACTTTACGCACATGCATTAAGACCGGTTTTCTCACAACACGCCACAATTTAAGGTAGTGTATTGGAAAAGAAAACATACATAGAAACATGCAAGGTGGCATATGGGAAAAGTAACAAATTTAAGGTGGCATATTGGAATTGGAAAAGAAACAAACATAGCAACATGTAAGGTGGCATATGGAAAAGGAAAATTACATGAAAGGTGTTATATGGGAAAATAAGCACAACATATAAGATGGCATATGGGAAAAGTAACATGTATGTAAAATAGCATATGGGAAAAAAAGCGTGTGTGTAAGGTGGGGTATGGGAAAAGTAACATAAATGTAAGGTGGGGTATGGGAAAAGTAACATAAATGTAAGGTGGGGTATGGAAAAGTAACATAAATTTATGGTGGCATATGGGAAAATAAGCATGCATGTTAGGTGGGGTATTTGAAAAAGTAACATGTAAGGTGGAAAATGGGAAAGTTACATACATTAGGTGGCATATGGGAAAACTAACATCCATGTAAGGTGGTGAATGGGACAAGTAACGTACAAAAGTCATGTAAGGTGGGAAATCAGGTATCAGGATATCAGGTATGGGAAAAGTAAGGTTACGTATTGGAAAAGTAACATAATGTATTGTGCGTGTTTTTTTTCTCATCAGTAATTTGCAATAATAAGGTTAAATGAGTTTTTATTGTTAACATTACCTTTTTAAATTCGAAAAAAAAGTGGAGATATGTAAGAATTTCTGTTTGTCAATGAGTTCTTACCACTAATGTTTTGGTACTTGGGTAGCTTTAGTTTGGCAATTGGTGAGGGTTCAATTAGCTTTTATTTATTAGTTACAAAATGTTATTGTTTTTATTAAAACAGGCTATAATGACTAATATATTCACAAAACAATAACGAGATGCCTTAAAATTGTGAAAACACGAACAGTAGTTCCAATTGTATGGGAATGTTACTGTTTAGCTTAAAACCTCAGTAATTTTGTTGCATAAGCTTTTATCTAATAGATTATTTCTTATTTTCTTTGATTGTTCATTTCTTATTTTTATTCTTGTTTTGCTTTTCTTGGTTAATATAGTCCAATTATAAACTTCTATAAAATAACCTTTTATTGTTTGGACTTCATTTTGGTTTTTGAAGCGAATTTTTATCGTGTTAATATACTGAGAAATATGTGTTTACACTAGGTGCAAAAATCCGATGAGATTGTTCAACAGTTGAGGGAAGAGCTGGCCCGTGTCAAAGAAGAATACTCCCGATCGTCACATGATGTAAGTGTGTACACTTAACATGGCATGTAGATCAGGACCCGTATATTCACAAATCCATTCTTAGACTTAAGAATTAAAAATATACTTAGACTCAAGAAAAAACTTTAGCGTTTGCAAATATACAGGGTACGAATGTTGATTATGTCAATAACAAATCATTCTAACTAAAAAATGATGTTATTAGAGATGGTGAATACCAAGATAGATTGAACATTAAAAGGCTCTTAGAAAAGTACAGTTACAAGAGTATTCTTTATTCTTAAGCCTAAGAATAGGTTGGTGAATAATCCGGGTTCCCTCTGGCTTTTGAAAAGTTGTCGCCACTTTTTTTTGGCCAAATTTGAAAACTTGGAGCCACTTAGGCATCGCCAGTTAATTTTTTTGTTAGAGACGTTCTGGTGGCATAATATAGATAAGTATACTATATATAACTTACATTTTCACTTATTCTGGTTATTGTAATGCAGTAATATTTATTATTTAAATGAAGAATACAATAAATAAACAAAACACCATATATCTCTTTAAGCAATTTATTGCAATAACATTCAATTTAGTAAGTACCAAAACAGCATATTGCATATACAAATGTAGCAAATTTGTCCATGAATCATAATAGTTACGACAAGAAATAGCAATGCACTATTAATATGTGTATTAACATCATCAATATTTTTTTAAATATACATTTAGCGATGCATAATTTTTGCTATTTTGCTTATAAATTTGATACATATTAATAGATAAATATAAACATATAAATACTATGGCACAAATTAGGCAAGGCAATGTACACTGGAAAGGAAACTGAAAATGTATACAGAAGACATCAATTAGCAGCAATTCTATATATATCATGTTCATAGACCAAAAGAATTCCAAATTCCAACAGTCTTTAAACTGTCTGTTCACTGGAGAATTTTGAAGTTTGAGAATTTAAACGGAGAAGATACGTCGTCAGAATCTAACAAACATTTTTTACAAGGAGTATTTACCTCTGAACCGGCCATTTTGACAAGTGAATTTTCATTTTCAAATTAAACATTTCATACCGATTGTCGTAACAAAAATGTTTAATTACGGGCTTTTGCTTATTTAATCATGAACGTCAATGTGTTGAAGACACTGCATACTTACTATGTTTTGATTTCTGATCTGTTACAAACATGGCACACTTCTATTAATTGCCGGTATTGACGATTAAAGAAAAAGCTGTTTGTTGTACATGCAATTAAAATGCCAATCTAATTGCCCTGGGCCATATAATCAGTCGCATGTTATCACCTTATCGATACGCATTCAGTTTCACGCTTCAGTTAATTTACTCGGTGTGCTTGCATCACTAAAAATCAATACATGCACGCTAACTGTCGAGGTTAACCGAGTGAGCAAAATGTCTAAAATGTCGCTTTCGTCATTTCAATAGTAAATAATTCGGACAAAGAACGCTGTCGCCAGAAAACTCGTCAAACTTGAAAATGTGTCGCCACTTTCCGATTGTGTCTCATTTGGTGACAGTGGCGATTGCCAGGGCGAACCCTGAATACTAGCCCTGATACCAGTCATAATCGGCTTAGGATCTGATATCAGTCATCATAGGATCTGATATCATTAGTCTGTCCAAGAAATAGGATCTGATCCTTAAATTCATATTGGTTCTGATACCAGTCTTCATTACTTATATATGGCTTGATATCAGTCATTCTTATGTGAAATATAGGATCGGATATTAGTTGCCATAAACTGGATGTAGGAACGGACACCTGTTTTATCTATGTTGTCAGAAACAACTTGGCATATGTACACAAGATCTGACAACAGTTGTCTACATATCTCAGATTTAAGAAACGTTGATATTTCCTATATATAGGATCTTACATCACTTGTCATTTCCTATACATAGCATCTTTCATCAGTTGTTATTTCTAATATTAAGACTTTGATGAATCGTCATTTCATATGACATCAATATTTGTTTAAATATACATTTAGCAATGCATAATTGTTGCTATTTTGCTTATAAATATGATACATATTAATAGATAAATATAAACATATAAATACTATGGCACAAATTAGGCAAGGCAATGTACACTGGAAAGGAAACTGAAAATATATACAGAAGACATCAATTAGCAGCAATTCTATATATATCATGTTCATAGACAAAAAGAATTCCAAATTCCAACAGTCTTTAAAATGTCTGTTCACTGGAGAATTTTGAAGTTTGAGAATTTAAACGGAGAAGATACGTCGTCAGAATCTAACAAACATTTTTTACAAGGAGCATTTACCTCTGAACCGGCCATTTTGACAAGTGAATTTTCATTTTCAAATTGAACATTTCATACCGATTGTCGTAACAAAAATGTTTAATTACGGGCTTTTGCTTATTTAATCATGAACGTCAATGTGTTGAAAACACTGCATACTTACTATGTTCTGATTTCTGATCTGTTACAAACATGGCACACTTGTATTAATTGCCGGTATTGACGATTAAAGAAAAAGCTGTTTGTTGTACATGCAATTAAAATGCCAATCTAATTGCCCTGGGCCATATAATCAGTCGCATGTTATCACCTTATCGATACGCATTCAGTTTCACGCTTCAGTTAATTTACTCGGTGTGCTTGCATCACTAAAAATCAATACATGCACGCTAACTGTCGAGGTTAACCAAGTGAGCAAAATGTCTAAAATGTCGCTTACGTCATTTCAATAGTAAATAATTCGGACAAAGAACGCTGTCGCCAGAAAACTCGTCAAATTTGAAAATGTGTCGCCACTTTCCGATTGTGTCTCATTTGGTGACAGTGGCGATTGCCAGGGCAAACCCTGAATACTAGCCCTGATACCAGTCATAATCGGCTTAGGATCTGATATCAGTCATCATAGGATCTGATATCATTAGTCTGTCCAAGAAATAGGATCTGATCCTTAAATTCATATTGGTTCTGATACCAGTCTTCATTACTTATATATGGCTTGATATCAGTCATTCTTATGTGAAATATAGGATCGGATATTAGTTGCCATAAACTGGATGTAGGAACGGACACCTGTTTTATCTATGTTGTCAGAAACAACTTGGCATATGTACACAAGATCTGACAGCAGTTGTCTACATATCTCAGATTTAAGAAACGTTGATATTTCCTATATATAGGATCTTACATCACTTGTCATTTCCTATACATAGCATCTTTCATCAGTTGTTATTTCTAATATTAAGACTTTGATGAATCGTCATTTCATATGACATCAATATTTTTTTTAATATACATTTAGCAATGCATAATTGTTGCTATTTTGCTTATAAATATGATACATATTAATAGATAAATATAAACATATAAATACTATGGCACAAATTAGGCAAGGCAATGTACACTGGAAAGGAAACTGAAAATATATACAGAAGACATCAATTAGCAGCAATTCTATATATATCATGTTCATAGACCAAAAGAATTCCAAATTCCAACAGTCTTTAAAATGTCTGTTCACTGGAGAATTTTGAAGTTTGAGAATTTAAACGGAGAAGATACGTCGTCAGAATCTAACAAACATTTTTTACAAGGAGCATTTACCTCTGAACCGGCCATTTTGACAAGTGAATTTTCATTTTCAAATTGAACATTTCATACCGATTGTCGTAACAAAAATGTTTAATTACGGGCTTTTGCTTATTTATCATGAACGTCAGTGTGTTGAAAACACTGCATACTTACTATGTTTTGATTTCTGATCTGTTACAAACATGGCACACTTCTATTAATTAAAGACATAATCTAACACAACTTGGGATTTCTGATGATTGGGGTCTGACACAGTTCACTTTAATAATTGATTCTTATGCCACTAGTCAATTGGTATTAATAGAATGTTGTGTTCTTTTGAGTACAGAAACATATTCTGAAGAGAAAAACAACTGTGGCAAGCAGAATAAAAGTTTTAAATGTTACTAATAGTTTTCAGTTTTCATCACATAACTATCACATGCTCACAAAGTTGTTTGTCAGCCTTCACAACGTATAGACCTTGACTTGACATCAGGCCATGTTTTTGATTCAAAAATTACTTTAACTATTGTCGCCACTGTACAAAATGTGTTACAGCTTGATCCATAACTTCCCGCCACTACTTTTAAGATAAAGATAAGCGGGTTGGTATCTGGAAAGTATATAAATCCAACAATTTTAATGATCAGCAAGTTTAAACCATTCAAGATATGTTAGCTGCTCTGCTTGTATAGTAAATCTGTATTCTTCTCATGTTTGAACAGCGACATGTTGTTCCAGCACTGTTTGTTTAAGGCTTTGTACCATACAACTTGCTTTAGAACAAATATCTTGAGTAGTGTTTGCTTTTAATAAGTCATGAACAGAGAGTATTTGCTAATTGGTGTTAAACATCTGGGGCAAAGGCCTTCAACAAGCTGTTTTGTGAAGTATTTGAAAGTAAATAACTTGATACCATTTACAAAATATTGAATTGACATGGTGGTTATGATATTTTCTTTGGTAAGCAAATTTTAATAAGTGTATAGTCTTATTTAACCCCCCAAAAATACCCAACACCATCAAAATAACAACAACAAACTAGGCTGGGTCAGCTAGCTCAGTTGGTAGAGCACTGGACTACAAATCCGAGGATCGCGTGTTCGATTCCCAGCCCGGCCACATAACGTGTTGGGATTGGTCATGACATTATTTATACGGCCATTTTCCCCCTACCTCTGATTCAAGTAGGGCAGTTGTCATTGACTGGCATAAGTATGTGCACTTAGTACTGGTAAACCAGCTTACCCAGGAAATGTGTGAGTAGGTTAACTGACCGCCGTTATATGACTGAAATACTTTTGAATATGGCGAAAAATCCAAACAAACAAACAACAAACTAACAACAACAAACAAACCATACACGCAACATGAGTATGTTGTTTAACAGTTTTACTGATTAATATTATGGTATACACATTTGATTTTATTTATATTTTAAATTATTCATTTGAATATGCATAAAACACTGGCTTTTGAATATTGTTTTAAGACATTTTCTTGGTTCAAGTAGTTCTGTTTCTAATTTTATGATTCCGCTGTCCAACCAACAAACAGCTGAACAGTGACTGCATGCAAAACATTAAGCGAATTTCTGAAGGGTTGTACTTTATCTTTCATAAGAAAGAAATGAATGTCACTTGAGACGTGGTGAAGTTTTAAATCCTTGGAGGAGTTGATATAAGATTTATCTTGTGTGCTCAGCGTTGACATAGAGTTTAGTGCCTGACCCTGCAAACTTTTGAGGGATTTCAACAATTCCAGTTTTCATAGTGTTTATCTCGAGTAAACTAAGGCTGGATGATAAGTCATATTCAATGATCAATGGAGAGTCCCCGATGGTAGAATGTACATTGTATGGGCAATCCGGAGATGTACGGACAGCGGGTAACTACGGTCAATGCATACCGACTTTTCTACATGTTTTCAGTGATTTTGACTTATTTTAGAAGAGTATTGTTTGGGGTTTTATATGTCTAAAAATAGCAAGTGACACAATGAATGCATTGGTTAGTGTAAATGTTGCATGATGGGAGTAACCTATTGATTCTGTCTGAGTTTTCTTGAATTTTAAGTATAAAATAGTGTCCGTAGTTTCCCAATGTAATTTGCAATTGCAAAACTAGTACCGTCCATATTTTCCCTACTCTGTCCGAATTTACCCGGTTTTGGGTGCCTTATTTCTGGTGTAGTTGAAATATTTTCGAATAAAAAAACCCTCAATGAAATCAACGATAAAATCCGAGGATGACAGGATTTCCCCGATTATATCATCAGCATATACTACAGGGCTAGGCACAATTTATTGACAAGGGGAGTCCTTGTAAAACTGCCCGTATTTCCACGGATTGCCCCTACGTGAAAGAAACTGCAAGTGATTTTGAATGCTGTTATGCCTCTTAAGTCTTTTTTAATAGAACAAAATATAGAAAAATAATATTTCTGTAATAAACATACACCCTCAATTCCATTAAACCATAGAAAAAAGCAACATTAATAACTGTATCAGTATAAAATAGTTATTACCAAAGATTATAAGTTTTTCACACCTTTGTAGAAGTTGGAAAACAAGTCCGGGTTTATTAAGAAAGTACTCAGTGCTGCAAATATGGCTTTATTTAGTTATTATAGAATCCTTTGGTGACCTCTTTCTCCTACAATGAGTTTCACCCAATTAACAGGTTGAGAAGTTAGTTAAGTATGTTGGTTTACTGCTGTAAATATTTAACCTTCAGTAATGAAGTATCTGTTACAGATTTCTTTTATTTGTATTGAATGTCAGTGACCAAATTTGGTCAAAGAATCTCTGTAAAGTAAACATAAGTTTCTGTATCAAATGATTAGATGGGAGATGATCTGAAAATGTTCTTTTACTTGTATATGACATGGGATTCATACACAATGTTCAAGTTTTATGCTGAATTTCATTGATCACTTATACATGCTCGCAGTAGAGTTACTCTGGGTTTGTAAGGTTTCAAATTATGCATTCCAATCAGCCTATCTACAACTTATCAATACTTAGCGTTATTAAATTACATCTTGGCTTAATAATTAGGATTAACTATGCATTGAAACTTCTTGTGTTTTAATGGACGGTGTACTGGTGGATATTTAAATTATCAAGCAGTATATGGGCTTTCTTGTTGAATTTGTGGAGCTGAATTTTACAGTTACATTCTTATAAAATGGATGCAAATATGCCATCATGAGTCAGGTATTGATGCATGTATTTTATTTTTTTTCTATATGAAATTTTATGCTTCTTAATTTTGAGACTTTTCTAAATATTTGACATAATATTCTTTAAAGCTGCAGTCCATAGAATACCAGTATATTTCAATACATATTAAAGTGGCATTTGTTCTAATGAAAACAGTTTTTTACTTACGAAAGGCATTTTATAATGTCTATGTTCAAAAATGCTTGGTACTAACGGAATATGCACTAATATACATGCTGATTTACTCCAGAGGCATAATCAGCTATCGCATACAGATAACTAAGTATGGTAAAATGCATTTTTTTTTGCATTTTGATCGATAAGCTGTCCATAAGAAATGATTTCTGCAAAGTTTTATTTTATTAACATATTTCTGGATTGCTGCTTGAAATACATGTTTCATGTATTAAATGAGTTTAATACATTTCAGGGTATATTTTCACTTCATTCATGGACATTTAAACATGAATTTGTTTTATTACTCTTATGATTCCATTACTGACAAGTGTTAAACTTACTGTTAAAACTGTTTTCTTACAGCAAGCACAAACAACAAACTACATACCTCTCAGTTGCTCGTCATTATATTTCTGTTAGTTTTAATTTCAGTGACAGTGTGACTGATTTATATTCTACATGTAGTTATTTTCCTTTGTTTAAATGCTTTGCAAGCAATATCATTATTAATGGCATAATAAGTTAAACATACTATTATTAGCATCTCTGATAATGCTGCTTACAACAAACCACAAGCTCACCAGTTTCGCAGTTATAATGCTGTAAATTTAAAAGTCAGTGAAAATATCACACATGGTACATCATATGCATTCATTTTATGGTCTTTATTTGGACATTTTGTTCTCACAGGTATGATTCTTCCTAGTTTAATGTGCTATCGTCCTCTTTGAATTGCAGGTTTTTATAAACAAATAGTGCTTAGAGGGACCTGTTCAAAGATTGGAAAATTGACAATTGTCAAGCTTTTTGTCATAGATTTTAATAAGAAAAATACATTATATATAAACAAGCGAAATAACACTACTGACAAAGAAATATATTGGTTATAATAGTGTCGTATTAAAAAAATAATCAATTAAAATGCATTTGTAATGCTTTTTATCAGTATTTTGGAAAACGTGTATTACTTACATAGCGTTAAAAATTCGCTGCCTTGATTGAAAGTCAGAGTGGCCGAGTGGTTAGAGCATAAGACTTGATCGCAGCGGTCGTAGGTTCGAGTCCTGGCAAAGGCAAATGTTTAACATATGAAGCGCGTCGTGGGAAAACCGGTCTTAATGAATGTGCCTAAAGTGTCGTCCCGGATTAGCCTGTGCAGTCTGCACAGGCTAATCCAGGACGGCACTTTCCGCCTACAGTGGATTTATGTTTAGAAGATACATCCTTGAAACAGAAAATACCATAAAAGCGGAAAGTGCCGTCCCGATTAGCCTGTGTGGATTGCACAGGCTGATACGGGACGACACTTTACGCACATGCATTAGGCCCGGTTTTCCCACGACGTAACTCATATATATTTTTTCTTTATATAACTTATTTTTGATTTAAGTCTTGATTTAGTTTATTCAATTAAGACCTTTAATTGGCATGTTTCAAACATACAAAAATACGTGAAGAAGTCCCTTTAAGTTTGTTGAATTTGTTTAGAAATGAAGAATTTTAGTGAACCTTTTTAATGAGGTACAGAGCTATCTTCCCCTGAAGTGTTTATGAAATCACACTCATGTGTTTTACATGGTTTTTTGTTACATAAACATTATGTATTTAAGAGTTATTGCCTTTCCTACAATGTTTGCAAGCAGGCAGATGTCAGCTTTCTATACTAACACCTCTTCTTGCAGGTGTCCCACTTTGAGCGTCGCATTCAGACACTAGAGGCGGAGCTTAAGGATTCAAAGGAGCAGAGAAGGCGGGCCCTAGAAGAGGTAAGGGGTCATTTATGCTATGTTGGCAACTGTACATAATATACTATGGGGATCCCTTAGTTACATTTTTTGTATTTAAGTCACTTATTTTGTGTGTATGCATAATTGTCTGCAACATTTCATAGATCATTTCTTTGTAAAAACCTTTATCATACAGTGTATAATTAGGGACAGATACAGAGTGAAAAAGCGGCGTACTGGTCAACAGAGGAATGTTGAATTTCTAAAGAATTTAGTATATTTTTGAAAATATTTAATAACAAATGAATAGACTGTTTCAATCCTTAAAGAAGTATTTAAATGATACAACCCTTGCATTTACCCTATTATAAAAAATGTAAAGGAATTGGTCAGGCTTTCAGCCCAGCTCCTTTTTGAGCATCAATGTTGGTCACAATTATTAACATTTCACTATTCCCTGGTCCCCCCCCCCAGATTGGGCAGCTCCAGGACCGTATCCGTGATGGCCAGGTGTCTGTCAAGGACCACCACTCTGTCCTCAAGTCTGAGCTTGCCCGCAGAGATGAGACCATACAGAAACTGCGACGGGACGTTCTCAACTTGCAAGAGAAACGGGACGCTGCTGTTGCTGAGGTAACCATGGCAATGGTGGTTTTTGTAGTAGCATGTACAATAAGTAATAAGTAAATATACATGTATGTATACAAATGCTTTATCAATAAGCTTAATATAATACTTAATTATCTGCTTTTCGTTAAATTTAGCAAGAAATATTAGCACAAATCTTATCAATACATATTTATACAAGGCTGTATTCAAGTTCAATTAGTCTGGAATTCTTCCAAATGGTTCAATGCATGAAATAAATATTACTTCGCTTTTTTTTCGTTGTGCTGGCTACATTAAGAAAGCTGGCTACATTAAGAAAGGACAAAATGTTTTATTATTTTTGATAGAATACTGTCTATGCTAGCAGTCCCGTTTCATCCCATTTGTGTGTTTTGAAATCTTGCGCTTTTGGCTAGAAATTGTCTGAATTTCTTGTGTTGATATATTTTCAGTAAAGAAAACTTAAAATAGTCATCAAACAAAGATAGATAGTTATTTACTGCAGATGCATACAATACATTAGTTGATATACCGAGTAAGGACGATACTAATCTGGGCCTGTATTCACAACAATACATTAGTTGATATACCGAGTAAAGGATGATACTAATCTGGGCCTGTATTCACAACAATACATTAGTTGATATACCGAGTAAATGATGATACTAATCTGGGCCTGTATTCACAACAATACATTAGTTGATATACCTAGTAAAGGATGATACTAATCTGGGCCTGTATTCACAACAATACATTAGTTGATATACCGAGTAAAGGATGATACTAATCTGGCCTGTATTCACAACAATACATTAGTTGATATACCGAGTAAAGGATGATACTAATCTGGGCCTGTATTCACAACAATACATTAGTTGATATACCGAGTAAAGGATGATACTAATCTGGGCCTGTATTCACAACAATACATTAGTTGATATACCGAGTAAAGGATGATACTAATCTGGCCTGTATTCACAACAATACATTAGTTGATATACCGAGTAAAGGATGATACTAATCTGGCCTGTATTCACAACAATACATTAGTTGATATACCGATTAAAGGATGATACTAATATGGCCTGTATTCACAACAATACATTAGTTGATATACCGAGTAAAGGATGATACTAATCTGGGCCTGTATTCACAACAATACATTAGTTGATATACCGAGTAAAGGATGATACTAATCTGGGCCTGTATTCACAACAATACATTAGTAGATATACCGAGTAAAGGATGATACTAATCTGGCCTGTATTCACAACAATACATTAGTTGATATACCGAGTAAAGGATGATACTAATCTGGCCTGTATTCACAACAATACATTAGTTGATATACCGAGTAAAGGATGATACTAATCTGGCCTGTATTCACAACAATACATTAGTTGATATACCGAGTAAAGGATGATACTAATCTGGGCCTGTATTCACAACAATACATTAGTTGATATACCGAGTAAAGGATGATACTAATCTGGCCTGTATTCACAACAATACATTAGTTGATATACCGAGTAAAGGATGATACTAATCTGGCCTGTATTCACAACAATACATTAGTAGATATACCGAGTAAAGGATGATACTAATCTGGCCTGTATTCACAACAATACATTAGTTGATATACCGAGTAAAGGATGATACTAATCTGGCCTGTATTCACAACAATACATTAGTTGATATACCGAGTAAAGGATGATACTAATCTGGGCCTGTATTCACAACAATACATTAGTTGATATACCGAGTAAAGGATGATACTAATCTGGGCCTGTATTCACAACAATACATTAGTTGATATACCGAGTAAAGGATGATACTAATCTGGGCCTGTATTCACAACAATACATTAGTTGATATACCGAGTAAAGGATGATACTAATCTGGCCTGTATTCACAACAATACATTAGTTGATATACCGAGTAAAGGATGATACTAATCTGGCCTGTATTCACAACAATACATTAGTTGATATACCGAGTAAAGGATGATACTAATCTGGCCTGTATTCACAACAATACATTAGTTGATATACCGAGTAAAGGATGATACTAATCTGGGCCTGTATTCACAACAATACATTAGTTGATATACCGAGTAAAGGATGATACTAATCTGGCCTGTATTCACAACAATACATTAGTTGATATACCGAGTAAAGGATGATACTAATCTGGCCTGTATTCACAACAATACATTAGTTGATATACCGAGTAAAGGATGATACTAATCTGGGCCTGTATTCACAACAATACATTAGTTGATATACAGAGTAAAGGATGATACTAATCTGGGCCTGTATTCACAACAATACATTAGTTGATATACCGAGTAAAGGATGATACTAATCTGGGCCTGTATTCACAACAATACATTAGTTGATATACCGAGTAAAGGATGATACTAATCTGGGCCTGTATTCACAACAATACATTAGTTGATATACCGAGTAAAGGATGATACTAATCTGGGCCTGTATTCACAACAATACATTAGTTGATATACCGAGTAAAGGATGATACTAATCTGGGCCTGTATTCACAACAATACATTAGTTGATATTCCGAGTAAAGGATGATACTAATCTGGCCTGTATTCACAACAATACATTAGTTGATATACCGAGTAAAGGATGATACTAATCTGGCCTGTATTCACAACAATACATTAGTTGATATACCGAGTAAAGGATGATACTAATCTGGGCCTGTATTCACAACAATACATTAGTTGATATACCGAGTAAAGGATGATACTAATCTGGCCTGTATTCACAACAATACAATAGTTGATATACCGAGTAAAGGATGATACTAATCTGGGCCTGTATTCACAACAATACATTAGTTGATATACCGAGTAAAGGATGATACTAATCTGGCCTGTATTCACAACAATACATTAGTTGATATACTGAGTAAAGGATGATACTAATCTGGGCCTGTATTCACAACAATACATTAGTTGATATTCCGAGTAAAGGATGATACTAATCTGGGCCTGTATTCACAACAATACATTAGTTGATATACCGAGTAAAGGATGATACTAATATGGCCTGTATTCACAAAGCTCCGTAGGGAAAACTTAAGTATTTTCCTTAAATTACAAAAATTCCTTAAGTCTGTGGTTACATCACGTAGAGATCTTTTTACATTTAAATGTTTCAAACTTTTAAATATTTCTTTGATATTTCAGATTTTACCCTTTTCTTAACGTAAATCAGTGGATTTCACATAGAAATGTTCATCTGAACTTTTCACTTAAGTACAACTTAACTTAAGATCTTCCTTAGGAGCTTTGTGAATACCAGCCCTGAACTCAAATAATGTAACAAATGGGGAATGTGTCACGTTTGATCTCATGCTATTCGATCTATGGTCATGTTTTAGCTCGATCAGCAGACAAAATGTCTGCATATATCCGAGGATAAGATTAAACACCAGCAAGAGGAGGTAACTCCAAGTTTCTGTGTCACAAACATGGTGGTTGTCTCCCTTTAGTACACAGTTTCCTCCCCTTCCCAACTTTAGCTACCTCTTGTCTGCATTCTTTCCATTATTCCACCAACCGGTGAGCACTGCTTCATGCTTTGAAGCTGTGAAGCTATAGATGAAAGAAACTCTGAGCTCTGCTACTACATGTATCCTATCTAGTCTCTTCACTAACATTTACTGATGCTAATTACACAACTAGCACATACTTGTTATATTCTCTACCACCTACCCTATGTGCATTCTCTGTATTATGCTCTGTTACCCAGCCCTTTAGATACACAAGTGAATTAGTGTAATGTATTTCTTTTGAGTTGATTGATTGCATTTTCAATGCCATGACTTCCTGAAAGTTGTAACCAATTTTCCAAATAAGAACCATGTCAAATTGTCATGTGATGTTATTAATTGTTGTGTTAACTGTAACTATATTTGCATTGGGAGCAAGTCATGACTGTCTGCTTGTCTGGACTTTGAACTGTGATTTAGTTGGTATAAAACACAAACATTGAATGATCTTTATGATAGAACTTGATGGATTACTGTTTCTAATGGCTTCATTTATTTCCAAAATAAACATTGGAACAAAGATTCAAGGCATTCAGTAATAAAAGGGACTTTACTTTCTTTGCCTAAGGCAAGACGTCAAATAACATTTTTTAACACAATTTATGGAATAAAAATGTCATAATTCTCATTGTTAAAAAGTATGTATTGAGGAATATTGATCATCAAACAGTAGTAGGTGTATATACATGAGGGGTGTCATGGGAAACAGTAGTAGGTGTATATACATGAGGGGTGTCATGGGAAACAGTAGTAGGTGTATATACATGAGGGGTGTCATGGGAAACAGTAGTAGGTGTATATACATGAGGGGTGTCATGGGAAAAGTATGTATTCAGGAATATTGATCATCAAACAGTAGTAGGTGTATATACCTGAGGGGTGTCATGGGAAACAGTAGTAGGTGTATATACATGAGGGGTGTCATGGGAAACAGTAGTAGGTGTATATACATGAGGGGTGTCATGGGAAACAGTAGTAGGTGTATATACATGAGGGGTGTCATGGGAAAAGTATGTATTCAGGAATATTGATCATCAAACAGTAGTAGGTGTATATCCATGAGGGGTGTCATGGGAAACAGTAGTAGGTGTATATACATGAGGGGTGTCATGGGAAACAGTAGTAGGTGTATATACATGAGGGGTGTCATGGGAAACAGTAGTAGGTGTATATACATGAGGGATGTCATGGGAACAGTAGTAGGTGTATATACATGAGGGGTGTCATCAAACAGTAGTAGGTGTATATACATGAGGGATGTCATGGGAACAGTAGTAGAAGTATATACATGAGGGGTGTCATGGGAAAAGGGGGCTTAATCCATGTGCGTAATCGTCCTAGATTAGCCTGTGCAGTCCGCACTGGCTAATCCAGGACGACACTTTCCGCTCACAGTGGATTTATGTTTAGAAGAGACTTCCTCGAAACAGAAAATACCATAAAGCGGAAAGTGTCGTCTTGGATTAGCCTGTGCGGACTGCACAGGCCGCAAAGGCGGATCCAGGATGACACTTTATACAGATGCATTAAGCCCGGGTTTCCCACGACACGCCTCATATATATATGTGTAGACAAAGCTCCCATGTCTCTCACCCACGTAGGTTGTGGCTTTGATTGCACAGACTTGTTCTGGGGATCTGACAATTCTGTTCACATGCCTTTGATTAAATAACCTAACATTTTCCTTCGTAGCATTATAGAAAATTTTACATGCTTCTTTGTACACCAGCGTCTTTTATTGTCACAAATAAGTTGGCAAATAACACTAAATTGCTTCTATTATTATATATTTAATACATTTAACAAATGTTTTCATTGTCATAATGTAATCATATTAATTTTCAAATAATCCACTAATATATCAACATCACCGAGTGTAGGCTGTTCAGGAATGATGTGTATTTTGCTATGTGTAACGCACTGTGCTATTTTTAGCTCCATAGATTAGAAACCAGAGTTAAGTCCCTTGAAGATGAACTTACTTCTTCCAAGAAACAAACGGAGGACGCGAAAACGGAAGTATGTAAACACATTACCCTTACCTTGTAAACAGATTTTATTGCATCCCTACCTTAATATGTTTTGTCGCATGTTTAAATTCATTGTTGATTGCAATTGTTGATTTTCGTTTAATTTTATTGGCATTACTTGCATTTAATCTATTAATGCGCTGTAGTGACATCATGCTTTCACATCACATGCTACTCAGGTTATAACAGCATCCTAATGAAGCTAATAGCTTTGATACAGTTTGGCTGTAACTAATAGTAACCTTCTTAATTGCCTTGGCAGTCATCATGTCAGCCATATTGAATGCATCTTGGTAGAAGAAGTTACGGGTTAAAAAGCAATATATAATTTGTGCAGTTAATGTTCATGTCATATATCCTTATGAAGTATTTATCAAATAAAATGGCATCTAATAAACGGTTGAACAGTTCAAAATTGTAAAAAAATATTGTTTGGGCTTGATCATTTACGTGTATGACAATATTGTATATGGCCTTATTGGTCATTTTTACATGCATTTTCTTTATGTTGTGCTTCAATAGATATTAAGTAAAACAGCTGAGATTTAATTGACTTTAAAATTCAGTGTAATTGAAATTTGCTGGACTTTTAATGGCATATTTTTATTATTAATTGAATTGTTTCTTCAGCATTTCAGGTTCTGTTTAAAATGCTATATGATTGAATAAAAATTACCATTGTGAAAGATTAAGAAATTTAACAACTTTTAAGACAAAGCATTCAAAATGTGTGTGTGTTGTGACAGAATAACAACATCAGTTTTTCAGCTCCCAGTCCCTTAGTAAGGACATGTTTTTGTTCCTCATTGATATGTGCATTTTCACATTTATTGATCTAATTTCTTTTGTTTCAATGTTTTCCACCGATCAGGTGAGTGATTATGTAACAAAACTGGCACGTAAAGATGGTGAACTGACCTCCTTACGTAGCCAGCACACGGAGGCGTGTGAGCAGGTAACCGTACACACGTTGCCATGGCAACGACCTCTGCATGTTCAATGTGTGACCTTTGTAGATATCTATTATCTGTGGTCAATTTTGTTGGTTGTACATTTCAATCAGAGCGACAACCCTATTTGAAAGATACAAAAAGTTAAAAAACTTACTCACTCTGTTTCATTCTGAAGTTAGTGCAAAGCAGGTGATTTAAAATAATGCAAACATAAACTGAGGCATATTTAGCTGTAATTTTGCATAACTAGTGTGTCATTTTCTACAGATTCGTAAACAGTTAAATTTGCTTTAAAAGGGAAGTAACTCTGATATGACTATGGGAAACGCTGTGTTAGCTTTGTTTTTCAATTTATTGTGGATTTGAGTATCAATATTTGTTTAGTGACTTTCTAAGTGTGGTTGAAAGTTGAAAGTTTGTGTATAGATTTGTATAGATATTTAATAAAATATTTATTGTTGGTCAGTGTTTTAGTATGGATGGGCTTGAGACATTAACATGAACAATAGATTGGGTTGTTCAAATAAATCATGAAAGACATTAAGAGGGTCATTGGTTACAAACGTGGATTGTCTATGGGCTATGATACAACGTATCTGAAGTAATAATTGCAGCATTATGATATTTTTGTTCATTTTCAAGTTTTCTCACAGATGAGCAAGTTCACAAAAAGCATTTTTTGTCATTTCATACATTTGTACTAACATGCTTGTGCATACACTTTCAAAGTAAAGAAAAGAAGTAAAAACAAAATCTGTAATGGTGAGTTATAAATGCCCCTGAAAGGCTTTATTGGATGACTATTGTAGTATTTTGGAGTACATTAAAGTATTAAAAGATATACTTTTCACAATAATAAACTCTGTGAGAAAGCTATGTTCACAAAGAACAAGAAACAACTGTTTGACCAAAGACAGAGTTGTTTGCATGAGATGTATACAGATTTCATTTCATTTGAAAATATTCCCCCGTGCACAGTTATGCAAACTATATGCATGTGAAGACTTTCCCTGGACACTGTATATGATGTTATGTAATACTATTCTAACATGATACTCGCTAATTTTTCTATAGACAAAGAACAAAATTACCATTGATAAACTTCCTATAAACAACGCAAAAAGAAGTCCCGATTCTGAGCAGAGCATAGTAAAATGTAGTTTCAATTACAATTACAAAAATATAAGTCGAATTATGTTAGAATCAAATCATTTTCGCATTATCGTTGTTTATCTGCCAATAAACAACATTATGTTGTTCTGATGCGTGGCTATTAAACAACTCGGGGTAACGCCCCATGATTTAATTCCTACGCATCAGATCTCCAAATCGTCGTTTACTGGCCGATAAACAACGATAAATAGAAAATTATTTGTTAATTATAACATGCATGTAAGTCGGAACTTTGTTCACCTTTTTGTGGGCACTTGTAGAGTTTGTTTTAAAGATTTCTATTTTAGATTAAGTGCATATTATAAAAATAATACATTTGTATTAAACACAACTTTTGAATCATGAATTACTCTGATGTAGGTAAACTGTTTTGCACATTTTACAGTTATATGTCTAAATTCATACAATTTAAAATAACGCCTGTTGTTCCATAATTAATATTATGAAATTATAAATTTAATCAAGAAACAGAAAAAAACATTACACATCCTTGTTCATTGTACAAGTTATTTTCCTTTTAGTTATGGCTGAATTTCATTGTTTGTGCGCAGCTGGTGGCTTCCAAACAAGAGAAAACATATTTATTTTAGCACCGATTCATATTTCTATGTTTAAAAAAGAGATTGATCTGTTTTATCAAAATCTAGAAGTGCAAATTTTTAGAATTAGAGTGCTGTTAAGAAATTTGGCAGTTAGCGAAATGATCTTTCAGTTCATGAGGCCAGCCTAGACCTTAATAACATGAGGCCATTTATCAGAGTCATGTACAATTAATGTCTGATGTCTTTTATGTTGTTTGTATTGTGATGTGTGGTGCTTGGCTTTGAAGAAATACACTTATGTTGAGCAGGGACCCATTTTTGTTTGCGGCTTTATAGATTTCATATTTGCATTATATGGTTGTTGTGTGAGCGAAAAGTGTTTTATCAATTTATCAAACACGTAATAACTATATTTATTGATATTTCGAGTACTGACCCATGTTTTATTTAGTCTCTATAGTAAGTGTTTCACATATACAATTATGCATGTATTCAACTACTTTATATGTGAGTATACTTTCATGATTTCAACAGGTGTTTTATCTAAAAAAATTGTTTAAATCATACAGACTATGGTTGATTTTAAGGAAAAGTTTCTGTGTATAGCATTCTTGTAAGTTAGATTTGAAACCTGATTGTTGACAACAGTAATAATTATTAAAATTAGGACTACTTGTTTAGTAAATATTTGATTACTTTATAATGTTACAAATATTAAATTCATATACATGATTAATGTAGATTTAAGTCAATTAATATACTTACTGTTGTAAAATTTCTAATATTCTTGAAAATGTCCATGTTTTTCTTGCATCAATACTTTATAGATACTTACAGCCAGGTTATGTCCCTTCCTTTCTTGAAGGAGAAACAGTTGTTTCCCTTTCGCCCATGTCCGACATGTGCATTGTACTATTTGTGCAGTGGTCTCCCATTCATTTTCAGATCTCCATGTTGACCAACAGCCTACAGAAACTGCAGTCATCCTCCAAGGAAACCAGGGATACTCTAGCATCTGAGGTAAGTAACGAGCCAGTCTGCCTCATAATTTTAATTTCATATTTGAGGCGTGTCGTGGGAAAAACGAGCTTAAGGCATTTGCGTAAAGTATCGTCCCAGATTAGCCTGTGCAGACTGCACAGGCTAACCCGGGACAACACTTTCCGCCTACAGTGGATTTATATTTAGAAGAGACTTCCTTGAAACAGAAAATACCATACAAGCGGAAAGTGTTGCCTGGATTAGCCTGTGCGGACTGCTCAGGATGATCCAGGATGACACTTTAGCACATGCATTAAGCACGGGTTTCCCACGACATGCCTAATTTTTATTTGCCAAATCAGTATATCATTTCAAACATTTTCGTCTCTTCTGGCTAAAGACGTCGAGGATAATAATAATTTGTACTTACGTTTTATCATTATGTATATTACTTGAAGAAGCATGTTTACTTTTTCTTTTTATGTAATTATTGTTATAATTGTGCATGTCCTATCAGAACTTTATTTATTTTATTAGTTATTTATTACTGTTGTTATAAATTATTAGTATATTGTAATGACATAATATAAAAAATGCACAGATTATTTAATGTATTACTATATTGTATGTTTTAATGCACTGCTGAACCTGTGGACTTGTGAATATCCATGAGCAGGACTATTTTCTTTGTTTATTGAAGACATAAGTACTTTCTTTGTTTCTCTTCTTAAATGTGTTGCATACCAATAAATTGGGTTTTGATTGTTAACAGGTTGAAAAATTGAAACGTGAAAAGGCTGAAGTAGGTTTTTATGTTCTCTGATTTGTACTTGTAACAATTCTTGCTTTTTTCAAGTATAACATTTTCTGCATAAACGTAGAAAGTTTACATGGGTGTGTTTTCTGTTGCCTTTGCTTATTATAAGATTTTTTTTAGATTGTAGAACTGTTCAATTTGAATCAATTTTGTTTACAAAAATTCTCATGATCAGTTCAAATTTTGTAAAGATTTTAAGATTTGGTTTTGCTTTTTTGCTTAATTTTGCTTTTCTTGTTTACATGACTTGTGTAACACTAATAAAATAATAGGTAAAAGGTGTTTGTCTTTTAAAAACGTGAAAAACAAGGATATTTATTATTAATCTGTCATACTCAAACATTTCAGTAAAGCAATAAATGTTAATTATTGGCATTGTATGGAAATGTATTTTATTGTGTTATCTAAGGCTGCAGAATATAAAGTTTGATGCAGTAAATCGAGATATGCTTAAAATGATAACAAAAGTCAGTTTTAGATCTGTGTTAAATGTTTTCGACATTGTAAGGGTCAGCTCATGTGAACTTCTTCTTGTCTGTGTTTGTCCGTATGTTTCATAGGTATATATGTGTGTCCGTATGTTCACATAGACATATATATGTGTCATTGTACTTAACAATATTGAGACATTTTAATCAATAAACTCGTTATCAATTTCATATTATCAACGACTAATACATTCTCAAACTCTACTTATTCTCTGCTTTAAAATGTTCAAAATGCTTTTTACAAAGTACTATATACTGAAATACACTAAGTCTGAATTACACTCAACCATGGATTAACATTAAACCATCATATACTATGGACCATGGAATTGCATTGGAAACTAAAATTGGAAAAAAGTTAGTTTTTTAAGCGTTCATATTTACACATTTAATAAGTATTTTGGACATAGCCCTTCATCAGTATAATAAAAAAACAATGTTACTACGTTATGGGCGCAGCCATTTTTAACGTTATCCAAAACAAATATCTTGGATATGATGTCAACACAGAGAAAAGTCAATAACGCAACAATTTGATGCAGAACACACGGTAGAAATGATCAAATTTTCTATACTAGAAGTTGTTCACGAAGACTCGCACATTAGCAGAACAATCTGTGAGGCATTATGGATAAAGCGGTTACGTACAGCGAGGCCGAAAGGGTGTAACGTTAAAGACTGCTGGGTACCAAAACAACTACGATACTAAATCGATGTTGGGCGCTCTTTGACGTTATGCGTTGTATGACGTCGTCGGTTTTGACGTCATATCCGTGATATTTGTTTTGGATAACGTTAAAAATGGCTGCGCCCATAATGTAGTAACATAGTGTTTTTAATTATACTGATGAAAGCTATGCCCAAATGTTTGTTAAATGTGTAAATATGAACGCTTACTAATTACTTCCCTATGGAGGACATACAGACAAATGTGAATTAGTTTTTTGTTTTCAAGAAATGTTGAAAAAAATTTGAGAAATTTTTAATCCTTTCATTCTAGTTGTGATAGTACCGGTATATAATGTAACAACAACTTAAAACTGTGTGTCAGATTGAAACTAACCTATCTGAAATGCTATCAACTTAAAAATTACATATGAGGCCTGTTGTGGGAAACCCGGGCTTAATGCGTGTGCGTAAAGTGTCGTCCCAGATTACCCTGTGCAGTCTGCCTACAGTGGATTTATGTTTAGAAGAGACTTTCTTGAAACAGAAAATACCATAAAAGTGGAAAGTGCAGTCTTGGATTAGCCTTTGCAGACTGCACAGGCTAATCCTGGACGACACTACCCACATGCATTAAGCCCAGTTTTCCCACGACACGCCTCTTATGAAATTGGTAACCTCATTAATCAGAATCATCTTGTTTAATTCCCATCTATATACAAACATATATATTCACTTGTAAGTCCAGCTGTCACCATTTGTATCCTGCATGTTTAATTCTAATTTGATTTTCATTAGGCACACGATAAAATGTTATTTGTTTCCTATTTCATCACCCCGGGAAATAAACAGTGACTGGCTCTGTAGCAAGGACAGATATTATTGTGTGATTATTTTTTGAAACAGTATTTATGAGCATGTGTTGACTGACAAACAAAACACTTTAATCTTAATACATCTCTATACTTATTCTCAATATCTGATGAGTTTTCACTGCCATGGTTCCTTTCCACATTTGTGTACACATTACAATATTTAAGGCCAGTTGTGGGGGCGGAAACAAACAATATTTTCTATAGGCTTTATTGATTTGTATGAATATGAAATGTCTTTATCTATACGATGCATTTTAAATTACTAGTATGTTTGTGGCATAAAGTTTCACCGTTGCAACATATTTCAGCAAACACACATTTGCTGTGTAGTTATTGAAGTTTTTTTCTTGTGCATATCAGGGTTTTATTAATTATTTGCTGGTTTTAAATATGTATGGATGGGTCATTTGTTGATTTTGACATCTAGTGTAATATTGTTTCTTGGTGCAACTTGATATTACATGATTATTATACTTATACTTTTATAGTTTGTATTTCTAAAATATGTTATTATACTTGTTTTTTTTTCTGTATTACTGATATACATTAATGTATATAGGGCATTTAATATATTGTTGCCTAATAGCAGTGAAAAAAACCACACACACAAAAACAGCAACAACAATAAACAAGTCAGTTGCATAGGTAATACGTTTATTATGGATTGTGCGAAAATAATTTCTTTCTTTGTCTTATTCTACGTATAAAACACCACATTTTTGTTCATTATTGAATAAACCAATGACATACTAAGCATTCTAAACAACTTAGGTTGTGGACCGACATGACGCCATAGTGAAGATGCGTAATGAAAACCGTGAGATCGAGGAGAAGTTACGCGAAGCCCTGGGAAGTGCCCAACACCGCGGTGATGCCATCAAGCAGCTCAGAGACGAACTCAAGGTGGCAAATAATAAGGTAGGGGAATCATAAGGAGATTTTAGGTCTACTGAAGTGAGAGCTTAGTTACAAATTGATATTACTGCAAAATATTTCTTGCACGGCCTGACCTCCCTTGCGCACTTGCTAAGTTGGTTACTGTAATTGTGACGCTATTATGATTTACTGCCATTGATTTGATTTGAAGTGGATTACTGCAGTTGTTGCACCATACTAAGTTGCATCCTTTGGTTACCTTGAAAATTGAATACTGTAGTTTGTGACACCTTCCTACTATTCTCCTTTGGTTCTGTTTTGAGTTGAATGCTGTAGTTTTGGAACCGTACTGAATTACCTACCTTGTGCAGCTGAATAGTGTAGTTGTTACACCATACTGATTTTTACCTCTCTTGTGCAGTTAAACACTGTAGTTGTGGCACCTTACTGATTTACCTCCCTTGGTTACAGTGTGCCGAGGCAGACCGGCGGATGGAGCACATGGAGAAGGAGCTTCAGACATTGCACAGTCGGTACTCCTCCACAACAAGAGAGGTATGGAGTTCCTATTGACTAAGAATTTCAACTTTAAATGTTTTCTTTGGTGTACTATGATCCATGTCATTAATGAATTCTTGTGGATTATGTTATATAACAAGACTAAATGGGGTAAAAGACACTGTATTTATCTTCCATTTCTGTTCATTTAACATTCCTTATAATGAAAAAAATATTTAAAAAAAACAACAACAACAAACCAGCATGTTTCCCTATCAAAGAACTGGGTCCATATTCACAAAGCTCCTGAGGGAAAACTGAAATAAATGTCTTAAATTCATAAAATTCTTTAAGTCTCTGGCTGTTTTATCTATACATGTAAGTCGTTTTACATTAAAATATTTTGTACTAGTAAATATTGCTTAGATGATTGGTAGCCGTTCTGTAAACAAAAAACACAGGATTTCACATAGAAATTTTGATCTAAAAAGTTAAGTACAATATAAGATAAGATTTCCCTTAGGAGCTTTGTGAATACTGGCCCTGGCTTTTAGCCTCCCTCCACCTTTCCCCAGCTGGACCGCATGCAGGTGAGCCTTCAGGACCGAGACGTGATGTCGGGCCAGTCGGAGACCATGTTCAAGTCCAAGCTGACTGACAAGGAGGAGGAGGTGGCCAGGCTGAAGGCAGAAATCAACATCCTGCACGAGAAGCTCTCACAGACCCAGGCTCAGGTAGGGGACTTTGTTTTTGGCGGGAAATTGGAGCTTGAAGGGTTTAAAGAGGAATCGGCTGTTTTATGTGTAGATTTGTTTGTAGAAATGTGAAGGGGTTGGATAAAACTATCTGAGGTAGGCATTGCTTCCAGTGGGATGTGTAGGTTGAAGGGTTTATCCAGGAATCACTTGTTTATGTGTTTCTTGTTCTTGTTTGTAAAGGGGAAGGGGTGTGGTAGTGTATTTACCAGGCTTACAAAAAACTTTGCATGTTAGACACAAGGCGTAGATATATGCATACATGTTAGTTTGTCAGCCAAAGCATAGAAAGAGTCTATCAGACTTTGAATTGTGGACATTTTATATAGTGAACATGGGGTAACTATAATGTGTATCAATCAAATTGTCAGGTAGACAGATTGCAAAACATTGAAATTAAAACCTAATTAAAAAAAAATAAGTCTGTTCTTTGTTCTACTAAACAATTTTATAACATAAATCTATTCTCTGTGTGTAAGATGTTGTCTCGCGAGGACCAGATTGCTCGCCTGCAGAGCAGCGTGCGTGACCTGACGGACGAGAGCACGAAGAAGGAGATGGCCCTGCAGAAACTGGAGCGCGACCTCAAACTGGCTGAGGAGGGCAGGCACAAGACTGACGACAGCGTGAGTTAATTGTTGTACTGTTTCACAAAACTGGCAACAGAATTAGTTGATGGTTGAACTGTTACACAAGACTGACGACAGCGTTACTTGACTATGGACAGAGTCAGTTAATTATTGAACTGTTGCACAAGACTGGCCACAGATTTAGTTGGTTGTTGAACTGTTACACAAGACTGACGACACCGTTAGTTGTCTGTTGAACTGTTACACGAGACTGACAACAGAGTGAGTTGGCTGTTGAACTGTTACACAAGACTGACAACAGAGTGAGTTTACTGTTGAACTGTTACACAAGACTGACAGCAGAGTGAGTTGACTGTTGAACTGTTACACAAGACTGACAACAGAGTGAGTTGACTGTTGAACTGTTACACAGGAGTGAGGACAGAGTGAGTTGACTGTTGAACTGTTACACAAGACTGACAACAGAGTGAGTTGACTGTTGAACTGTTACACAAGACTAACAACAGAGTGGGTTGACTGTTGAACTGTTACACAAGACTGACAACAGAGTGAGTTGACTGTTGAACTGTTACACAAGACTGACAACAGAGTGAGTTGACTGTTGAACTGTTACACAAGACTAACAACAGAGTGGGTTGACTGTTGAACTGTTACACAAGACTGACAACAGCGTTAGTTGACTGTTGAACTGTTACACAAGACTGACAACAGAGTGAGTTGACTGTTGAACTGTTACACAAGACTGACGACACCGTGAGTTGACTATTGAACTGTTACACAAGTCTGACAACAGAGTGAGTTGACTGTTGAACTGTTACACAAGACTGACAACAGAGTGAGTTGACTGTTGAACTGTTACACAAGACTGACAACAGAGTGAGTTGACTGTTGAACTGTTACACAAGACTGACAACAGAGTGAGTTGACTGTTGAACTGTTACACAAGAGTGACGACAGAGTGAGTTGACTGTTGAACTGTTACACAAGACTGACAACAGAGTGAGTTGACTGTTGAACTGTTACACAAGACTAACAACAGAGTGGGTTGACTGTTGAACTGTTACACAAGACTGACAACAGAGTGAGTTGACTGTTGAACTGTTACACAAGACTGACAACAGAGTGAGTTGACTGTTGAACTGTTACACAAGAGTGACGACAGAGTGAGTTGACTGTTGAACTGTTACACAAGACTGACAACAGAGTGAGTTGACTGTTGAACTGTTACACAAGACTAACAACAGAGTGGGTTGACTGTTGAACTGTTACACAAGACTGACAACAAAGTGAGTTGACTGTTGAACTGTTACACAAGACTGACGACACCGTGAGTTGACTATTGAACTGTTACACAAGTCTGACAACAGAGTGAGTTGACTGTTGAACTGTTACACAAGACTGACAACAGAGTGAGTTGACTGTTGAACTGTTACACAAGACTGACAACAGAGTGAGTTGACTGTTGAACTGTTACACAAGACTGACAGCAGAGTGAATTGACTGTTGAACTGTTACACAAGACTGACAACAAAGTGAGTTGACTGTTGAACTGTTACACAAGACTGACGACAGAGTGAGTTGACTCTTGAACTGTTACACAAGACTGACAACAGAGCGAGTTGACTGTTGAACTATTACACAAGACTGACTACAGAGTGTGTTGACTGTTGAACTGTTACACAATACTGACAACAGAGTGAGTTGACTGTTGAACTGTTACACAAGACTGACAATACAAAGAGTTGACTGTTGAACTATTACACAAGACTGTTGACAGCATAAGTTGCTTGTTGAACTTTAACACAAGACTGACGACAGCATGAGTTGATTGTTGAACTTTAACACAAGACTGATGACAGCATGAGTGGATGGTTGTAATGTTACACCAGACTGATGTAAGTTTTATAGTTATTGTTTTGTCAGTATTTCCTGTTTATCTAGCTTTCCTAGAGTAAGTTAATATCACAGGGTTGTGCTTTCTCTCCACCACACCCTTTTATCTGATTTTCTCCTTTTGAGTGCTATATTTTCTATACAAATAGTACTTAAAATTGCAGGACCTGTTTGCAAATGACCTAGTAGTTAAAATTATTGTTTCGGTCATAAAATTACTCAAGATTCTATTTTAGCAAATAATTCAGTCCTCTTTAAGCTGACACAATATTGTTGATGTGATCCGTCATTTAAGAAATCAAATGACGAAACATATTATTAATGGTTCAGTTATCAATAAATACTTTGTTAGTTTGTAAAGGATGATTTTTAACAAAGACCAAAAAAAAGATGAACACATCCATATATCTCACTAGTTTAATATCATTAAACAAGGCGTATGGAAGTGGCAACAATATTTTAATGTGGACGGATGACCTTGATTTTAAAGTGTTAGTATTCTTGATTTAGGAATTCCTGTTGGAAGGGGTAAGTTGATACAAATGCAGCTTGTTTCAATGTTATGTTGCTAGCCTTGTTTAGCGTGTGATTGCAGCTCACTGCATACTCATGTTTTGTTTGATAAAAGATGATCACCATTTGAATGCCAATTCTGTAAACTTTTTCAGAAAAAAATTCATTTATATGTTGTACGTTCATTAACACACATTTAGAAAGAGCGTAAACATAAAGCAGTTTTCATCAAGAGATGTTTTGTGAACAAACATGAAATCAGTGAATGCCTAAAGCAAATGTTGTTTTTGCATAGTGCAATTTAATTTCTATCAATGTAACTGTTTTTCAGCAGATGTTTTTATGTAAAAATAAATCTGTAATCTGAACGAATAGGACATATTCTCTCTTCATTCAGAATTGAGACATTACATTTTCTCCAGTTCTGTGCATTTAGAACACCTATAAAAGTATTCCTTACATTTTACTTCCTGATAAAGCTATGCATAAACGTGTATGCTTTATAATGTATGTGAAAATTATATCATTTATGAATGATACGAAATGAACCGAGGCTTACACAAAGTAGATTTCTGTATCTTGTAAATCCAATCTCTCATTTTCAGTTATCTCGTCCGGAGATAAACCTATTTATGATGGAAATCCATTCCTGAATTTTTAGTTATCTCGAAGGGAGATCACCCTATTAATCATCTTAATCCATTCCCACATTTTCAGTTATCGCAGGAGATAACTCTATTTATCATTTAAATTCAATTATCATTTTTAGTTATCTCGGCAGTAGATACCCCTATTTACCATGTAAACCCAATCCAGCATTTCAGTTATCTCAGCGAGCGATAACCCTAGTTATCATGTCATTCTAATCCCGCATTTTCAGATAACCCTTGTTATCTCAGCAGAGATAACCCTATTTATGTAAACCCATTACCACATTTTCAGTTATCTCGGTGGGAGATAACCTTATTTATGTAAATCCATTCCCACATTTTCAGTTGTCTCGACGGGAGATCACCATTCAGCAGCTGGAACACGAGCTTGCCCAGGTGAAGACTCAGTACCGTGAGGCGGTCGAGGAAAATGGGCGACTGGAAGCCCGCATACAGGCCTTTGCTATCAACGCTCAGAGTGAACAGGACGTCCTCAACTCAGAGGTCAGTGCACAGTGCATGTTTGGAGTCTTCAACATTGGTGTATGCTTCTTCTTCTTTTCAGATGATTTCCTCTTTTTGAACAGCAAAGTTTATATACAAATAGTACTCATAAGGGCTTGCATTACGGGACTTTTGGGAGTAATTTACTCCCAGGTTTTGTCACAGGACTTCCAAAATTGCAGCCAAGGAAGTTCCATAACTTCCAAAATTGCAGCCATGGAAGTTCCATCATGTAAGGATGAACAAGTTAGAAGACAAATGAAGTAATTTATCTAAATGTATACATCTTTCACGGAATAAATTGGCATATAACACTTGACGAAAAAGAACTGACCTTAAAAAAACACTTGAATTTCATACTTAATTTCCTTGTTGAAATGCTCTAGACTTGTTTTGCGCAATACAGTCAAAACTTCCAAATATTATGAGCAAAACTTCCAAAATCACAGGTCAGCAAGTTCAGAAATCCAGTTAAAAAAAAAAAAAGAAAGCCCTGGCTCATTATTCCTGGATCTGCTAGGAACCCTTTTATGTGGGTTGTGTAGTTTCTTCCTTTATAATGCTTTTAAAATCACACTCCTCATCCTTGTTTGATTGATTGATGTGAATTGTTATATTTTTTTTTTGGTTCCTCTGTGGTTTGGTCATTCTCTTCTCACTTAGGCGCCCGGGGCTTGATTCTGTCCAGGTGCATGTAGGTACACGAGGGTACCAGGAGCAAGTGCACCTGTCCAGTTTGAAACATAACATCATGAAAATCATGGTTTACAAGTTTGTTCAGTTAATGTTAATTTTGTCTAAGCATATCTACTGATTGGATAAACGCCATTATTAATAATTAATATTTCTTCAAAGTAAAATTTAGTAGAATATGGAATTTATCTTTAGTAACTTGTTGGTACTGTTCTTATAATTTATTACATACGATGATTCACACACAGATTTTCTTTATCTACTTGATCAGTGTATTTTTCATTAACTTATATCTATTTTTGTACATTTTAAAGCAAATTGATAGCATTGTTGAGGTAACAATTTGCTGAGTTGTTAAGTTAATTATAATGCATGAACTTCAATTTTTTGTTTTTGTTGATGACTGTTTATTTTATTGTTAAGTATTACGTTCCATCTTGTTGAATTGCTTGTTTGGCCGGCCGGGCATGGCTAGCTCAGTTGGTTGAGTGCTAGACTGTCAATCTGGGGATCGTGAGTTCGAACCCCAGCCCGGCCACATAACTTGGGGATTGGTCATGAAATTATTTCTATGGCCATTGTTTCCTTACCTCTGATTCAAAGCAGTTGTCAGTTACTGGCATTAGTATGTGCACTTAGTACTGGTAAACCGCTTAGAACGGTTAAGCTTGCCCAGGAAAAGTGTGAGTAGGTTAACTGACTGAAATACTGTTAAAACGGCGAAAAAACCTAACAAACGAATTACTTGTTCATTTCTACTGCTTCCAATACTTTAAGCCAACGCAATGTCCTATTCATGTACGATGATAACAATGTCCCTTAATCAGTCATCAACAGTAAACAATAACGTTCTTAATGGCAGAGCGCTCGCAAATAGACCAATCTTTAAGTCATCACTATGAGCCATTTATTGGGTTGAGGTAGATTTGAATTTTTGAGTTCCGATGATTACTCGAGATAATTGTTTATGTACATGACACTATAAGATGTGTTCTTGAGATATCATACAACTGTGTTGCAAGTTGTAGAATGTTTTTCTTCATTGCTGAATAGCTTAGTGCTTACTATGGAGTGAAAATAATAGAGAAGTGGATTACAATCAAACTATTATGTGTTCTATGTGTTAATGAATTTTACATTAAATCTTGGCCTTGAATAGGTGAAACGTTAGCCATGAATTATTGACTGAAATGGATTAATTGGATACACGCATATTTTACTGGAATAAGTTAACTTCATTGAACACATGCATTAATAGTTTTACTGGAATAATTTTACATTACTGGATACATGGACATTTTTTGCAATAATTTAACGCAATTGGATATATGCCTATTTTACTTGAATAATTTAACACGGATGGATATAATTATTAACATTTTACTGGAATAATTGGACACAATTGGACACATGAACATTGTTTTGGAATACTTTAACATACACACCTGGAGAATTTAGCTCAATAATGATGGCTTCTCCTGGCAGAAAGAAACTGGATCTCTCAGAGTTGGAGGTGGTTATTTGTTCTGTTAGTTGGTTCTGTTTTCACTAAGTCTTAGTCTTGTCCATTTGCTTCAAAAAGCTTTATAAATATGCAGTTAACATTTTAATAAAAATTACATTACATTTGTTAGAACGTACAATTCAATCAGTTTGCTTTCAATTGTTATGTATTTTTGTTTTTGAATGAAGACTTGTTCTTTGTGGACAGAATTTAATAAAAGATCTTAACAAGGTGTTCATCATTGAATTCATGTTTGTGTATTTACTAGTACATTGCTGGATTAAAATGTTATATGGTGGTATGTAACATATTGTTTTGTATACATTTATCATTTGATTTGAAATTGAAGTTGCTGTTTGATTAATGCTCAGTCTATTAATATACATGTAATAATACATCAACACAGCTGAGTAGCCAAACATCTTGCTGGTAAAACATCACTGTAAATGCTGGTATATCATTTAAAAGAAATAGTATGTACCATTGAGTGCAGCCTTGCATTTTAGCGGCCATCTAGTAAGCCAAAAGAAGGTGAATGGACCAAACCTGATGGCTGGGATCGATTTGGCGTTTACATTTAACTAGGCATTGATATTTGCTCAATCTAGGAAAATATCAAATTATGCATCAAATGAGCGGCCATATCACAGTCATATAGAAGTATTATACGTGTAATGGTTCTGCATCGTTGTATATACGGAGCATGCATATATGAGGAGTGTCGTTGAAAAACCGGTCTTAATGCATGTGCGAAAAGTGTCATCCCGGATTAGCCTGTGCAGTCTGCACAGGCTAATCCAGGACGGCACTTTCCGCTTTTATGTTATTTTCTGTTTCAATGAAGTCTCTTCTAAACATAAATCCACTATAGGCGGAAAGTGCCATCCTGGATTAGCCTGTGCGGACATCACAGGCTAATCCGGGACGACACTTTACGCACATGCATTATGTCCGGTTTTCTCACGACGTGCCTCATATATTATCTCACATTGATAGTGAGGCTGAGGCACATGTAAAGTGTTATATGTTGTATTGTATATGGTCAGCATGCGTGTACTGTTACATCTGACAGGTGAAGAGACGAGAGGACACTATCAAGAGACTGAAGATGGACTATGTGAACCTGCAGGAAATCAACAACAAACGAGAGGAGAAGGTGAGTGACGCATTGTCTATTCTAACATGATGCACACACAGTTTTCTGTTGACAAAGAACTAAATTTACCATTAACACTCTATTATGTGAAGTTAGAATAAGACATCAAATATAGAATGGACACAAAATATTTCTTATTTCACGTAAAACTGTGTATTTGGTGGTGTAAGAGTATGTTTGTTATATATTCTGTCAATATTTATGGCATTTTTGCATTATCCATAACACTTTCAGTAAATCTGATTGTGTCTTTGATAATTTTTATTATATTTAAAAAACTGTGTTCATGCATGCATGGACACAGTTCTATGTTTTTGTGAAAATTTTGTAAATGCATACAAGTAATACTGTTTTGTAGTAAAATCAATTTTACTGATTCAATTATCTATGCAGGTGTATATTACACTAATAACTCTGCATATTTTTTTAAATTGCAAATGTTTAACTGCAAATTAAACATTGGTATAATACAATAAATTATTCTATGTTTGATGTCTTATTTTAACTTCACATAATAGTGTGTTTATTTTTAAATCTCCAATAAACAACCTGACAAAAATAGTTCTGAAATGGTAAAATGTAAGTTCGCATTGTAATTGCAGAATATGTTGTCAGGTCAATTTAAAATCTAAATAATTTTCGCATGATCATTGTTTATTGGCTACTAAACAATGATTTAATGCCCTCGTGGTTTAAGTCTAAAGTATCAGAACTCCAAATCATTGTTTATTAGCCCATAAACAACTCATAAATGGAAAATTATTTCTTAAACATATACATGTTATACAGGGAGATTACTGCTGTCCCGATAATAGAAATCAGGTTTCTGATAATTGATCTTTTTTATGACATCCCTTGCATGTACAGAATATTGGCTGTGTTAAGTTTGGTTGTTGCCATGGTTACTAGCATACCCGAGGTAATATGTAGTTTTAATGGTTATCGTTGTCTTGATATATTATTTAGTTCTACCAGGTAAGGAAATTCTTTACATGTGTTACTGTTTGATATGTTTCCTTATACTTCAAATATTATTAATTGTATGTCTCAAAGAGTTATTAAAGTTTAATGCATAGTTTGCAATCACTTTATAAGTTTAAAACAACACAAACAAGAATAAAGTACAGACAAGCACCTAAAGTTTTGACAACCATCGTTGCTATTAGATAGGAACTTGATTTTCTGATTTAGCTATAATACTGCTTTAAAAAGTGCTGACAGTGCAGATATATTTGACAGATGAAGTATAGTTTACATAGACTGGATAAAATGGACGGAACTGTAAGTAACGTGCTGGTTGGACAGATGTGCCTGTTTTGTTTCAGCCGTCACATGCTCATACGTCTTCGTGAATAAAAAGACTGCAGAAGTGAATTCCCGTCACACGTCTAATTAACAGAATCTATCTACTATGTTTATTAAAAATTTGTAATAAAACCTGTATCACAGTATTAAGCACTATATCCAAACCTTCACGTCAGTAACAGTTCAAATCTCTGTCTGTCCCATGTGTACTTCCAGCTCTCTGTCTTCATAAGGCTTTCCAAGTGCCTTATAAAAGTTAATAAACAATAAATATGTTAATATTTAAATTGTATACATTGTGTTAATATTCTGAAATAACACATGATTTAATTTTGTGTTACGTTGAATAACAGAAAATGGACAAGCAATGGATGTCAATCTAAGGAAAATGTTGTAGATTACTTATTATGAAATGAATTTAAACAACTTAAAAATTCACTGTTACTTTATAGTTAAGATATTTTGTTGGCATATTGTAATATTGCAATATGTATAATATATTTAGGACCTGCATAAACAAACAATTAAATAAGCTGGCAATTTGTGCCAAGATTGCCATTGTGACATACTTAATGAGACGACAGTACATGCCTAGTGTTATTTAGCCTTTAAAGTGGACAGTGTTTATTTTCATGCAGATTAAGTGTTTGTTGTATGGCATGTTTATTTTCATGCAGATTAAGTGTGTGTTGTATTGCATGTAATCATTCAGTACATTTTCAAATGGTTCTTGCACTTGTAGAGGGGGAATTATGGAGTAAGTTATGTATATGAAAATATGCAAATGTATGTAAATATGCCACTATTATGCTTCATATTCATAGCTTATTATTGTAAGATAACTAAAATTGGTTGTGGTAAAATGTATCAGTAGTTATATAGGTCTTATTGATAATAGTATGCTGCACATGTACTTAATGTTTTAATATTTTGTATCATATTTCATAGCATTTCATTACACACGCAAACAGTGCCATGGATAACGATTCATTTGGTTTGGTTTTGTTTAAATGATGACTCCAAAGTATCATTTAAAAACACTTTGAAAATGAAAATAAAAATATGTTTATATAATTAGCCTTTAAGTTTGCTTAGGCGTAGAAAAAATTATGTTTGTTTCAGGTTACCCGACCTACCCTATAAAAATGCCCCGTCCTTAGAACAATTTTATTGAGTTTGTCAGATATTTTTTTTTATTTAATTTACCTTTTTCAGATAATTAAATGTTGTTGGATAAATAAGTGTTTTGTTTTGATAGCATCCACTTAAAAACAATGTTTACGGATATTACCGATATGTTTTGAATATTTATTTAGTTTTAGAATCTTAAAGTTGACTATTTACCAAATAAAAATAAAAATAAATATATAAATCTCTACCTACGTACCTACCCTAATTTTTGGGGACATGTAACCTGAAACAAACATAATTTTTTTTTACGCCTTATGTGTAATAGATTAAACAGTTGAGTAAAACCTAGATTGTGATGTTTCATTGCTTAAGACATTGGTAGTTGACAATACATGCAATTCTAATAATTTATCATACCACTATGCTGATATCGGCCTGATATAAAGGTGCCTGATATATTTTTTTTATATCAGGTCAGTAGCGTTTATATCAGTGAATGTTTGGAGGTACGTCATATTATTCGGAAACAACTATAAAGTCAACAGTTTCAGTAAAAATATATCAGATTCAACAAAATAAACAATTTGATACCAAGAACATATAGAGTTTATTATTTTTAATCGTCATAAATCACAAAAACTTTATTTTTTAAATATTCACATAAACCCTCACTTTGGTAGTGATATGACGTCATCTATGGAACACAATAAATCATCCATACAAATTTATTTCAATACATTCATAATAAATGCACTAAAAGTCACTACACAGCATCAGTTTATGTTGAACCAAAACCATTATTACCTAAAATTGAACACACTATAGTCAAATACTGTCAATATTGACACGATCTTGGAAATGTCAATTTCAATACACAACTCCAAAATGGCGTCTCCAAACAATTCGGCGTTGTGTGTTCTCCGACAAAATTGATCGTTGCAATCCATTTCAGTTCGCATTTTCAGTATTTTATGAATTAGCATGCGTGTAATATATGCATTCATAGTGAAAACAGTTCACTTATCATTACGAAATGTTAATAATAAGGTATTATTCAGTCAACTTTTAGAAATCCATAACTACATGTACGTGAACGTGTAAAAGTCGGCTCAGCAAAATCAGCGCCGCCCTTAGTTTTTAAATATATAAAAATCAGCTCGTTTGGTGATATTTTACGAAAAATGTGGTATGATAAATAGAAAAACAGGTTACTGCCTGGCCTTGTGTAATATATCAGGTTCGGCACGAATAAAATAACGGCTCGGCAAGCCTCGCCGTTATATAATTCTAAGCGTCACCTGATATATTACACAAGACCAGGCAGTAACCTGTTATTCTCTATATGTCTGGCTATAATTACATGTATGAGATTTATATTCCCAATCTAAGGCATATGTTAGTGCTTCTGTAGTGTTTTGTTGATGTAAGTAAGGATAATTTAAAGAACATACAACAGTTGTTTGAACACCCAGAGGCACCAAGCATAATGCATTTAGCTCACAGATATAGACTAGTGTTTTGTTCATTTGATTGACAGGTTAGAATTCGTTAATTTAATACTGTTTCATATTGTCTTGCCTCAAATCTTTTTGTTACAACTTATGTTTTAAAATGTACCTGCCAGTTTGGGCTTTAAATGAAACTTACCTTTATGATATTTATAAGTATATACTGTTATAGGGTTAGGGTTATATATACTGTATAATTATTACTGATTATATATGTGTTGTTTTGTTTAGATCAATCAGCTTGAGCGAGAGATTGAGCAGCTGAAGGCACAACTGAGAACAGCCAATGGAGAGGTATGAAGAGCAGTGTATCTTATATAGTTGTTTAACAAATATAGTGAAGCTATAATGGTAGCTTTGGATTTTAACACATATAGTGAAACTATAATGGTAGATTTGGATTTAAAAAATTCTATTGGTCTATTTATTTTGCTCCATTTTGGAAAATTAATAAATAGCACTTAACAAATGAATGGTAGCTGAAAACATTAAAAAGCATACACAATATATATTTATAATTCAAGGCAGTGATATTTTTGCGTTTTGGCTGATGCCCTCCCTTTTGATGAATACATGTACAAATAGAGCTTGAATTTGCTGGATCTGTCGGGAAATAAGGAGTTTTGAGCCGTTTTGTGTGGTAGTGAAGGTTCCACCACCTGGACTGTTTCTGAAATCATACTTGTACTTTATGGCTATGTTCTTCAGTGTTGTTCATTCTTCGCCCAACGCTGGCGAACTTCAATTGACTGAAGATAATGCCATTATTCAGCTTGCCATTTGTTCTTCAATATTTCTACTCGCTCCAGTTTATTCTTCAATGCTTCTACTCACTGCCCCCGCTCCCCACAGATCGAGAACAAGAAGTCGTCGATAGCGACGCTGGAGGGCCAGGTGGAGGATCTGAAGAAGCGCAGCGGGAACCAGCTGGACGAGATCAACAGGCTGGAGGACCAGGTCCGTGGCATGACCATTGACCAGACCGCCATGCAGTCCAAGATAGAGCAGCTGCAGTCAAATGTACGATTAATGTTTTATCTTAGTATTAGGTTGTAATGCAATATAATATTTTCTGTAAGAATAATCCAAGATAAAGCAGCTGCAGTCCAACATACGTTGAATATTGTATCTCTGTTAAGTCTTAGGGTTAGGTTGTGAAAAGTGTTTGGCAATGTATTTCCCATTGTAATGATCACATTCTGTGATAATGGATATTGGATGGTTGTGTTTTGAGTTTGATAGGCTTTTGAATACTTGTAACAATGAAATAGTCAACGGAAACTTATACTATAGGTTTGTGTTTTGTACTGGAACTTTACATGCTTGTAAAATTCTATAACAGTCAAATCCTTTTATGGGATTATGGCTATGAACGAAAGATTTTACATTGAGTCAGGGGACTTTGGGTTAGTCCCAGTTTCTCTGTTTCCTGTCTTTGTCAAAAAATATACATGAATGTTTCTGTTGTGTGTTACTGTAGATGGCCAACAAGGATGACTTCATTCAGCAGCTGAAGGCTGACCTGGGCTCCATCCACAGGCAGCAGAAGGAAACCACTGAAAAGGTATACTGTAAAAACAGCCATGTTTGTGGTGAATTTATGTTGCCATTTTTCCATTGTCACTAAGAAAACTAGAAGACTAGGCTGTTGTCAAAAGAAGGAAAAAGGCACTTTATATTACCAAAACTACCGTCATTTCTCGTGTATAAGCCACACTTTTTTTCAACCAAAATTCGTAGCCTTTTTTCGGTGCGTCTTGTACGCGGATATAAGCAAAAACTCCTAGTTTTTCTATTATAAATATCAACTGTGTTGTCTTTGGCGCCATTTTGTATAGACGCTCGATCAACGTCACTAAGACGCTTATATAAGCAAGTATTCGTACCCGATACGTTTCACACTATTTTATATTCGGATCTTTTAAAAATATAGTATTATATAATATATATTCTTATTTGGTGTATTTTATATTTTTAATTCTTTTTTTTCCGAAATATGCAATAAAATATAATTAACAAAAAATAAGAACCAGGGTTAAATGAACCGTAGTGTAAATACCACCTGACAAACTACTTCACACCCTTTATACTGCTCTGCAAACAAAAAGGATGGTGTCATTGATGATACTTGCAAACTGACCGTGTTTTTCAAACGGACACTTAGCGCTTGTGGTGTAATTAAAGGTGTTGACATTGAGACTTCTCAAATCCTCTCAATGCTGCGAAAACACATCTAGTGTAATGTATCCACATTGCGATTTTCACGACAAAAATATTTTCAGTGTCAACAATGGACGCGAAATTTATGATTTAGATGTTTAGAAGCTTTCAAATAGCAGATTTTTTTTTCTCCACAAATTAGGATCTCAATTTTTAGGTGCGTCGTATACGCGGGGGCATCCTATACACGAGAATTTACGGTAATCATTTCTACTATCATTTTAGACTTTCATTGAAGGCCAGATTGGTTAACATTTGACACAGATTATTTGAAAATCAGTATTTGTGATGATACATTATTTTTCCTTTTCAGTTTCTTCTTGTTAATTATCTTTGTACAGAACAGAACATTTGATTTAAAACTCGTTAAAGTACATGATCTATGGTCTTTGACACACATAAGTATAGTAGCTGCATTCATCAACACATAACATATTATTAAACACATTAAATGCAGTTCATTCTAAACAAAGTAAAAATAATATGTGGATGAACCATGTTTTTATTGTTGATTATTTTACAACGAATTAACTGTGCCATACAAGTAAATGTACTTGTATTTCCTGTGTGGCAGGTGGTTGTGCGAGACGACACCATCCAGAAGCTGAACGCGGACATCAGCAAACTGAAGGGCAAACACGAGGAGAAGCTGCGCGAGTGTCAGAAGCAGACGGACACCATCAAGAAGCTGCAGGACGCTCTCACGCAGTGTCACTACGACCTTGACGAGTCCCGTAAGAAGTCAGAGGAGGAGGTGAGTTATACTGTGGCAAGATCATTTTCCATAACATGTGTGGGTGAAACTGTTGCCAAACTGTCGTCAATGTTGTGAAATGTTTTGGTTCAATCTTTTGGTTCAGTCGTTTTCCATAACGTGTGGGTGAAACTGTTGCCAAACTGTCGTCAATGTTGTGAAATGTTTTGGTTCAATCTTTTGGTTCAGTCGTTTTCCATAACATGTGTGGGTGTAACTGTTGCCAAACTGTCGTCAATGTTGTGAAATGTTTTGGTTCAATCTTTTGGTTCAGTCGTTTTCCATAACCTCTGTCAGTGGGTTTTGGTTGATCTTCATGGTTGACCTACATGTATATCAGGTCAATGGAAATATAACAAGTTTTCGAAGTGAACTGTTGGATGTAGCTTGAACTGGTTAACCAGTAATGTCCTTTGCAACTCCAAGCATTTAACGCTTGAATGCTTCTATAACTTGCAACCTCCTGCATAGAATATGTGTATCTGCATGTATACATATTACATTTACACGGTGAAAATATGTCTTTATAACTGTGTTGAAACTGTGCAGATGATGTATTTGTATTTTATGCTATATTAAATTGTGAGAATGCCCCAAAATGTTCCATTTTGTGTTTAGTTTCAATTTTTTAATTTTGATCATCAGTTAAATTTAATTTCTTTTAAAATGTGTAATACCATTTCAACAATCTCTGCTCTAGAAAATGCGGATGGATGAGCAGGTGAAGCATCTTCAGGAGGATTTGTTGGAGTCCCAGTCTCAGTACAGCAAGTGCTACAATGATGTGAGTAGACGGGAAACATCTCCATATACTCCTGTGTTAGAAATTAAGCGACATACAAATCTTGACTTCCTTGAGGGTGACAGTGCGTATTGTCAACCCGAGGCAACACTGTCGACCGAGGCTTTAGCCGAGGTTGACAGTGTTTGTCGAGGGTTGACGAGACGCACTGTCACCCTCAAGGAAGTCAATATTTATTTTATTATACCGAACAATCCGTATCATTTGCGCACCGGGCGACATAGCGGTAGTGGGCGACATTGCCGGGCGACATATAAAATTGTTGCCCGCTGCACTTTATATGCATTATACAGAGAAATAATCACGTGAGGTATAATAAATTAATTTAACTGCATTGATTGTGCAATTTATTGACATAATTGTACTGAGTCTCAGTCACAGTGTAGCAGGTGTTACAGGGTTGTGAGTGGTAATAAACATCCCTATACATTTCATACAGTGTTAGAAATTGATGGTCAATTTTCATTTAATTAATTAACCCGGGTATTAATGCTCTAAACCTATGGCGTTCTCAATAAATAATGGATAGGAAGTACATGTAGATATAATTTGCAAAATGATATGCATACTTGAAATTTTATCTGATACATCAACACACATGAAAAAAATGATGTTTATATTTAACAAATCAAAAGAAAATGTTTAAGATTATCATTAAAGAACATATTAACAATCCATGTTCACAGGTTATACAAATCATTTAGGAGCTAAGTTAGCAGTTCTACCATTATCATAAAGCATAATACTGACAGATCTTTCCATTTTCTGGACAGATGATGAAGGCAGAGGATGAAATAGAGAAGCTCAAGGCAGACAACTCCAACCTGAACAAGATTGGCATGTCCAACACGGAGGAGTTGTCTTCCCTGCAGGAGCAGGTTCATCAGATGGAGCTGGACCTGACCATATCCCAGGAGAAACACAGGACCTGCCAGAAAGAGGTATGCTGCATCTATGCTAAAAGGTTATTTTTTTTAATTGTTATGTTGAAGACAGGAGTGGATAGCATTTTTTCTGAGCCTGTGTTCATAAAACGCATTAGCAAAAAACTTGAATAAACACTTAACAAGCCTATTTCTACTATTTCCATGGCCTCCGACTATAAGACCCCAGTCCAATGATAAATATTTTATTTTTCCGAAATTTTTACAAAAACATCCCATTTTTTAACTAAACTGTGTGTCTTGCATCATAGTAACAAAAGTGTGTTTGATTTAAAATACATTTTGAAAATCAAGAGACAAGCTTTCTAAATCCATTCCTATATAACTGAAAATGTAGGAAATACATTTTGAGCTTCAGTTGTACTATATATCCACTTACAGTTTGAAGCATGGTAACTTTTCAAAATGATGAGAAATACAAACTGATACACTGACCTCTTATTTAATACACGGCGTCACCTGGTATGATTTATTTACTGTTTTCCCCTTGCCGCCTAGGTTGCCAGTAGAGACCAGGCCATCTTGAAGTTACAGACAGATCTGGACACAACCCAGGAGAAATACGCAGGGGCGGTGGAAGAGGTATAAACATCTAAAATAGTTATAAATATAATAGTCTCATTTGTACATCAGACAGTGTATTGGTAAAATGTATATGTTACTAAGAAAAAACTTTACAAAATAAATAATGTACTAATATGGTATTCAGTTTGGGTAATCTTTCAGGATTGTGCATGTAATGTTATTTTATTTTAATATCTGTAAATTTCAATGTAGGAAAGATTTTTTTTCAAGATTTGCTTATTAATAATTGTATACACCTAAAATATTTGATATTTTCCATCTAAAACATAAAAAAAAATGATTTTAGTGGCTAGTGAAATAAACTGTAGTGGCCTGTGAAAATAATAATTTAAGAGTCTTCTGGGTAATTCCAGTGTAATATTCGTGACAACGAGGTCCAAAGACTGAATGGTAAAGTGAAGCAACTGCAGCAGGAGATCCGCAACCTTAATGGAGAAATGGAAGAGCGAGACCAAAAGGTACGGTGGCATTAGCGTGCCTTCTGATGTGTTTGAAGAAGATACATAGACCAGGTGTAATGCTTTTTTGAAACATAAATATGCAAACAATGTGCTGTGTTTTGTTGTCAATTTCACTGGCCGTAATTTTACATTTGGTAAAGTTTGAAATGCAAGCTGCACTGCAGTACAACATAAAGTTCATGCAACAGATGCCTAAGTACCTTGTGTTGAAGTGAAATATTTCACTATCAGATGTGTTCTTGCTGAATGTGAAGCACTTGGAACTCTGTTGTATGGACCACTCAAATGCAGTTGTGTGTCATATTTAGTTAAAAACAACACAAAACCCTTAAATGCCCATTTTGCAAACCTGAGATCAATTTCAAAACAGTCAGAATTTAGAGAATATTGAAAGAGCATCAAAGCATTGTGTAACAAGTTCTCTGCACATGCTTGAAATGAGGCTGATAAAAAACTTAAAGAAATGTACCATTCATTCAAAAAAATAAATGTTGCGCAATGTGAAGCAACTCTAACTTACCATCTGTGCCGGGCCAGCAAGCGCATTGAGTAGAGCGCAGTACTGATTTAAGTCTTCACATAATGCAGCCTAAGGGGTGGCAGGACTCTAAACTTTCAATTATCATCTGTGTTTCAGTGTACAAGGGACCAGAAGACAATTCAGCAGCTTCAGCATGATCAGGAAATCACTTTACAAGAGGTATGTATGGTCCCTTGTTGCTCACCTGGCTGAACTTAGCAGTAGGGGATGGCATTGTGTTGTATTTCAAATACAGTTTCCTTTCAGGTTCAAGACTCAGTTATTTAGCTGAATATTCAACACAATTGTTTAGTTATGTGGATTCTTGTACAATTGCAAGAATAATTATTTATGTGATTAAAATAATGGATAGTATGAATTTGTTTCACGGATGATAGTGTGTAGCAATAAGTGTCCTGCATACAGGCAGTCTCTTTTCCACTCTATATATTTTTATGTATTTTTCTTCCTTTTGGGGAAATTAAAATATTGGTCGCACAAGCTTTAGTCTTTGCACATTGGTTGGGTATAGAAAAATAAACTTTACTAGCCATTGCATAATAATATAACCTTTCCCATGGTAGATTGGATTTAATTGGTTTATCTTTTGTGTGATGATGTTGGTGGTAAGAACACACCTCTATGTGATCAGTGATATGCTCTTGCATTTTAAGGATAGTGAAATATTGGCAGCAATAGATATGTTGGGAGGCATAGCTGATCAGGTGTTTGTTATACAGTTTAAATGCACTTAGGGCATCAGTGCTGTAAACATACGGGAAAGTTTAAGAACAGTGGACTCTACAAAAATGAATGTCAGTGGTTGGAAAACAGGCTCAAAAGAGTGCGTCGATGTGGCCTATTCTCTATTCTTTGTACAAGAACATTGTGAATGTCTTGAGATACCACCAAATAATAATATAATACAAGATTGTGTCAAACATGGCCACTCTTTATTGACCAACTATTTATTAGTTTATTAAAAAAAAAAAAATCTCAAATAAATTGCTATTATTGGATTTTACTGCATCGGTTGATTCCATTGTGCTTTATTTAGTTTATCAACTATTTGTTCTTTCAATTTTCAAGATTTCATTTGAGGCTGTCTTCTCATTGAAATAGAATTTAACAACTGGCTTTTATTTTTATTGTTAATATGAATTTTTGACATTGCATGTGTACATATTATTTTCTTACATTATTTATGTGTTGTTTTTTTTTACATTATAAATATTTATTTATTTCAACATTCATACATTTATTAATGTATAATGAAATACCCATAGTGCATCTCATTAATTCTCATGAACAAGATTGATCATATCCCATTTTCTTGAAACTTTACCACTGCTGTAAGAATGGTATTAATTTCAATCTGCTGGTAACTTGAGTAAAATCTCAGAAATTGGAAGATTCAAACACAAGACAGAAAGCCAGTTCTTTGTTCTGTCTCAACCAGAAGAGATAATCAGAAAGGTAAAATGCAAGTTTACAAGTACTTCAGTACTTTAGAATGATTTTTGTGAATATCAGCATGACTTGTTGCAAATAGGAAGCATGACTTTAAACATTTTGAATGATGCACATTCAGTGATGTCTATATGTGGTCACTTGTTTAAATGTTTACTTAAAAAATTATTTTTTTTAAGATTATCAGAGATATTAACATAATAAATGTCATCAGTGTTCCAAATTATACACTTGATTGGTGCGATTTATTGTGAGTCAATTTTCAGAGAACATTATACTGACATTTGTTGATTGTTTTCTGTCCATTTCTGATACCTCAGCTTTTAAACATGTAATTGTTAGTTACTTAAATATTTATGGAATCTGCTTGGGGTACATGCTGTAACGTAAAAGTACATGTAGTACTCATGCACTGATGGCTTTATGGAGCACATGCATTTGTTATTTTAGTTTAGATTATTTTGGCATTCTCTTTGCGTTCATGTCCTCGGAGTTTTGTTTAAATTTGATGAAATATTACTGCAGAGCATGGTCAATTGTGTTTATAACGAATTGTAAACATAATATCTTGTGAAATGATTTGGTGTATATCATTGATATTAATTACATTTAAAGGTGTTGAATGCCAAAAAATGAGTTAAAACGGTAACTGTTTTCAGATTCTAGCGAAAAGCTGTAAGTGTAAAATGCCAATGTAGCAGTTACAATTACATGTACCTCAGTAATTAAAAAAAAATATATAAATACAATTATAATAAATACAAGTGAGTTTGTTTTTCTTGGAAGACATGAATTCAAATAGATGCCTTATTTCATTGCCTGGTGATGTTAAGATTTATTTTATGTTGCTTCCTTATTATATTGGTTGTGTTTTAATTGTTTTTACTTTAGACACAGCATCAGGTAAATGGTCTATTACGTACAGAGTTTTTGTCCTACGCTTTACAACTGTATGTGTCAGCTGAGTTTGAGTAATAATAATAATTGTTAATCTTTTGCACTTTCATCAGTTTCAGTTATATAACCTAATTAAATTTGCATCTGTTTGTGGACTCTAAAGTCTTTCTCATAAAATTCTATATATTTGTTTTAAAAATAATTAAATTACTTTTCGTTTCAAGAGCTACTAACAATTAAATACTCGATTTTTAACAACGTTCATGCTTAAATCTGTCATTTAGTTCACAAATGTTTTGTTCAAAAGTTGTTTTCAAAATGATAAAGGTTGCATACCAGGCCTTTGTAAAAGATTGCCTTTCTGATCAAAGTCCATTTAGCAGTTCTATTGTAGCTGTAGTGAACAGTGATACTGCAAACCCAAATAGATGTGAACTAGAAACCGAACATAATTTTCTGGTTATATGGGACTATTTGAATTAAATACTTGGTGATGGGAACAGAATCTTTGTATGTACATTTGACAGAAAAAGAATCCTCACATATACTGCTTTAACTATAGTTTTGTTGATAAAATTAATGATATTTTGTCCTGTTTTCTGGCATGCATATAAAAGAGTATTGCTTTAACAGGCTTTGGTCTGATTGGTGTTCAGTAACAGTTCTGTCTGAAAATCAAAAACTTTTAATGAAACCTGTGCATCTCCGAATGGAAATATGTTTCTTGTATCAGACTATCAGATTCACAATATATACAACATTGTATATAGCCACATAAACATAAGCATCCTGGCACTTGAAAGAAATAAAAGATAATGCATTGTATTGAGTCAAAGCAAACTTCCAATAACCATATGGTGTGTTTGTTCCTAATATATGAGGAGTGTTATAGGAAGACCAGGCTTAATGCAAGTGCGTAAAGTGTTGTCCCGGATCAGCCTGTGCCTCCCACACAGGCTGATCCGGGACAACACTTAATGCTTATATGGTATTGTCTGTAGGCGGAAGTGTCATCCCGGATAAGCCTGTGCAGGCGTATCCCGGATTAGCCTGTGCAGCCTGTACAGGCTAATCTGGGACAACACTTTACACACATGCATTAAGCCCAGGTTTCCTATGACACGCCTCAAATGGTTTATGTCGTTAATTTTACTTAAGGCTTCCATTCTGTCAAATGTACATGTTGATTCTAGATGAACATTATTGGTTTATATTTAGGAGTGAAAGTTTTGAATCACTTTCTCTTTCTTTTAGTCATTCTCGTAAACTTTCATGAACTTTAATCAACAAATAAATAATTTTCCTGTAGCGTGTCTACTAAAACCTAATTGAAATGTGATCTTGTTCGTTGCCGATGATGCATCTTGCATTTCTTTTGTTATTATTTATACTGAGCATTGAAGTAAAGAGCAAGAATACTTGTTAAAGTTCTTCTACATAATGAGCATGATTTAAAAAATATAATATTTGAATCTGCATATGAATGAGTCTCTGTCAAGCAGGTTCTTGAATGTAGGGCTATTGTAAATACAAAATGTTTCAGTGAAATTTATGACATGTAGTTATTTGTTCCTAAGTTATGGTGATTCAAGCCCAGTAAATTTTGTTAAATGAAACTTGTAGAAATAAATAGCCATTATAATCTTAGTGCAGTATGTATTAGTATAATGCAATTAAATTAGTTCTTAAGAATATTTTGTTGTCATAGAAGCGAAAAAAATGTTTAAAAAATGTTTAAAAAGTGTTAAAGTGTAAACTATTGAATCGTTACTAAATGTTAATTTTGCCAGTTTTACAAAATTTTAGATTAAAAACCATCTGCGGACCATCGAGCAAATGAAGTCGGACATGCAAGTGATGAAGCAGACGCACAACCAGGAGGTTAAGCATTTCCAAGGTGACCTGGAGGTCATGGGGTCAGAGTTGAGGGGCACGAGGTCAGAGCTGGAGGAGTCTCAGCAGCAGAACATGGAGATGTCCGCGAACATCAAATCACTCAATGACGAGCTAGACAGGTTCAGAAGCATGCAGGAAGAGTCCTCCATTGAGGTGAGTGGCCAGCGGTTTGTATTAGCGGGGGTCTTTCTTGAGCTTGGTTAGGTTTGATTGTTAAATCGAAAAACATATGAGGCATGTCGTGGGAGACCTGGGCTTGCATGTGCGTAAAGTGTCGTCCCGGAATAGCCTGTGCAGTCTGCCTAGGCTAATCCAGGACGACAATTTCCGCTTTTATGGTATTTTCTATTTCAAGGAAGTCTTTTTAAAACATAAATCACTGTAGGCAGAAAGTGCTGTCTCAGATTAGCCAAATCTTTAGCCAAATTTCCCGAATTTTTCTCAAAATACATGCTTATTTGGCACATTTTGTAGGATGATATAAAGCAAATATTGTAACCATACATAATTTTCTTAAGCCAAATATTTAATTTGTGGCCATTGGCTAAATTGGTGAGTAGCAGTTCAAGCCCTGTAGATGCAGGTTTTCATGAGCTTGGTTAGGTTAGGTTGTGAAATCAAACTATTAGATAGGCCTTTCATAGGTTGTGGTAGATTGTTAGATCACACTAACATATTTTTTGTGCAGTTTACTAATGAGAAAAGCTTCCATGCCTTTAGTTTGATACTGGTGCTATATTGTTATGGTGTTCTGTTGTCATAAACTCTTAATACAAATCAAAAGTGTTTTGCAAAAATATTCCATTGTAACCAAATGTGTTTGGTCTGCAGGGATATTCTATTATTGTTACTTTTTTATGGGGCCTATAGCTCTAACATGGGAAAACAACAACACTTTTTTGCAAATGTAAACATACGATTTGTAAGTCCTTTGTCAAATAAAACAATATAAGTTTTAAAGAAATATTGGAAATGAGTAGTTTTATTAAGGACTACAGTCACTGTTTCTACTCTTAACAGATGCAGCGTCACCTGGACAACATCAAGCACCAGGACAAAACGATTTCGGACCACAAGCAGCAGGTGTTGGTGCTGGAGGACCAGCTGCACAAGGCGCAGGAGGAGCTGCAGGTCCTGGACGCGACCCTCGCACAGTACAAGCAGAAGTACTCACAGTCCAGCAGCCAGGTAACAGGACAGAACCAGCCTTATGAGGCATACACAAAAATATGTTTGTTTCAGGTTACATGCCCAAAAAAATTAGGGTAGGTCGGTCGGGATTTATATATATATATATATTTTTTTTTTGGTAAGTGGTCAACTTGAAGATTCTAAAACGGAATAAATATTGAAAACGTATCAGTAATATCCTTAAACATTGTTTATAAGTGGATACTATCAAAACAAAACACTTATTTATCCAAAAACACATTTAATTATTGAAAAAGGTAAATAAAACAAATATCAATTTCACAAACCCAATAAAATGTTCTAGGATCGGGGCATTTTTTTAGGGTAGGTCCCTGAAACAAACATTTTTTTTTGCGCCTGACTATGAAAGATCTTCAATCAATGTTAGGTTATTTACCCTCGGGTCTTCAGTTATAAACCATTGACTGAGCACACGAGGCTGGAGGCTTTTATTTACCAAAAAAAGTTATGGTCCAGACTTATCAAAGGTCTTATTCTCAAACTTACATGTAGTCTTACCTTAAAATATTGACCAATAAAAATGCTTCTTACATATGGGCTTTGAATTTCATTGGTAATTATTTTTAGACAAAGTTTGTGAGTGTGAACTTTCTGGGACCATTAACTTTCTTTGTAAATAAAGGCCTCGGACCCAACATACAGTGTTGTACATATAAAACATGTTTGAAGAGACAGTTGTGTTGGTACATATTGCCATCACAGGTTTCACAAACATTTCTAACGCAATAAATTATTGATTTCTGAGATGGTACACATACAACAAGTTTTCTAAATTTAAGTTTAATAAGCATTAGGCTAAAAAAAAAATATGAATTGTGTCTCAGGCACTTTTTCCAAAAAATCAGGAGGGAGGGCGAATTTGTTTTTTTAAAGTATTTTTTATTTTTTCTCCTGCTCTTTTCTATTGACACTATGTAATGGCTTATTAAAACAAGTAAATACCGGCAGAATTAAGACACTTTTAAGTTTTAATAACAACATAAGCATCCCTTTTTATAAATTCTAACTATAGATTTATTAATCACAAATGGTAATTCATGCAAGCTGACATAAAAAGGCAATCAATTTGAATATTCATTATTAACATAAGTGCCTTCAAATTGATATACCATCAGCATTAAAATACTCCTATTTTTAGAATTTAACTTTTCGTAATTCATATTTTTATAACTGTCAAAAATAGGAATTTTTTTTGTCAATGCAGCTGGCATTTTCGTTTGTTTCCATAGGACTTATATTGACACAGATTTTCTTCAAAAAATATGGAATGCTAAATATTACACAAGCAAAAGCATCTACGAAACAAAAATTTAAGTCAACAAATAAACGATATTTATAACGGTTTCGAATATGACTTTTTTCAAAATTTACACAGTATTTCACAATTTGTATATATCCCATTTATATAATTAAATCAGACAGGAAGAAAGTTACTGGAAATACCGAAATCTCTACTGGGTATCTCTTCTTCCGCAATCTTAAAATGCGGATTCGTTGAACTTTAAGGATCTAAATCAATACGTATTAATTTTAGTAATAGTTCTTACGAACGTTTATGGTGTTTATTTGTCCGAAATCTGTTTCTTATTTATGAAAAGCATTGTTCAAAAGCACTTGGTACGAACGGTATATACTGTATAATGTACATGCTGGTTTACCCAAGAGTTATCACCAGTTATCGCATACAGAAAATAGACGATTGCAAGTTACTAAAATGTTAATAATTAACAGATTTCAATGGTTAGTTTTTGTATTTTGTTCGGTAACATGTCCATTAGAAACACTTTCTGCAAAGTTTTATTTGTATTAACATATTTCTTGACTGCTCCTTTAAAACCCGGGCGTGATCGTCAAAAAATAGTTAATAACATTTTTTTTCTGCATTAAATCAAATTTGTGGCGGGCCATTACAAAATGTTGTGGCGCTGCCTGAGAAACAAATCATTTTTTTTAGCCTTATTTGAATGGTTTTTAAAAAGTTGTACATATACATGTAAGTCTGTTCTTTTGTAGTGGGACTTCCTACAATTGCTTGAAAGGGATTTGTGTATACTGTGGAAAAACATACACTTTTCATGGTTTAAAATATGCACTGCATTTCTTTTTCCTAGGTTACACATCTTGACGGTACAGTTAAGAACCTTCAAGAGAAGCTTGCAGAGAGTAGAAACCGTGAACTGGAGAAGGACAGCACCAACGATGCCCTTAGAAACGACCTCGACAACCTGAACAAGATGTACAGCGAGTCAAAACATGAGGTGGAGAAGTGCGAGGACGTCATTGAGCAGCTAACGTCGGAGCTGAACTCGAGTCAAGAGGAGCTGTCCCTCGCCAACACCAGGATACATGAGGCAGAGGAAAATATCAAGAACCTCAAGGACAAGGTGGCAGATTTGCAGGCAGAGGTAAGGCTTGATAGAGTCATTTTTAATTTCAGATTGAAATTTGTATTCTCATCTATTTATAATATTTAAATTGAATGTCCTTACCCATTTGTAAAATTAACTGTGACAGCTCAAGAGCAATATTTGGTAATGGTAACACTATATCAGTATGCAGAATGCATTTCTTCATGATTTTGTGGCTGAGGTAGATTTAGAATATGTTCAAGGAAATGATAAAAAATATAATTCATCCTAAAGATTTAGATTTTTTATTGAATAATTTATTAGATTTTTCTTTATTTCTCCAGTCTTACAAATTCGAGGAGAAGTCAAAACGTCTTGAAAATGAGCTGCATACGTACCACGGTGATCATAACCATAGCGACCAAGAGTTCATCGAGAAGGAGGAGCGGATAACTCAGCTGGAGTACACGCTTGACGAGACGCAGGGTGAGCTGCACAACAAACTGCGTGTGCTCTCAGACCACCAAGATCAGCTCAACGAACTGAAGGTGGACTTCGCGGGCGTTCGGGAACAGAAGATTGCTGCCTTGAAGGAGGTATGTCTTGCTGTGCACTTACATGAATTGGCGAATTCAAAATAGGTTCTTACTTGGTTTTGTTTAATCAATTTATGAATCATTGATTTTAGTATTTTAATATAATTTATCAATTTATGAATCATTGATTTTAGTATTTTAATAAAAAATTTTTACTTATGGATAGCAGAATAAGGGTTTATTAACCTAAGAAGAACGATGACTTATTTAACTTTCACCTACATATCTACTAAACCAACTGTGCAAACAGTTATTTTACCTCAATAAAGACAACCATTGAAATAGAAAATTACTTATGTTGCGAGTGTTGTTCTTATCGTGAAAGATTGTCTGTTTTGAACAGAACTTGCATAAGGCTACATATATAATCTTTGAATCAGTTTCTTTTCGTGATAATAAATCTAGGGTTGTCATGCATATGGTTTTCACCTTGCAGTCAGGAGATTGTGAGTTCGATTCCTGCTAAACTTGACTTTTTAGAAATAGGCTTGAAGGCTCTTATGGGCCATCGTAGAATACAACAAAAAACTAGAATTTTAAACTTTCCCCATTAAATATGCTTTCAAGCTAGCTTACATCTATAACTCCTAATGACAATTATTGTGCACATTCCCCCAGATTGACCGGCTGGAGCAGAACTGCGGCCAGCTGCAGATGAACCTGGCGTCTGCCCAGCAACGCCACAAGGATGACATCCGACAGCTGGAGGAGCACATCTCCAAGCTGGACAACGGCCACCGACAGGCCCAGGCACGGGGCACCGCCCTGGAGCAGGAGATAGCCCGCAAGGAGGACCAGATCAAGAGGAACGAGGCAGAGATCAAGGCTCTCAAGGACAACCTGCACAACCGTGGGGAGGAGGTAGGCCTTAGTGTTATTGTGTGTTAGATTTTAATCCAAATGTAAGTATTGGATAGTATGTAAAGGCTCTCGCAAAGACATCCTGTACAACCACAGTGAGTAGGTTGGCATAGGAGTCAATCTCATTAAAATTAGTTCCAAATGCTCACTCTTAGACCTCACTGTTAGGTTTTGAAGACGTTGTAAAACAGTTCACATTCAAATGACCTTCAGAATAATAAAAACTTCACCATTCTGGGTCAAAGAAATTTACAAATTTTAACTATGGTTTATCAAAAATATTGCATCTGCCACTGATCATCAAGAACAAATTATTTACAGTTGAATTTCCGGTAGAAAACGATAGATAACAGAGTTATTTCAGTCGATTAGACATCACATTTGACATTAATTTCATCCATACTTTGGTTGTTCATATAATAAGCTATGCCACAGCACTTTTTAATGCATCAGTTTGATTTGAAGTCATTAGATCCAATCAGCAGATAATATAATAATTCGGTGTTAAAACGAATTTGTAGCCTCTCCGTTGAAAATAGCCCAAAATGCACCCTCTCTGTTAAATCAAGACATTTTTGGTGTATGCAAGAAAACAAAACATGCGATTAAGGCAGTTATGAGTTAAATTGATTGAAAATACATTATCCATGGAACATTAGCATGTTTCAGGTATGTAACGGCATGGTAGATTTTTTTAACAAATGCAAACATCAGCTAAACTGAAAGAAAACAATTTCAGACTGTCTGAAAACACACTTATTTTACACCAGAAATCAATACCTCAGTGTGTAATGTGTTCTACCAATGCCTGTTGAGTGTATTGTTGGTCCATATTTTTTTTAATAAAGATCTCCGAAAATGAAAAATAATGTCTATGATGCATGAAAACAGCATAAAATGAGTAAAACACAGACACCAATACGGAGAGGTTACAGGTACCTTCCAATTCTGACCTCTGCCAAAAATTGTGATATTTACACCAGTTGTTCGCTAATGAAGTTAAAGATGACAATAGACACAACTCTGGGACTCATTTTAAGTTGAGCCAAACTCCAGAAATGTAATGTGGCGTGTCTTGAGAAAACCGGTCTTAATGCATGTGCGTAAAGTGTCATCCCGGATTAGCCTGTGCAGTCCGCACAGGCTAATCCAGGACGACACTTTCCGCCTGAAGTGAATTTATGGTTAGAAGACACTTCATTGAAACAGAAAATACCATACAAGCGGAAAGTGCCGTGCCTGATTAGCCTGTGCGGACTGCACAGGCTAATCCGGGACGACACTACGCACATGCATTAAGCCCGGTTTTCCCACGACGCGCCTCTAGTGTTTTAATGAAACAAAGGGAATAACGATGAAAAATAATGCTGAAATTGGCAAACAGCAACCAAAGTTAACACCAGTTGTAACTATTTCTAGGCAACAGATCGTGTAATCATGTGAGTTTCTTACTGAAATAGCAGTACTATGTCCACAATGTTCCGTAAAACCAAAATCCCTCAGATTAGTGGCGACATTAAGGTATAGATTGACAAAAAATTGTGACCTACCTATAGTTCACAGAGATGATTCCTAAAGGAGAGGGTGACTTTTGGGCTATTTTAATGGAGAGGTTACCGATTTGTATTAACACCGTGTTATAGCATCAGACTGGAGATGATTGTAATGAGATTGGCTGTCAAGTAATTGTTTATCAGACGGATAGTAATCCACTACTTGGATGTGAACAGTTTAACTTACCTTAACTTAAACATGTATTTTAGTTTTGTTTTAATCTTACATGTTGCAAAATTGTGATGAATTGTTTCCTTATAACTGAAATATTTCTGTGCAGAGACATGTAGGACAAGATGTGATGAGCAGTATGTTCAAAGATATGTTCTTTGTTAACTTGTCTTCCAAAACAAAGCCCAAGCCCCAGATATATATTCAAACTTACAACCAATTGTTAATCATTCATATGAGTTGTCAAATCTTGAACATTTTGTGAAGTGTAATATTTAACACTAAATGTTTACCAAATCCTATTTAGATTAGATAATTTAATGTCAAAGCTTCGGATATGTTCACATTTGAAATGTGATTAAAAAGCTTAGTTTACCAGCAGCGCTTTTGCAGAATGCAATGTAATGTTCTATTTATGGAATAACTTCATGTAGATCAACGTAGTGCATTAAATATTTCTTCGTTATCTAAGCCATATGTCACATGAAATGCACAATAAATTGACTGTATTCTGTCGGCAGGGAATTTATTGGGCTAATGGATGAATCCTCAGCTAGATTATCTATGGTATTTGCTGAACGAGTGCAAATTTATTTGACATAAGTCAGAGAGGATCTATTCATCAAAATGTGCATGCATAATGTACCACTATCTGGGTGCTCAAAGAAAGATCAATTATATATTTAATAGAGGTTTGTGAAAATACATGTTAGGCAATCTTTTATAGTGTGTGTCAGTTGTTAATATTTAGCATATAGAGTAGAATATGAAAACTCACATCTTTTCTACGTTTGTTGCCTTTATACATTAGGTTTGCAGATAAGTGGGTAATGTTCATGTCTGTATTTGAAAGAAAAATTTTATACAGCGAGGCTTTGAAATGAAATAACAATTGCCACAAACTTGAATGCTTGATTTCCCCATATATTCTAAGGCCCTGCATATGCACATGACGTTCTGTTTGTCATAGGAATGAAAGGGTACACAATACAACTACATGTAGATGTTCAGTCATTGAAATTAGCAGTTTGGCCAAGTAAGCCTATATCCTTGTATTATTACTTACGAGCAAGAAAATTCTACTAGCCCGCCTACATAAAACTGAGAATCTGAGCAAGCCCAGATCGAAATGAGGCTCGTCGTGGGAAAACTGGGCTTAATGCATGTGCGTAAAGTGTTGTCCCGGATTAGCCTGTGCAGTCCGCACAGGCTAATCCAGGACGGCACTTTCCGCCTACAGTGGATTTATGTTTAGAAAAGACTTCCTTGAAACAGAAAATAAAATAAAAGCAACAAGTGATGTCCCGGATTCGTCCGTGCGGACTGTACAGGCTAATCCGGGACGACCCTGTACGCACATGCATTAAGCCTGGTTTTCCCACGACATGCCTCAAATTTACTAGAGTAAGGCTTACGGGCTTGTGCTAATTTCAACCACTGGAATTTTTACTGCTCAATATCTTATTTTCATGTCTATGTGTTATGCTGTATGATTTCAGACTTTCTTCTGATTCTTCTTGATTCTTTTGTCCCTAATCAACAGAAGACAGACTATTTGCTGTTACAATATAACACATTTAATTATATAAACTTGACAATAAAGCGCTGTTATTTGAAATCACCAGATTAATTGTAAAAAACAAAATTAAACTGGAAATTGAAAGATTGTCACAAATGACGAGAAAGACATTCTGATACTGTCTGAAAAATGTAAATAAGTCAACCTGTAACATTATGTACATTTGAAATACGGAAGGGTTTCCAAAATATTTTTGGATGACATCTGAAGCAGAATAGGGAGAAAATAAGACAGCCAACTGGACCACATCAAGTGCAAGATACTGCATTGAAAGAAAATACAGTGTCGTTCAGTGTTAAGGAGGAAGAAGAATGAATGGATCTCTATTGCTTTTATTAAAATACCTACCAAGTTTTATCTCAGACATAGACATTTACATGAAACACATCTCTGCCAAATTGTGACTTGCAGATTGCCAGAATGGCCCGATGCAGCTGTCAGTCAAATCTTGTAATCTGTTTTTTATAAAGAAGTTTTAATTATTGCACAAATGAATGGATGATACATACAATGATCACACCTGGCATGGGCTGCCACTTACTAGACTGTCCCGCAGCTCTGAACTTGGCTTACCACATGTTGAATGAAATGCCTACTCAGCATTATTATATAAAATTATTATTTTCCTGTATACTCCAGATAAGGAATCCTGTAAGAAAATTGTATGTATGTACACCTGCAAAGGTAATACTGCTTTTTCATGCAAATGTGTTTCCGCAGCATTAATCTAGGTTTTAATGAATGAAAAACACTGCCTTAAAGGACTGCAGATTTTGTGTACTTAGGGTTGAGAAGGAATGTCTAGTCAATATGCAACAGTAGCCCGGGTGACTGTGACACATTCAAGTGTCGGGTCAATCTCATAAACTCCTTGTTACATCATTGTTTTAGCAACCTCGAGTGTGCCATGTCACCTTTGAGGACCACTTAAAAAGCATATTGAAACTCGAGTATGTAGTGTAGCCGCAAACAGCAATACAATACATGCTTTTAGATGGGCTTTTAGGAGGTTCTTGCATGCTTCCAGTGGTGAAAAAGATTAAAGTGTTTAAGTTTAAAGGGAGATAATCCAGTTAAAACTTTGTGGGATTATTTTTCAAAGAACTTGAATTACTCCCATTGCTGTTTGCTCACATCCAACTTGTTTGGACTTGAATGTCACTCCAAGTTATTAGCACCTTGTTGGATAACTATATAATTGTTTACACTGTTCAAAAAATGTTTAAAGTATTGTGTTAATGGTCTCCTCACTATTGTGTATTTGTCCTTATTATTTGTTTGTCTAGGGCTGTAGGAATGTTAAATACCAGTTCATTGTCACTGTAGTCAAGCAATAAATGCAAATTCAGTGTGTTAAAAAATGGGGAAAAACAGATATAAAACTTCTGGTGTATAGGTCTTTGTTTGCCAAATCTTTTATTAAAAGACAATTATATACAAATAGTTCTTATTTGAAAATTTAATTCTTTTCTTTGAAAAAAATGACAGCTACTTGTAAATTATTAAGAAGAATTAACTATGGCTGGTCAATGAGGTGTTTATAGTTTTCTTGTCAATAGTACACTAAGTTACACAGTCATTTGTAACAGTTGGAACGCAATTCAGCATTGTACTTCTATTTATCAGGTTAAGCAATTTATTTTGCAATGGACATGTGCAAATATAATGGATGAAAGGGCTTTATGTTGAGGTTCTAACCTTTATCTATGCAGCTTAAGATTATAGTGTGGCAATATTTGCTTTAAATCCTGGCTGTTCATGGTCAATTCTTTGAGCAAACCTTTGGTCAGCAGTTTGGTGTGTCTACCAATTTACATATAAAGTTTTGCAGATAATCGATCTACATTATTTTATTAGTTTCTGTTTCAGTTTATCAGCAATTTGCATTATTCATATTTATATTATTTTCTGTTATCTGGTCTTTACTGCAATGACACAGTAACAATCAGCTGTAGTGCGACATATTTAAGTCCTCGTCAGTGTAGACTAAAATTTCATAATTTTATATTAATTATTATATTTCCATTTCAGAATCAATTTAACAACAATTTGGAGTTCTGATGGCATTAGCCCGAGTGGTTTAATAGCCAAGCATCAGAATGGCAAAGAGTCGTTTATTGGCCGATAAACAACGATACTGTGAAAATTATTTCAATTCTAACCTGATTTGACAAATATTTTTGCAATTGTAATGATAACTCCGCTCAGAATTGGGGCTACCTTTTACGTTTTTTAGTAGTTGAATTTTGTTCTTTGTCAATAGATGTATTTATAATTTAACAGTTTTTGGCATGGGCACTTGTTTGACCTTTTTACTGAACAAGTGTCAAATTCCTATCCACAGAACTGAGATCTACACATAATGAAATACCCTTGTTGTTATTTACCCATTGTGATCGCTGTTCATTGTAAACAATCAGATTTGTATCCATTCCTTTGATAGTCGGTCTTGATTTGTTCATGAATCGCTATGTTAAAGTGTAGAGTATTTGATACATGTATGAACACTGCATTGTAGCTGGTCAATTGGTCATGATCCGATCTTTCATCAGTTTTTGCTTCATTTGCTCACTAAAGCTCCCTATCTAAGTGTTGAATTCACGTCTCAAAAATATTTGTTGAAGTAACCCATCAGACCATTTTACATTGGAATTGCATATTTCATGTTAAACCTTGGAAGTATGAGTTGTGCATGATGTATATTTTAATTTACTGGACTTTTTTACGGATATAATTCTTTCATAGTTGTCTTTTCTTGCATGTAACATATTGTCATGCTAGGATAAAATATTTTTAAAGCAGTTAAATTATGTTAATGTTTTAGTTGTTTACCTTAAATGTTCAGTTTTAACTTTTCGACTGCTGCTTAGCTTTCTGTGACAGAGATTTATTGAGATCTTAAATTTTCCCACTTCTTCCATGAACAAGCAAAAACTTGTTATCGGCAAGATTATCTCTATTCAGTGGCTTTGTTTTAAAGTTAAATGTCTTTTGTAGTGAAATTATTGGTGTAAAAAAAATGAACAAGCTGAATTTTAAAGAATTTAAAATAAAAAGTAAACTTGCTGAATTTAATTTGGTCTGCTTTGATAGTACGAAATTGAATTTTGAATGTCAATACTCGAATATCAGTTACACATTTTATCAGGGCTTTTTCAATGGATCGAAAGATTTGGCAAGCTTTCGCAAACATTCTTCAGTACTTTGGATATGTATGTGTGAGTGACTCTCTGTGGTACATGGGGGAAGTTAAAGGCTGAGCGGTAGATGGGCCGACTTGGAAGCACGGAGGGGTGTTTGTTTTTACGGGGAGATGTAGAAGGATTTACAAAGGTTTAGTGACAGAAATGGGTGTGCATGTCTTAACTGTGGATTTGTTTATATTGGCGTTGTTTTTGCTTTGGATTTAAGCAGGATCTTTAATGTTTTTATAATGATATTGTGTATGTGGTGAATATTGGATAATAAGTGTATTTGAGAGGTTATCTAATTGTGTGTGGTTGTTTTTCCTTCTTGGTTCTTGAGTTTTGATAAATTGCTGTTGCTTCCGTACTTATTTTAATTTATTTATGGTTATTGATGTGGCTAAACTAAGATTGCTTTGATAGCTATTTCTCCATTATCATAATATTATTGGTAAGGAGGGCTTAGTGAACATGTATTTTAATGTCTGCAAATATTAAATTAATGGTACTTGTTGTCAGAAATCACATTTATTGTTAACAGGTATTTGTATGTCCGATTTTAGTTAAACAGAACCACTGTATTTTTATGATCTGATGTTGACATTTAAAGCCTGTTGTTTATGGGTCTTAGAAATTAAAATAATTGTTATTTTCCTGGTCAGATTGGGCTCCCATGTTGTAACTTGTTAAAAGAACCATTTGTACATTAAATATTATTTGTATGTGTTTTTCTGAATTGAAGATAAAACTTCTGTGTGATGCTGGACATTACCTGTTATCAATCAAGTTAAACGTTTGATTTAGTTTATAGAGAGTTTATATTTAAAACGTTAAAATGCATGCATGCTTAGTGATAGATTTCTGGAGTCATCTGTTTGTTCTTCAATTTGTATTTCAAAAGAAAATGAATACAGTGATTCCTTGTGTACTTTGAGGTTGAATACACAAGTAATAATGTACAATTTCACATTTGCATAATGTAATTTCAATGTTATTTATATGTGCATCAAAGGTATCCAGTTACATGTCTGAATGGTTATTTGCCATCACTATAGCAATAACCAGGCTGTGGCAGTAGTGGAGCTGGTAATATTGCCACATGAACAGTGGCTGGCCTGTCTCCATTGCTGCAACTTTGTTTGTTCAAATTGATTTTGTCTAAATGTCACAGAGCACTTTTCTGCAGGAGTTGAAAAGGAATGGTAAATAGGTAGTGGTAGTTTCACATTCTAATGGTTGCATAATGTGTTTACCGAGATTTAGCTGAATGCCCAGGTTTCAGTATGTTCATCTTTATGGTATGGGTCTTATTGAACCCCAGACCAGCCCATATCATTGATGTTTTTACTGCACCTTTGACCTGTGCAGGGTATCAGGAGTTAAGTGTTGATCTCTGCCTAGAGGGCTGATATTAAAAGCTATAAATATATCTGATAAGACTTCATACAAGTGCTTGTTTCAAGTGAAGAAGAATTGTTTGTCTAAGTTAGATTTACAAAGCATTTGTAATAGAATTTGCAGTAGATGGATTGATGAAACTTTCATGTATACATACATTTTGTTTGTATGTGGCATTATGGCACACATAATTTGAAAATGAAAAAAAACAAAAAAACAAATTATACAGTAAATTATACGGGTTAGTTGTAATGCTTACTGTTATAATCAGTTTTTTTATGTCATTGGTTTGAATGATCTGTTTGTGATGTTCCAACAGTTCATTTGGTTTCGTATGGTAAAACAAGAAACATTTAAAATCAGGGTTCATACTATTTGTTTTTCAACTGTTTAATGTTCAATGTACTTGCTTAACACAATCATAAGCTGATATTACCATTAAGCAAACTGTTTGTACATGGTTTAAACAAATATTTGATCACGTATTGATCTGTGAACTTGAAAACTGTGGTCAGTGTAAAAAATGTAAAAAAACGTAGTAAGAAAAATAGTTAACGTAGGATGTCACAAATTGTTAAAAATAAGTTTATAACAAAAAAGCTAAACATTATATATAAAAACAACACATATTGTATGTGAAATAAATAGATCTCTGCATTTTAATATTAATAATAGTATATATTTATTTAATTGTATTAATAATAGTTATATAGAATGAAAAAATTAAGCAAATAAAATATATCAATTTTTTTTAATATTAAAAAATAGAAATGTAATAAAATATATTAACAATGGAAAACTGCATGCCATTATTTTTCACACATTCCTGTTTGGACAGATTGATTAATCACAGTGTGTTTGAGAGAACAGCCAACAGTATTTCATAACTTTACCTGCACAATCAGTGTTTCACAATTACCTGTCAAATAATCTTTGTGGGTGTCATCTTTCATGCATTAAAAATCAATTTTGGTTTCTGCCATTATTGCTGATGACAGGTTATCTATTCTTAAATCGAAGTTTTATTGCAGCTTTTGTAAGTGTTGAATAGTTTTTACTGGCTCCGATAAATGGTTGGCTTTATATTGCATTAGATTTGCGACAGTAATTTTGTGCCCTGGTATTTGGTATCCTTTTAATTTCACATTGGTTGAGTGGTGTATCAGCGTTTCTTGAATGTCTGCTTTCAAGTCGTAAAACAGTACTGAATTTCTTATTCAGTGTGTATTATTAATATTTTGTGTATCCTACTGGATGGTGTAATAATCTTTCGGTTCAGCGCTACTGGATTCTTGTGCCTTTCGGGATGATTGACTGTGTCACCATTCTCAGATTGCTAGTGAAGTTTGTTTGCTTTATTGATTGGTTGACTCAGTAATTATTTGGTTATAGGTGTAATTTGTTTAATTGGTGGGGTTTCAGGATTGTATTCACTTGTGGTTAAATCGGTGCTAGCAGTATTAATTGAAAGAGAATACATGTTTTAAACATTTAATATTTTTCGTTATTCACAGGGATTTCGCAGTATTGTATGACACTCTTTTAAACTGCTATGGATTAAGATAAATTTAAAAACAATATATGCAGCATGGCACAGAAGACAGAGGATTATTTATGTGCACCATCCAAAACATGGTTGGAACGTTATGAAGAGTTGGCTAATATTTCATATCCAAGAGTGGTTGTAGAAGATGTGGTGGAGCCCTTTGGTCAAGGTCAAATGGTGACCTCGACCCCTTACAGAGGTCAGGATGCCTTGAGGAGATCCAACAATGGCACTTCTCGAATGGATGATGACAAGGAAGTGCGGTTTCATATAGATCATGATCATGACCTTGACAATAGTAGATCAAGGTCACCAGGTAATCCTAGTTCTGGCTTTGATGAAAGTCTAATGGAGTCTAGTCTGCGATCACCATACGCAAGAAGGGAAACAATTGATGATATTGTGAAAAAATATTCCTCGCCCCGCGAACTTCCAAGAGTGGATGATAGACCAGAATCAGACGTAGAAATAGAAGAGCAAGGACATGATAACAGTAGCAATGTGCCACCACTTTCGTTGGGGGCCCAGATGACCTATAGCCCTTACAGAGGCCCTATACAGGATGAGATCCATACACAACCTTACTACGGACCTATTGTTAGTACTATAAGAACAGACTTCAATGAACCTTCACCCTCGGTTTCAAGGGTCAAAGGTCAAATGACACCAAGTGCTGCTAGTATTATAAATAAAGTGTACAATAAAGTAAGCGATGAAAGAGTAGAGGAATTAAGTAGCAAATACAGGGAAAGAATGTCCAGGACTCAGTGCAAACCCAGTAAGAATCATTATCGAAGCAAGTCTGACAACCTTCGAAATGACCTTGACACAGATTCGGGGTCACAAACTAACACCAAAGGTCATAATGACTGGATAATGAGAAAATATGAAAATGCTGTTTTACAGATTGACAAGCTGGAATCGAACATCAAATGTCTGCGAATGGAAGTAAACAGCCTCTCGGCCTCCAAGAAGCAGGCAGAAATGAGGGTAAGCATTTATATTAACACATCAAGCCTCATGTTCACAAAACAGGATGACCTTTAGGTTCAAGGACTAGAGTCAGTTATTTCAGGTCTAGGCTCAAAATGGCATTCTCCACAAATCTATATCAAATATCTAATTATTATAATGAACTCCTGTCTCCCTACTGTTTTGGTACGTTATTAAAATTTTAATCAAAATCTAACGGCAGATGATGTCATTTCATTTACACAAAATGTTATTTAAAAAATATTTTGAGATTCCAGTTAGTTTAGTGAAACGATGAGGATCAGCTAAGACTGTTCATAAGCATACAGTTAATCTGTTGAGAACATGTGGCCAGTTTGGTATTTTCTTAAGAATGTTTAATGATTTTATTGAGCCCAAGATATCTCATATACAGATGTGAATCAATATTAGTAAACATCAGTAGAGTTTGTATAAAAGTATTGCAGACAGTCCAGTCCTTATAATAAATGAAAACTACTCCTTTAATTAAAATTTACCATACTTGACATTCATGCCGTCCCCTTAAGGTCTACCAATATTTACTTATTTCATTTGCTGTTTTCAAACGCTAAGTAAAATATTTAAAGTTTTGGGTTTTAATCTAGTTTTCAAGTTTCATATAAAAATTGATTTCAATGACAGGACAACAGTTTGTTAGGGGTCAGAAATGAGTTTTGGTTACATGTAGGAAAAACATATTTAGAAGAGTCAATACAGAATTGCCAAAAAAAAACTGTGTTATTTAATATCAGTTTAAAATTTAATAAAAAAATCTGGGACTATATTCATAATTTGCCTAAGAAAAATCTTAACAAACATGCAATTAAGTGAAAATATCAGATCAAATTTTACATGTTATATTTATCTTTACCACATAAAAAAAAAACGAAGAAGCCATAATATTTACTAGCATAAACTGTTTGAATGTCTGTTGAGTTATAATGGGTAAAGCTACATACTTAAGGTTTCATGGTTTTAAGAAATGTGTCTAATGTTTTGTAAGGAGCCTTGAAATAGAGGTCTAGAACTGAACTGAAATTATTTCTGTAACTTCAAAATTTCTGTTGTTTTACTATCATTTTATTTGTAGACCTACTCGAAATTTGCTGCTTTACCTTGCTTAATTACAACAAGTGAAAGTACAGATAGAAAATGAAATCTCTTTCTCAAATTCGTTGTCACATAATTTGGTACATAAATTGAATGAAAGTATTTACTGACATGACCTTGTTGTCCATAGTAAAGTTGTGCCTTGTAATTAAAGCCTTAATTTTAGTAAGAAATTCTATCCAACTAAATATAGGGTGTAATTAATCATGCTGAAAGGTAGTGAAATGGAAGCTCTGCTCAATATTTGGCTACAATTGAATTTATGACTGTGGGATATTAATCAAACTGACTTTACTTTCATTAAATTTCAGTATTGATTTCACATAGAAACGGCCTTTCGACTGCAGTTGATTTATGTGGCAAGTTAAATCCTGTTTATGGAGTCAGTTGATAAAATGTTTTTACCCAGTATTTATTAAAATGGCCAACCATTACTGCCGGACACCACTAAAATAATTCTTACATGTAAGGCTCACCCTAGCTGAAAAATTCTTTAGCTAAGCTGATGTTACTAAGTTTGAAACCGGATCATTTGGGCTATTTAGTAGGAATTTGGCCAAATGTTTTAATTTTTCGCAAGCTCGGTTAATAAAATTCGGCGTAATAAAAAAAATATGCTTGTTTCAGGTTACCCAACCTACCCTAAAAAAATGCCCCGACCCTAGAACATTTTATTGGGGTTGTCAGATATTTGTTTTTTGTTTTTTTTTCAATAATTCAGTGTTTTTTTGGTTAAATAAGTGTTTAGTTTTGATAGAATCCTCTTTAAAACAATGTTTAAGGATATTACAGTTTAAGTTTTGAATATTAATTGAATTTTAGAATCTTCAAGTTGACCGTTTACTTAATAAAAAATAATAATTAAAAAAGCCCTACCTACCTATCCCAAGTTTTTGGTCATGTAACCTGAAACAAACATATTTTTTTGTATGCCTTAACTAAATATTTATAGCCTTTACTGGGCCACATTTCTTTTGTAATTGATGTGATATCTTTGTATATAAATTTTATTTTATTTTCTTCAATATTTTTGTGCAGTTTTTACTACTAAACACCTTATGTAAAATATTTTCTCTTAACATCAGTCAGTAGCTATTCTGTATAATATCCCGCTTTTAAACATAGGTTGTTTATAATGTACTTTCTGAAGCTCAGAATAAGGAACAATTGTGACTTTTGATACCCAACAGGTCTTCAATTACAAAAAACCTTGGTCTTTCATTAACAAGTAATCAAGCAGTGACGTCATTAAACACATTGTGAAAAATTCTGGTATTTGGTATTGTCAATATTTTTTAAGTGTTTAATGCTGAGAAAACCAGAACAATAATATTTTTTGCATTAAATGTTAGCATCAGCTGAGTTGAGCAATAATTGGGTTGACTATAATCAATTTGGTTCAAATGTTATTTACACTAGCAGATAGATTTCCTCAGCAGTGGTTGTAAAGTGGTTGTCCCTGACTGTCAGGTCCCCTGATATTTATTGTCAATATTTCACAGTAATTGTGTTAGAATTCTCAACAGTTCAATACTTGCTTCACACAAATGCAGTGAGCGTATTTTTAAGGAAAGATAACAGTTAAAATAGATGACAAAATGATTAATATTTCATAACCAGAGTCGTACATGAAAGTCCTGCTCATTGAGTTTGGTAAGAGCCTTTGAGTTTCATGAATAAATCTTTCATCCTTGACTTTAATGTGTTTTTTTTCTGAAAGACTTGTTAATATGCTAAGTACAAGATAGTTAAAACACACACACACCATGTAAAATCTAACACTGGAATCATCAGCTTTTGTTGCATATACAATAGTGTTAGCAAAAGCTCCCATTGATCCATTTTAAATCTCATCTTTATAATGGGAAGTTAGGGAGGTAGCTAAATCTCTATATAATTTATATTTTTACGTTTGATTTATAAAACATTACTCAAAAAAAATATACAGTAATAATATTCTAATATTTTTACACTATTTACCTTTATTTTCACACATTAATATACCTTAATTTGTTAACAAGCAACAAAGCAATGAAGTCTGGCTAGCCAATCTGAACATTGATAATCTTCTGAATTAACTTTTGTAAAAGTCAAGATATACAAAGTCATGAGTGTTTGTATGAAATTGTATTGTTTAGTCAACAATGCAATATGACAATTTGTGTCACATATAACTCAGACAAACTAACCTGACACTCATGAACTCTGTTATATAACCTGACACTCATGAACTCTGTTATATAATTTTCCAATTGATTTATTGCATCTCTTTGATGTTTAGATTTCGGAGCTGCAAAGTGATTCTGACAGTTTGAAGTCAGACTTGGGCGAGGCCCGGGCTCAGTACAAGGACTGCGCCCAGGAGGTGGGTGTCTTATCTGAATAACACTAGATGTTTTAAATTACGGATCTAACATTTAAATATATGGTAAGGATTAGTTTTAGTTTTTTCTAGCCAAGCTGTTTTCACATGTGACAGGTTACTGAATACTTTCTTTTTTTCTTTTTTTATAGGAAAATGGATTTTATATTTCTTCTTTCATGTTAATTTGAATTAAAATGTGTATGTCATGTAAAATATACAGTCATAAGGATGGCAATATTGTTTTGTTCGTTGTTCAAACTAAGTTTTTTATATATGTATATCAAAGTATTGTTTCTCAATAAAAATACCTCTATACTTCGTAATTTGCATTTCATTGCATAAACATATGCTCAAAGTACATTTTGTGATCGTGTCATTGAGCAGCTTGCACACCATGAGGAGAAGCTGATGTTGATGGAACAAAGCCTCCAGACGACCCAGGAGCAGCTGAGTCAAAGGGTCACAGAGGTCGTCAGGCATGAGCAGGTCAACAGGAAGCTGGAGATGGAGCTGAAAACATTACGAGGTGGGCTTAACTGTGTTTGGAGATCCAGCCTGTTGTTTCATTGTTTTATCGTTTCTTACACAAATCTGGTTGGTTTGTTTCCATTACATAATCATATTGAAGTCAATAATTGCTTGTTTGTCAAATCAGAGCAACTGGAATGTTTGTAAGAATTACAAGATACTGGTAATCTTACCAGTGGCACTGGGCAACATGTATTTATGCCTCAGCAACTTTCCTAGTAATAGTATTTCACTAACATCCCTAATATGCATTGAAGAGAATCTTTTTTAAAATTATCCTAATTCTGGTCAATATTTTCAGACCGCAATGCGAACTCTGAGGAGGAGGTAGAGGAGCAAAAGTGTGTGATAGACAAGCTGCGCAAGGACATGATGCACGTGAAGGAGGACCACCATGCCGCTGTGCAGGAGGGGCTCGCATACAAGCAGCAGGCCCACAAGTGCCAGGTGGAGTTGGAGGGTGCCCGTGAGCAGGAGAAGATGCTCACTGAACAGGTGGGGAGAGTAGGACTTGTGTGTGTTAGGTCTGGTGGGAGGAGGTGGCCTTAGAGCAGGAGAAGATGCTCTTTGAATATGTCGGGAGAGTAGGGCTTGTGTGTGTTAGGTCTGGTTGTGGGAGGGGGCCTGAGAGCAGGAGAAGATGCTGACTGAATAGGTGGGGAGAGTAGGGCTTGTGTGTGTTAGGTCTGGTGGGGGGAGGGGGCCTGAGAGCAGGAGAAGATGCTAACTGAATAGGTGGGGAGAGTAGGACTTGTGTGTGTTAGGTCTGCTGGGGGGAGGGGGCCTGAGAGCAGGAGAAGGTGCTAACAAACACCAAGTGATGTAGTACAGGTGTTTCCATCATAACTAATGAATATACCACAGAAAGTATTAGGAAATACTGAACAGGTGGGGAGAGTAGGACTTGTGTGTGTTAGGTCTGGTGGGGGAAGGGGGCCTGTGAGCAGGAGAAGATGCTAACTGAATAGGTGAGGAGAGTAGGGCTTGTGTGTGTTAGGTCTGGTGGTGGGAGGGTGCCCGCGAGCAGGAGAAGGTGCTCTCTGAACAGGTGGGGAGAGTAGGGCTTGTGTGTGTTAGGACTGGTGGGTCCTGTGTGTTGGTCTCGCAATGGTCATGAAACATGATCGTTGTTTTATCATTGTACAAAAAAGGTTAAATAGTCCAACAAAGTCTATATATAATTGGTGTTCTTGCCCCTTGGAAAGGAAGTTTTTTTTTCTTTGTGCGTTCAGATTATTTTTTATCATTAATGTTTTTTTCATTGTTTCAACACATTTTTTTATTTGTAAGTTAGTATAAGAATATATTTTTTTTTATTTATATATAGTAGGCAGTTTCTTGTAGAAATTATTTATAACTTTAGTCACAGGTGATAAAACAATATCTCATTTGACCCTGGCAGGTTGAGCAACAGGACTCAATCCTGACGCAGCTGCAGACAGAACTGCGCGGGGAGAGGGACCGCCACCAAGAGACCGCCCAGATGCTCCAGGCTGCACGCAGGACCAATGCTGACCTGGAGGATACCATGGAAACCAACCAGAAAGACATCAAGGAGCTCTCCAACAAGGTGGGTGGGGGTTGGATTAAAGTCTTATATAACAGGGGTGTGATTTTTCCTCTTTTCATCTGATTTCCTCTGTTTCATAGTGATATTGTGTGTACAAATAATGCTTAAATTTGCTGGATCTGTTTTGAAATGCTGATTTTTGGTGAACCCTTTGAGGGGTTTGGAGCAGTTTTGTTTTTAGTGTTTCTGTAATCACAACCCTGGATTTCTATCCTATAGAAAGATTAATGGCGATGTTTCATAAGGACCATTTGTCAAGGAAGTGAAGCTTGAATAGATCTATTTAGATGATTTCCAGTTGTTAAATCACAAATGTCAAACATATAAAGCCAAGTTTCCAGCCTTGTGATTTTAAGAGATATATGGATATATACCCTTGGAAGAATACCCTTCTGCTGATTAAAAGATGTTATAATCGCATTATTACATTTCGAGCCAAATAATTTACCTTGTTCTTGTGGTTGTGACAATTATATATTCCCTCCTACGAAAACCCTTCTTTTGCTAAAACAAATAAATATAAATTTACAATATATATTAATTCCACCCCCTATGTCTTTGGCAGCTTTTAGAGCGAGAGGAGTTAGTGAAGAAGTTGCGAGATGACCTGGAGGATCAGAGCAAGCGTATCCAGACTCTGAAGGAGGACTTGGCCGAGCGTGATGGACAGCTGCACGTGGCGCGCATGAACCTGCAGCAGCAGCAGAAACAGAACATGCTCCATCAGCAGGAGGTAGAGACTCGTGGTGGGGCTGCAGAGTACCAGGGGTGGCGATGTCATATATTGCCTTACCTGGCCGGATTTGGCTAATTTTATGGTTGCCACTTGTCCATGCAGTTATTATATACCATTATTATTCTGGCCAGTTTCACTTGTCCATACATGTTCTGGGAAAGTTGATTTTGCCATCCCTGCAGTACTTGAGTCGCTTACATTGTATATACTTGTGATGCATTTATGTCAATGCATTTTTGTTGAAAACAGCTTTTTAAGAACAACAGAGTGTAAATGCATTTTTAGTTTATTCAGAAGGTACTGGAATGCCTGGCTTAATAAGGACAGCCTTTAAATTGAATAGATTTTAAAATGTTATAGTATTCCAAAAGAAATATTTGATATTGACTTGAAATTGATATCAACTATGTAACAACTAGTGAGACTAAACTCATTGATCTATTCCTAACTGCACCCACTCAATTCCTTGCAGATCAAGCGCTATGAGGAAACCCTGCAGCAGCTACAGGCCGACCTGGAGCGCAGCCAGGAGAACTACCGCAAGGCTCACGCCCAGCTGATGCAGAACGAAGAGCGGCTACACGACCTCAAGGTAGGGGAATAGTCGGAGTAAAATAGAAGGGGACTGCACCCGACCCTTTCTTGGTCCTCCCACCTTCTGTCTCTATGGTATGATCAGCAAAGGAGCATTGAATGTCGGTTGACATTGATTATAGATTTCCAAAAAGACTATAATAATTGACTGGGTCATGTTTATAAAATGTAATTGGAAAGATTCAAAATTATAAAAATGATGGGTTAAATTAATGATAAGAAATAAATTATCGAAAAACCTCGAAGAACCTGCCCAGCTCTCCTCCGCGTTCCCTTTAAAGAGCTCCATGATGTTTGCCTCTCCAGGTGCAAATGACCACGGTGCAGGGCAACCACAAGGAGTCCATGGAGCAGCTGGGAGACAAGAGCCAGCAGGTGGCCATGCTCCGTAACGAGATGTCCCGCGTGCAGCAGCAAAATGAGGCCATGGCTGATGATGTGAGTCACTTCCGTTGTCGTCTTCAGAAACAACATTTCTTGATTCAGCATGCTATGATTTCGAATGAAAGAATTCAAATAATGTTATAAATATTGTCAGACTGATAACATAAATCTGTTTCATATATCACCAGTAGTCATGTCACCTAATAATTACTTCAGTATATATTGTTAATTGTCACTGATGATCAGTCAAGAGGTCACACTCAACAACATTCATATTGTGCATCTTTCACCTTACAGCATCTTATTTATTACATTTACTCAAACAGCTTTCCCAGTACGAGCAGAAGACCCGGCAGCTGAAGAACGAGTTGAAGAAACTACAGGACCACACGCGTGCCTCCGAGCAGGAGCTCCAGTCCTTCGAGATGAAGTACAACGACCTGCAGCAGGAAGCCATCCAGTCCCAGGACAGGAACCGGCAGAGTCTGCAGGAGCTCTCCGCTAAGGAGGAGGAGTTAGTCGTCGTCAAGGTGGAGTTGGCCTCTCTCCAGGAGAAATACAAGCTGCGATGCAACGAGGTGGGTCGTGTGTGAATTGGTTAATCATATGTTAGGTGATGTTTGTGAAAGAAGGGTGGAATGTGCTCCTGATTTAAACAAGTTCTTTCTTGAAAGATGACTGCAGGTTCTTGATTTATTTTAAGTATGGCAACGAATATTAGAATATTCAAATAATGAAAATTATTTGAATATGTTTTAGGAATACTTACATGTCCGATAAATTAAATTTAAATAGAATACAAAATACAGTATATGTCAATGTTAACCTCTAAATATCAAGCATTCATGTCGCCTAAACTTCTCTAGTATGCAGGTTCGGTGTCCAAGTCGACCTAGAACCCTATTGTTAAGGAGATGACAGTTTGTTGTTACTGCATGTTAATCCCATTATGTGGACCATTGCCTCTTTATCAGCAGTAGGAGATTAGATGTCTTGTGGACGCTAATTGGTGTTACTGTGTACATGTGGTCTGAAATGACGCATCGCGTCCCTAGGTATATTCAATGGTTTGCGGTACTCTGAACACATGCTTGAAAGTCGTGGGAACAGGCAGTATAATTGTCAACAAAGCATGAGATTAATCGAGGCTAAGTCTTTCTCAAATGATATACAAAGCATGTTTTAATATGTAGCGCTTTGTCCGTGTATTGGCCACTGTTTTCTAGCCTTACGTTTGTAGTAACTACACATGGCACAATTAAGTCTTTTTTTACATTACCATAATAATAATTACTGCATCTGATGATTGAATTTTCAAATACTTTATCAATCGAATATTCGAATATCAATTTTGGTATTTGTTGCCATCCTTAATTTTTAGCATGTTCTGCATAACTCAAAATTTGTTCAGATATTTACCGGTAATAGTTTTTTTGCTAATTTGTTTTCTAGCCGTACGTTTGTAGTAACTACACATGGCACAATTAAGTCTTTTTAACATTACCATAATAATAATTACTGCATCTGATGATTGAATTTTCAAATACTTTATCAATCGAATATTCGAATATCAATTTTGGTATTTGTTGCCATCCTTAATTTTTAGCATGTTCTGCATAACTCAAAATTTGTTCAGATATTTACCGGTAATAATTTTTTTGCTAATTTGTACAGTATATGGTACAATTACATAAATATAGACTTTTTAACGCAAGATTTTCAAATCTGTATGGTATTTTCATTTCAACGTTTTAATTCTCCAATGTACACAATATTTAGGAAATGTGTATTGACTTTGAGCAGAAATGTTATTTGTGAGAAGATTAAGTTTTCCTGAAACCGAATGATTACCAATTTCAGTTGTTAGTGGATGATATTTTTTATTCCTCAATTACGTAACTTATACTATTGCAGTCTGAGAAGATTCTGAACGAGCTGGACCTGATGCGACAGAACTACCACAGTGCCAACGAGGAAATCAAGGGTCTGCGAATGGCACTGGAGGAGTCGCGCACCAACGGGGACCGGTTGCACAAGGAGAGCGAGCTGGTCGTGCAGAATGTCAACACCTGGGTCCAGGAACAGAAGTAGGGCGCGACTCTCTTGTTTGGATTCTTGCTTCGTTAATTGTTTTGAGAGATATTAAAAGAGTCTCTTTCAGTCTTATTTATATTCAGAAGTGTGTAGTGTTCATTGTTCCCAAAAATGCCCGTAGCTGCAGTAGGGTGGACTCTAGCATGTGGGGTCTTGCTTTGTTAATTGTATTGAGTGATGTTCCAAGTGGAGAGCCTTTATTTATTACTTGTTTTGAGAGGTATAATGAGCCTGTTTCAGTGTTAATAATACTTAAAAGAATGTAGTATGTATTGTTTTAAAAATGCCAGGAGCGCACAACTCTCTTATGTAGAGCCATACATGTACTTTCTTTAATGCATTGACAAATGTAATGAGTCTGTGCCAGTATTATTCTTGTGTTGAATTGTCTAGTGTTATATTTCAAAAATGTGAAATTATTGATTTTATTGAGAAGTTTGGTATTGTGCAAATTGATTCGTTTTGAGATATATATGATAGAGTCTATGTCAGTATCAAAATGATGTGTATAATATTTCAGCAATTTTAAATTTGATTAAATATATAAAAATATAACATGTTGCACAAATTTCATATGCTTATAACTGTTATGCAACAACCTGTCAGCCATGTGACTTAGACTTGCACCTCAGCCATGTGACTTACACTTGCACCTCAGCCATGTGACTTACACTTGCCCTCAGCCATGTGACTTACACTTGCACCTTTATTTCAGGCATGCCAATGAGAAGCTTGGCAACAAGATCCGAGAACAGAGCAAGGCCATCATGCAACTCACTGCAGAGAAGGAGTAAGTAGAAGTACATGTTTTACCTTACCAAAGTGTTGACATCCGTTTAGTAATCAGCTGTCTAAAAAGTGAAGTGTTACTGTGGTCCAGTTCTTATATAGATATGCAGGATGCTGTTGTTGAAGGCAAGAATTTATAGCAGATACAAAATGAGAAGTGTTAGCCTCAACAACAAATATAAATGCTGCCATCAATAAGCTGGCAACAGTGTTTTAAAATGACTTTATTAAATTGAATGTTTCATGTGAAATTATTTATTTAATAGTGGCATCACAAGACAGGTATTTGGTACAAGTCTTACAACCTGAGGTTCCGTCCCAGCACAGGGTACATTAATTGGATTATTCATGAGAGACACAAAGTACTTTCTGTGCATGGCAATACCGGTTATTGACATAAATAAACTACGGGAACATTACATCAAACATGACACCTTATTTCAAACATACTTTCTGGGAGGCAACAGCTATTGACATGATTCCTGAGCAATTGGCTCTTTTTATGCCTCCGGCATCTTGATGCGGGAGGCATATAGTGATTGTCCTGTCCCTCCTTCCATCCGTGACAAGGTTAAGTAGATTTCACCATTTTGTCTAGCACCAACACCGCTTACTACAACACTTGGATACTTACACAGTTCTTGCTTATGACCATTCCCTATCCACTTTGACCTTGAACTTGACCTATTTTGCACTTACAATAATTCAAATGGGCTGTTTCTTGGTTAACTAGATGTTACCGTTTCATCTAGCACCAACACCCCTTGCTAAAACACTTGGATATTTACACAGTTGTTGCTTATGACCATTCCCAATCCACCCATATCACCCAACATCACTTTGACCTTGACCTAATTTGGACTAAGAAATGGGCTATCCAGCAGCAACCGGGGGCATGTGTGTTTATCAAACACAGAACCTTGTTTTTAAACATAATTTGTAGTATTCACAGCTATTCACAGAAATCAGCTTATGAAAAAACAAACTGTTAATATGCCTTGTTACTTCAGACAAATGCTGGTCTAGATCACAATAAACTGATCTTATGCCTTGTGATTTCAGACAAATGCTGGACCAGATCAACAAGTACCAGAAGCAGAACAACAAGCTGAAGATTGAGCTAGACGAGCGGCGTAACGAGGCAGAGAGGTTCAAGGCCCTGCAGAACCACAGCTCTCACCAGCAGGTGCTCCTCAACCAGCTGAGGTCACGCCTAGAGGAACACGAGTATGTTCATCCGCTTGCACGTTGTTAAAATGAAGCTATTTATGCCTGATAACATCAGTATGAAAGTTCTCATCAATCTCTTTGTCAAAACTCAGAACATTGACCAATGAAATTGGCTGTGACATTGACCAATGAAATTGGCTGTGACATTGACCAATGAAATTGGCTGTTTTATCTGAGCTTCTACATTGTATTTGTATTTGTACTATTTTAGATTCAGAAGATTATGGCTGAAGTTGTTTAACGTTGAAGAAAAAAAATTCTGTTGTCAGTTTAGCTATTAAGTACAGTATCTTAAAGAATAGAATTAATTTCATAATAAGATGATACGTTTAATAATATAGTATAACTGTTGCTTGCAGAATGGAGCAGGACCAGGAAATGTCCAGCAAGATGGCGACTATCGAGGACCTGCACAATCGTCTCAAGCTCAATATTGACAATATACAGCAGCTCAACTCACAGGTACAGTGACAATATACAGCAGCTCAACTCACAGGTACTGTGACAATATACAGCAGCTCAACTCACAGGTACTGTGACAATATACAGCAGCTCAACTCACAGGTACTGTGACAATATACAGCAGCTCAACTCACATGTACTGTGACAATATACAGCAGCTCAACTCAAAGGTACTGTGACAATATACAGCAGCTCAACTCAAAGGTACTGTGACAATATACAGCAGCTCAACTCACAGGTACTGTGACAATATACAGCAGCTCAACTCACATGTACTGTGACAATATACAGCAGCTCAACTCGCAGGTACTGTGACAATATACATCAGCTCAACTCGCATGTACTGTGACAATATACAGCAGCTCAACTCGCAGGTACTGGGACAATATACAGCAGCTCAACTCACAGGTACTGTGACAATATACAGCAGCTCAACTCACAGGTACTGGGACAATATACAGCAGCTCAACTCACAGGTACTGGGACAGTATACAGCAGCTCAACTCACAGGTACTGTGACAATATACAGCAGCTCAACTCACAGGTACTGTGACAATATACAGCAGCTCAACTCACAGGTACTGTGACAATATACAGCAGCTCAACTCACAGGTACTGTGACAATATACAGCAGCTCAACTCACATGTACTGTGACAATATACAGCAGCTCAACTCAAAGGTACTGTGACAATATACAGCAGCTCAACTCACAGGTACTGTGACAGTATACAGCAGCTCAACTCACAGGTACTGTGACAATATACAGCAGCTCAACTCACAGGTACTGTGACAATATACAGCAGCTCAACTCACAGGTACTGTGATAATATACATCAGCTCAACTCACATGTACTGTGACAATATACAGCAGCTCAACTCACAGGTACTGTGACAATATACAGCAGCTCAACTCACAGGTACTGTGACAATATAAAGCAGCTCAACAGAACAGGTACTGTGACAATATACCGCAGCTCAACTAACAGGTACTGTGACAATATACAGCAGCTAAAAACTCACATGTACTGTGACAATATACAGCAGCTCAACTCACAGGTACTGTGACAATATACAGCAGCTCAACTCACAGGTACTGTGACAATATACAGCAGCTCAACTCAAAGGTACTGTGACAATATACAGCAGCTCAACTCACAGGTAATGTGACAATATACAGCAGCTCAACTCACAGGTACTGTTAATGGTGGATCAGTTCAGCACCACACCAAGGCATTGGGCACAAAAGTTAATTAAGCAGTGTGAAAACTCTATGTATTGTTCAGAAATCTACCACAAAATACATTTTCTGAATTATTTCTTTACATAATAGTCATTACAGTAGCTGAGTTCCCTTCAAAAAGACACAGACATTGACATTTTGTTGCTACTTTTGCAGCTGAATTCCCTTCAAAAAGACAACCAGCGCATGCGCAGTGACCTGGAGCGTGAGATTGGGACGCGGCAGACCCTGGAGCTGCAGATTGAGAGCAAAGAGCAGACCATCAACAGCCTCAAGACCCAGCTGGAGGCCAAGAAACACCTCCTCATTGAGCACAGCTCTCCCCTCAAGGACCCAGAACGGGCTGTAAGTATCCCTCAGCTTTGTGGCTCGCTTATTTCTGAGGATAAAGTCATCCTTGTGTTAGGTATTGATATCCTTAATTCATTACTGATCTCCCTGCTCAAGGACCCAGAGCGAGCTACAAGTATCACCCGGGGTTAGAGAATGGTGTATTTGTAAGGATTAAGGCATCCTTTGTGTTTGGTAATGATACATTTTCCTAAATTCATTTCTGACTGAGCACAGCTAAAGGACCTGGAAAGGGCAGTAAATATCCTCTTGCATCCCAGCTGGTTTATTTTTAAGGATTCCTCCTTTGTGTTTGTTATTGGTACATTATCCATAAATTGTTACTGATCGAGCACAGCTCAACAACCCAGAAAGGTCTGTTAGTATCTCTGGGTTCCTGACTGAATGATTTTTTGCAGGGTTGTGATTTTATCCTCACTTCAGCTGAATTTATGTGCTTCATATGACTAAGTTTACATACGAATAGTGCTTAACTCTTTGGCGGGATAATGAAGTTTCCTCCTCAGATGTTTCTGAAAACACATCCCTGTTAAATGATTGTCATCCTTTGCTTTCGTTATTGATATATTATCCAGAAATGCATTAATGCATGGCTTTGAGTGATATCTTGCAAATTCCTGCTTTGTGTTTTGTAGTATTTTTCCAGTAATGTGTCTGATAACACCTGCCAATGTCAAGATTTCTTTGACACATTAAAGTTAAAAGCAATATTTTAGTGCATTGCACTGCTATTCTGAATAGGCAGATTGAAATTTTAAAATGCTAATGCTATAACTAATGGTTATGCAATTCATGTCAGCCTATCAGAAATCACAAATGAAGAGTGAATTCTCCTCATGTATTTTATTAGGGTGAGCATGGGGTATGTACCGCAAAGTGCGATATGTTATGGTACACGAGGAACATAACTGCATCATACGTGTAACATTTCTTTGCACCCTGTATCCATATCTGTATTTACTTCACACTAGAGCTGGAAAGTGCAGACATGCATCGACTGGGTTGCTTTATGGCAATTTATTTCTGTTTTTGTATCTCCATAATCTTTATAACTAACGTTGGGCTCGCACATTAATGGATCATGTTAGATTTATGGTCATCATTCAACATCTGTGTTCAGTAAAAATGCACCTTTTTAATCTGATAGTATTTTGTTATTCATGTTGGAATTTTATTTTCTTTGTACCTGGATAATTTTCACATGTATGCAATATTATGAGAAAACTTCTAAGTTAAAAAATGCCTATAAAAACAACAAAAACACAACTAAACAAAAGAAATTCAGGCAATTTACATTTTTATTATGATAATTATTATAAAGGGTGCATTTTAGCTGGTCGGTTGATTGTACGTGTACGTGAACATACCCATTTCTCCTCGGCACATAACCTCTGTAGCCATGTTTCTCACTGCGACTGTGGCTGGTAGTGGATGTTCTCATATAGTGGTGTGTGCATGACTTTCAGAGGGACTCAAGATCTGTCCTAGACAATGAGAAGGTAATGGTTAGGTCTCCTGGGCTCATGGTTATCTCTTTTCTCTTACTGACCAAGTCTCCAACTTTATCTGATATGTATGTCTTTGAATATTGTATAATAATGTATGTCATAGTTTATGGTTTAAATAAGTTTAGTAGGCTTTTAGCAGGCATTTAGATTCTAACATTAGATGAGCTTAATGGTAGACTAGAAGTGCAAACCATAATATAATTTGTGTACAAATTAAAAACTGCAATTATGTGGGTCATGATATTTGTGACAAAATAATTGAGTGTAATTGTGGATCATTATTAGTTCTGGCTAGCACATGTGGTTACTAGTCCTCATAATATTTCTGCACAAGAACAAACATAGAATAATTGAGGCGTGTAGTGGGAAAACCGGCTTAATGCATTTGCGTAAAGTGTCATCTTGGATCAGCCTGTGCAATCTGCAGACTGCGCAGGCTAATCCGGGACAACACTTTACGCCAACACTTTACGCCTATGCATTATGCCCGGATTTCCCACGACACGCCTCAATTTTACTTAAATTACATTTTTGCTACTTTCATAAAAGCTATGGTGTATGAATATAATGTGAAAATTGTCTGAAGTTTTAAGAAATATCCCTTGTAAAGCAAAATTTAAGATAACTCACTTTTTATCTATTATAAAACAATACCCTGATGAATTTATTATTTGCTGTACATGTGCATTGAAAAGTATAAAATATAGTGTAGGATATAACCTTAGATCCCAAGATACTAACTGGGTATGATTCTTAATCGGACAGGTTATACATGTGAAGGTATTGTATTAATCAAAAGTTGTGTTCTGCAGTTGACTGTTTGTTGTTTGATTAAATCATTCTTTTGTTCATAGTTTGAAAATTATTAAATTCATACAATTTTGTAAAATGTGAACGGAAACTTTAATAATTTGTCATGACAAAGAAAACATAAAGACATGGTCAATACCTTTATCCCAAGTTGATTACTAATTGCTGACTTTATTTTGCTTACTTGGCAATCAGTAGGTAAAACGATTGAATTGCACAATCTGTAAATAAAACTATTGAACCACTATTTTACTGTATGTATGTAGTCCTAATACAGGTAACGTGGATTCCAAGGAGATACTGTTCTAATCTGACTGATTGTGTTGCTATGGTTACAGACGAGGGCTGCTTACAAGAAGGTGATGGAGGAGAACGGAGTGTCCGATCCTAACTCCATGGACAAGAACTATTGGATCCAGCGAGTTGGAGAGGTGAGGGATCCGAGTTTATTTTTAAGGGGCTTTGGCCGTATAGGGAGTTTTAAGTATTAATCAGAGTAAACTAGTTGTATAGTGAGATGTACATTTTCAATATTGAAGTTGTCGACGGTTCTTGTCAATGTAAAAAAAAAAGGAAAATGTCTTATTTCATTTACCTGTAAATATTTATGACATACCGTCTTGAAATCCTTTTAAGTACACTTTTTACACAAATTATATGAAAACTTTCATGTGAACACATCTAAATTAACATAGGATCTGGAATATGTAATTGTTGGTCCTAGATAGTGCTTTATTAGCATTTTATTTTTCTGTACAGATAAATAAGGATTTTAAAATTATTTGGTTTAGGGAATTTTTGTTTTGACAATTTATGAACATCATGTAAAGAAATAGTTTCAGTATTTTGTAAATAAGTTTTTTTGAGTTAACCAGTATAGTTTATAGTTTTCTAGCTAAATTTATTTCCAAGGCAAAATATTACAGTTTTGCTGTAGTTGCAATTTCATGACTTCATAATAACTGACCTAGTAAGGTTGTTAATAATTGTGTTAAATACACAGGTAGATCTTAATGTGATGAACTTGTGAATGACAGCTGTTCAACAGTTTGTGGACATGATGAAATAAATAATGTTGAAAAAATAAATCAGATGTTTTCTAAGCTATCGCATCAAATTTACAAGAATATATTACCTGAATATCAGATTCCCACAATAATTCATTCATACATTAAAGACTTGCTGACTTTTTGATGACTTCTGAGTAGGAAATGGTTCAATTGAAATTGCATGTGGAAAACTATAAGTTTAGTAACTATCAAAACAAGCATCATGTTTTAAGTATGGTAGAGTATGTCCATTGATTTCATGCACCATTGTTTCAATATTGCACTTGTGCAAGCGGGTTTGTGGAAGACACTTCTCATAATTAAATGGATTTAATGCCTTTCGAACAGGGTGAATCATATAATTGTAGTATGCCGGACATTAGAAAAAATAAACACTTGGATAGTGCCTGAGAAATAATACAAAAGTTCTTAAATTTTAAAATTTTAGAATATTGAGAAAACAGAACTGAATATTATAACTTTGTGGCAGACATTATTCCAATGAGTAATTTGCTTTACCCCGTGTCCACAGGCTGTTCTGCGGTTTTAGTACATGTGAACTACATACTTTGCTTCAGTATTCTTTCCCCATCACACTCACAGTGAAGGTCTTGAAAATACTTGACACATTTTCGAGTTTGCTACTTTGTTTAATGACACTGAGTTTGATATAATTAAAACATAGTTCATAGTTAGTCTTAGGTATACATGTAAATATTAACTAATGTTCCAAGTATTTCTTATATAAATATACTTCATTGTATGTTGTGTTCAATAAAATTTGCTTAATATCATTTGCAAAGTCATTTATTATATTTTTCTATGCCATAAATGTCTCATTAAGACAGAATTTGATATTGCAAAATCAGAGCTGAAATTCATTTGTTCATATTTTGCATTTAATTTTGAACACTGTTTTTGACTCTTCACAGCTCTAGTCTGCGACAAGTATGTTGTCCACTGTAATTATTTTGTTTTATTTAATTCTTTAAAGTTTTTGCTTGTTTTAACCATGTTAATTTGCTTTATTTTCAACTATTAATTTCTGGCTCACACAAATGCTTTTTAGATGTGAAATATTGCTTTTACATATCCCATTAAAACAATAGCACATAAATTAATTAGGCATCCAGTTCTATTAGATTTGAAGCCTAATCTTGAGTTCTGGTATCTTGTCACTCAAGTGATGGTATTTTTAGGTTTTTAAAACAAGCATATATAAAGAAAATACATTAAGTTAAGTTCAGTTAATGCAGAAGGTTTCCTGCATTGTTAGATTAGTATCACAAAACATGGCAAAACTTTCGTGCAAGTTTTCTTTAAACAAGGTTACCACTTTAAGTTAACAATGGGTAAATGTTTTTGGCATAAAACAAAACAAATTGATATAGGAATACATTGCTGTTTAATCAAAAGGGTTCATGGATTTATAATTCATGGTGGACTGAGATATGATTGGACATTTTTTTTTAAGTAATGATCTGTTTGTGTGTACAGTTGATTTGTAACTTACCATCAGCATTTTGTTTCCATCATTGATCACCACTTTAATGACTCAATTATAATAACACATGAAAAAAAAAAAAAAATTTATGACGAATTCAATATATTTAGTAATGTCCTATTGCATGAGAATGTTACTATTATAACTTTTGTGTTGTACAGCTTGTAGGTTTTTATTTTACAAGTTAAATCAAATGGTTCACACACGTACACTAGCCATATTCACAGGCATGCCATTATTATTAGGGCATTTAGCTGTTTGCTAACATTATTTATAGTTATTTATAAAAGAAAAACACTGAAAATCATGTATTGTGCACTGGTTTGACAGATCTAATCTGCTAAGTAAAAACTTACTTAATGTCATTCAAGGTTGTCTTTCTGAAAAGTTTAGTAATAGCATAAGAATAGTAAAGATGTAAGAAGTGTGCCTTATATTCCCCTTTGCAATTATGATATGTATGTCAAGAAATGTGATTTGAATGTGTTCCTGTTACCAGTTTGTATACTATTCATCAAATTACAAATTCCGAACATTATTTTCTGTTTCAGCTATCAATACAGCTACAGCAGAGCAGTGAGTACTGGTCGGACAAGGTTCGAGAACTCACCCAGCAACTAGGTCAGGCTAAATCATTGGTAGCCAGCCCACGGCGATAGCACTTACCCCACCCTATGTGCATCATTTACCATCCCCTGACAGTGTGCTGTTTATATGTCAGTCTTGTGCATGTCTATAGTACCTCGTATCTTGAAACAACAGAATGATTGTATCTATAGAGTTATTTATTATTTGTCAGAAATGGGAAAAGTGAACACGTTGATGTTATGCACCATCATTTTCAAATGGTTTCTTTTTGCTACTGTCATTGTAAAAACATATTTGTTTGTGTTTGTAGTTGTTGTTCTTTTTGTACTTTAAAAACACAGAATATTTTATTTTGATAGTTCAATAAAATTTAGTTACAATATTAAATGGAGAAGACAAATTGTGATCGAGAGCATATTATGGATATTTTGTTTATGCATTTTAATGATTATGCAAATGTCCAGTATTACTGTCTCGGTTGTATAACAGGGGCATTGCTTGTGCTGTTTCTGTCCTCGATGCCTTGTTAACCTTTAAGCACCAAGGTCTTGTAAACTTTTAACTGTGATTTTTTAGACTGGTTTCTGGCAGAGTCATATAATATCAGTTTCATCAGTGAATTGAAGTTACTGAATGATAGATTTAAAATTATAAAGACAAATATGTTTACACAATTTTAGTATGAACGTTATGGAAAGCTTCATGTAACTGGTTTTATGTGATTGTGAAGGATTGGAGACCGTAACAGTATTTACTGTTTTCTGCTGACAGCTGCTCATATATTTTTGTGATATACATTATTCAAAATTCTGGCTAATTGTTACACGTTGACAGATACAGGATTTTATTGTCAGTATGCCACTTGAATACTATTTCGTCCAGTTTCGAATGTTAATTCAGTTGCAATTTACTGGCTTCTGCAAACCATTGAAAAGTTAAGGGAAGTTTTGTCCTGCATTGTTGTAACTGCCTTATTTTGACTCTGAAATATTGGTGGTGAAATGTCCCTAATTGTAAGTATGCTTGAACTAAAGAATTGTGAAATGTTATATATACTCTTTTGTTGCATGTTGTGGAATAATCTGTGATGTTTTCTTTCTTTTTACATTTTTTCATTATTTATTTATACATTTTAAATATAAATCTTAGTATTTGATTGTTATTATTTATAAAACAATTGATAGCTTGCTTGTGACAGTAACAATATTGCATTAAATGTTTTAGCATTTTGAGTAATTTTAAAGATAAAACATTGTGCTTAAAAACATGTTCAGCCACAGTCTTTTAGAAAATAAATAGCCAACTGCAAACATGTTTTAAGATGAATTATTGTAGTCCAGCTGTGATGCTTAATTGTTAGTATTTTGTGATAAATAAAAAGGTGACGTTTCTTTATTCAGTTTTTATAATTTCTTTTATGTAATGAAGTTCCAATATAATTACACATTATTGCAAGAATAATTTTGTCACAAGTTGGTCAATATTACATATAGAATAATATTTATGCTAATTTTTATTGCTGACAGACAATTTGACAGTGAGTTACTTAATGCTTTCAACCACAATCTGTGTATGCTGTAGTAGTTTAATATATTTAAGTATAATTACATGTACTGCATAATTCAGATGACGTTTTATTGATAAGAGATCCTCTGATATAGGTCCGTCCATATTTATGTATGCAGCTACGTGCTTAGTATGCAAAACTATTGTTTTGTACATGTAACCTGATTATTTTGTTAAGACTGCCAGTTGTATGTTTTGTGTATTTTGTACTCGAGCAGTTGTAGCAACCCTCTATGGTACCTCTGACTACATCCTTTGTTACATTTCTACCCTAGACATTGCATGTTGTGAATTATAAAATTAATTGATATGATTAAAGATCAGATAAATAGTTCATGTTACTAAACCAACTTGTACGGAGCCGTCTATTGATCCATTCCATTTATGCAATATGTTTTATGCAAGACAGAATGTATTTTTTTTATTAATTGTGGATATTGCTGTTGGTTTGGTTGTTTCCCATAATTCTTAACACAGTAAATGGATTGAAATTATGTTTGTGTATTTTCTGTTAATTTATGTGTTTTAACTCCATTTATCCAGCTGAAAAGTAAACTGTTATCATATATTTTGTACTTACCGGTAGTCATGTTGCAGCTTAACTCATGTTTTTATGACTATTTTAATATCACATTTATTTTGTTTTATTTCTTATATTGACATGTAACACTTGTGATATTTTTATAGGAATTTCTATAGTGTTTTAGTTGTTTTTCTTTTTAGTTCAGTAGTCTCTACAGGGCTCTAAATAAATCTAAGTGGACTGAAAATTGCACTAAATATCTTAAGGAAATGTTCATAACCAGCATTATGTAAAGCACACACATTTTATTCGATTTGAACAGTATTTATTTAGTGAAACAAATATACAGCACAAGCAATTACAAAAACAAACATACAAAATCAATATGACAATTTGACGTAATCACAAATTGCTGATGCAATATGCTTACAATTTTTCAGTGATGGAAAATTGACAAAATTGAGATGGAAGCCTGTCGCTCATACTGTGTCTCTTCAGTATAAACTGCCTATTTATTCGCACTGATTTTTAAATTATATTAAAGTATATTCTCCAGATAAGCTTTGGAAACACATTCTTTTTAATTACCATACTTAATTGAGTGTTTTTGCATATTTATCTTATTTCTGGACACGTTTGTGATGTCTTTAAATTGGAGAGCCCTGGCGTGAATTACTCTTGTTTTAGATTTTAGAGCCAAGAGTCCCTGATTTTACGATTCTGAACTGGAATTAGCTTGTATTTAGAACTTGATTCGTGTGCTAAACTGTAGATTAGATTTATGGCACCACTTTAGTTAAACTGTTTGGCTACAGATCATGTCTAGCGTACAAAATATTATGAGTATACAACACACTTCGATTGTCAATAAAGCGAAGAAAAAATAACAAGTGTGTTCGTATTCTTTTTGGTTTGCAGAATTTCTTAGAAAAACGACAATGCATGATGTCTGTGCATGATTTTCGTTTCGTAAAACATGTATCTAACAAGGACTACAAAAGATAATCAAATGCGTGTCCCATAGTAGATATTGCATAGTAAATAACACGTCTTGGTCTGCAATTGTTTGGTAAGTAAGCTTATTACAGCTATAGCTGTGTTTTTTTATATGCCCTTATGCGTTGTCAAATTTTGATTCGATAGTTGTGTATATTAATGGTCAAATACGACATAACAAAACGCGTACATACTCATACAAAGCAAAAATCAACACAAATAAGTTTTATTTACAACCTAGGCATGTGGAGGTCGAAACCACTCTGTTTAATTCGTAACTAAGAGAACAGTTATTCGTTAGAAGACAGGGTAAAAATGTATTGGGGTATCTTTTTGAGTTTGTTTAATATTTCTTTCCTGTAAATAAATCTCTGCTAATTGAAGGTTGCTGTAGTCCATTCTCCGACCTGTTTTATTAAATGTCGATCATTTACAGCTGTAACATCTAATGTTCAAAACAACCACGCAATATTTAAATAGAGAAAATAATCTGCCCGAATGACGTTGAGTAATATTCAGTTATATCAAACGACGAAAATGTTAAGTGAGGTTTCTATCAAAGAAACCACATACACACAATGCTAGTTAACTACTTAAGGCGCATCATTTTACAAACTCAAATTGTTCCGACCGACTTCTCCAATATCTCAGAATAGACTGTTCAATCTTGGTCTCCTCTAGCTGTCGCTTTAACATCTCATTTCCATCCAATAGGATAATCTCTAAAACTCTTGGCAATGCACCGACCGTTACTATGAAGATCACGTGCATGACGTCAGACGACTCCGATGACGTCACCATTTTGACTTTGGATATTATCGACATGGTTAACACAACAAGCGTTATAATCATTGCGAAGTGGAATGCTACCTTTAAGAACTGAATATGAACTGGACGGTGTTTGATAACCAGGTATTCAAAGAGATCTATTGGTATTCCGTGGACAGTTCCTTTTTTTCGGGTTTTCCTTGGTGTTTGTTCCATTTTTATTCGCTCAAGAGTGTTATGTGGAACGTCGATTGCCACGTTATTAACACGAAAACTCCTGATGTCCGTTGCCCGCACGTTGGAGATTTCGAAATTGCCATCATGTATTGTCACGTTGTTGACAAGAGAGTCAATGTCCAACGATTTCTCAACGGCCATTGATAGCAGGTCAAAATATGTATCTCCGAATCCTCGAGCAAGCCTAAACATGTAGTACAACAGAACTACAAAGAAAAAGAGGTAACCAAAGGCAACGGACGGGAAAACGATGACGGCTACAAAGCATAATATAGCAACCTGTGAGATGAAAACAAAACTCTCGAGGAAAATCAAGACTACAGTATAGGCGAACAGAGTGAACAACACACAGCATGTTATAACAACAACAATAATTAGTGGTGTACGAAAACAGATCTTTAGCCGATCGTAGTAACGTTGTTGTGCCATAAGTGACAGCACTGCCCCTTTGATGGTGATAACACACATATTTGAAAATGGAATAAGATTATAGATGACACATGCTACAATTTCTAAGGCACAAACAAGCAACAGAACTGGTAGTGTCAGAATTAACAGGATTCGACTGAATCCATGTAACCGAACAAATCGTAATTTCTGTATATACAATGTTTTGTGCCAATATGGTTTATTGAAGATCATAAAGAAGCTTCCTCGGAACACAGCAGCCGCTCGCTGATATCCTGGTTCCGTCTCTGGTTCAAGCATTGCCATGCGGAGTATTTCATCGACACTAAGAAAAAATGGCGACCACGTCCGCTTTGTTGGCATTCCGTTCTCAACGATCTGTTTCAAACTTCGTGGCATGACAAGAAGTACAACTCCAAGAGCGTAGTAAATAGACAAAACTCCTATTGGGCCTCCTAGAGCTGGGGCAAACACTTGTCTGGCCTCAGATGCATCTGCAAGAATGGCAAGAAAGCCCAAGGGAGTGCCTCGCTCAACTAAATCTCCAACGGTGATCTTAAAGTACTCCCCGATGCCGTGTCTGTACATAAACATTCTAGCAAATATCAACACCGGAACCAAGATCATGTACACAAAGCATCGTAGTCGTGAACACGAGACCGGATGTGCGTTCTTCAAACCCGTCACGAGCTTGGATGGCAGATGGGACAATGTCAAGGGTGATGCTCCATCGAGGAAAACCCAATGTTCTTCAGGCTGTCTGTTGTACATTAATCTGGATAACTCAATCGTATTCTCGTGGTCATAGGACTGGACGACTTCGTCTTTTGACATTGCGTGAAGCAATTCGAAAAACAATATCGGACAGTAAATCAAAATAATTACGCCAACGATATATGGACCATGGTTGCACAATGTCCACTTGTCCTGTGTTATGTTGCAAACCGGTTCCGAGTATGTGCTGAATGTGTACTCGTATGCTATCATACAGCAGGAATATTGTATAAATGGGGCTGGGTAATTAAGGTAGAGTCCTACATAATATCCTATTCCAGATTTCGTCCCTGTGATCTCCGATAAATAACAGAAAAATATGTCTTCATACTCGTGTACATCTCTCACTGTTTCATTTTCAACTAATTCAGCTAAAGCTTTAGCAACATTGATCATGGACTCATTTGCACCGAAGTCTACCAGGCAACCTGAGATGGGCTGAGTCGTAAGATCTACATAAGGGATCTCTAGGGTTTTTGTGTCCAGCAGGCCAAAGGTCAGCAAGCCGAAGTCGAGATTCCAGTTAAGGTACGGATACATCTCATTTGCAGTCGAGTACGTAAAAAACCAGATACGTGGTTTAAAAACCTGGGGTTCACTTCTTTCAACGACGTGCTTGTTCGAAAACCTTAATCCGAACTTGACAAAATTTGGATCACTCTTGTGGAGACGAGATTGAAAATATAACTTGCTGTTCTCCCAGACGTTGAACGTACATAGTGGTAAGCTGTCATTGGGGCGGCCTGATGACAGTATCTCCGTCGTGATGTTGGTAGGCTGATACATCCCTGTGGGCATTGACAGCCAGGCTTCCTGAAACCACAGTGCAACGAACATCAGGACTATCTGCAGGCGTTCCATTATGCTCATTGCTGTCCTGGAAACTGTCCTGAAAAATACAATCGCACTCATACAACCTATTTGGACTTTATATCTTAAACATTGATTTGCTAGGCAAACTGAAAACATGAAAAACGGAAAGTATGCAACCTATGTTAAACTATGTGAAAGCTTACCGTTGATTTCATCCCTTCAAGTGTTTTAAAGGCATTTCAGCAAATTCGTGCTTGAATAAAGTCACAGTGCATAAACGCACAATACGCTGAGACGGACGTTGCTGATCTGTACGCCGGTAATTACTTAGTTTCAGTAAAAAAAAAATCACATTTATAACGAATTGTCCTTCAAATACACTCAAAGAATATCAAAAATATTTGGTTTCAGAAATGTGTAGAAGATCTATTGATTCAAAATGTCAATTTTCAAATACGATTTCTGCACAACCTTTGGCATATTCGTGATATTTTCAATGTACCAAAGCCTTTTAAGCATTATTTTGTATACAATTAAGAAACAATTCATTTTGTCTTTTTCAAAGTACTTGCTTTTTAGGCTAAGAGTACATATAAATCTATTGTTTAAAAATGTAAGATTTTCATAGACGACACTAACTGACGCGACTGTACATTTAGCTGCAATATTTCAGAATGTACGCTTAGTTGCCCTTTTAAAGCATTCAATGATAATTTGTACAATTGATATAACTGTGCTGGCAATGAATCATTATATACAAATAAATGCAGTCGATCATAACATGTAATCTATCAGTGGCAGAAATAAAAGACAAACACATTCAACGAAATAACAGTCTAAATATATTATACACGATCCAAGCATACACATCGTGGACATTTTATCTTAAAGAGACATTACGCTTTAAAATGAATAATTACTAATCGAAATGAATGGATAACAATATGTTATTTCAATGTAGCATTTGAGTGCATATCAAATCAAAGTAATACGAGGTGTTTGACATTTTAATATAATTATTACAATTGTTTTACTATACCTCAGTTACATATGTATCTATATAAAGTTGACTTTAAACACTTAGTCATAACAATTTAATATATATTTGTTATTATACATTCTTTGCGTATTTTGTATTATTATTTTAAATGCATGTCTTAAAATTGCAATACCAGGGGCAGTCAAAAAGTTCATGGACAATCATTTTTTCGCATAATTGTAGGCCTATGTAGATGAAAATACAGCTATAAAATATTTGATGCGTGTTAAATAAAATGCAGAAAACGCACGTTATTATTTTAATAAATACATATCTTTAGACTACTTCAGTTGTATATACCGTGAATAATGTGGCGCACTTCGGATTATCTTTTCTGAAAATGTTCGATATTATCAAAAGAATGATATTTTTGCTGGAAAACCTTGTCGAATTATAGCGAACATTCCACTGACGTAATGTTAACATAAATGGGGTAGTTTGTACTTTAGCGGTCCCCGGAAATTCTAAATGTAAACAACGTTTTGCGCATGCTTTGACGTTGCTATGCATGACTTGTCCTGTTCCAGTCGGCCGCCAATTTTTTTCTCGTTTCGTAATGTTTTTCTTGAAAAAATATTATTGTTTTGAATCAAAACAAGATGAAACTATGAGCCACACGGCGTTTGAGTGTTAACAAGCGGGGGTGTGGGGGAAGCAGCCCCCAAAATCAGTCACTCCGCTAATTAATAGTTCAAATTTCTTCGTGGTTTACTGCTACAAGACAACTGCTTTCAGTTGAGACGTGTAAACTTGCGACTAATGGATGCACAGAAGGCCGTATTGAACATTTCTTTATTGTGCTATCATGTTCTCTGTTAATTTTTTTTGTAATTTGTTGTTTTAAGAGTATAAATCGCTTTATTCCATTTGCAAATTGTGCTTAGCGTATTAAATCGTTACGCATGACTGCGTCGATAACCATTTTCAAAATGGCCGACCTTTTTGTAGAAGGCGAGTTAATCGCAAAGATATGCGATTTTGAAATAATATTTTGTGAAATATTTCACAAAATATATAAATTTGCACAAAAATCACGATTTGGGGGTTATTTTTCCGTTTTACGGCCGATTTTTAAAAATCGCCACGCTAGCGCGCGGCTCACTATATATACTCGCTTCAAGTCCTTAGTTACGTAGAATATATATAGTATTGCCGGGGACCGCTAAAGTAAAGGCGTTCCCGTAAATGTTTTAAACGTTAAAAAAATTTGACGTCATACGACAAACATCAACGGAACGCTAGTCATTTGATTTGTTTCGTTACGTTTTTTCAAGAAAGTTTGATGATGTCAACGGAAAATCTTGAGCAGCGTGCAATTATCAAGCATTGCGTTAGAGCGGTAATGACAACCACAGACACAGTTGAACACGGGCCCATTTTATTAACTGTAAATGAAAGGAGATTCTATAATGTGGACGATTATCTTCGCCTCCTCTGAAGAAAGCTAAAGTTGTCAAGTCGGCGAAGGTCATGCTGATCGTGTTGAAGGGGACCATCAGGAAATCTCATACGGGTCCGATGGAGAAGACAGTCATCGCAGATAAGTATAATCCAGGATCAGACAACCCCTTCCAATCTTTCGGGTCGCTGACAGAGTCGTTGTTTGCAGAGATGTTTCGAAAACGGGTTATGAAACGCAGGAAGCGGCAAATAGTTTGAAATAAACATTGCCATTAATGACGTTAACGTCATGGAGTAGTTTCTGAAGTGCGCCGTAGTATAAATCATGGGTATAGACAATTGCATATATTTATGTTTGCTATTGTTATAATACCATGTTTGTGTGCATATCTTTTGTACACATACAATTTAATATTTGTGTAACGTTTCGGGCGATTCAGTTAAGGTTTAAGGAAATATGCGTATCGTGGGAAACTCGGGCTTAATGCATGAAAGGGTCGTCCCGAATTAGCCTGTGCAGTCCGCAGATGCAAATCCAGCTCTGTCCATGAATATTTTGACTGCCCCTTGTACATGTATTAGTCCATCGGATACCACCGGTAACCTTTTATCATGGGGACATATTTGACACTGCAAAATTAAGATTATGACATAGTAGAAGTATTTACTTATACTAGTGATTAATTCTAAGAACATATATCTTGTTTAAACAATAATGCATGTATCCCATACTACTAACATCTTTTAGAAATTAACCGATTTTTTAAATGCAAAATCATCTAAGCAATTATTTGATGGATAATTAAAAGTCACATGTACAGAGAATCTGAGAGAAATAACATTCGTATTTTTGTGTTAGATGTATTGACATAAAATAGAAAAAGATTAACCATGTAATGATGTACATTAATTTATTAATTAATCGCTCACCTGAATTTAAGGCATCCCAGTTTTGACCCCAGGGTCATCATTTAAACAGAAGACAAGTATGCAATGTTACATACCAAATATGAAACCACTGGGCATTGCGGTTTCAGAGAAGAAGATTCTTGAAGTAATTTTGCTATTTAAGTCTATACAAACAATGTGACCCCCTGGGCGTTGCCAGTTTTGACACCAGGACATCATTTGAACAATCTTTGTAGAGGACCCCTATACAATGTTACCAACCAAATAACAAACCTCTGGGCCTTGCGGTTTTAGAGGAGAATATTTTTGCAGTAATTTTGCTATTTTAGTCTATATAAAAAATGTGACCCCGGGGCGTGGTAAGTTTTGACCCCAGGGGCATCATTTTAACAATCTTTGCAGAGGACCACAATGCAATGTTGCATACCAAACATGAAACTTCTGGGTCTTGCGGTTTTAGAGGAGAAGATTTTAAAACTAATTTTTTTTATTTAAGTCTCTATATAAACCATGTGGCCACCGGGTCGTTGCAAGTTTTAACCCCCGGGGCCTCATTTGAACAATTTTTGTAGAGGACCATTATGCAATGTGACATACCAAATATGAAACCTCTGGGCCTTGCGGTTTCAGAGGAGAAGATTTTTAAAGTAATTTTGCTATTTAAGTCTACATCAACCGTGTGACCCCCGGGACGTGGCCAGTTTTGACTCCAGGGGCATCATTTGAACAATCTTTGTAGAAGACCACAATGCAATGTTACATACCAAATATGAAACTTCTGTGCCTTGAGGTTTCAGAGGAGAGGATTTTTAAAGTCATTTTGCTATGTAAGTCAATATAATCCACGTGACCCCGGGGCGTGGTCAGTTTTGACCCCAGGGGTATCATTTGAACAATCTTTGTAGAGGACCCCTATACAATGTTACCAACCAAATACCAAACCTCAGGGCCTTGCGGTTTCGGAGAAGATTTCAAAGTCATTTAGCTATTTAAGTCATTATAAACCATGTGACCACCGGGGCGTGGCCAGTTTCAAACACCAGGGGCATCATTTGAACAATCTTTGTAGAGGACTTCTATGCAATGTTAAAAACTAAATATAAAATCTCTGGGCCTTGCGGTTTCAGAGGAGAAGATTTTTATATTCATTTTGCTATTTAAGTCTATATAAACCATGTGACCCCGGGGCGTAGCCAGTTTTGACCCCAGGGGCATCATTTGAACACTCTTTGTAGAGTACCACTAGAGGATGCCACATACCAAATATGAAACCACTAAGCTCTGCGGTTTCAGAGGAGAAGATCTTTGCAGTAATTTTGCTATTTAAGTCTATATAAACAATGTGACCCCCGGGGCGTGGCTACTTTTGGCCCCAGGGGTATCATTTGAACACTGTTTGTAGAGGACCGCTATACAATTTTACCAACCAAATACCAAACCTCTGGGCCTTGCGGTTTCGGAAAAGAAGATTTTCAAAGTCATTTTGCTATTTAAGTCTATATAAACCATGTGACCCCCGGGGCGTGGCCAGTTTTGACCCCAGGGGCATCATTTGAACAATCTTTGTAGAGGACCACAATGCAATGTTACACACCAAATATGAAACCTCTGTGCTTTGCGGTTTCAGAGGAGAAGATTTTTATAGTCATTTTGCTTTTTATGTCTATATAAACAATGTGACCCCCGGGGCGTGGCCAGTTTTGATCCCAGGGGCATCATTTGAAAATCTTTGTAGAGGACCACAAGAGGATGCCACATACCAAATATGAAACCACTGGGCCTTGCGGTTTCAGAGGAGAAGATTTTTAAGTAGTTTCGCAATTAAGGTCTATATAAACAATGTGACCCCCGCGGCGTGGCCAGATTAAATCCCAGGAGCATCATTTGAACAATTTTTGTAGAGGGCCACTTAACAATATTACCAACCAATTACCAAACCTCTAGGACCTGCGGTTTCAAAGAAGAAGATTTTAAAAGTCATTTAGCTATTAAGTCTATATAAATCATGTGACCCCGGGGCGTGGCCAGTTTTGACCCCAGGGGCATTATTTATATAATCTTTGTAGAGGACCACCATGCAATGTTACATACCAAATATGAAACCTCTGGGCCCTGCGGTTTCAGAGGAGAAGATTTTTAAAATCAGTTTGCTATGTTAGTTATGTTAGTCTAATTAAACCATGTGAACCCCGGGGCGTGGCAAGTTTTGACCCCAGGGGCATCATTTGAACAATCTGTGTAGAGGACCACTAGAGGATGCGAAATGCCAAATATGAAAGCTCTCAGCCATGCGATTTCAGAGAAGAAGATTTTTAAAGTTTTCACTTTTTAAATCTATTTTTAGCTCTGGTGACCTACATATGCAGCGGACCGAAACGATTTGAATAATTTTGAAAGAGGGTCACCCAAGGATCATTCCTGTAAAGTTTGGTGAAAATCCGCCAAGCGGTTTAGGCGATGATGTTTGAATGAAAATGTTGACGCACGACGGACGACGGACGAAGAAGACGCACGACGAACAAAACGTGATCACAAAAGCTCACATTGAGCACGTTGTGCTCAGGTGAGCTAAAAAGAAGACGCACGACGAACAAAACGTGATCACAAAAGCTCACATTGAGCACGTTGTGCTCAGGTGAGCTAAAAATAATCTCAAATATCAATAATGTCCTTGCTTTTTGCAACTTATGATTGCGTACAGATGCAACTCAGCGTACAGTAGCCTGATCAGCAGAGATAGAAGGAAATTGTTAATATCTCGATGTTTAAGCTCCTGGCAATGAAGAACATACGTTCAAAGAGAGGTTTTTCTAATATTCCAAGCCAAAAGTATATACATATAATATCAATCGAGTGATTTCTTATCAAACAAATCAGTTGACTAGTGGTCGATTTTGCAATCTTGCAGTGATCAAAGTGTGTAAAACGATATATTTAAATGATATGATACTTTCATCAAAGCAAATTTATTCACGGTAATCTTAAGAATTATTTGTGCACTTTACTTAGACAAATTAAATCTAACCATCATTATTTTTTTTGTCCTAGGGTTACTGCAGTATCGGTGAAGGCAACAAACTGAACTACGTACAGATTCGCAACTTCCGTTTTCGCTTATTGTACGGTAAGACACTGTGAAAATGTGTTCAAAGAAATTAAATCCGAAAAAAATGTTTAAAGTGGTTTTCAACATGTTTATTGAACGAATACCAGTGTATTAAGTGCCACTTCATGTTTGCATAACTCGTAAAAAGGAAAAAAAACAACGTCGTATTAGTTGATTGAGCATAGCAAGCATTTATTTATTTATCTTAATTTTAGTTATCATAGAGTTGTATATACACGCTATGATTACAGAGATTAACATTTATAGTGATACTAAAAGTTAAACGTTAGCATTCATATATTTAAAATACCTGATGTACATAACAAGTCCAATCAAAATTCAAATAATTATATAAAAATCTATACACGTTGTTGTTATTACAGAGATAAAAATTAATAGTGGTGTTCACATAATGTTAGCATTTAAATATTTGAATAACCTGATTTATTAAGGCTCAGCTAGTACAATGCTAATATAAATACGGCTTTCGTGTATTAAATTTCCTACCGGTGCAGCCTGATACTTTGATATTTATCACGTGGCCATTGTTGTCATGAAATATGTTCCTACTATTTTGTTTCGTAAACCTATCACAATGCCGGGTATTGTTCGATATTTGTATTATTTTCCTCACACTATATGAACAATAGTAAATCGCAGAAATAAGCAACTGGACGACGATTAGTTTAAAATATTTAATCATGAACATACTGAATGATATTGCTTATCAGACAGCAACATATTAACAACATTACTACTTTATACATTATGCGAATATTGTGAAATATTTTCCTGCTAGTTTTGTTTCGTATGACCTATCATAATACCGTATATTGTATGATTTTGGTATAATTTCCTAAAATATGTGTTTGAACTAGATTAGATCATGGAAATCATATGGAGGTCAAAGTTAAGTGTACTTTCTATCAGCATCCCAAGGTCTCTCACCTGATAAATCATATGGAGGTCAAAGTTAAGTGTACTTTCTATCAGCATCCCAAGGTCTCTCACCTGATAAATCATATGGAGGTCAAAGTTAAGTGTACTTTCTATCAGCATCCCAAGGTCTCTCACCTGATAAATCATATGGAGGTCAAAGTTAAGTGTACTTTCTATCAGCATCCCAAGGTCTCTCACCTGATAAATCATATGGAGGTCAAAGTTAAGTGTACTTTCTATCAGCATCCCAAGGTCTCTCACCTGATAAATCATATGGAGGTCAAAGTTAAGTGCACTTTCTATCAGCATCCCAAGGTCTCTCACCTGCTAAATCATATGGAGGTCAAAGTTAAGTGTACTTTCTATCAGCATCCCAAGGTCTCTCACCTGATAAATCATATGGAGGTCAAAGTTAAGTGTACTTTCTATCAGCATCCCAAGGTCTCTCACCTGATAAATCATATGGAGGTCAAAGTTAAGTGTACTTTCTATCAGCATCCCAAGGTCTCTCACCTGATAAACACACTTTACATAGCATTCACCAACATTTACAATTGAAATATTCATCTTCCTTCATTGAGGCATTGTTCCATATTCAACAATTTCTGTTTCAGAATGATTCATTTTCAACTTGAGCTTTGTCATGCACATAATTGTATCCCTGAGGCTGTTGTTAAGCAGTTGAAGAACAGTTGTCTCATTTTGTACATCTCCTGCTTGAAGTCTGAGCTCAAGTTCGTGGTAATTAGCATATACATCGAGTTCAGTTGGGTACTTTCGTAGAACGTTGTATACAGCTGCTATATACATAGTGAAGATTACTGAGCCGGAACAAGACACAGTGAAGGAGTTGCAATTCTGTGGCGGAGTTAGAATTGTTAACGACAACTTGCATTGTCTTTCCGTCAAGTATGATTCCACCCAGTTTAATAGAGTATCTCTAATGACAAAATCATCTTGGAGAATTTGGAGTACGATAGGAATTTACATTGTATTTCATATTATCTGAGACGGGTAGATTTAATATTTTAACAATAAGTACGTTAAACATGATTAAATATTGGTATAAAGTGATAATCGTGGATAAATACATTAGTATAATTTACAAGTTAATTGTTAGATAATGTTGTCTAATGTTAATGTTAGATGATTTAGAAATAAATCCTATAAAACATAGCTGGGCTAAACAAGTTAAGGTGGTATTAAGTTCATAAGGTTTCTATTATGTTTGGTTATCCCAAGATGTTGGTAACCCTCAAATTTTTATGGTATTTTTAAAACAGGGAATTTCTGACAACTTCAAACAGTGTTAGTGGCATGATTAATGATTCCTCTAGAGCTTCATTTTATAACAGTATATTTCTGTTTGAATTTCAGTTTTACCTATCATGTGTAATTTCAAAAAATACAGAATGGCTCTGAGCAAGCTAAAGTCATCATCCCATAGACATAACATAGGAACCGGTAGATGGAACAACACGGAAAGAGCGTGTAGGACTTGTACAAATTGCAACGTTTTAGAAGACAAATTTCGCTTCCATTTTGACTGTAATATTTACTCTGATCTTAGACATAGGTATATTCCATAATACTATCATCGCCACCCAAGTATGTTTAAAACTATTGAATTATTTGCATCCAAAAACGTTAATGTTATCAAAAATCTGGCTGTTTACGTGCACAGAGCCTTCCAAATGAGAAACGAGTTTACATTGTAGAGGTTTGAAAATTGATACTAACAAGCATTTATGCTTATACCGGACTATATGCTTACAATATTGTATACTGACCGGATGTTTTATTTGTAAATATCTGTAAAAATTATTTAACAGTTTTTAAAAACATATTTATAGGAAAAATAAAAGTATCGGACGTATCATTTCAAATTGTCCTTTAATAATTATTAAACGAATTTAAGAACTTAACTCATACATAGTAATTTATACTCACAATATATGTATTGGAAGTCTTATTTGTAAATGTATGTTAATGATTATGTCACACATTGCAGAAGTAAATTGATTGTGTTATACCCGTTGAACATTTACGATTTTATGTGTATTGTGTAATTTATTTGTCTATTTGACGACATTGACCATTTTATGATTTGTTAACCCGTTATTAATGCTCATGGGTCATTTTGTTCTAATTCATTATACGCTTGTATATTACATCGGACCTGAATAAATATTTCTTCTTCTATCAAATGCAGCACTCAGATCAATTATCACAACGATTGGTACTGCGTTGCTTTCTACTGCTTCCAATAAATCGCTGTACATTTTAATCATTGCAGTTTCTACGCTCTGATATTTTCTATAGTGGAAGATCAGCAATTCAATCAGTAATTTGTTGCAGATTTAATATTATAGATGGGATATATTTGATAGCTCAACTTACCTCACAGTGAGAGGACATGTACGTATATGAATAATAATTCACACAATCACTGTTTCTACCTTGTTAGTTTTTAAATGGTTTCTCTTTAGTCATTGACCCTTTATCACAAAAACCTACTTTGATGGGCATATTTTTTGGACAATGGCACTCTTGTTTCCCGCTGCCGTCTGCCTGATTAAATTTAGATTTATAATATGATTTATTTATGATGTTTCTATTGCTGACGTGGAGTAATTTCTTACATGCTAAAAGGCTTTTCTCTAATGTGTGTTTTGTTATTCAGGACGATTCCCACGATTAATTTTCTATACGGTTTAAGAAATTAAAAAATAAAAAGAAAAGAACAAAAGAGAGTACTATAGCGAAAGAGGTCTGCAGATAACAGCCTTTCTTTGAATAGCGCATGCTTGTCAATGCCATCTGAGATAGTTTTGTTAAAGTCAGCCACAATCTAGTTGATATCTAACAACTTTTCTTTTAGCACATTCAATTCCGAGAGATCAGTCTCCAAAGCTGTATTAGTTATAGATTTCCAACTTCTATTTTTAACAGTTTTTACAGTCTATGGGGGCCTGCACTGCTCCACGTAACAATTTTTAAAACAGTGATCAGAGAGAAAGTATTTGCACTGGGGTTCGGTGACATCAAAAAATGTATCCTTTTTGGAAAATGATCAAAATCCGAACAACTCAGAAGAATGTGTTTGTACGATCAAGACCCACAATTTTATTGTATCAATTTCATGCACACACCTATCTCATCAACGTATGTCAAGTTTCAACATAATTAATTGAGTATTAACTCATAACTTATTATTGGCGTTTTCTTCTTTTTAAATGTAAACATTTGCATGTGGGGGATTGAAATATAAGAAGTATATCCGATAAATAAAGCTTAACAGAGAGAAATTTGAAACTACAAACCAAAACAAGGCAAACAAAGAAGAAGAACAAGATTACTGACGAACAAGTTGTAGTTGAATGTTTATTTTTATTCTTTTTGTTTTTAATAAAACATATTTTTAAAAAGTGTCCGGATTTAGGTACTATTTAGCTGTATTTCGATATGTGTTACAGACCTTTTCCCAACACATCATTCAGTGACTTTTAAATAGCAGATTCCACAACCAAAGCTGAAGATTGAACCTAACTTATGATGTTTATCTTCCTTTGATGCAATTATCCACAGAAATCCTCCAAAAACCAGCAAAAAGTGTCCGGATTTAGGTACTTCACCAGTAATTGTGTGTCGGATTCTTAACAGTTTGCAAATATCCAGATGACTGAAGGCACTGTAAGAACTGCTTAGTATATATAGCAATCTGAGTTATTATCTACATGGACATTAAAGTCACTCATAAACACCACATGTTTAAAACACAAAGAGATTTGATCTTAGAATAATTCTGAAAATTCTTTCAAAAACGTTGCTTGTGTAACATATTGCTTTTCTGAATTTGCGGTCGATAACAATGACCAAGAACATACCGTTGTTGTTGATGATTTTCCATTCAGCATGTTAAAAAGACTGGAATGTTTTACATTAATTTATTGAGGCTTTTGAATTGATTCTGTACAAAAATTCCTACACCTTTCTTCCCAGGTCTTGGAACATAGTCAAAACAGTAGCCATCTTGACATAGATCTCCAATAACTACACTACCACTGTCAGTCCGGAACCAAGTCTCTGTGACCAAACAAACATCAATCTGCTCATCAAAGACATGCTATTAGTTTATCTGATTTACGTCGTATTGATCTGTTATTTACAGTTGAAATGTTCAGCCTACTTTTCCGGTTTTTTTCATTATTGTTAAATGTATGCTTTAATTGTATCTGGTTAAGGTGATTCCAGAGCACACCATCATTTCTTGTTAGCGTATGTGCCCTAGAGCGACCAGCCCGTTTACTTCTGTACACTAGCAATCCACAACATTTGAGTCTTGTTAAGACTTCTTCGTTCAATTTAATCCCTTTCTTAAGCAATGAGCGATAATTCAAAAATTGATCTCTGCTGTACAGTCTACATGTACATTGATTAGCTGTTACGTCCACTGAAAATGTTTTCACCTTGCAGGTTACAATCACTGGAGTGGAACATTCTCCTTTGTCCAGAAAGTTTATTTTCCAATGTATAATACCCAACAACATAACACCGTATTATGGTCAAAGTAGATTGACACAAAATACATTGTATGACGCCCACCGATACCAATTTGGTGTGCTCCGCACTAATGTTTTCTAATTTTTCATTAATTTTGTACTCTAGTTATTTTAACCATCAAATTAAAAGGTTTCATCTGCCTTTTTGGAAAGGTGGCATTTAACATGTTCAATTGCAATTCCTTCACGTTGTTTTGAATACTGTATTTTATTTGGTAAAATTCGGAACTTCTCGAAATAGAATTTAATAATTGGTCACATTGACGACAGCCCATCACTAGCAATAAAATCTTATAGAAACCCATTTATCTATACGGTCGTCATTTTCGTACAGGCACAGAGAATAACGTTTTCTAAATATTGTACGAAAACTATGCTGGGATTAAGTTTTCTCATGAAAGCAAAGGCTTGTGTATCAAATGCCTTTTCAAATATTTCAAAATATCAGATGAACGTCTTGTATTTTCCTCAACATATCGCGAATTACCCTTTATAAAGGCAGTTTCATATTTTGAGATAAATATATCAAGAAATGTTTTAATATGTACATGAAAAATGATTATGTCAACATTTGTAAGAGGTAATGGTCTGGGAAGAAATGTCGGTTATTGTCTTGTGAAATTCAGGTGCTTATTTCTCGAAATTGAGTAATCGAAACAGATCCAGAAAAATGACTCCTTTAAATAAGATTTCTCATTTCATAGTAAAAGTAGAGATATGTATTGTTTTTAAATAATATAGTTTCATTGACTGGCAAAAGTAAAATTATATCGTTGTTACTGATTGTTGTAGATACCTATTTATAGACACATTTGTACAGGTAACAACAATAAATATTGTGTGTGTATTGTGCTTGAACAATACAAGCAGCTTTTATCAAAGGATAGCATCAAGGAAGATTACCTGGTTTGTCGCGTTCTTTTCTTTTCAATATTGTTTCATAACCAGTTTTGGCAGTTTGTAGCCAGGACGTGTTTCACAAATTCTAATTTTAATAAAGGCGGTTAATGAACACATGGAGTTGCTGCGTAAGTACACCATATCTTGGTAGTTCATTTCATTCACTTTAATTCAATTCGTATTCTCTGCTGTGATAAAAAAAATACTCGAAAAAGTCTCTGTATGCCCGCAAGTATGCCTTTCTGAAATATGTCTGTCTACTTGTCTTTGCGCCTGTCTATGTGTCGTCTGCTTATTAATGTTTTTATCGATTAAAAAATGACAAGGGGCGATCCGTATTATTTTATTTAGTTTGCATGTTTATGTTATTAGTGATTGGTATAGACTCATCAATGAACATAACAATTATAACAACTCATTTATTACACAAACACCTTTATTAGCTCTACCATTTTTCTAAATAAGTCTAGATCTGTTCAAACGGTTGTTCAAAAGGTTGTTATTAAGTGGATATTTGTACATCATAGGAAAACTTAAGGTTAAAGTAGTTGTTAAATGGATGTCTTCATCATTTGATAACTGTAGCATTTGAGCCAAAAATTCCCTAAAGTGAAAGGTGTTGTTTTACAAACGGCATTTGTAAGTTCATGTTTTGTGATCTTTGAACATTTATCGTTTGTTTGTTTGTTTGTTGTGATGTTGTGATTTTTCGCCGTTTTAACAGTATTTCAGTCATATCACGGCGGTCAGCTAACCTACTCACACTTTTCCTGGGCACGCTTAGCCGATCTAAGCGGTTTACCAGTACTAAGTGCACATACATATGCCAGTAACTGACAACTGCCCTGCTTGAATCAGAGGTAGGGGGATAATGGCCGTAGAAATAATTTCATGAGCAATCCCCACACAAGTTATGTGGCCGGGCTGGGGTTCGAATTCACGATCCCCGGATTGATAGTCTAGAGCTCTACCAACTGAGCTAGCCTTGCCCGGCTAACATTTATCGTAGTGCACACGGAATGTTGTACGTTTTGTATTGAAATTATGTTAGATGTTCGAACATAATGACTGATTAATAGTATATATATATCGCTAATCTTAATTTTCTGAATACTAATAATTCTTACACAATCTTTTTAGGAAATCAAAGAATGCAGAATCACCATAAAATCAAAGCGAGCCTTTTCGCTATATGGTGTTGGACGTTCGTCATGTCATCATACGCTGAACTTGTCGAACCCATAAACGTCACACTTCATAACGGATCGGTTTCGACAGAAGTAATGCCGCTGTGTGAATTCCATATATGGGAAAAAAGCAAATTGTATTTCAAAAGCCGACTGCGTCAGATAGATCCAAAATTTGTCAAGTTCAGAATACAATTTTCGAACGACTACGTCGTTGAAAGATGTGAACCCCAGGTATTGAAACCACGAATCTGGTTTTTTACGTATTCAACTGCGATTGAAACCTATCCATACCTGTTTTGGAATGTGGACTTCGGGTTGCTAACCTTCGACCTCCTAGACACAAAAACGCTAGAAATCCCTTATGTAGATCTTAGGAGTCAGTCAAGTTCACAATGCTTGGTAGACTTCGGTGCAAATAATTCCATGATCAAAATTGCAAACGCCTTATCTGAACTAGTAGTTAATGAAACTGTGAATGAAGTACATGAGTTTGAAGACGTATACTTCTGTTATTTGACTGAAATGAATGGAGCTAAATCTGGAATTGGGTATTATGCCGGACTCTACTTCAATTACCCAGCACCGTTTATACAATATTCTTGCTGTGTTATTACTTATGATTACGTCTTTAGCGAATATTCGGAACCGGTCTGCAACGTATTACAAGAGAAATGGACACTTTGCACCCTTGGTCCATATATCGTGGGCCTTATTATCCTTATGTACATTCCTATTATTGTTTTGGATGTGTTTCACAGTTTTGCAATTGACGAAGTAATTGAATCATATGGTGACCCAGATGCTAAATGGATTTTCCTCGATGGTAAATCTCCTTTGACCTTATCGCATCTATCCACGAATATTATAATGAGCTTTAAAACCGCACACCCGGTTTTGTGTTCCCGATTTCGACGGTTTGTGTACATGTTATTGATTCCAGTCGTTATGTATCTTAAACTATTTATGTACAGAAACGGTATTGGAGATAGAATAAAGATAACAATAGACGATCTGGTTGAACGAGGTACTCCACTTGGTTTTGTTGCTATTTTTGCTAATTCAGCGGATGCCAGAGAGGTGTTTGTCCCAATTCTTGGAGGCCCGACAGTAGTTATGATCCTCTTCTTGTTCCTTGGAACCTTACTGGTTGTCATGCCACGAAGTTTAAAACAGGTCATAGAGAATGGAATGCCAAGGGAGCGGGCGTGGTCTCCGTTCTTTCTCGGTGTTGAAGAAATACTTTGCATGGCAAAACTGGAACCAGATACTGCACCTGGATACCAGCGAGCCGCTGCTGTCTGCCGGGGAAGCTTTTACATGATGTTCACTAAGCCATTTTGGCACAAATTGTTTTACAAGCAGCGGAAAAGGATTATTCGAGTACGACAATCCACTGGACGTTTATTCTGTCTGTCTTTGCCTATTGTTATATTCCTTTGTTTCCTAGAAACTGTAGCGTGCTTCGTTTACAACCTAACTCCAATGATCAACATTGCCGTGATAACAATAAAAGGGGCGGTTTTGACACTGATGGCACAAAGGCGGTACTATAATCGGCTAAGCTGCATGTTTCGGACTCCCTTATTCTTTTTTGTTGTCATAAGCTGCTGCGTACTGTTTAATTTGTTTGGGTACATATTAATCATGATTTTCCTCGAGAGTTTTGTGTTTATCTCACAGGTTGCTATATTATGCTTTGTAGCCGTCATCGTGTTCCCGTCCGTTGCCTTTGGTTACCTGTTTTTCTTTGTAGTTCTGTTGTATTATCTGCTCCGGCTTGCTAGAGGATTCGGGGATATTTATTTTGACCTGCTATCAATGGCCGTTGAAAAATCATTGGCTCTTGACGCATATGTGAATAACGTAACGATCCAAAACGGTAATTTAGAAATATCCAACGTGCGGGCAGTAGACATCAGACGCATTCGTGTGAATAACGTTGTCATAGACGTCCCTCATAACACGCTGGAGAAAATCCAAATGGCGCAACCGCCGCCGAGGAAAATACGCATAAAAAGAAATATGCATGGTATACCTAAAGAACTTTTTAAATATCTGGTTTCCAAACATCGTCCAGTACATATTCAGGTTTTAAAGCTGATCTTTCACTTCGTGCTAATTATAACATTAGTCGTCTTAACCATGTCGATAATTACCAAATACAAAATGATGACGTGGTCGGAGTCGTCTGACGTCATGCACGTGATCTTCATAGTAACGGTCGGTGCGTTGCCAAGGGTTTTAGAGATTATCCTATTGGATGGAAATGAGATGTTAAAACGACAGCTAGAGGAGACCAATATTGAACAGTCTATTCTGAGATATTGGAAAAGTCGGTCGGAAATACTTGATCCAATAAATTAAAAAACAATCATGATAAGTGGCATTGTTTAAATGGCTTGAAGAGATAATCGATTAATATTGAACAGGTTTTGCGCGATAAGGAAAACATTTTGACGGGAATGCAGCATTATGTCCAATTGTTAAGAGCCTTATTTCGATAAACAAGCCACACAAGAAGCACGGACACAGAACCTGACATAGTATAGCTAACAGAAATGAAATGAAATCCATTTAATTGATTTTATTTTTAACGCGTTCCAAAGAACTTAGATGCAATATTTAATTATTTCAGACAGTTTTAAATACTATTATAATAATTTGACATTTTAAGGTAAATATGTTTGTTTGTTTGTTTATTTTATCTAACTATTGCACTGTTTAAGATATCTAGATGAAAATAACTGACTGGCATTTGTGTTAAAACATTTTAAATGTTTTAAATTATTGAAGTCTATGTATGGTGTATATATGTTCACATCTACATAGTAAAATATGTTACATCGGGACAGAAGTGTGTGAAGTCTGTGACTTGAGTCTTTGGGGTCATTCGTAGCATTTTCTTCTGTTTCGTTATTTGTCATGGTAATAAATGTGCATTTAATAATGCCTTTTAATTAATAAATCTCCTTAACATACTAGTAATAAATTGTTGGTTTGTTGTTGATTGCTTGATATATTTAAGTAAAATGACACATGGAAGACAACAAACACAATTGTTGAGTGTGTACAATATTATTTTATTTTATTAACATGATGCTTATTGTATATGTAATATAACCTTTAGGTGAGCCTCGTTCAAAGGTACTGAACGGTACCTGTCAATGCTAGTAATAAATTGTTGGTTTGTTGTTGATTGCTTGATATATTTAAGTAAAATGACACATGGAAGACAACAAACACAATTGTTGAGTGTGTACAATATTATTTTATTTTATTAACATGATGCTTATTATATATGTAATATAACCTTTAGGTGAGCCTCGTTCAAAGGTACTGAACGCTACCTGTCAATAAAAAAAGGTGTGGTTTTAAATAAACTAATTTGGGCAGTTGCTATATGGGACACCTCCCTCGCATTAAGCAAGCGGGCCGCCATGATGCATCCAGCAACCTATTAACTTGCCTGTGAAATGTCGAACTCATCACTTTTAAATTTCATTTATTGTATCTGTAGAGTGTTTGCATTTACATGAATTAAAAATGACAATATTCTATTGGGAACAATTACTACCTTTCAATGTTATACACATGCTTGTAGACTTTGCTAAATTTGAAATGTGATGCTATCTGTTTCGGATCCTTTGCACGCTGAATGTGAAAATTACGATTATCACAGGTACACAATTCAACGTTCAGTAAAGTGTCTGGTATTTTTCTTACATTATTGGTTTAAGAAGAAACATTTGTTCTATAGTTTGTTGGCATAAACAGTTGAACACAAGTTTAAAATATAATGATGCCAAGTAGTAAGTTTGTATATGTATGGTGGTCAGAATACAGGATAGATGTGTGAATTCCTGCCCTAGCAGTCCGCTTCCCTCACTGCCCAAGACCACGCCAAAGGTAAAATCTGAGCAATGAAATAGCGAACATTTATTGTATAAAAGCACTGGTATGGGCTATCGAGGAAAGCATTTCTTAAAATAGCACATTCAACCATTATATATTGTAAAGATATGGGCATTGGACAGAACACTTAAAGAGACATAGATTTAAAGGTTTTTGTTTTATAATTTATATATATTCTTAAAATATAAACAACCTTTCTATGTATAACATATATTTAACAAACTACACATTTAGAGCGTAAATTGCTTGACTATCATGATTGCACATATACTGTAGTTGTTCTATTATCAATGTAGAAGCCGGTGTAAATGTGGCTAAAACTAACACAAATGTCAGTCTTAAGATACCAGTCATTCAATATGCATCAGTTTAAGATTATTACATGCCATATGTAACCGTAGATGCCTCAGTATAACAATCAACTCGACTTTTATAATGCATCCTGTATTTTAGGATATTATGATAATCAGATGGATCAGTATACCAAGCTACGTTAAAAAAGTTATACACGCAACCTTTTAAGTTACCAATGCATATGAGACTAAGACTAAATGCCTCGCCATTCGTCACGGAAGTTTTCTTGCATTATCCTTTTAAACGTACTGGTAACATAATAGAAACGAAACTAATAGAAGTTATATACAAACACTAGACAATAAAACTTTCATAACGTATTTCAAATACATATAATTGGCGCCATTGTATCATTTTTATGTTGTACAGTTAAACCTCACTAAATTTTTCTTCATTATGTATTTTTTGTAATGTTTATTTGTTTGTTTCAGTTTTGTTTTTATTTCAAGTGCAGCTACCGTTTTATTGAAGCCTAAAGATCTAGTATATATAGAAGGCACATACTAAAATATTTATATATTTTTACAGATGTAGTCAACATATGTGAAAGCACCGGCCGCCCCCGTAAAATTAATTCTTTTATTTTTAATCTCACAATTACTCTGTGATCAATTATATGTTCTTACTTCAATTTTAAGTCATCACTCCTGTTGTGTGGTACTTTCGCTTAATTGTTCATTTTTGTAAATATCGCATTTTTCTGATTGGTTACCCGTCATTTACAAAGAACAACGGGAAAATTGTTGTTTTCCCGAAGCACAGACAGCTTTGATTTAAATGAACAATAAGGACGAACACTTCATATCTACCTCCCATATGTTTTGTTGCACAGAAACACCCGAGCCTCCATTCTAACTTACAGGGACTATGTCAACGAAACATTTGTTTCCTTTTGCATTATAAATGCTATTAGATGATAGAAATGCACTATACTAACATATATACATTAAATAAAAAATAAATAATATAATTTGATAAAAATGTTTGAAAAAAACTAAACCCGAAATGGATATCGAACTCAGGAGTTATATGAAGAAATTATAGTAGACAGCGCTTTAAACAACGCGTTATCCAAAATACGTACAAATCTGATGTAAACATGTAAACATGAAAAGGGCCAAATGAACACAATACATATCATCATGTGTTTAGTTTTTATCTCAGAATGCCTGAACTGTGTTCCCATAATAAATGACTTATTTCAACAGTTATTATATGACAGTTTTAAAATGATAATTTCATTTTTTTTCAAGAAATTGCCCCCTTGAGGTGAGGCTCTTTTGTTAACATTGCCCCTTTAATATATCACAGTTTAACAACCACTGTATTGGAAAATAATTTGTCTAGGTTAGTTGTTATCCATACTAATTTTTCCACCACTTCTACAACAATAGTGTATTTTAGTCTATTTCCTTATGGAAATTTATTGACGCATTACGAAACCTTGCATTGTCAACACACAATTAACATCACAAGCTTTAATGCCGGTGTTGCGCTAAACGTGATACGGTCCTGGCTCGAATATATCTCAGTAAGTATAACATATTAATACTATATTAATGCATACATTTTTTTATTTATAACACATGTTTAATTGTCTTGTTCATGTTCTTAATACAAATTATATTATTTAGCTTTACGAGGTAATTGTCAATGAATCGAAACTTCCGTTCTGCTCATTTCAGTTTACATTTTATGAACAATGTAGCTATACATAATATTATAATGCAATAATATACAGTGCTAAGATTCGAAATAAACCTCAAACTTATAACTCTAACCCCAAATTTTCCAGGTTTGACAACACGATGCGTCTTGTCGACCTGACTCTGACTTCACTCACGCTGTGGATAACAATCATACAAAAGCTTGATGGAGACCAAATGTTACCAGAAGCAAAACATCAGATGGTTGTGGCCAATGCAAATTTACCACTGTGTAAATTTAATTTATGGGAACAAAGCACATTTTATTTTAACGTTCGTTATCATCAATCAGATCCAATGTTGGTGAAGTTCCGACTCGATATCTCCAACACAGCCGTCGTGCAATTGTCCCGGGCCGACGTGATAAAACCCAACTACTGGTTATGGACTTATTCGTCAGAGGCATGGGAATACCCGTATTTACAATGGAACATTGACTTTGGCGTGCTCTCGTTTTCTCTTCTGGACATTCGAACGTTGGAAATACAGTTTTTAGCACTCCAACCGGTATTAGACGCTAACACAACAGAGTGTAAAGTTATCTTTGGTGAAAACGCATCAATGATTAATGTAGTAAAGGCACTGTCTGAACTTGTTGTTGGTAATCAGACAATAGGCAAAAAACACAGATTTCAGAAAAACTACTTCTGTTATCTAACTGAAATAGATGGAGTTAAAACCAGTTACGCTTATTACGCTGGGTTATATTTTAATTTTCCAACACCCTTTTTTGAATACTCGTGTTGCTCATTTGAATACTTGTTTATTGAAGGCTACTATTCCGAACCGGTTTGCGATATCAGGCATGCCAAATGGACGCTGTGTACCATCGGGCCGTACATTGTGGGAATCATTATACTCCTATACTGCCCGCTATTTTTGTTTGAACTACTGAGCTCTATGTCAACTGACGAGGTCATTCAGTCGTATGACTACGACAGCATCGCCGACATTTCAATACCAACATCGGTCGGTCAGCATGCCGACAGTGACTGGATATACCTTGACGGCAAGCCGCCTCTGACACTGTCAGATCTGCCATCCAGGCTAGTGTCTGGTTTGAAGGAAAAGCATCCAGTTCGCTATTCCCGACTGAGACGTTTTGTTTGCTTGCTTTTAGTTCCAGTTCTTCTTGTTGGTAAAGTGCTGATATACCGACATGGTATTGGTGAAATTAACAGAATATATATTAGCGATCTGGTTGCTAGAGGAACACCATGCGGATTCCTAGGTATACTCGGAAATGATGCTGATGCTCGAAAATCATTTGTACCAGTTCTTGGAGGTCCGTTGGGAATGCTGTGCATATATTTCATTATTGGAGCTTTGCTGGTTGTTATGCCAAGGAGTTTACAACAAATTGTTGAAAACGGAATGCCGACTAAACGACAATGGTCGCCTTTGTTTTTCGGAGTAGACGAAGTACTGCGCATGGCCATGCTTGAACCGGAAACAGAACCCGGGTATCATAGGGCCGCTATGCTGTGTCGAGGTCGATTTTTCATGATTTTCAACGGCGGATTTTGGCGAAGAATTATATTCGCAACCAAACTACGATTTGCCCGGATAACAACAAGCAAATGGCGTGTAGTGCTTGCACTGCCGTTGCTATTGCTTTCTGTTCTTGAAATTAGCCTTTGTGTCGTTTATAACGCTATTCCACTCATTAACGGAGGTGTTATTTTAGTGGCAGGGGCTGTGTTGTCAATTGTAGAACAGAGAAAGTATTATACTTTTTCAAAAGTATTATTTTACAAACCTGTCCTCTGCTTTTCCGTTGTTGTGTGCTCTTTATTATTTACGCTGTTTGCATACACTGTTAGCATGATATTCCTGGAAAGTTTTGTATTTATTTCCCAGATAACAATACTGTGTTTTGTATCAATTGTGGTCTTCCCTTCTTCAAGCTTTGGTAATATTTTCTTTTTTGTTGTTATCATGCACTATCTGTTTAGACTGACCAGAGAATTTGGGAACACTTATGTAGAACTACTTTCAAAGGCCATTGAACGATCTGTTATGTTAGATCAACTAGTTAATCACATTTCAGTTCATGATAGTAATTTGGAAATTGCAAATGTTTTGGTGACGGGTATTAGGAACATCCGTATTAATGGCGTTCTTATTGATATTCCTACTAACATAATGGAGAGACTCTCAGAAACACAATCACAGAGCAGGACACGTCAGAAAGGCAACGTGCACGGCATACCAAGAAATTTGTACGAATACTTGATACAGAAACATCGCCCTATCTATATACACGTGCTTAAGTTTATATTTAACTTCACGATTGTTGTGTTACTGCCGGCTCTGACTCTACATATTCTTCACAGGTTCAACGTTGTATCGGCGTCCGAAAGGTCTGACGTCATGCACGTGGTATTCGTGGTGACCATTGGTGCGTTGCCAAGGGTGTTAGAAGTCATGCTTATGGACGAAAGTGACGTCATCAAGCGTCAGTTGGAGGAGGCAAAGATTGAGAAATCGATTGTGAGATACTGGAGGAGTCAGGCAGTAACTCAATTGGAGAATGTGTCCATAAATAATAGCTCGTGATACATTGTCCTGTCTAAGAAATGAATGATTACAATTTTGCATTACAATTGCGCATTGAAAATGAATATACTTGCGTGTCTACAACAGTATGTTTTCTAGGTAGATACACTTTGCGATTGTTACTAGATTTATAAAGAAAACTACTTACCGAATTTGATAACGGTACACTAGTAATAATCAGGAATATCTGGTCTAACGTAGATTTTATATGTCGCTTTTTGTGTTCTTGGTTGGTGTAGTTTGACACAAATTTACTTCAAATGTAAATATTCTTTTTTATTTCTACGTAAATATTTCGCGGAGATTCAACATAGCCTGCTTTTTCCAGAACTTTCACGCAATTGAAAGCACTATAAAAATGCCTCATTTAAAACTCTGACAAGTTATGTTGTTGATCTGTTGAAACACGTCAGAATCCGTTATATTGTTAAAGTAAACTAGAAAAAGAGCACTAAATGTTGAAATGTGAATCCTCGAAATATTAAAACTTGAAATATACATGTATAATATAGTGCAGTAATTTTATATTACACTATGGCATTCCGGGACAAGCTGGGAAATACGGACATTTTATTTCGGCATGTTTACATCATCCGCATCAGTCATGTCCGTCTTTTCCTGTCTTGTTGTGTGTTTAATTGTGTGGAATAAATATATGTTGATTAAACGCATCTCTTTCCCATTGTTCAATGAAACTTTACGCACTCGACGAATCTCGCGGCCTCTAGGAATAGTATGAGTGATTTGCGAAACGCATATACTTACATGTACATATTTTTTTTTAAAGTATACTTGACCACGTTTTATGCACTACCAATGAGTGCGCTATAATAAATATTGTGTATTCAATTGTAGAATTTCATTTCATTATTCCAAAATGATTTCATTTGTTTATTATATTTATTCAAACGATGCATGTTACCGCTTGCGTCATACTTCTCACAACGGCCACTTCCATAGGAGGATAAATACTAATAAATCAGAAATGTTGTATTCTTGCCTAAATGCTAATAGAGAGTTAAAGTTATAGAAACAAAACGAGAAAACATAAAGTAAAAATAACAACGCAATGATTGTACGATGTCCACATTGTTTTCTTCTACGTGTCCAGCATTTTAAACATTATAACGTGGCATATGCTGGTGCATGGATTTGCTTCGAGCTGGTTGCTGCGTGCGCACGTACACGTGAATACAGTCATTTGCAAGCTACGTATAGCGGCATGTCCAAGCAAAAGCCCTTATAAATAAGACATAATTCTACTGCGTATGCACTTTAAATATTTCATGAAAACTTATACTATGAAAACTATAAACTAGGTTTGATTGCACCGTCTTACTATGTAGGGCAAATGTTATTGTCTGGCAAGTGTACATATGTTACAACATCTAACCACGTCTAGAAGTAATACAATCGGTGGCATTCATGTACTGTTCTATAATATCTGTGAACAAATCGTTGTTGCTAATTTAAATTGTGCCGTTAGGTTATTGACAATTAAGTTATAATTGTTCAATTCAATGTCGTGCGTGTGTCGAGATCTTTTTCTCAGAATACACATAAATATAATAACAAGGAGAGAACAATCACATGACGAAAGATATTAACAAAACATCCACACTCAACAATTTTTACTTGCGCACACCATTTCTATCTGCGTTAACGTCTGAATAGACATTTCCAATGTTTGCCGAAACCGATGTTGAAAACTTAATCCGATAAACAGTATGTAAATCTAGGGATTGTCTCAAACTTTTTGTCAAATTTGACGATGCAATAAAATGTTTGTGTTTCTGTTATGATACAACACGTTGCTGCTTGTTGAAATCTCTATGTATTCAATGATATTCTGCCATCAAGCTGGGTGTTTTACATATGCACGCAGCATGCGCAACAATTCGTCCTTGCTTTGTCTTAAAAAAACGTAAGTTTCTATCATATATTTCAATATGCAATATTTAACAAGATGTTACGTGTAATAAGCATGCAGTTTTCTTGGCTTTACATGTTGTATGCGGAGCACGTGTATGTCGTGCTTTTTGATAAACTAATGTTTATTTATATTTTTGACTTTAAATTTGAAACAAATATCATAAAGTAAAAAAATTGTTATACAATATGTAACATACACTTATATTTTATGTTTTGTTTATTTTCCTTTAACATCGACTTGTAGTTTATTAACTTAAGTATTTTAAATACACAATAAATTGTATACACCAATATTTTGCCGTCGTTCATTTTATCCACACGATAAAACGGTCATCCAGCTTTGTGTTACACGTTATAGATGTGAATTTAGAATTCAACAACGAGCATGTGCGTAGCAGTGTAGTACTATAAATATTTCTGTATTGGTTTCTGATGTTTTAACAAATATATTATAACACACTGATTGTTGTGGACTATATATAGACGTTTTCCCTGCTTTAATTTTTGAAATTATAATGTCCACCACTTGGGAAAGGTCCTACAAAACCTACAACACGTTGATCATTTTATCAATTAACGTCTAATAATAAATAATATAGCAACCTTTCTTGTTCCCTTGTTCCAAAACTAGTTAGCGGGCTATATCAAACGACCAACGTTTCAAGAATGGAATGGTATGCGAGGTCAGTGTAATGATTAGGAACTATTGACATGGACGTAACATCACATTCCATCACATCACTTAAAACGTAAAAATATAGATTTAGAGTTCTTCTAATGTACTTTTGTGTGAAGAAATATATCCAGACATATATCAATTGATGACATCGATTAATTAGACAATATTGAGCGTGTGTTAATCAAACAATACGAGATGTAAGAGTTGTAGGATCCCAATGAAAGTTCACCCCCATTTCATATGATTGAAGCGTTTGTTAAAATTTGAACAGTGTTTTTTAATATAGAACAGCGAGAAACATATAACTTTATTTATTTGTTTTAGTCCCATTTCACATGATTATTAAAAAACAACAAATAGAAAGATAATATTGCTACACCTTTGACTTGAAATAATAATGCTCGTCTCGAGACGACCCGTAAAAACCGTTCTATCGGATTCGGATTCAACATCGGCAAACGTTGGAAATGTCTAATAAGGTTGCCAATAACCTTTTCATCAAGATTCAAATGAGACCGTAAAGTAAGTGCATGCTTTATCCGTAAATGAGACCGTAAAGTAAGTGCATGCTTTATCCGTAAATGAGACCGTAAAGTAAGTGCATGCTTTATCAGCTTTATTGCTGACAATAATTAAGAGACAAAGCGCAGTGAATTGTTGGTCGTTCTTGATAAATGTTTTTTTTTTTTTTTTTTTTTTTGGAGTTGTAGTTTTTGTTTCTATTGGGGAAATCAAGTGTTCAACAAGTGTCTTTCAAAAGATTCTTAGACAATTTTGTAATTCAAATATTGTATCTTTGCTAGACTTGATTATGATAGTTCTTTTTATGCGTCGGGTATTTGAAATAGTCTTATATCTATTAAAACTACGAAAGCAAATATAACACTGTAAATATGAATGATATTTTCATATTGCTTAAATGTGCAATCCATAGATTTTTTAATTTTTTGTCTCTTTAATTCATACAGGATTATTTTTATAATTTAAAGATTAGATTCATGAAGGGGATTCCAACTGCACACATATAATTTGCCCTAGTGCTTGTAGCAGTTGGCACATATGGTGAAGGCGCGTTAGAAGAAACAAGGAGCAGCAACGCCTCAGAGCGCGTAAATAATGATACCTTACCATTGTGCAAATTTAAGGTATGGGATGAAAGCAAGCGCTTTTTTGATATACAGTATCATGAATCTAGTCCAGCGTTCGTCAAATTCCGACTGAGAACCGTCGGGACGTCCGTCGTGGAATCTAGTCATGCCGACGTGATAATGCGACATCACTGGGTTTGGACATACTCAACAGAGAGATCAAACTATCCGTATCTCAGTTAATACATCGACCTTGGTAAAGTCACATTCTCCCTGCTAGATGCACGGACAATAGAAATTAAGGATTTGGGTGTCGAGTAAATACCAGATAAAAGCTCGCATCAGTGTGAATTAATATTTGGCGACAACAGGTCCATGGCTTATGTAGTACAGGCATTATCTGAAGTTGTTGTAAGCAATATGTCGAAGGACGAACGTATGTTTCCAAAACAATTTTTCTGTTATCTGACAAAAATTCCAGGCGTCAATACAAGCACAGAATATCGTGCTGGACTATATTTTAATTTTCTAACTAACTTCTTCCAATACTCCTGCTGTGTATTTGAATATGTATACTCCAACAGAACATATTCAGAACGAAAGTGCAATCAAAAGCAGAATAAATGGACAATGTGTACTACTGGACCGTACTTTGTGGGAATAATAATACTGGTATTCTTTCCCATATTATGGTTTCAATTACTCGGTATAATATCAGAAGCGGAAATTATTCAGTCGTATGACTACGACAGTCTCGTCGAGCTCCCTGTAACATTTTCTCGAGATATACAAAAAGACAAGTGGATATTTCTTGACGGCAATCCACCACTGACACTGTTTGATCTGCCTTTCACACTGGTTTCCGGCTTCAGACACAGTTATCCACTAACACATTTGCAATTGAGGCGATTTATTATTTTTCTTATTGTTCCCGTTTTCCTGTTTGCGAGGGTGTTAATGTATAAATATGGTATTGGTTCAGTGGACGAAATAACAGTAGGTGATCTGGTTGCCAGAGGAACTCCCTTAGGATGACAATGGTCGCCATTATTTTTCGGGATTAACGAAGTATTATGTATGGCCAGGCTTGAACCGGAAACAGAACCCGAATATTAGAGAGCGGCTGCCTGTTTTACAGGAAGCCTTCTTATGCTTTTCAATGGACAGTTTTGGAATATACTTTTCATCGCCCAAAGATTGCGGTTTATGCGGTTCTTGAGAAAAAAAATCATGTTCGTTCCGTTCGTTCTACCATTGGTCATACTGTGTTCTACTGAGATCGTTATTTGCCTCATATATAACGCTACCCCTTTTATAAGCGGTGGCGGTATTTTCATAAAAGGATTCGTGGTACCCATTATAGAACAGAGGAAGTGTTATGCTGGTTCGAGGTTGTTCTCCTCTTAATCTGCTCTTGTGTTAACGGTTGTTATGTGTGACATACAATTTACTTTGTTTTCATATGTTTTTTGTCTGATTTTCCTTCATAACTTCATATTTATATCACAGATAACAATAATGTGTTTTGAAGCTGTTGTAGTTTTTCCTTCTTCCAGTTGTGGCTATATATTTTTCTTTGTAGCAATATTATACTATCTTTTTCTATTTATTCGACAATTTGGGAATGTTTATTTGGAATTGCTTTCAATAGCTGTTGGAAAGTGTGTTATTTTGTATGCCCGTGATCATATTGCAAATCCAAGCAACATGTCTGACAATACCCCTGAAACGTTGGAAAGAATACCCGCAACAAACAACTCTAGAAAAACACTTCAGAAAGGGAGCGTCCACGGATTACTAAGAAATTTGTATGAATACTTGATTCAGAAACATCGCCCTATGTACCTGCAGGTCCTCATATTACTATTAAAATTCACGATCATTATGACTTTGTCAGCTTTGACTCTATATATACTGAATACATTTAACGACAGGTCTGCCGTGATGCACGTGGTTTTCGTGGTAACAGTTGGTGCATTGCCAAGGGTGTTAGAAGTCGTTTTTATTTACTAAAGTGAGACTATTAAGAGACAAGTGGAGGAAACAAAGATAGAAAAGTCGATTGTACGATACTGGAATTGCCAGACAATGTTGGAGATTGAAATCTCGGCATAAATGCGCGTTTTGTTTTGTTTTGTCGGGCAGGTTTGAGATGTACATTTCTTCTCTGAATGATATTGATAAAAATGGAAAGTGTGTAATTTCTTACCGTTTATAACTCTGTAAATAGCTTAGTGCAATTTCTTTATTTCTAGAACGCGAGTGCACAGTGTATTTAAAATACTTAAGTTAATAAACTACAAGTCAATGTTAAAGGAAAATAAACAAAACATAGAATATAAGTGTATGTTACATATTGTATAACAATTCCTTTACTTTATGATACTTGTTGCAAAGTGTGTTAGAAATATGAACAATGTAAATCTTCAGCTGCATCTGAAGACGTGTTTATTGCGGAAGTGAAGTTACAAAGCCACTTATGTAGGAAACAAAGATTGTCTCTGAGATACTGAAGAAGCCGGCCAATTGTTAAGTTAAATATATGACCATAGATAAATTTATTTTACCTTTACAACTGGGACACTGCTATACTGTACAACTGTTCTAGATTGTAATCGACATTTTTGTATTTAACTACAGACTGTTTGCACGCATTATCGAATGTAACGACGTGGTGCTTTTTAGACTATCATGGATACATTTTTGCTATAGAAGTTCTTTCTATTGATAATAATTCATAAACAGCATACTTTGTGTTTGTGTCAACAATATAGCAATATAATGATTAAATTAAATTTTATGTCATTATGCTACGTTGTGTATTTCTTTGCGTACATGTATATAAGTAATTAAACTGTTTATACATCAGGGGCCGTATCCACAAAGGTCCTTAGAAAATTTCTACGTTTTTTACTTAAGTAAGAAAATATTCCTGAGGCAAGATTCTTCCTATAATCTTTATCCACAAAACGCCTAAGGGAAAATGTTAGGAAAGTTTTTTTCTTATGTTGATTTTTCCCTAAGTAAAAAAAAATCGTCTAAGGTAATATTTAAGACCGTTGTCAAGCTCATTTGGAGATTCCCGTGTATAAAAATAGCATTTGTATGACGTCATAACATATATCGCGAGATTTGTAGACGCATCAAAATGGCGGATAATGTTTGCTAAAGATTCGTTGTGATGAGTTGCTTTGATCTTTCTCAACGTATTCATTTCAAACGGAGGAAATATTTGAAACAAATAATGGGGATTACTTCTATTGTATGCATTTGATACTTGTGAATTTAATGAGCATCAAATGACATGTTCTATTTGTAATTCCCACGGACGGCGTTTGATTTGTTTGTGTATCTTAATTAGCACCAAAGTGAAACCGGATGTTTGCACGAGACTACATCTGTCAAAGTTGTCAAAATGGAAACATCTACTAGCAAACGGTCTCCGAATTTCACACAGCAAGAGTGTCTGTTATTGTGTGAAATTATGCAAGAGGTACATCCGGACTTCCGCGATGTACCGCTAACGTTTCACAACGTAGACAAACACAGATTTTCTAGTCGTACGTATCATAACTTATGTTGAACATAGCATAGTTTTCATAAATGTTTTGAGTCAATGTGTGTGTGCCAATGGGATATACGCATAAGTTTGAAATGCCCAATCCATCATGAACAATTATAATAATTGGGCAAGCATCAATGTTGAAAAAATTACATTTTTAAAAATTTAATGTAAATGATTGTTATTTATAAGCACAGTTGTTTGACATTCATGACTTTCCATAGTGTATGCGTTCTCTGTTAATGTATAATGTTCGTACTATATATATGTATATAACTATGTGGTATAACCGATATTGTAGTTGTTTTTTTTTAATAACAGGCATAAACTCATCAAGTACAGTACAAAGGTATTGATCAATTTTTTTGCTAATTTCATTACAAATACTCAATTACATAGTTCGTTGAAATGCCTGCCATTTTTTGCAATGCATTACAATTGTAAATTAAACACATAATCATAAATAAGGATCAACCAGTGACATTTTAATGAAGAAAAAAAAAAAATTCACATTGATGTTTTCAAATTAATTATTTTCATTTTCATTATTTTGTGATTACCAAAATATCACATGATGTATCACAACCAACTGACACGTAATCAATCACAACCAACTGTCACGGAATCAATCACAACCAGCTGTCACGTTATCAATCACAACAAATGACAAGTGATTAATCACAACCAACTGTCACGTGATAAATCGCCACCGACTGTCACGTGATCATTTACAATCAACTGTCACCCGAGCAACTACAGACACCACAGAGTAACCATCAACTCTCACGAAATATATCCCCAAAATACGGCAGTTGATAAATCACTGGAAGTAATACTATCTGTGGCATTTTGGTATTATTCTACAAATTTAGACAAAACAATCTAAAATATTGCGACGACTCGGATAAAAATGAATAAAAATGGCATTTAGCTTATATACTATAACTGCAACGCTGCCGGTGTTGTAAACACAAGCGTGAATGCTTCGCTATATTTAAGTTGTGATGCTATTAGTTCTGTATGTTTCTCATCATGTGTACGCTAAGTTTGAGAATATCGTATTGTACAGACACCCAATACATTTTCTATGTGTCTTTCTTACATATTCCGTCGAATAAGAAACATTTGATTTTGTTGGCGCTCACACAAGTGTAAAATATAATGATGCAAACATAAGCATTTAGTTTGTACATGTATTGTTGTCAATTACCGGAAAATCTGGGTTTTTCCTGGCACTCCGGTTTCCATCATAGCATATTACCACACCCAAATTCAAAAATATTGCAATGAGTAATAAATGTGGCAATTGTCGCTATGAATAAAAAATGGTCATTATTTTGTTGAGTATTGAACAGTAACTTAGGTAGAAGACCTCTGGAAAGGCAAATTTACAATTTCGAAATTCAAATCATCACGTGTGTCAGATAGACTGGTTTTAACTATGCTGTTAGTAATATTAAAATGTAAATACAGGAATGCAGCATCTGAAGCCGATGAACACGCTTTATTGAAGGAAAGGTCTTTAGGGTAAATGTTTTGGATATTTTGTTCGAAGAAATGTTATCTTTGTTAAATATTGCATCAATATTTCTACTAGTTTAATTGAAACATTGAATCAAATTTAAATGTTTATCTTTTGATAAACCTAGCACGAAATCCAGTTCATAACAATATAAAAATAGATCAGCACAACGAGCCAAAACCCTTACACATGAGTCATGATGGCACCTCAGTTTTACCGCACCGTCTTACTGTGTAAGGCCAATGCTATTGCATGGCAAGTGTACATGTGTTACAACATATAATAACGTCTTAAACTATGTAGAGTTCTATAATATCTGTCGACAAACCGCTGTTGCTCATTTAAATTGTGCCGTTAAGTTATAATCGTTCAATTCAATGTCGTGCGCGTGTAGATAATTTTCTCTCAGAATACAAATCAAGGAGTGAACAAATACATTACGGAAGATATTAACAAAACATTTCTATCTGCGTTAACGTCTGAATAAGATCGCCATTAAACTATCTTTTAAGGATCAAGGTGAGGCCGTAAAGTAAGGGCATGGTTTATCAGCTTTATTATCGACAATAATTAAGTAGCAAAGCGCACTGAATTGTTGGTCTTTCTTCATATATGTGTTTTTGTTGCTTTGGGGTTGTTGTTTTTTTCCATTGGAAAAATTAAGTTCAACAAGTGTATTTCAAAGGATTCTTAGACAATTTTGTAATTCAAATATCGTATCTTTGCTAGACTTGATTATCATAGTTTTTTTGCGTCGGGTATTTGCAATAGTCTTATATCTATTAAAACTACGAAAGCAAATTTAACACTGTAAGGATAAATGTTATTGTCATATTGGTAAAATGTGCAATCCATAGATTTCTTAAATTTTCGTTTCTTTTATTCATACAGGATTACATCTATAATTTACAGATTAGACGTCATGACGGGGGTTCGTACTTCACACATATCATTGTCCCTACTGCTCGTAGCAGTTGGCACATATGGTGAAGGCGTGTTGGAAGAAAACACGAGCAGCAACGCCTCAGAGCGCGTAAATAATGATACTTTACCATTGTGCAAATTTAAGGTATGGGATGAAAGCAGGCGCTTTTTTGATATACAGTATCATGAATCTAGTCCAGCGTTCGTCAAATTCCGACTGAGAACCGTCGGGACGTCCGTCGTGGAATCTAGTCATGCCGACGTGATAATGCAACATCACTGGGTTTGGACATTCTCAACAGAGAGATCAAAATATCCGTATCTTAGTTGGAACATCGACTTCGGTATAGTCACATTCTCCCTGCTGGATGCACGGACATTAGAAATCAACTATTTGGGTATCGATTTAATACCAGATAATAGCTCGCGTCAGTGTGAATTAATTTTTGGCGACAACAGGTCCATGTCAAATGTAGCAAAGGCATTATTGGAAGTTGTTACAAGTAACAGGTCGAAGGACGAACTTAGGTTTCCAAAACAATTTTTCTGTTATCTCACAGAAATTCCAGGCGTCAATACAAGCACAGAATATCTTGCTGGACTATATTTTAATTTTCCAACTAATGTCTTCCAATATTCCTGCTGTGTATTTGAATATGTATACTCCAACGGAACATATTCAGAACCAAAGTGCAATCAAAAGCAGAATAAATGGACAATGTGTACTATTGGACCGTACTTTGTGGGAATAATAATACTGGTATTCTTTCCTATATACTGGTTTCAATTACTCGGTATAATATCAGAAGGGGAAACTATTCAGCCGTATGACTACGACAGTCTCGTCGAGGTCCCTGTGACATTATCTCGAGATATACAAGAAGAGGACAAGTGGATATATCTTGACGGCAAACCACCGCTGACACTGTTTGATCTGCCTTCCAGACTGGTATCCGGCTTCAGACACAGTTATCCACTAACACATTCACGACTGAGGCGGTTATTTTTTTTTCTTATTGTTCCCGTTTTGCTGTTTGCGAGGGTGTTAATGTATAAAGACGGTATTGGTTCAGTGAACGAAATAACAGTAGGTGATCTGGTTGCCAGAGGAACTCCCGTAGGATTTCTTTCCCTTCTTGCGACCGCAAAAGATTCTCGGAAAACATTTGTACCAATTCTAGGAGGGCCGGTAGCGGTCCTGTGTATCTACTATGTTCTTGGAATTACTATCGCGGTAATGCCCAGAAGTTTAAAGCAGATTATTGAAAATGGAATGCCGACAAAACGACAATGGTCGCCATTATTTTTCGGGGTGGACGAAGTGTTCCGTATGGCCAGGCTTGAACCGGAAACAGAACCCGGGTATTACAGGGCCGCTGCCTTTTGTAAAGGGAGCCTTCTTATGCTTTTCAACGGACATTTTTGGAATAGACTTTTCTTCGCGCAAAAACTGCGGTTTATGCTGTTATTTAGAAACAAATTGATGTTCGTTCCGTTCGTTGTACCATTGGTCATACTGTGTGCTATAGAGATCGTTATTTGCCTCATGTACAACGCTGCTCCTTTTATAAGCGGTGGCGTTATTTTCATAAAAGGAGCCGTGGTATCCATTATAGAACAAAGAAAGTATTATGCTGGTTCGAGTTTGTTTTCATCCAAATCTGCTCTTGTTCTTATTGTTCTTATCTGCTCCATACAATTTATATTGTTTTCATATGTTATGTGTCTGATTTTCCTTGATAACTTCATATTTATATCACAGATAACAATAATGTGCTTTGTAGCAGTTGTAGTTTTTCCTTCTTCTAGTTTTGGCTATATATTTTTCTTTGTAGCTATCTTGTACTATCTGTTTCGACTTATTCGACAATTTGGAAATGTTTATTTGGAATTGCTTTCAATAGCTGTTGGAAAGTGTATTATTTTGGACTCCTTTGATCATATTGAAGATCGAGGCAACATGTCTGATAATACCGCTGAAACATTGGAAAGAATATCCGTAACAAACAGATCTAGAAAAACACGTCAGAAAGGGAGCGTCCACGGAATACCAAGAAATTTGTATGAATACTTGATTCAGAAACATCGCCCTATATACCTGCAGGTCCTCATATTACTATTAAAATTCACGCTTATTATTACTTTGTCAGCTTTGACTCTATATATGCTGAATACATTTAACGTTTTATCAGCTTCTGATAGGTCTGACGTCATGCACGTGGTCTTCGTGGTAACAGTTGGTGCATTGCCAAGGGTGTTAGAAGTGATTTTTATTGACGAAAGTGAGACTATTAAGAGACAAGTGGAGGAAACAAAGATAGAAAAGTCGATTATACGATACTGGAATTGCCAGACAATGGTGGAGATTGAAATCCTGGCATAAATGCGCGTTATGTTTGTGTCGGGCCGATATGAGCTGAACATTTCTGCTTTGAATGATGGTGATACAAATGGAAAGTGTGTAATTTCTTTCTGTTCATAACTCTGTAACTAGCTTAGTGCAATTTCTTTATTTCTAGAATGCGAGTTTTAGTTTGCAAATATATCGTATATATTCTTATGTGAATCATATTCTAGGGATACCGGGGAAATTGTTCGATCACTTCAAGCAGAAACATCGTCGGTGTATACAGGTCCATAAATTGATATTTCATTTCGTCTTTATCATAATGTTGTTTACTGAGTCCGTAAACTCTTGGGAAATTTGACATGGTTTCGAAATAAGAGAGGTCCGACGTCAGCTTAGTGTGATCAATCACAACCATCTGCCACGTGATAAATTGCAACCAACTGCCACGTTATAAATTACAACCAACTGTTACGCGATCAATCACAAACAACATTATTTTATGTGCCTTGCAACTTGTGCAATAAAATGTACTGAAATCTTTCTGTTTAACATCTTGATGTTGTGTGAATAAAAATATTCTACCATTCCGAGACTTATTTCAGATATATCATCCAGTAGAACTGAAATCCATGCTAATCTAGAATGGATATTAAAGGGGTGTATTAAGATTTCATATATTTTTTTCCCAGATATACCTGCCAGTAGAACTGAAACCATTGCACATCTAGAATGGACATTAAACGGGGGTAGTAAGACTAAATATGTCGGTAAAATGTCGACTTGATCCACGGCAAATAATTTCAGCCTAAGTCGGGTCGAAGTCGCGCCGTGTTGAAAAAATCAAAGCGGGCGATTGTAAACGACATCGGCCGGATGTTCTTCCCAGCAATGGCCAGATACACGCCTGATGTGTGCATCCTGGCTGGGACGTAATGTTAATGCGTGTTCACGTTCAAGTTATTATGAGCGTTACGTTTAATTTAATAATTAGCCGTATGCATTCTATATAGTGCTACGGCGTGTGTACGCAACACACATTTGGAATTATAATAGGCAAGTATTGACAAAGTTGTATCGTACTGCATTTTGGCTTTATGCAAAATGTATTGCCTGAAAAGTGAAAAAAAAATGTTACGAGATCGAATGACGTATGGAAGTAATAATATACATGGCATTTTGGTATTATTCAACAAATTTAGACAATACAGTCTAATATTGCAACGCCTCGTTGTTAATTTTTAAATGTGCCGTGAGCTTTTATGGAACTTAGCCATAGACGTCTGGGGTCGTGAGATTGTATAAATTATCACACTAACTAAACAGTCATATAACGAAAGTTATTCAAAACATATCTATAATTGACAATTTTACTTTCGATGAACAAATGAGCCTGCCTCAAGGACTAAATCCGGTCGCACACAATCTAATTAGAGCAGTATAAGGATAAGACCGTTAACTCAGTACTTCGTTTTGAATTTCAAGTTTACAAGAGCTACAAAGAAGCTTGAACCGGATTGAGTCATAAGAGCAACGTGAGGTCCATTAGGCCAAATGTGAGCAAACTGAAGTCGACATTCTAGTATGCATGACCTGATATGGATGTTTACATAAGTAGACGATGTACTATGTGCAAGTCTAAATAAACTATATTTTCTGTTCTATATAACAAACGTTGCGTTGTATTATTATTGTTCTGTCATGCTTATTGAGAACAAATGTGTTTAAAATACAATTTAATTTATATATTTATTGTATTTCCCCCTACAACTGGGTAGATTTTTCCAAAAATATCCGAGAAACTAAACATAAACAACACGCTGTGTTCGATAAACACACATGCCCGTTTGAATTATAATGGTGGTCCTTATTAGGTCAATGTCAAGATCAAAGTGAGTTTGGGTGATATCATGGGTGGATTGGGAATGGTCATGAGCTACACCTGTGTTAGTATCCAAGTGTTGTGGTTAGCGGTGTTGGTGCTAGACGAAACGGTAAACTCAAGTTAACCTAGAAATAGCCCATTTGAATTGGTCTACGTTCAAATAATGTCAAGACCAAGGTCAAAGTGAGCTTGTGTGATATGGGTGGATTGGAAATTGTCATAAGCAATACTGTGTAAGTATCTAAGTGTTCTAGTAAGCGGTGTTGGTGTTAGACGAAACGGTAAAATCCAGTTAACCACGTACGGACGAAACTACACACGGACGGATAGTCCAATCACTATATACCCTCCCCCCCCGCATCAAGATACCGAGGACATAAAATCTCTGGCCTAAAGTATTCTGATTGAAATTAAAGGCTGTTGTATCGAATGAAGTTATTAATAGTCCAGGGTTGTTCTAGGTATACTCTGTATATGCCCATATTTAATATGAAAGCATTGCATTTTCCTCAATATATTTGCCATTTATTAAGACAGTTTTATAGTTTGAGATTAATATATCAAGAACTTTTGAATATATATATACATGAAACAATCTTGTGCCCACCATTTATAATAGGTAATGGTCTCCGGAGAAATGCCTCGGTTATTGTCATTTTACATACAGGTGAAGATTCATTTTGTTTAGTAATCGACGCTTATTTAAAAGTTGTTACTTAAAATTATTTCTTTATTTTTAGTAACAATAGGGTTATTAAGTACAGAAACAATACAATAGACTCTCACGGAATATTATTTACCTGATTTTTCATGACATTTTGTTCCTTATTCGTGTCCTCAAATGTATTTTTAGAACCATTTTTGACGGTTTTGCAGCCAGGACGTATTTTCACAAATTTGAATCTTATAAATATTTGCCAAGTGAAACTCCAGCTGCATCAACAGGAGAGAACTGTTATCATCAGCTGAAGGTCCTTTACTTAAATATAAACAAAGCGAAACTCAAGTTGCGATAGCAGGAGAGAACTCTTCTTAGCAGCCCGAGGTCCTTTATTTATAGCTAGTGACAAATTGCCAAAAAATTACACAGCACATCACAAAAACACATTACTAAGACAAAACACACATAAATAAAACTGGGGTCACCGCCTTGGAACGGTCAATGCAAAGCATTGGGGGTTTAAACAAGGCAAGTTACCGGTTTATGGGCGCCCAAACCTCACACTTGGTCCATAATTATTCATGATACATGCAAATGTAAAAAAGATTAATCTCATAGCAAAACATTTCAAATTAAATAGTAATAAAAGAAAACATTTCATTCAATTTAATTACAATTTAATTTCTCGATGGTTGATTGTAACAATAGCAAAAGAATAGAAATTTTCTGATGCACGGTGAAATGGAATTTAACCAAGTATGAACTACACTTCTTCTTGTTAAAAATATTTCAATACATAGCATCATATACTATTGATTGGGTAGTTCCGGGTCACTAACGACTAAATTAGTGTTTTCATTTTAAATGTACTTACAAGTACGTAAACCTAAATATACTTTGAAAGACAGATATATCAGCATCAATATCCATGTTTGAAACATTTGGAAGCAATAAATATTTTTGTTAAATACTGTGCTGAACTGTATGCACTGATTGCAAGGTTCCAAATCAAGTGTTCCGGGTCATTTGATATTTCTACTATAGTTTCCTTAAAATATTTGTTGTATAACCATTTTTTAACAGTCAAACTGACTAATTGGTTGTCACACAACACCGCAAGGAAAATGTTTTCATTTCTGGAACCGGACATCATATAAATCACAATATAATAGTTAGGGCGTATTGGATATTTTCTCACGTTTGCCATCTTATTTATATATTTCATTTAGGATGTGGGCAAATATATGAACAGCCACAAAGACTTATTAAGATATAGAGTTCACGGCCATTCAGGTGTTGGAATGCAACAAAAACCATTTTATAATTTATCAACGTTGGTTTATGCCTCTGACTAGTTATTAAATGTAAAAATACCAGCTAAAAGTACAAGAACAAAATCCGCGACATATAAGAAAGCTGTACATTAACCGAAATGCGATTAACAATCTAAAGCTCATTCACCGTACGCAATGTGGTAATCGTACATAGAGTCTAAACAGATATGAATTACCAGTAACAACCAGATCAACAATTTGATAACAATCACAAGCATATTGATAAATTGGCCATCTAAGAATATAAGATTAACAAAACACATATTGATAGTGTAAGATATTATGAGATACGATACAGCACCGTTGCAATGGTATCCTCAACGATCTGAAACACATATACGTACAGTGCAGCACATGATGATGAGTCAAATTTAAACATACAGCTGAAATGGTACCCTAGACTAGTATGTGAAGGGCAATAGATCATTGTAAACAAAAGAATAAACAGCATTCTAAATATGGACCTCCCAGTACCTGCTTCTAATAAAAGACAGTACTAGTTTTAACCAGTCTTTTGAATTAGGGATGGCAACGAATACCGAAAATGATATTCGAATATTCGATTGATGAAAAAAATCGCATATTTGATAATCGGAGGCAATACAGCTGAACTGATGGAAATGTACTACTAAAATGACGTAATTGTGTGGTTTATATAGCCACCACCGACGCACGATGAGAAAAATGCGGCAAATACACGGACTTTAATCTACATATTACAACTATATTGCGATTTTTCAATTTCATTTAACGGGAAAGACTTCAAACCATTTATTTAGCACAGGCAAATCTTAGCTGACAACTTCGCAGTCTGTTTCCACGACATAACTAAGAAGGTGTCATGTTGTTCCAGAGAACATGTGCACATGTACGCAATAACACCAATTAGCACCTCAAACACGCTTTAATCGCCTATTTCCCATATAAGTGACTTGTGAACTGATAAAGGACCGTGGTCGATATAATAGGACTAGCAATAACAACACAATGTCGTTTACATAACAATAGAGTGATAAGTAGATTTTGACACATATCCTAGAGAAGCTGAGGTGACAAGAAAACGCTATATCTTTAGGGACTGAAATTGACAAATACTGTATTTAATATATGTTTATTATAATTAAATTAATAAACAGGTAAGTATTCGAATACTTAAATATTAATCGAATATTTTCATGATTCGAATATTCCCTATTTTGAATATATATTATAATACATACATATACTATATCTTGCATACATAGATCAACTGTAATAATGATATTAATGAGATAAATTATCTGAACACAACAAGACATTGTAGGGACTTCTTGCTTCGCCCCATGGCGTATACCAGCCTTCAGTCTGAAATACCACGGAAAGCTATTATACTATTTTAAATTTGCAGAAGGGTACATCAAACCTATCAGATGCATACCTATAATATCCCCTTATTTGTATAACAAATAATACCTATTGGTCAATAAATAATTGTCATACATTGTGCATGAGTTAACTGACCCAACCAACCCATGCAGAAATTCCATAAAGCATGTATATTACAAATGTATTGACATATCCCCCTTAAACAATGAAGACCGTTCAAGTGACCCGGAACACCCCAATACACATATATTGATATTACTGTTGTTTTTTCCAGTAATATGGCAAGCATGGTTTTCCTATGTATAAAGTACAAAGAATATATATTTATATACCAATTGATACATACATGTGAGCATTTACCGGATATTTTCGATGTTTAATAAACCGTACCCTTCTTTCTGCAATCGGTGTTCAGGTATATTTTTCTACCCCGTTTCTGTTCACTTATCAGCATACAGAGTTGAAACTTGATTTGTTGCAAATGTATTGATGTTCAAACACCAGTTAATGAAATCAAAATGGGAGGATTGCAATTATTTTCAGAACCATTAATCTTAAAGTAACCCGAAACTTCGTCTTGCAATACAGGAAGAAACAGTAATGCTAATTGTATAAGGCCAGATTTATTAGCTTGGCGAATAACCTTTCAGGAAATCCATTTATCATCTGGGTCATTATACGAAGTTATATAATTCAAACATACTGTCGTGGTCATACGATTCAATATCTTAGCAATTTTTCACTTGCAATCTTTACTTTTAATCACAAAAATATGTGGTCTAATATGTGTGTTTAATTAATTAATATCGACACATCATACAATGTTTATGCTCTGTGCTTGATATAATAAAATAAATGGCATATGCGAACATACCAATTTGACAAAAACAGTGTGTACACGATGTATTGTATCAACATGAATTGAATGGGTATTATACTCTTAGGTGATCGACGTAGGCTCAACGTAGGTAGTGAAATCTAACCATGAAAACTTGAGGTGATGTTTAAAATAAACTCATTCGCGCAGTTGCTAGACGATACATGCTCCCTGTCAGTCAAACACACACGTGGGCTGAAATTTGATATCTTTTATTTCTCTTTAACAAAAGTCCTCTAGTTAACCAATAACCTAATTTCTGCATGTATTGGATTTCGAACCCGTGTCGCATGTAGGTAAGAAGGCAACCAGTACTCACGTTAAAAGGTGCTCTAGTACATTGAAATGTTCTTCTATGGATGACAGTTTCTATCGAAAAGTGTTTTTCGGAGTAGACGAAGTATTGCGCATGGCCATGCTTGAACAGGAAACAGAACCCGGATATTACAGGGCACCGATGTTATGTCGAGGAAGGCTGTTATGTTGTTTAATGGCAGATTCTGGCACAGAGTAATTTTCATTCAGAGGAGGCGCTGATGACATGTGTAATTCCTTTGGTATGTCTATGTTCATTGGAAACCGTTCTCTGCCTCATGTTTAACGTGGTCCCGTTCATAAACGGAGGTGTAATTGTAGTTAAAGGAGCCGTTTTGTCAATAATAGAACAGAGAAGGTATTATATAAGGTCGAGAGCGCTATTTCAAACTTTCAAAAACCTGTCCTCTGCTTTACGGTTGCCTTTTGCCCTTTACTGTTTGCACTGTTCGCATACACTGTAAGCATGATCTTCCTGGAAAGTTTTCGATTCATCTCACAGATAACAATACTGTGTTGTGTAGCAGTAATTGTCTTTCCTACCACAAGTGGCTATCTTGTATTATCTCTTCCGACTAACATGCAGATTCGGGAATGTATATCTCGAGCTTCTTTTGACTGCCGTTGAAAAATCGGGTAATCTGGACGAACAAGTGAATAACTTGCAAGTGCATGATTGTTCTTAGGAGGTTTCGAATGTTTTAACGAGCTTCAGAAAGGTCTTTTTTTAACGGTTTCGTCATAGACGTGCCTCGTAACACGCTGGAAAGAATGACTGGAACGCGCCAGGCTGTTAAAATACGTACAAGAGGCAACATGATCGGGATTCCGTTGAACTTGTTCGAATACTTGATTCAGAAACATCGTCCGGTGCATATGGATGAACTTAAACTGATATTCCAATTCACTCTTATCATTACGTTATCGGCGCTTACGCTCTACATTCTTGGCCAGTTCGACGCGGTCTCGGAATCAGAGAGGTCTGATGTAATGCATATGGTGTTCGTCTTAACAATTGGCGCGCTGCCAAGGGTGTTAGAAGCCGTGTTTTTGAACGGAAGTGAGGTCATACAACGTCAGATGGAGGGAGCAAAGATAGCGAAGTCTATTGTGAGATACTGGAGGAGTCAGTCGGTTTTAGAGTTACGAATATGGTCATAAAAAAATATTTGTATAAATTTGGCTTTAAGTACATGATACGACTATTCTTGACTGTAATCGACAATTAACGTGTATGTTTTTACTTCAGACTTGTTGTCGGCATAATTAAATGCAATTGTGTTTGTTATTTGTTTCATGGATACCGATCATGCTATTAGCATTAGTATTATTTTTGTTATATTAGTACGCTCTATTGCATATAGTTCATAAAAACCTTGCATGAACTTTGGTTTTATGTCAGTATTAAGCAATATACTTTAACGGATAGTAAAATGGTATTATGCTGTCGTGGTGTATATTTTCTTGGTCTACGTGTATATAACAAATTAAAGGTGTATACACAAAAATTACACATTTAGCATCAAATATATAAAGTATGTATCATAATTGTTTGAAGTATTGATTGTCACAAATACAATAACAAAAAATGTTACTTAATGAGACACCAACAAATGCTACGTAACCGTAATCAACAACTATCACATGATCATAAGCTACAACTCTCACTTGGTCATAAACAACAACTGTCACATGATCATATCCAAAAACTGTCACTTGGTCGTAACCAACAACTGTCCCTAGGGCATAACCAATAGCACCTGTCACATTAATTGCCACGTGATCACAATCAACAACTGTCACGAGGTTATAACCAACAACTGTAACTTCGTCGTATCCAACAACTTGGTCAAAACCAACAGCTTTCACTTGGACATATCCAACCACTGCCCCTTGGTCATAACCAAATCCTGTCACTCGGTCATAACCAACACCTCGTCATATCCAACAAATGACACTTAGTCATATTCAACAACTGTCACTTGGTTATAACCAACAACTGACCATTGAACATATCCAACAATTCTCCCTTGGTCATAAACAACACCTGTCACTTGGTCATAACCACCAATGTTCACGGGGTCATATCCAACAATTGTCACTTGCTCATAACCAACAACTGTCACTTCGCCATATCCAACAACTAACACTTGGTCATATCTTGGTCAAATGTCACTTGATCATAACCAGTAATTGCCATCTGATGTATCACCAACAACTGGCACGTGACCATAACCAGCAACTGTCACTTGGTGGGTCATAACCAACAAATGTTACGTGATCTATCACCAACAACTCTCACGTGTTCATAACCAACAACTGTCACGTGACCATAACCAACAACTGTCACGTGACCATAACCAACAACTGTCACGTGACCATAACCAACAACTGTCACTGATCTGTCACTAACAACATTCACGTGATCTATCACCAACAACTCTCACGTGTCCATAACCAACAACTGTCACGTGACCATAACCAACAACTGTCACGTGACCATAACCAACAACTTTCACTGATCTGTCTCTAACAACATTCACGTGACCATAACCAACAACTGTCACGTGATCATAACCAAGAACTGTTTACTGCATCAAAAACTTTAAAAAAAAAAGCAATTTGTATTCTTCTAGACGTTTCTTATGGTTTGTGAATTCTGATCGGCTGGCTCATAGCAGGTATCTTAAGAAGCCCAAACAGTTGCACTGTTTCTTATATCATAGGCCGGTTGTTTTTTAAGAGCATTGAATAAATTTAAGGCATGGCCTGATTGACCCGCCTAATTGCTTTGTAACTGTAAGGCCATTTGACCAACCAAACTGTCTGTCGGCAGGAGTTTTTACTACTTGAAATAGTATTTAATCATAACATGAGTACAGAAACTTTCTTAAAAATAAAATTGAACTTGTTGATATTTTGTTTTGTTGCAATTTTGTCATCAAATATATTTGTCAAAACTTCTGGTGGAAGTTGTACAAAATTTTGATATGTGCTGTGTTTAGAAGTTAGGTTAATGTAATGTTCAGAAAACTGTAAGGTTGGCTAAATCCACCAGAACGAAGGTGTCTGTGATGCAACAGCAAAAACTATATTTGTTTTATTTGTTTTTATAGAAGTAGTCCAGATGCCAGCCAGTGAATGTACATATGCATAACCTAACTTTGGAGTACACACACAATGTTTTGGTATCAAAATGTTCCGGAATATCTCCTCTCTCAGAATCTGTTGTATGACACTTTGTCACCCTTGGGCATTTTTAAATAATGCAAGATGGCCGCCAAGATAGCCGCCCACAATTAGAAATCGGTCTATGGGTATGTATATAATCTTAATAGTTATTTCCCATACTCTAAACCATACACATTGATAGTATGTGTGTTTTTTTATGCATTTGTATTCTCAAAACTTTTGATATGCAGGTTTTAAATCCAAAATGGCCGCCAAAATGGCCTCCAAAATGGCCGCCAAATATAAAAAAAATGTATTTTTAATTGTTTTCACGGCGATTAATTGACAACTTGTATTACATTTGCATGTAAGTTGTAGTTTAACTAATAGTGTGTGTGTTAATAATGTATTTGTGTTCTTAAACGTATTTATAGGCAGGTTTTAAATCTAAAATGGCCTCCAAAATGGCCGCCAAAGTATAAAAAATGTATTTTTAACTGTTTTAACAGTGATAAACTGAAGAATTGTATTTTATTTGCATGTAATTTGTATTTTTAACTAATTGTATGAATTTTATTAATGTATTTGTATTCTTGAAAGAATTTATAGGCAGGTTTCAAATTCAAAATGGCCGCCACAATGGCCTCCAACATGGCCGCCAAAGTAGAATGAATGTATGTTTCAATTGTTTCAACGGTGATAAATTGGACAATTGTATTTTATTTGCAATTAAGTTGTATTTTTACTAATGGTATGTGTGTTATCGATGTATTTGTATCCGTGCAAGTATTTATAGGCAGGTTTTTAATCCAAAATGGCTTCCAAAATGGCCTCCAAAGTATGAAAAATTTATTTTTAACTGTTTCAATGGTGATTACTTGGACAATTGTATTTTATTTGCATGCAAATTGTATTTTAACTTATTGTGACTATTATAAACTTATTTTGCAACTTAACTTTGCAATTATAGTATTCAAAATTACAAGAATATACTTGTAGAGATGTAAAATGGTGTTATTTGAATACAGTACAAGATAATGAAGCCTTTTATTTTTTTTAATAATGTATATAATTATTGACTAAATTCGCACATATTCTCAATTCATATTTTTATTTTTATAATACTGTTAATGTTTTGAATCATTACACAATATTAACTATACAGTTTCTATTTATAATCAGGTAATAATATAAATTTGTGTTTGTGAACTATTATGTTAAACATTTTGTGTCACATCCAGATTTGTAATAATTCAATGCCTCTTGTGTACACCTGTTTTCTCAATTACAGGTTTTATTACATTTACACAAATGTGTATGTCAGATTTGCATTGTTGCACCGACATCTATTTGTTACACACGGGGTTTTATATGTACAGCTACAGCTAACAAGTTTAATGACGCATGGTGGAGCTGGTGTTTTGTTGTATTATACTGTTAGAGGATCGAGTTCCTTTGATGGTTTGTCTTATCTCCATCCAAACAGCTCAACATTAAAGTTTGGTGGATTGGGATCAAGCGACAATCTCCATAACCATGTCTGAAAGTGGTTCCGCTTGGCATTTTCACAAACTGACTCTGAAAACGGTGGGAGTATCCGAGGTTTTGGCATCTTCCTCATTGCTCTTCAGCCAATGTTCGTCTTCAAAAGTCCGTAAATTAGGGATGTCAACGCATATCCGGATATCCGAATATGTTAATATCCGGATAACAAATAAGTATCCGAATATTCGTATAAAAGTTGTGAAAATTACATTTTCCTCGATGTTCTAGTAGTCATACAAACGCCCTTGCTGTATTATGTATAAAGTATAAAGATAAACATAACAGAGCTTTAGGCCACTTTGCACTTTACAGGTCTCCCCCTCGTACTGCGGACGTGTCATAAACACATCTCTCGGTTGGTACACTATTATCACAAAACAACAGGTAAACGGTAAAACTTATAAGACTGTCTTGTCTGATCAGTTTGCTTTCAATTATTACTAGCATATAGCAGTAAGCCTTCTGTTTGCGCAAATTATAAGTTTGATTGGGGGTATTTAAATTGAAATGCATAACAAAAATTGCACGCGACACAAAACAAACATAACACTTAATTCACTAACAAAATCGAATAGTTTATGTTGCATGTCCTTTTTTGGATAATTTAAAACTGTTTTGTTTCCTAAAGGTATCGTTTTTTATGTGTCTAGATGTGCATTGAAATATGCAACTTTAACAAGCGCCAGATTCTAGCCTATATTGCCAATCTTTATGTTTATCTGGATAGTATCCGGATATTACATACGAATATCCGGATACCAATTATGGTATCTGTTGACATCCCTAATTTAAATTACATCGACTGTCATGGCTAACGGTATTTTTTTGGTAATTTTGAATACCATTATTGAAAAGTCAAGTTGTAAAATAAGTTTATAAGAGTCAAAATAAGTTAAAATACAACTTACATGCAATTTAAATACAATCGTCCGATTTCAGCATTGAAACAGATAAAAACATACTGTTTGTTAACATACAACTTACATGCAAATGAAATACAATTGTCCAATTTAGGACCGTTGAAACGGTTAAAAATATTTTTTTCATACTTTGGTGACCATTTTGGATGTAAAGCCTGCCTATAAATACTTTTAAGAATACAAATATATTAATAATACACATAATATCAGTTAAAATATAACTAACATGCAAATGAATTACAATTGTCCAGTTTAGCACCGTTGAAACAGTTAAAAATACATTTATCACGATTTTGGCTACAATTTTGGCAGCCATTTTGGATTAAAAACCTGCCTATACATACTTTTGAGAATGCAAATACATTAATAACACACATACTATTAGTTAAAATACAACTTACAAGCAAATAAAATGCAATTGTCCAATGTATTACCATTAAAAAACTTAAAAACAGTTAAAACTACCTTTTTCCTACTTTGGCGGCCATTTTTGAGGCCATTTTGGCGGACATTTTGGATTTAAAACCTGCCCATAATTACTTTTAAGAATACAAATACATTAATAACACACATACTATTAGTTAAAATACAACTTTAATGCAAATACAATGCAATAGTCCAATTTATTACCATAAAAACAGTTAAAAATATATTTTTCATACTTTGGCGGCCATTTTGGAGGCCATTTATACAAACCCATAGACCGATTTATAATTGTAGGCGGCCATCTTGGCGGCCATCTTGGATTATTTCAAAATGCCCAAAGGTGACAAAGTGTCATACAACAGATTCTAAGCGAGGACATCTTCCTGAACATTTTGATACCAAAACAATTTGTGTGTACTCCAAAGTTAGGTTACCCCCTCTGGCATCTGGACTAAAGCAAGTGTTTTATCTTGCATATGAAGGCTTTGCGCCAGGAAAAGGGGCCCACCCAGCTATAAGCTTCCTCCGCCATCACCTTAAAAATACTATGGTCTTGGTGAGAGGTATGCTCAATTCTACTTCAACAACTGTGATGGACATAATACACATGATACTGTCCTGGTCTATGCTGTTTGGAGAAAATTGACTGGTAAGTATTATGCCTTAAAATGCTTATAGTTATACATAATTCATATATCATTCACATGTTATTTTCTTCACTGGGATGATTTAATTTATTACAATGGAAAATGTGCACATTTTCCATATTGTTTAAAAAACAGTCCCAAAGCCTAATGTATTTAACAGAATATCTTCATTTGTTGGATACTTAAAATTGCTATCTCAAATTTATATTTTGAAACAATACACTAGGGGATCGAGTACTCCTTAATGCTGGCAGGCCACACCAATTTATCAAGTGACTGGAATTGTTGGCTGTGGGGAAACACATAGCGACATATGGATGCTGTAACCATGCAGGTATTATGAACTATGAACCGAGTATTATTCCACATGATATAAGATGATCATGTCACCAAACTACAGAAACCATACCGAGACCCTTCGAAATGAATCTGATGATAAACCATAAGAAATCCCTACTATATGTACATAAAAAAAACAACACACATCTATTAAGCACTTGATAGTTAATGAATGACATTACATTATATTATATTAAGTTTAAATTTAGGACCTATTATTACAAACAATCATGAGGGATTATTGTTTACAAAAGAATACTTGTACTGTATTATTTATACAGGACACAGCCACAACAGTCATGAAGTCGTGCCGGTATGACCATAATATGCCACATCTGGTTTCTTCATTAGAATGTAGATGCACCTCCAGTTGAAAGCTTACTGATGGTCCCGAGGTTAAAGTAAAACGTGGGGAGGTCAGGTGTCAACCTGCAGACTGATGCAATGGCGAACCAAATATTTGGACCAGGTTTCATCGTATGTCTTCAGAAAGGCAGTGGTATCTCCATGATGAAATCTGACAGCTTTGTCGTACAACTGTTGTTAACCTGCTAATTAACTCTAGTTCCTAAATGGGATCATCAAAGACAAAAATGAACGTGTTGAATGTTTGTTTTAATGTGTATACATTCAATAATGTTTTATCATAACTGGACAAAAGAAATGCGTTTTTCCATAACTGTTAAACTTAACAAAAGCTCTAAAATTCGTTTTAAGTTGGCCAGGGCATTCACAAAGCTCTATAGGGAAAACCTAAAGTTTTTTTTAAGTCACAAAATTCTTTACGTCTATGGAGGTTTCATGAAGAAGTATTTTTATATTTAAATGTTTTAAACTAGTAAAACGTGCTTAGGTGTTTAGTATTTTGCGATTATGTAAACATAAATAATTAACACATGTATAACACATAGGTACCATTAAAAATTTCCCATTAGGACATTTTTGAATACTGGCCCAGTACATGTACCAGGACCCATATCCACAAAGCTCCTTAGGGAAAACTTAAGCAAATTTCTTAACTTAATAAAATTCCTTAAGTCTGTGGCTATTTCATGTACAGGTCTTTTTACATTAACACGTTTTAAACTAGTACATATTGTTTATATGTTTCATATTTTACCCTTGAGTAAACATGAATCATTGGATTTTGCATAGAAAAATTCATCAGAAATTTTAACTTAAATTCAACTTAAGCTAAGTTTTTTCTTAGGAGCTTTGTGAATACCGGCCCGGTATCTTATTATACTCAATTACACGTATCTTCTTTTCATGTGGACAAAACCTAAGTATTCTAAAATTGGATAAGTTTTAGATGTTGTTTGTAACGATGAAGAATTATTTACCTTGTTTTCTTACAAACTAAAATGTTTAAGTATTATGTTATGTTAGGTAATTGTTCTAGTGTTGTCAAGTTTGAATAAATGATACTAGTAACTTTTTGTTTGATTTTTTTACCTACCGTTTAAGGATGTAAGTAACACAATTATATTGTTAATTTTGTTCATTTGTTTAATATTCAATAAAACAATACTAGTGTGCGTGCTAAAACTATACAGGTTGTTTTTATAAACACATGCGACATTCATTACTTAAATAATTTTTGCATGTCCCATTTGCATCTAAAATGCTGTTGCTATGGAGGCAGTTACTGTCTTCATTAATGTGTGCATTCGATGAAATGAATCTATTTTGCATCAGCTGTAGTGTGCATATTAAAAAAGAAGTATATTGGCCGATAGAAACAAATATTATGGATATCATATAAGTAACACAGTTTATTATTCTTAAACATACATACATGTAAATTGATTCCAACAGGTTTGTAAAGATATTTCATGGCAGTGCAATTATCACAAAAATGTACTTTTATAAGCTTCTAATTAAGATGCTAATGTGCAAATACAATGTGTTCACCAAGAGTTTGGTAAAATAATTGAAATTGGTAATGTGCACTCAGTTTTTAATCTAAATAACTAATTAGCTAATTTGGTTACCATGGAAACTGTGTTTTGAAACATTTTTTTGTAACAATGTGAGGACAAAATGAAAAATAATTATTTATACAACTGTAGTTCACTCTTTGATAATAGTGTTGTTATTGTGAATTGTTTGTATATAAATATAAGTAATATAAAGTGTACTTTTTTTTATTATTTTTACACAAAATATGACATTTTGTATTATACGGTAGTATTACGTTTCTGGCAATATCTCAAAAAATAAAAATGACAGAAGCATAATTTTTTTTCAGTGTTTTATTTCTTTAAGATAGTACTAAATGAACATGTAAAAAACTGAAAATATTATTTTTCATCCATAGGACCCATTTTTGCAGCACAGATTACATATACAAAACGAACACCATGCTCTGTTTGATTGTAATTTATACTATTCACAATAATTCTTCCGCGTATCCTATGTTCCAGTTTAAGTATGGGATATCTAGGGCAATTTGCTGATAAAAATAATCACCGTAATACGTACAAGTCTGATATATTTTGTTCTACTATCTTCACATATTTTTATTTTTAACGAATTGTTTTTGTTTTCGAAAAGTGTTATAACACGTAAACAAGCACCGCGGTGATTAGTGGGTATACTAAATATGGTATTGTAAGCTTATTTTTCATAAAGTGTATACTTGACGCTGTGTCGATTCATCGTTACAAATTCAAGTTTGTACTTTATAAGGCCGTAAATAATATAAATTATTTCCCTCCCGTGACCCATGCTGATTAAGGGTGGGTGGGTAGGTAGGTAGGAAAAATAATGTTGTTGTTTTTTTATAGTTTTTATATTTAAAATTAAAGCATAGTGTACTATGAATTTTCATAGTTGACAACGAATAGATTCATAATTACCACTACCTTCAAACAACAACAAAAAGTGTTGAAAGGAAAACTCATACCTATTATGAAATCTGACAGATTCGATCGGACGTACCCAACATTGTGAGGAAAATAATATAAAATATTTTTAACTTAGTTCAAAAAATATTTTGGTAGAGATAACCTTTACGGGTAGGTAGCGGGAGGAGAAACAAACAATAGTTAATTTTAGGCCAAACAATTTTGTAAACAATGTTATTCCCCGCTCACCGATCAGTGTAGCTTACCTCCATTAACATATACTTTACCTCGTTTTATATACTATACCAAACGATGTGTTTCTTTCGCAAAGCTATATCGATTTCGTGGTTGATTCTCTATAAGTGTAATTTTGAACCAGAGTGGCGGTTATTGTTCCATATGAATTTGTAAAATTAACAAGTAATCCATCTCAAAATAGCACACATCGCTAGACTTTCTGTATACTGCGATAATATTGCGACAGTTACCCGCTTATTTATGTCGTCATACAACTGCGTCTATGGTTAAGACTCATTATTAGGTAGTCCACAGTTTGACAATCTGGATCAGGTCGATACAAGTATGTCCAGATAAGATTTCGCAACTATAAAACGCATATAAAAGTTTTTGTTTTTGCAGGGTTTGTTGTTGTGTTTAGTTGTTGATTTGTTTTCAAACGCGTTCGAAAAACACTCGTTCAATATACTGTTCGTCAATGATAAATTGGTAATCAGTAAGTGTTTCTGTCCTTCAATAGCGTTCTTATTCGGTCCTATTATCCAGCCTTATGACTATGAGAGTCTTGTCGAGGTCTTTGTGCCATTATCTCGAGATATACAAGAGGAAACCGACTGGATATACTTTCACGGCAAACCACCACTGACACTATCAAGTCCTCCGGATTAGTATCCGGCTTCAGAAACAGTCATCCATTCATTTATTCGCGAATAAAGCGATTGGTGTGTTTGTTAATTATTCCAGGTTTTCTCTTTGCAAAGCTGTTAATGTATAAAGACGGTATTGGTTCAGTGAATAAAGTAACAGTAGGTGATTTGGTTGCCAGAGGAACTCCCTTAGGATTCCTGTCCCTACCTGCAACTACAAAAGACGCTCACCCTGGCAAATAACCCTGGTGCTATTGCCTGATCCGGTTGATTTTAAGTCTCTGCTATGATATTATGGTCCAACGCAAACTGTGTAAATTTGTTCAAGATTTGATGAAAAATTATGTCACTGTCTTAGAAAAAAGCAAATTTTTGCATTTTCTTTCATAAACAAGAAGTCATAACTCCATAGTTCCAGCTATCATCTTATAGCAACATATAAATTATGGACATAGGAACCATTTTATAGATATATTTTTATTTTTGTCAATCCAACAAAGCGTAATAACTTCGATGTATATATTATTGTTGACGTCGGCATATGTCATTCCATCACACACTAACTGAAAGATTGATCCAGATAGGATGGAAAATGAAATCACTCTGTTTGAAAAAAGCTATTTTTGCATTTTCCTCAAAAAAAGCAAAATAACTCTAGTGTTTCTGGCCCGATTTGGCCCATTATGGATTCCATCCGAGATTTCATGACGACGGAAGACAGACGACGCATGATAGGTCCCCTGTACCAATTGGGAGTTAAAACAACAAAATTAATAAAAGGCTAAACAAATATATATGTTTTGCTTATTTCTTCAGACCCATAGCATTACATGTTGTCTGTTCTTTGCTATGTTTGTTGTATATATGTTTTAATTTAGAATTGTTGTACCCAGAACAAGATAAAGAATTGTAGGGTTTGTGCGGTTGCGTATCTTCAATAATTAATATATCAGATATGTATCTTGTCAATAGTCCAGCACGTTAATAGGATTATGCAGTTCACAAACTGTATTTACAGAAACATGTTTTATTCCTATTTCTTTCATTATTGCTAAATAAATTAGTCACATATGTATTGCCAAAGTAAAAAAAAACAATGTAAATCATTGAAACTTTGCAGTCTATGGTGTATTTCCTATACTTTCAAGACTCCTGATTAATCAGTTATTTAGTCAGAACTTGTTGCTGATTAATCGACTAAAATGTTGGACACTGATTAACAACACTACGAAGTACAGTATACACACAGTTACAGTTTTGAGGCTATATTAAGTTTTATTCAGTTAAAATAAAACATCTACAACAAAGCTATGTAATCTGGCTTTTACACCCAACATTACGGCTTCTTCCTGAAATTGCATCACGATGATCTGAAAAATGAACTATATGATGCTATGTCTTTAAAGCTTTAAAGACGAGATGTAGTTGATACTTGTTTTTTTTGTTTCATTTCATCGTGCCTCAGAAAGTTGCAATTCTGCTACTCTGGTTTGCATCTAGCCATTTACTAATTAAATGGTAACTAAATTGAACAGTATTATCCTTTATTGCTGTTTAATGTGATTTTCGATGCTATGAGGTTAATTTTTATTTACACTTACATGTTTTGTGAATAATCCTGGGCCAAGTGTGAGGTTCGGGCACCCGCAAACCGGTTTAAACCCCACATACTTTGCAATGACCGTTTCAACTGTCGCAACTGAAGTTTCGCTTTGTTTACATTTGATTTAGGTGTATTTTATGTAGTGATTATTCTGAACTTCATAAACAAATATTAAATAAGCTAAACCAAATTTATTCTGTTAAGATCATACCATGTTGTCGGACGGTGCGTTAAGTATTGTCTTATTTACCTCGGTTTGTAAACGTTTTCTCATGTTATTTGCTCCTGCCACTGCACGGTAAGCGGTACGACTTACAAGCACGTGCGACTTGGAGTATGCCTAGTCACGCCCCTGGTATTTCACATAAGTGGAAACTCATATGCTATGTTTGTACATGAATCTCACGTAAGTGTAAACTCATATGCTATGTTTAAACATGTATCTTACATAGGTGTAAATTGATATGCTCTGTGTGTAAATGTATCTCACGGAAGTGTAAACTCACATGCTTCTACACACTAGAGACCGGTATACTGTTGTGTAATAAACATTTAATAACATCGTCTCCATGTCGTTTAATAACTTGAACACCAATACTTATACAAGAGGGTGCAATTACAGTAAACTCCACTTATATCGATATCCGTATAGCGATATAGCATGTAATGATGCTAAGTCACAAACGGAGGATTCTACAAAGACACATTAAAGGCACACTCAAGGTGCTGCAAGTTGTCACAACCATTACGATTTAATTAATATTTTACAAACACATAAAATAAAACATTATGATCGAAAAACTATTTTACATTTTCTTTAAATTTAATTTTATTTGACATATTGTAATTGATCTGTATTGCTGACATTTTTAATCGGTGACAAACCGCAGTTCCTCGTGTTTTATTACTTTATCAAACAGCTCGTCGACAAGTGACGGTTGAAATATGGATTAATACCACGAAGATTAGCAAATAAAGCAAATAAACGGAGCTAGTGTAGCAAATAAAGCAAATAAACGGAGCTAGTGTTTTTAAACAGTTTACTTGGTGGATCTGTGTTTTTATTTTAAACGGTATCCAAACACCTTATAGTTTCCTGACCAAGGTTATAACTGAAGCTCAACACACAATAACACAATTGTAGCAGACATCTAAATGACTGTTTCAATCGTTTATTCTAAATTTGACAATTTCCACCTTCAATGAGGCTTTAAAGGAATGTGGTATAGAAACATATTTAATTTCAATGCAAATGTATAGTCATACTTATATATTTCTTTGGATGCATTTTTAATCATCCACTTATATCGGTTCTGTATTTTGACAGATTCTTTAATATAATGTAGACAAAATGGTAATCATTTATTAGTTGCTATTCAGTGGATAAAAAAATATTTTGCTTAGAAATCCCTAAACTCGCCACTTTTCACATGTAGCAAAATTAGGTTTTTTGTTCAATGTACATAACGTACGTCTCAAAATCATACCAATTGTACAACAAATAGACGCGTAAGTATACATAGCAAACAGGAAGATTGAAAAGATAAAGTTTACCTTCGCTTTTTAACGTTATCAATAATGAACATATGCCTCGTTCAAATATTCAGCGAGTGCAGGATTTTCAATTCAAAGTTCGCAAGACTGAGAGATAAATAAGTAAGTTTGTTTATTATTTTTCTTCAGCTAAAGTTTATATTTTTTGGCAAATAAAATGTACAGCGTTCTGTATGCAAAACATTTCATTGTTCATTACAATCCATCAATATTTTTCTTACAATGTTCATATGCGATTATGCACGTATTATTTTTTAATATAAGAAGTTATAGAGTGAACAACGGGATTTTGTATTCTATGTGTTCAATAACGTTTAGAATTATACTATTACAGACCAGGCGTCATGCATGCCGTCCGAACGAGTACCGCATTACTCGTTTTACTCAGTCTCTGGTCAAGAAGTGCCCAAACGCTTGTGGATGACAATATATTGCAAGCGGCAGACCAGCGCAAAAGTATGGTCAATGATTCATTGCGATTGTGCAATTTTACTGCATCGGATAAAAGCAAACAGAATTTTGATCTCCGGTTTCATGAGCACCATCCAATGTTTGTAAAATTCTGGCTAAAAACCTCGGGCACATCACGCGTAGAATAATCACGTCATGCGGACGTTATCAAGCCACATAACTGGGTTTGGACATACTCGTCTGACAAAGAAAACTATCCATATCTGAGTTGGTACATTGAATTCGGTATCCTCTCGTTCTCACTTCGAGATGCACGAACATTGGAACTCGTGAATTTGCATATTATTGCAAATGACAATCGCACTTGCCACGTTGACTTTCGTGATGATTTGTCCATGATAAATGTAGTTAATGCTTTATTTGAAGTTGTTTACAACAATAATAAGACGAACGACTTACATAGGTTTCATAAAAATTACTTTTGTTATCTCACCGAAATTCCAGGTTTCAACACCAGCATAGAATATTTCGCTAGACGTTATTTTAATTTCCCAACACACGTTTTTCAGTACTCGTGCTGTATATTGAATACATATACACAGAAGGAAAATAGAAAGAGCCTGAGTGCAATGTTAAGCAGCCGAAATGGAACTTATCCACCGCTGGTCCTTACATAGTTGGAATTATTATATTGGCATATTGCCCAATATTCATATTTCAATTCCTCAGTAGCGTATCAAAAAATGAAATCGTTCAGCCGTGTGACTACGACATTCTCGTCGACGTATCTGTACCGTTATCTCGGAATATACAAGAAGATTCCGACTGGATATACCTTGACGGCAAACCACCACTGACACTGTCAGATCTGCCTTCCAGACTGGTATACGGGTTTAAGCAAAACCAACCGGTTTCATATTCTCGAATGATGCGATTGATTTATTTGCTATTAGTTCCCGTTCTTCTATTTGTAAGAGTGTTCATGTACAAAGATGGTATTGGTAAAATGAACAAGATCACGGTCGGTGATCTGGTTGCCAGAGGAACGCCGTTAGGATTCTTGGGTACACTTGGAAACGAAACAGACGCTAGAAAGACGTTTGTCCCATGTCTAGGAGGACCGATAGGTGTGTTGATTATTTATTACACCCTTGGAATAATGCTTACAGTTATGCCAAGAAGTTTGAAGCAGATTGTTGAAAATGGGATGCCGACGAAAAAGGAGTGGTCGCCATTGTTTTTCGGAGTAGACGAAGTATTACGCATGGCCATGCTTGAACATGAAACAGAACCCGGATATCACAGGGCAGCGACGTTGTGTCGAGGAAGGCTGTTTATGTTGTTTAATGGCAGATTCTGGCACAGAGTAATTTTCATACAGAGAAGACGGTTTGTTCGAATTAGCCAAAATAAATATACGCTGATGACATGTGTAATTCCTTTGGTATGTCTATGTGCATTGGAAACCATTCTCTGCGTCATGTATAACGCGGTTCCGTTCCTAAACGAAGGTGTAATTGTAATCAAAGGAGCCGTTTTGTCAATAATAGAACAGAGAAGGTATTATACAAGGTCAAGAGCGCTATTTCAAAAACCTGCCCTCTGCTTTACGCTTACCATTTGCTCTTTACAGATTGCATTGTTCGCATATACTGTAAGTATGATCTTCCTGGAAAGTTTTCTATTCATCTCACAGATAACAATACTGTGTTTTGTAGCAGTAATTGTCTTTCCTACCACAAGCTTTGGTTACGTATTCTTCTTTGTGGCTATCTTGTATTATCTCTTCCGACTAACAGGCGGATTCGGGAATGTTTATCTAGAGCTTTTGTCGACTGCCGTTGATAAATCGGGTAATCTTGACGATCACGTGAATAACGTCCAAGTGCATGATGGTACTTTGGAGGTTTCAAATGTTTTAACGAGCTTCAGAAAGGTCTGTATTAACGGTATTGTCGTCGACGTGCCTCGTAACACGTTGGAAAGAATGATTGGAACGCGCCAGGCTGTTAAAGTACGTACAAGAGGCAACATGATCGGGATTCCGTTGAACTTGTTCGAATACTTGATCCAGAAACATCGTCCGGTGTATATGCATGTACTTAAACTAACATTCCAATTCACTCTTATCATCACGTTATCTGCGCTTACGCTCTACATTCTTTGCCAGTTCGACGCGGTCTCGGAATCAGAGAGGTCTGACGTAATGCACGTAGTGTTCGTTGTAACAATCGGCGCGCTGCCAAGGGTGTTAGAAGTCCTGTTTTTGGATGGAAGTGAGGTAATACAACGTCAGCTGGAGGAAGGAAAGATAGCGAAGTCCATTGTGAGATACTGGAGGCGTCGGTCCGTTTTAGAGTTACGAATATGGTCATAAAAAGTATGTGTTTAAATTTGGCCTCAAGTACACTATACGACTTTTCTCGACTGTAAACGACAATTTACGTGTATGTTTTAACGTCAGACTTGTTGTCTGCATAATTAAATGCAATTGTGTTTGTTATTTGTTTCATGGATACCAATCAGGCTATTAGCATTGGTGTTAGTATTGTTAAATGAGTACGCTCTATTGCATATAGTTCATAAACAACATACATGAACTGTGGGTTTATGTCAATATTAAGCAATATGATTAAACGGATGGTAAAATGGCATTTTACTGTCGTTTTGTATTTTCTTGGTCTACGTATATATAAGAAATAAAATGTGAACACACAAAAATTTCACATTTAGCATCAATTATATAATTATTTGATGTATCGATTGTAACAAATACAATCACAAACAATTGTTACTTAATAAGACACCAACAAATGCTACGTAATGATAACCAACAACTGTCACTTGGTCATAACCAACAACTGTCACATGATCATAACCAACAAATGTCACTTGGTTATAACCAACAGTATGACAACAACTGTCACATGATCATAACCAACAACTGCTACATGATCATAACCAACAACTGCCACATGATCATAACCAACAACTGTCCCTTGGTCATAACCAACAACTGTCGCATGGTCATAACCAACAACTGCCACATGGTCATAACCAACAACTGCCACGTGATCATAACCAACAACTGTCCCTTGGTCATAACCAATAGCACCTGTCACAATAATTCTCACGTGGTCACAATCAACAACTGTCACGAGGTTATAACCAACAACTGTCACTTCGTCATATCCAACAACTGTCACTTGGTCAAAACCAACAACTTTCACTTGGACATATCTAACAACTGTCCCTTGGTCATAACCGAATCCTGTCACTTGGTCATAACCAACACCTTTTTACTGCGTCATATCCAACAACTGACACTTCGTCATATCTAAACACTCTCACTTGGTCATAACTAACAAGTGTCCATTGGACCTATCCAACAACTCCCCCTTGGTCGTAACCAACACCAGTCACTTGGTCATAACCACCAATGTTCACGAGGTCATATCCAACAATTGTCACTTGGTCATAATCAACAACTGTCACGTCGCCATATCTTACAAATGTCACTTGATCATAACCAGTAATTGTTACGTGATATATCACCAACAACCGACACGTGACCATAACCAACGACTGTCACTTAGTCATAATCAACAACTTTTACGTGATCTATCACCAACAACTGTCACGCGATCATAACCAACATTTGTCACCGATCTATCACTAACAACTGTCACGTGATCATAACCAACAACTGTCACGTGGTCAAAATCAAGAACTGTCACAAGGTCATAACCAAAAACTGCCATGTGATCATAACCAACAATTGTCACATGATCTATCACCAACAATTGTTACTTGATCATCGTCAACAACTGTCGTGTTATATATAGCAACTAATGACATTGTGCGTACTATAAATAAACTAAACGCCCTACCATGAAATTATTGATAATACAAACCCTCCACATTTGAATTTAGACCGACAAATTCAAAACAACCAAGATGTGTGCAGTTTGATGGATGCAGCTAACGCACCTGTCGCTTTGTTTACAGACATGAAACGGATTGGATATATAAAACTAACACCCTGCACTGATTGGTTGTAATTCATACTATTCACAATAATTCTTCCGCGTATCCAATGCTCCAGTTTAAGTATGGGACATCTAGGGGAATTAGCAGAAAAAAAACAATCACCCTAATACGTACAAGTCTGATATATTTTGTTCTACTATCTTCACATATTTTTATTGTCAACGAATTGTTTTTGTTTTCGAAAAGTGGCACTCAAATGTTATAACACGTAAACAAGGACCGCGGTGCTTAGTGGGTATACTAAATATTCAAGGACGGTGCCTATGAAGCCAAAACTTTTCGTGGTATCACCCTCAATAATATATTGTCTAAAATATACTCCAAATTACTTGTTAATCGCCTTATCCAATGGTCCGATAAACATAACGTTCTATTAGACAGTCAGGTTGGTTTCCAAAAAATAAATCAACTATAGATTGTATATTTATGCTGTATGCAATAATAACCAAACCCCTTGCGAACAAGGAAAAGTAATGTAAGCAGCAAATTTGTAAGAAGTCTTTTGTAAAATCGAGCGTTAAATACGGAAATGAACGATCTATCCCAATAAACTCCAGCATCGGAGTCAAACAAGGCCAGTAGTATTCTATGTCTCTTCTTAAATGATATTCTTGAGAAATTTAATGGTAATATGAATGGGTTTGTTGATATTGATGAACTCAAAATATTAATGTTGTTATATGAAGATAATGCAGTAGTTTTTGCAACTGATCCAAATACATTGCAGTCGTTACTAAACGATATTGATATTTACTGTAATACTTGGGGATTACGTTTAAATGTTAATAAAACGAAAATTATGATCTTTGAAAATGGCCGACACACATCATTAGATTTTTATATTTACAACTCCAAAAATGAATTAGTCTCTTCATTCCAATATCTGGGTGTCCATCTGTTTAAAAACGGAAATTGGTACCACACTCAACAAAGAGTAGCGCAACACGCCTGATGCTCTCTTCATAACCATTTCTCGGTTTTGAGTTGCCGGTGCAAAAGAAGGTTGATTTGTTTTGGTCGCTTGTATGGAAGGGAATATCTGCCTGTACATGCATGTTGCTAAATGATAATTGCATGTTGCTAAATGATAATTGCATGTTGCTAAATGATAAATGATAATTGCATGTTGCTAAATGATAATTGCATGTTGCTAAATGACAATTGCATGCTGCTTAATGACAATTGAATATTGCATTGCGCTAATGGTTACAAACTAACTGAAACTTCCGTGCGTCTGTGTTCTTTCTATCAGTTAGTGGCACGTAGCTTGCATCTGTCGTTACTCAATTATTGTAAAACACATATTTTTGCGTGTAAGTGACAAATGAATCCATTCAGTAGCATGTGTATTCAAACAAGTTTGTACTGCTTTGTACATTTTACTTCAGGAAGTTGATTCTTCAGAAGTATTTCTGATTAATGTATTAAAAATTGAAAGTTCCGGTAGGCGAAAGCAATAAGCGTTAAGCATTACGCATGTTAAAGGTAATCAAATGCAACTTGACCATTTGTAATATCTAATTCATGTGTAACCGGGAACCAGAAATTCCGGCAGTGTCCGTAAAATCGCTGGGACATATCTAACTTCAAGCTACTTGTTGACTAGTTAAGCTCCTGGCTATTTCGGTCGAAAGAAGGTCCCGTTGTTAGTCCCGCCTCTGCGAATCAGTAAACGGCCGAAAAAGGCTAGTCTTGGTGAGCACAAGCATGGCGATGTTGAACCAATACTTTGTCTGTCAGTACGTTCGTCCGTACGTCCGTGTGCCTTTCCGTCTATATGCTTTATCCATTTTTAAGGAATTCATTGAAAAAAGATAGTTATGTGTTCAGTGTATCAGTCCTGACGGCTTGTGCACTAATTAACTGCCTTCCCTGCCGTCTGTCCGTACGGATGACTTTCAGACATACATCTTGCCCGGTCTACAACTTCAGAATAGCCTGAAGCACTGTCCGGCTAGCTCAGTGGTTAATAGACTCGCTTTTTACTTAGGCGGCCTGGGTTCACTCCCTACTCGGCGCATGTGAGTATGGTTGGTGGTCAACATACCGGATAGCTGGGGTTTCCTCTTGTACTCCACCCTCCACTGTTACTGAGCGCCCCCTCTCCCCAAACAGCACAACCCCACACCAAAATTAAAAAAATACAACAGAGAAAGCTATGATTCAAAATTCGTCCAAACGTTCCATGAGTTTAAAAGTAAATAAGGCAGGGTGCTGGTACACACCGCGGGTCCCCACGAAATGCAGCGGCGCGGAGGGACCTCGCAAACTACGAAATACACACATACAATACACGCACGCACGCACACACACACACACACACAGACACACACACACACACATACACACGTCCGCCCGAGTGTCCGTCCGCCCGTCTGTCCATGACTGTGTATACATATGCAAAAAAAAGATATATCAACTGCTTGGGTTATTCGTGAATATTCATGAAATTGATAATAGAGATCCACAACAAAATTAAATCGTTATTATTCGTCTATATATTTTTTTGGTTTATTATTTCATGTTTGTTCTGTAATTAAAATTCCTGGTTTAATAAATATTCTGAACGGTTACATGCAAGCAGCAAGAACTTGGCATAAGGAAGCATTCAGTTACCACGTAGCAGAACGCATATGCATGTAAATAACATAACAATGTCATTAACTGGCGGATAGATATGTCGTTCCATTACGAATATCATAATGCAATAGGCAATTGTCATTTAGCCAAATGCAATTGTCATTTAGCAACATGCAATTGCTATTTAGCAACATGCAATTGTCATTTAGCAACATGCAATTGTCATTTAGCAACCTGCAATTGCCATTTAGCAACATGCAATTGCCATTTAGCAACATGCAATTGTCATTTAGCCAAATGCAATTGCCATTTAGCAACATGCAATTGTCATTTAGCAACATGCAATTGTCATTTAGCAACCTGCAATTGCCTTTTACAACATGCAATTGCCATTTAGCAACATGCAATTGTCATTTAGCCAAATGCAATTGCCATTTAGCAACATGCAATTGTAATTTAGCAACCTGCAATTGTCATTTAGTTACATGCGGATATACCCTATCATACGCTTGTGCTACCACTGTTGAATTATGGGGCGGTAGTGTGGGTTTATCACAGCGGACCGGATGTTGAACTTGAACACTTGAAATTTTGTAGAAAAATCCTAATTGTGAGAAGCTCTATTAATCGCGACGCCCGTTTATCCAGAACTTGGTCTAACACTCATGCTCGTACACAGAAAAATTATAATGCTTAAATACTGGATCAGACTACTAACTCTAAACGAAAATACGCTAAAATTCACAGCATACAAACTATTGAAAAATGACGCTGATAATGGAAATACTCATAATGGGAAAAACTGGGCCTCAAAAATTAAATTCATCTTATACGACCACGGTCTAGGATACTTATGTGTGAACCAATTTAATATGCTAATTGACTTAAGTACTATAAAACAACGATTATTAGATATTTTCCAACAAAATTGGTATTCTCATATTAACAACTCTGGTTGTCTATATTCCTATTGGTTATTTAAGCATACATTTGAAACTGAAAAATACCTGTCTGTTATCAAAGACTCACGTTTAAAAATTGAATTGGCTAGGATTAGAATATCATCGCATGATTTACAAACGCGGTCGCTACTCAAATACTCCGAGACACGAAAGGCTATGCAATAAATGTAATCAGAGAATGATTGAAAACGAGTATCATTTCTTACTAATGAGTCCAAAATATTCGAAACTTCGTAAAAAGTATATAAACAGATATTATTACACATGGCCCACAATACAAAAATTTGCTAATTTGTTATCTATAAATCAAAAACGCCAATAATTAACGTATTCGTATATTATGCTAATATGTTAAGAAAACAATAACAGATGATATTTACAATTTTTTCCACTATGTATGTGTGCTCTTCCGATAAAATTATTTTTGTACTTGGTACTATCCATGCCTTAACATTGAGTTATGTATTATGTTGTAATTGCTATAAACATGTTGTGTTTTATGCAATAAACATATTGAAAAAAAGGTATTGTAAGCTTATTTCTCATAAAGTGTATACTTGATGCTGAGTCGATTCATCGTTACAAATGCAAGTTTGTAATTGATAAGGCCGTACATAAAATAGTTTGAGTTTCCCTCACGCAACCCATGCTTATTAAGGGTGGGAAGGTAGGTAGCTAGCAAAAATAATGTTGATTTTTTATTTTTAGTTTTTATGTTTAAAATTTAAGCATAGTTTACTATGACTTTTCTGATTTGACAAGAAATAGATTAACCACTACCTTCAAACAACAACAAAAAGTGCTGAAAGGAAAATTCATTACTATGACGAAATGTGACAGATTCATACCCAACATTGTGACGAAAATAAAAAAAATTATTTTAACTTAGTTCAAAAATTATTTTTCTGGTATAGACAATTTTTACGGGTAAATAGCTGGAGGAGAAACAAACAATAGTTAGTTTTATGCCTAACAATTTTGTAAACAAGGGTATTCCCTCTTCACCGATCAGTGTAGCTTACCTCCAATAACATTAACTTTACCTCGTTTTATATACTATACCACTTGATGTGTTGCTTTCGCAAAGCTATATCGATTTCGGGATTGAATCTTTAAAACTGTAATATTGCACGAGAGTGGCGGTTATTCTTCCATATAAATGAATTCGGTAAGATAAACAAGTAATCCATCTCAAAATAGCATAGCTCGCTAGGCTTTTCTGTATAGTGCGATAATATTGAGGAAATTATCCACGTATTTATGTCGTAATGCAACTGCGTCTACTGTTAAGACTCAGTATTAGGAAGTCCACAAACGCAGTTGAAATTCAGCAGTTTGACAATCTGGATCAGGTCGCTACAAGTATGTACAGAAAATGTTTATTTTTCGCAACTATAAAACGCATATAACATGTTTTGTTGTGGCTTTGTTTTTTAATGTTTTTTTTTGTTGTTGATTTGTTTTCATACGCTTTGGAAAAACACTCGTTTGATATACTTTTCGCCAAGAAAATATTGGTGATCAGTAAGTGATATTGTCCTTCAATAGCGTTCTTATTCGGTTCTATGTAAAATTGCGTTCTAATTGTTGTATGCGTTGGGTTTGTCAATAGTAATTTTATTCCTTACAAACACGGCGGTTAAGCAGTTTAATATTAAAGCTAGTTCAACACTCATTTCACACATGTTAATGTAAGTAGAATACATGTTGATCGCTTAAAAAAAAAAAAAATAACTCTGCATTTAAATGTCTTTACAGATTTACGTCATGGCTAGAATTCGCACACGTATTTTACACATACCATTCGCCTTATTGCTGGTGACAGTTTCCTCAAATGGCGGAGGCCCCTTAGACGACAAAATGATCAGCGTTACCGGACAGCACGAGGGTATAGAAAATACGACTTTGCCAATGTGCAAATTCAAGATATGGGAGAAAAGCAAGTTTTATTTCGATACGCAGTTTCATGAGTCCAATCCAGCATTCGTTAAATTCCGACTTAAGACAAAAGAAGCATCCGTCGTGGAATCGTGTCATGCCGACGTGATAATGCCACATCACTGGGTTTGGACAGGGTTTGGACATACTCAACTGAGACGTCGAACTATCCGTATCTCAGCTGGTACATTGACTTTGGTGTTGTCACATTCTCCCTCATAGAGGCGCGAACATTAGAACTCAAATATTTGGCTGTCAATGCAACACCCGATATCAACACGTCAACGTGCCAGTTAATATTTGGTGACAACACGTCCATGCTTAATGTAGTTAACGCACTATCTGAGGTTGTTTTAAGTAATGTATCGAATGACGAGTTACATAGGTTTCAAAAACATTACTTCTGCTATTTGACAGAAATTCCAGGGGTCAAAACAAGCATACAATATTTAGCTGGACTGTATTTTAATTTTCCAACGCATGTTTTCCAATACTCGTGCTGTATATTTGAATATTATACACCGAGGGAACATATTCAGAACCGAAGTGCAATCAAAAACAGGCAAAATGGACCTTATGTACAACCGGACCTTATTTTGTTGGAATTATTATACTGACATATTGCCCAATATTCCTGTTTCAATGCCTCAGTGCAATATCAAACGACGAAATTATCCACCCATATGACTATGAGCGTCTTGTCGAGGTCTTTGTGCCATTATCTCGTGGTATACAAGAGGAAACCGACTGGATATACCTTGACGGCAAACCACCACTGACACTTTCAGGTCTGCCTTCCAGACTGGTATCTGGCTTCAGAAACAGTCATTCATTTATTCGCGAATAAAGCGATTGGTGTGTTTGTTAATTATTCCAGGTGTGCTCTTTGCAAGGCTGTTAATGTATAAAGACGGTATTGGTTCAGTGAATAAAGTAACAGTAGGTGATCTGGTTGCCAGAGGATATCCCTTAGGATTCCTGTCCCTACTTGCAACTACTGAAGACGCTCGGAAAACATTCGTTCCAATACTAGGTGGGCCGCTTGTAGTGCTATGTATTTATTTTATTCTGGGAATCATCCTCATGGTAATGCCAAGAAGTTTCAAGCAGATTATTGAAAACGGAATGCCGACAAAACGACATTGGTCGCCATTATTTCTCGGCGTAGACGAAGTGTTGCGTATGGCAATGCTTGAACAGGAAACACATCCAGGATATAACAGGGCGGCTGCTTTTTGTCGCGGAAGCTTTCTTATGCTTTTCAACGGACGGTTTTGGTATAGAGTCTACTTCGTTCAAAAAATGCGGTTTATGAGGTTAATCAGAAACAAATTGATGTTCGTTCCGTTCGTTCTACCATTGGTCATACTGTGTGCTATAGAGATCGTTATTTGCCTCATGTACAACGCTGCTCCTTTTATAAGCGGTGGCGTTATTTTTATAAAAGGAGCCGTGGTATCCATTATCGAACAAAGGAGATATAATGCCGGTGCAATGCTGTTCTCCTCAAAATCTGCTCTTGTGTTTGTTGTTGTCATTTGATCAATTATGTTTTCAATGTTTTCATATGTTTTGTGTCTGATTTTCCTTGATAGTTTCATATTTATATCACAGATAACAATAATGGGCTTTGTAGCAGTTGTAGTTTTTCCTTCTTCCAGTTTCGGTTATTTATTTTTCTTTGTAGCTATCTTGTACTATATTTTTCGACTGATTCGAGAATTTGGTAATGCTTATCTGGAATTGCTTTTAATGGCTGTTGAAAAGTCTGTTATTTTGGATTCTGCAGTTGGAAATAACGATTTGGGTGTTTCAAGCGTCGGCAGAATGTGTGATAATAGCGTCGAAAATGATGGTTCGCGGAATACACTGGAAAGATTTTCCGCAACACACACTTCGAGGAAAACGCATCAGAAAGGGGGCGTTCAAGGAATACCAAGAAATTTGTACGAATACTTGATTCAGAAACATCGCCCTATTTACTTGCAGGTACTCAAATTACTATTTAAATACACGCTTATTATTACGTTGTCGGCTGTGACTCTTTATATACTGAACAAGTTCAATGTTTCGTCAGCGTCCGAGAGGTCTGACGTCATGCACGTGATCTTTGTGGTAATCGTTGGTGCATTGCCAAGGGTGTTAGAAGTCGTTTGTATCGAAGAAAGTGATACTATTAAGAGACAAGTGGAGGAAACAAAGATTGAACAGTCTATTGTACGGTACTGGAACTGTCAGACAATGGAGATTGAAAATCGGGCGTGATGGTGCCTAATGCTTCTTATGGTCGGTCAGATTTCAGCTGCAAATGTCACGAATGAATGATGATGATGGAAATAAAACATATTTTGGTTCTTACTGTTCAATATTCTCTAAATAGCTAAGTGCACAATTTCTAGAAAGCGAGTATTGCTAACATAATATACCACATCGCTGAAGAGACGTATAAAAACAAAAAGATATCTATCAGTGTATATTGAACCTCAATAAAGAGTGAACTTTTATGCCATGTTTCAAATTGTATCTCACATAAGTGTAAACGCATATGCTATGCTTTTACATGTATCTAACATACGTGTAAACTTACATGCTTCTGCACACTAGATACATGTATAATTGTGTACGGTAACATTTAAGAACTTTAAAATGTTATGTGTAATAAACATTTAATAACATCATCTCTATGTTGTTTAATAACTTGCACACCAATACTTACACAATTTGGTGCAATTACAAAAAACTACTTGAAGCGAAATCGCGTATGGCCATATAACGATAACGATATAGCAATATATCTCAAGAAAATATGCTGAGTCACGAGCGGAATATGCTTCAAAGATACGTTTAAGGGATGTTGTATAGAAACATTTGTTTATTTAAACCAAGTTGTTTAGTCATTACTTTTTGTGTATTTCTTTGGATCGATTTTCATCCACGTACATACATATTTGTCATTATAATTGTATACGAAATGGAAATCTTTTATTAATTGCTATTCTGTGGATAAACTCGCCACTTTTCTAATGTAACGAAATAAGGTTTTTGGTTGAATGTACACAACTTATGTCTAAAAATCAAACCACTTGTAGAAAAAAAAGACGCGTTACTATACATAGCAAACAGATAGATTAAAAAGATAGAGTTTACCGCTCGCTGTTTAACGTTATCAATAATGAACATATTCCTTGTTCAAATATTCAGCGAGTGCGGGATATGGAATGCGAAATTCGCAAGACTGAGAGATAAATAAGTAAGTTTGTTCACTTTTTTTTTCAACGAACGTTTATACTATTGGCAAATAAAATGTACACCGTTCTGTATGCAAAAACATGTCATTGTTTATTACAATCCATCAATTTTTTTCTTACAATGTACATATGCGATTTTGCACGTATTATTTTTTCATTTAAGAAGTTAATTAGTGAACAACGGGATTCTGTATTATATATGTTTAATGACGTTTAGGATTATATTATTACAGACCAGATGCACTCCGCACGAGTATCGTATCACTCGTTTTACTCAATCTCTGGTCACTAATTGCCCAAACGCTTGTGAATGACAATATATTGCAAACGGCAGACCAGCGCAAACGTATGGTCAACGGTTTATTGCCATTGTGCAATTTTACTGCATCGGATAACAGCGAGTGAAATTTTGATCTCCGGTTTCATGAGCACCATCCAATGTTTGTACAATTCTGGCTAAACACCTCAGGCACATCACGCGTGGAAGAATCAAGTCATGCGAACGTTATCAAGCCACATAACTGGGTTAGGACATACTCGTCGGACAAAGAACATTATCCATATCTGAGTTGGTACATTGACTTCGGTATCCTCACGTTCTCACTTCTAAATGCACGATCATTGGAACTTGAGAATTTGCATATTATTGCACAAGACAATCGCACTTGCCACGTTGACTTTGGTGATGATTTGTCCATGATAAATGTAGTTAATGCTTTTTTTGAAGTTGTTGACAACGATAATAAGACGAACGACTTACACTGGTTTCATAAAAATTACTTTTGTTATCTCACCGAAATTCCAGGTGTCAACACCAGCATAGAATATTTCGCTGGACGTTATTTTAATTTCCCAACACACGTTTTTCAGTACTCGCGCTGTATAATTGAATACATATACACAGAAGGAAAATACCAAGAGCCTTAGTGCAATGTTAAGCAGCCGAAATGGAACTTATCAACCACTGGTCCTTATATAGTAGGAATTATTATATTGGCATATTGCCCAATATTCATTTTTCAATTCCTCAGTAGCGTATCAAAAAACGAAATCGTTCAGCCGTGTGACTACGACATTCTCGTCGACGTCTCTGTACCCTTGGAATAATGCTTACAGCTATGCAAAGAAGTTTGAAGCAGATTGTTGAAAATGGGATGCCGACGAAAAAGGAATGGTCGTCATTGTTTTTCGGGGAAGACGAAGTATTGCGCAAGGCCATGCTTGAACAAGAAACAGAACGCGGATATCACAGGGCAGCGATGTTATGTCGAGGAAGGCTGTTTATGTTATTATATGGCAGATTCTGGCATTGACCTTTTCGACATTCCAATAAAGGGTAATCATTCTGCGTTGGAGATTGAGGTCAGGGGGGTTCCTACTGATTAGGCTACGTCTGCATATCCTGATAATTGTTCTTGATGAGAGAATTTTTGCTCATTTAACTATATGACTGGAAAATAAAACTGTTACTTGTTGTGGAGAAATATATGTAAGTCGGCTTTTATACACATTTATGCTTTATATGCACTTTGTTATGTTTTAAACAGGTTAAAGTTTTAAACGTGGGTGGGGTATGGGAATTAATCATTAAATGATTGAAAAACTAAGCTATCAAGGCAACAGATCTTATTTTGGCATTAGATTTAATCCCTTTCTTTCATTTAGGTTATGAAATAATGAAGAGAACGCCAGTATATTTATTTTTATGCACGTTATGTTTATCCGTAACAGTCCTTAAATGTGTCTTCAATGTTTGTCAATAGAAAATGTATAGGCAATATTTAGAAGTTTTTAATGTATATACGGAATTGCATACAGTAGAGTAGCCAGTTCAGTATGTTTATACATAATATTATTCTTTGTTTGCATTACAGTATATTTTTTCAATAATAATAATAATACTTTAATTAAACTTTATTTGTTTCAGGTAACTATCACAAACAGATTCTGGAATGTCTCACCCTGATTTTTTCAGGGGATTATTCACCTGATTGTAGTATTCCTTCTTGAATAAGCATATTGTGACACACAACACGTTTAATGTAATTACATTTATAAAAAATATATAAATATTATGTAATGTGTGTTCACGTTAAGTAATATTATTAATTGTCCAAATTCAAGTGAATATATTTAAAATAATAATGTTAATGAATTGAAACAGTTGTTATCATAACAGCTGGTTGTTGATGGATTGTCATAAGTATTTAGTAATCACTTATCTGTGCGTATACAATGTTCCAAGTCGAAACATCCTCGGGCAAAGCATCATTGGTGTGAAACATTCCTGAACCCGCAGACAGCGGAAAAGTGATCCATTGGTGACCTGAATAATTTTCTTCGTCGATTCAGTCTGCCGGGATATGACCCTTGACCGCTTTGTGATTTTGCGTAAAACCACTGCGGTAAGTAGCTATATACATTCTATAGAAAATTTGTTTATTGTGACATTGGAACCAGCATCATCTGTGACTGTCCAAGTTCCTGTTCAAAATGGGTACACTGGAAATGTCAGGGGTATCTGCCCAACTCAATAGCTGGTGATGAACCTGCACGCTTTTTTACTGAACTGTACTAAAACTTGTGAAAAAGTGACTAAGTACTGACTCTACACAGGAATATACTAATTAAAACATTTTCATGTTTTGAGCATTACTAATGTATTTTTGTTATACTTGTTTCAGTATAATTGAATACTTTTTGTAATTTTGTTTATTTGTGTGCTGTGAATGTGATTTTGAAATGCTTTATATTTATAGCTTATGATTAAAAGAAAATACCCCATTGACATGGACTTTTTTCTTGTTGTGTTGTTGATTAAGTGAAGATAATGAAGCTGCATATATTCCTTATGATGGTACTAGTAGGATACAGGTCTATTATGTGGAACTGAAGGACTCATCTTGTATACCGATATACTACAGCCAAATCTACTAAAAGTACAGACCTTACGGCGGTCAGTTAACCTACTCACTTTTCCTTAGCCGATCTAAACGGTTGACCAGTACCAAATTTACATACTTTAATGAAAGTAACTACTGCCCTTCTTGAAGCAGAGGTAGGGAGAGAATGGCTGTAGAAATTATTTTATGACCAATCCCACACAAGTTATGTGGCCGGGCTGGGGCTCGAACTCGCGAACATCCGGATTGACAGTCCAGCTCTCTACCAACTAAGCTAGCTGGGCCCGGTTTATATTCAGGTTGCAATTGTCAAAAGAAAAAAAATCATATAAAAATTATATATACATCAAATTAATATATCTGTGAGAAACCCCACTCATCAAATCAAATAAAACTAATTTCTGGGTCCATGAAAATGTACTCAATGTAGGGCTATTTTTTACACATTTAGTACAAAGTAAATGTACAGCGATTTAGTTTGTATGGTTTACTTCTTACCGTAGGTTTGGTGTGGTGTTTCTTGTTCATTTTTGCCTATTTTGACACACTACTCGTGTGACCATTAATACTGTTTTCCAGACAGGTCTAAATTATGGTCGACGCTAAATTATGTGTGTGAACGTTAAAATCGTAAATTAAAGCAATACGTCTTCATATAACGTTAATTAATTGTTTATTTTTAGTTTTAATAGCAGTTAATGTGAAACTGCATCAGCAGCTGATCGATGTTTACTTTAGAGCGAGAACACGGAAACCCCCTGACCTCAAAATCTCGCGTTATCTCTCCAGTCTCGTTACGCGTGATTTGACAATGTCGAAATCGTGAATAGAGTAATTTTCATTCAGAGAAGACGGTTTGTTCGAATTAGCCGAAATAAATATACGCTGATGACATGTGTAATTCCTTTGGTATGGCTATGTTCATTGGAATCCGTTATCTGCGTCATGTATAACGCAGTTCCGTTCATAAACGGAGCAGTAATTATAGTCAAAGGAGCCGTTTTGTCAATAATAGAACAGACAAGGTATTATACAAGGTCAAGAGTGCTATTTAACAAACCTGTCCTCTGCCTTATGGTTGCCATTTGCCCTTTACTGATTGTATTGCTCGCATATACTTTAAGTATGATCTTCCTGGAAAGTAGTCTATTAATCTCACAGATAACAATACTGTGTTTTGTAGCAGTAATTGTCTTTCCTACCACAATATTTGGTTACGTATTCTTCTTGTGGCTATCTTGTATTATCTCTCCCGACTAACAGGCGGATTCGGGAACGTTTATCTAGAGCTTCTTTTGACTGCCGTTGAAAAATCGGGTTATCTGGACGAACACGTGAATAACGTCAAAGTGCATGATGGTACTTTGGAGGTTTCGAATGTTCTAACGAGCTTCAGAAAGGCCTGTATTAACGGTATCGGCATAGACGTGCCTCGTAACACACTGGAAAGAATGATTGGAACGCACCAGGCTGTTAAAGTACGTACAAGAGGCAAGAACTTGTTCGAATACTTGATTCAGAAACATCGTCCGGTGTATATGCAGGTACTTATATTCCAATGCACTCTTATCATCACGTTATCTGCACTTACGCTCTACATTCTTGGTCAATTCGACGCGGTCACGGAATCAGAGAGGTCTGGCGTTATGCACGTAGTGTTCGTGTTAACAATCGGCGCTCTGCCAATGGTGTTTGAAGCAAAGATAGCGAAGTCTATTGTGGGATACTGGAGGAGTCAGTCGGTTTTAGAGTTACGAATATGGTCATAAGAAAAACATTTGTTAAAATTTGGCCTCGATACATTATACGACTATTCTCGACTGTAAACGACAATAGGCCTTTCCCAAAACAAGGTTACTTCCCTTGCGAGTTATGCCCCTGTTCACTTCCGGCGACTTTTATTGATTATAAGGGGAGATAAGCGTATTCATATTTCCTGGAAAACATACAATATATTTGATTTTCAATCTTAAAACTGTGTTGATGTCGTAAAAATGAATTTACAAATATCAACATACGTATATAATATACATCATGTACTTTATTTGTCAATTTAATTTAATTATTATTTTGATTTTTAACAATATTGTCTACCCTTTGAAGATTGACAAACAAACTACACCGTACGTTTAACGGTTGTCACGCAAAAAACACAAAAATAGCGATTTCAGTATCTAAAAACAACAGATGCCTTCATCCTGTATTAAATTTGTAATATTAAATAAAATAAATAAATTAAGCCGTTTTTAGTAAAATGATTTTGCTAAGTAACTCTTGTAACTAACACATACCAATACCAAGAAATGTGTACAAATACCTGATTCAGAAACATCGCCCTATATACTTGCAGGTCCTTAAACTATTATTTAAGATCACCCTCATTAACAACTTGTCGGCTGTGACTCTATATATATTAAACGCGTTTAACGTTTCGTCAGCGTCCGAGAGGTCTGACGTCATGCACGTGGTCTTCGTGGTAATCGGTGGTGCATTGCCCAGGGTGTTAGAAGTCGTTTTTATCGATGAAAGTGATATTATTAAGAGACAAGTTGAGGAAACGAGATTAAAAGTCGAGTGTACGGTACTGGAACTGTCAGACTGTCAGACAATTGAGATTGAAAATCTGGCGTGAAGGTGCCTTATTCTTGTTATGGTCGGTCAGATATCAGCTACAACTTTCACGAATGAATGATGGTGATTGAAACACACATTTTAGTTCTTACTATTCATTACTCGCGTTTGTGTTTGCAAATATATAAGCTTATGTGAATAGTATGACTAACAATAAACTGTTATGCTATGTTTCACATTGTATCTCAAATAAGTGTAAACTCATATGATATGTTTGTACATGTATCTCACATAAGTGTAAACTTATATGCTTCTGCACACTAGACACATGCATAATGTTGTGCCGTAACAAGGACTTTAAAATGTGCTGTGTGATAAACATTGAAAGAGACTTGTTCACAGATTTTCGTACTTTTTAAAAATGACATTAAATATCTTAACTGCAAATATTTAAGCATCTGGAATAGTCTAAATCAATTATTATAATAAAGAAAAAAAGTTACATTAAAAATGCCTTCGCCATGACTCGAACCCGGGACCTTCGGGATCAAAATTAACACGCGCTTACCACTCGGCCATTCTGACTTACACATGTGATTTTGTAATTTTAACGTTATGTAAGTGATACACATGTTTTCTAAAATACCTATCAAAAGCGTTACACACGCTTTATAATTTTATCCATTTCGATTGATGATCATCCATAAACGAAACGATATTTTCGATATATTTCTTAGTCATGAGTGTTATTTCGCTTGTTTGTATATAATGTAGAATTTCTTTTTGGCGATCTATGACAAAAATTTTGAAAAATTGTCAATTTGCCAATCTTCGAACAGGCCCTTTAATAACATCATTTCTATGTTGTTTAATAACTTAGGCCACAACAAATTGATCAGATGTTCGTCGGATTTGCCGCACCTTAAAATCGTAAATCGAAAAAAAAAATATTTTTATTTTTATTTTGCGCCCGCACCTAGAAGATTGCCCCGCATCCGATTTTTTTAAATGAAGTTTTCATTAATGAGTCTCATTTTACGTTAAACGCCGTGTTCGTGGTGTACCCAAATCATAACAAGCAATTGGTACTGATATAGACGTGAATAAGGCGCTTTGCGGCGACTGGTTAATGTCCAGAGCATATAATTTATGACCCAGACCTTTAATCGCCAACAGCCAGTCTGGCACAGCTGCCATGTGTATTTCAACTCGGCAATTTCTTATCATGTTTTATCAAACTTGTGAAAACACAACGAGCTGTTTGTCAGCATTCATTGCCTAATTAAAGATGATTGCTATTAAGCTCTCGTAATATCAGAAGTTAATTAACAGTTAATTAAAGGATTATCTTGTTGATAAAGGATGTGTGAAATTGGATGTCTGGATTATGTCAAATGGACAGATTATCGGGTATGTTTACATTTCGGACAGTTTTGACCAGCGGTTTGTCCTTGATTTCTTACTTCTGATATCCACACATATAAGTTTTTTCTGACATGTCCATTTTATAAATTCAACGTATCTGTTTGGTGTACATTTTGTTCAGCCTTTATATATTAAGGTACATTTAACAGTGCAAGCCAAGTCATTATGTTAGTTATTAAATTTAATTTATTTATGGATATATTTTGTTAACATCTTGTAGATAGTTTAAGAGTGTATGTTTAAATAAAAAATAATTATCCAAGTTTACTGCAATGAACAATTAAGAAAAATGTTAATATAAAAATCGAAGTATACTAATGCTTTTGTTAATGCCATAATTATAATACAGCACAGTGAAGTATAATTTTATTGCAATTAAAACAGTAAGATATAACTATTCCCTGACATGGAAACACGCAACGATGTTGCGAGTCGATTTAAAAAAATGGCTCAAGAAAAATAAGAGCCAGTGTGAGTCCTGGGTTACGGTTTTAAAAAATGGTGGCGTCCAGTTGTTTCGTCGTGTCATTTAAAGATACAGATCTTATACTAGTGATTCCTAAATTGTTTTGTGTTTATTGTATGACATTTCATATTCATGTTATTAAACTGTTGGTAGTGAATGACTTGGTGTATCAAATATATATTTTAATAATGACAATTACCTTGTATAAGGTCTACTTTCTTATAGTTAAGATATGGTTATTTAGTATTTACTGCCGGTCGTTAATTTAATAGCAGAATCACTATTGAAGACTTGTTGCACAAAACCCTTTGCAGGACATGGTCAAAGAAGAAATGGAGAAATTGGTTGCTTTGTTTATTACATATATATTGATTTTGACAACAATTTATGGAACAGAGCAGATGAAGAAGAAATTATTGACAAGATATCAAGTTATGATGGCGTTTGGGAGTAATTTTTAAACACTATGGGCATGATAGGATTTTTTTTTATTTTGCGCTTTTCGCTTGCCTCCGATTTTATCGAAAATGGAAAAAAAATATTTTTATTTCGCTCGCTCGCTCCAATTTTTTTTGGACAAAATCCGTAGAACAACTGATCAATTTGTTGTGGCCTTACACACCAATACTTACACAATTGGGCGCAATTACAGAAAACGCTACTTGAAACGAAATCGCTTATAGCCATATAACGATAGCGATATATCTCATGTAAGGCCAAAAATAAAAGTAGCCCTGGTTTCTCTACCTACCCTTTACTTTTGCTGCCTACCCTACATATTTTTTGGTCCAAAAAACTGCTTTTCTTTGATTTTTTTTACACCGATAACTTTTCTTTTCGCTCATTTTACTAAAGAAGATTTTAAGGGAATATTTTGGCATCAAAGGTACTTCAGTCGCACTAATTACTTTTTGTCTTTATTTTGTTTTAAATTTATTTCAGGAATATTGTTTTCAGAAAAGTTGGGTATTGCCTTTGAATTAATACATGGTTGTTTACCGGTATTTTTTTTAATAACTTTTAACAGGCAGTTATGTCGGCATGTTGGTCAATCAGTTTGGGATAAAATTTTTGCAATCTGTGAACACATGACTCATCTGTGTTGTATGTCACATCTGAAAAGTCACCTATATGGAACACACACCATCCTACGGTGGCATAGATGTGACATGTGCATGTTTTTATTTATGTCGTTCCCACGACATAATAAATCGTGGGAACGAGATCTCATCTCGTGGGAACGACATAATTATGTCGTGGTAACGACATATTAAGTAGTGGGAACGAGATAATAAACTCGTGGTAACGATATATTAAGTCGTGGGAACGAGATCTTTTCTCGTGGGAACGACATAAATAACTCGTGGGAACGACATATTAAGTCGTGGGAACGAGATAATTAACTCGTGGTAACGACATAATTAACCAATCAGAATACACGTTATTTACAAGCATGTTTCAAAATGGCTGTAACAAGAGACGGTTACATAAATATCGTATTTCAATGCTGGATTAAGATATAAAGAAATTGTTTTTCTTCTGCGAGAGCAAGATGGAATTTGATTGGTTCATTAAGTCGTTCCCTCGACAAAATATCTCGTTCCCACGACATAATTATGTTATTCCCACGAGATAAGACCTCGTTCCCACGAGATAATATCTCGTTCCCACGACTAAATATGTCGTTCCCACGACATAATTATGTTGTTCCCACGAGATAAGATCTCGTTCCCACGACTTAATATGTCGTTCCCACGATATACGATCTCGTTCCCACGAAATAAGATCTCGTTCCCACGACTTAATATGTCGTGGGAACGACATAAATAAAAACATGCACATGTCACATCTATGCCACCGTACCATCCCCTCATCATAAAAAATAAAATAAAATAAAATAAGATCCCTACCTACCTAGCCTTACATTTTTGGGCCAGAAACAGAACTATTTTTTTATTTGGCCTAACAATGCTGAGTCACATGCGGGATATGCTTCAAAGATACATTTTAATGATGTTGTATAGAAACATTCGTTCATTTAAATCCAATCGTTTATTCATCATTTTTGTGTATTTCTTTGGTTCCATTTTCTATCGTCCATGAACATTCGTGGCCAGTTCGACGCGGTCTCGTAATCCGAGAGGTCTGACGTAAATGCATGTGGTGTTCGTCTTAACAAGTGGCGCGCTGCCAAGGGTGTTAGAAGTCTTGTTTTTGGACGGAAGTCAGGTCATACAACGTCAGCTGGAGGAAGCAAAGATAGAGAAATCTATTGTGAGATATTTCAGGAGTCAGTCGGTTATCAAGTTACGAATATGGTCATAAAACATTTGTTTAAACTTGGTCTCAAGTACATTATACGATTATTCTTGACCGTAAACGACAATTTTCAGATATTGCATAACTTCAGATATGTTTTCTGCATAATTAAATGCAATTTAGTTTGGTATGTTTGTCATGGATACTAATCAGGCTATTAGCATTAGTATTAGTATTGTTATATTAGTACGCTCTATTGCATATAGTTCATAAACAACATACATGAACTTTGGGTTTATGTCAATATTTAGCAATATAATTAAACAGATAGTAAAATAGTATTACGCTGTCGTTGTGTATTTTCTTGGTCTACGTGTATATAACAAATAAATTGTGTATACACAACATTTACACATGTAGTATCTATTCAAATATATAAAGTGAGTATCATAATTATTTGAATTATCGAGTATTACTAATACAATCACAAACAATGTAACTTAATCGAACACCAACAAATACTACATAACCATAACCAACTTGGTCAATTTAAAGAACTGCCACGTGGTCACAACCAACAAATGCCACTTGGTCACAACCAACAACTGCCACGTGATCATAACCAACGAATGTCACTTGGTCACAACCAACAACTGCCACGTGGTCACAACCAACAACTGTTACTTGGTCACAACCAACAACTGCCACGTGGTCACAACCAATAAAATGTCACTCGGTCACAACCAACAACTGCCACGTGGTCACAACCATCAACTGTAACTTGGTCACAACCAACAACTGCCACGTGGTCACAACCAACGACTGTTACTTGGTCACAACCAACAACTGTCACTTGGTTACAACCAACAACTGCCACGTGGTCAGAACCAACAACTGCCACGTGGCCACAACCAACAAATGTCACTTGGTCACAACCAACAACTGTCACGTGGCCACAACAAACAACTGCCACGTGGTAACAACCAGCAACTGTCACGTGGTCACAACCAACAACTGCCACGTGGCCACAACCAACAACTGCCACGTGGCAACAACCAACAACTGCCACGTGGTCACAATCAACAGATGTCACTTGGTCACAACCAACAAATGTCACGTGGCCACAACCATCCAATGTCACTTGGTCACAACCAACAACTGCCACGTGGCCACAACCAACAACTGCCACTTGGTCACAACCAACAACTGCCACGTGGTCACAACCAACAAATGTCACTTGGTCACAACCAACAACTGTCACTTGGTCACAACCAACAACTGCCGCGCGGCCACAACCAACAAATGTCACTTGGTCACAACCAACAACTGCAACGTGGCCACAACCAACAACTGTTACTTGGTCACAACCAACATCTGCAACGTGGCCCCAACCAACAACTGTCACTTGGTCACAACCAACAACTGCAACGTGGCCACAACCAACAACTGTTACTTGGTCACAACCAACAACTGTTACTTGGTCACAACCAACAACTGCCACGTGGCCACAACCAACAACTGCCACGTGGTCCCAACCAACAACTGCCACGTGGCCACATCCAACAACTGTTACTTGGTCACAACCAACAACTGCAACGTGGCCACAACCAACAAATGTCACTGAGTCACAACTAACAACTGCCACGTGGCCACAACGAACAAATGTCACTTAGTCACAACTAACACCTGCCACGTGGCCACAACCAACAAATGTCACTTAGTCACAATTACCAACTGCAACGTGGCCACAACCATCAAATGTCACTTAGTCACAACCAACAACTGCCACGTGGCCACAACCAACAAATGTCTCTTAGTCACAACTAACAACTTCAACGTGATCATTACCAACAACTGTTGCGAGGTCATAACTAACAAAATCCATGTGATCATAGCCAACAATTGTTACGTGCTCTACCACCAACTACTGTTACTTGATTATCGTCCACACCTGTCACGTTATCTCTAGCAACTAATGTCATAGCGTGTACTATAAATAAACTGAATGCCCTACCGTGAAATTACTGACAATATCGAACATCCACATTTGCAAATAAAAATTTAGACTGACAAATTCAAAACAACCAAGATATGTGCAATTTGATTGATGCAGCTAACACAGCTGTCGCTATGTTTACAGACATGAACCAGATTTGATATATAAAACAAACACCATGCACTGATTGGTTGTAATTCGTACTATTAAAACAGAATAATTCTTCCGTGTATCACATGCTCCAGTTTACGCATGGGATATCTAGGGGAATTTGCATATAAAAATTTTCATCGTAATACGTACAACAAGTCTGATATATATTGTTCTATTATCTTCACTTATTTTTATTGTCAACGAATTGTTTATGTTTTCGACAAAAGGCAACTTAAGAAATAATTTTTGATTTATCGTTGTTTATCGGACAATAAACAACTATTTGGAGTTCTGATGCATAGGAATTAAACCGCGAGGGCGTTAGCCCGAGTTTTTTTAATAGCCACGCATCAGAACGACAAAGAGTTATTAATTGGACGAAAAACAACGATAATGTGAAACTTATTTCGATTCTAACATGATATCTGACATATATTTTTGCAATTGTAATTGGAACCACTTTTTGCTATGGTCCGCTCAGAAGCGAAATTACTTTCTGAGTTGTTTATTTGGGTAGTTTAATAACGATAATTGTGTTCTTTAGCTATAGAAAAATTAGCGAGTATCATATTAGAATAAATGGTATAACACGTAAACAAGGATCGCAGTGTTTAGTGGGTATGCTTAATATGGTATAGTAAGTGTATTTTCCATAAATGTAATTTGATGCATGGTCGCTTCGTCGTTACAAATGCAAGTGTGTAGCTTATAAACAATCTTTTAAATGAGGGTATACCCTGTTCTACGATCAGCGTAGCTTATACCCTCCATTAACATTCACTTTACCTCGTTTGTACACTATACTGTGTTCCTTTCGCAAAGCTATATCGATTTCGTGGTTTATTCTTTATTTTTAAAGGGTTTATGAGAAACATGTCTTAAGTGATTTACGTCTTACAATAGATTTACACTTATTCATGTAAATAGACTCAGAAAAGCAACATAGTTCATTGTCAATTTAATATTCTTTTAAATATTGCCGATGCGTTCTTACGTTTGATTATATTTGTTAAAGAATGGAATTGATTTGTATTAAAATACATTAAAATATATACTATCGGGTTTAAAGCAAAAAAAACCAACTTAACCTAAATATTTTCAATCGATCTAGTGGCATATTGTAACCATATTATTTTAATATCTACGCCATTCCGTAAGTTAATACAAATACGAATATGAAAATAGGTAATTAACATTGGATAAAAAGAGTTGGAGATCGATATCATTGGTCTCAGCATGATTTGTGAGTTGAGGTGTACATAAAAAGATAAAAATGAACTTTAGTCCCATAAACACGTTTACAAAATGATCAATATGAGAGATATGCCCTTTAAATTGCTGTGTTACAGTATTTTCCGTGGCAAAGAGGAAGTTTTAAACATTTAAACATTGCGATGGAGTTTCTCATTCGGTAATCAACTTTAAATCTAGCTAACGTGTACACATGTGTGTACAAAACAACTCCGGTTACCCTATTGGAAGTTCGTCGCAGCAGTAAAGGAAAACAACGTAAGTAATTAACTTTTGTTGTTTAAATTTACATTGAAGTGTGTATGTACGATCTTACAGCAGATATAATGGCATAAATACAAGTAACAAAATAAAGTTAATTAAGATATATTTTTGTTAAAAACGGAAGAAAAGTTAAGAAAAAACACTGCTTTTAAACGCACAATAAGCTAGTTTGAATCAACAAATAGTTTTCGTCTGTACAAGCGGAAACTCAAATACATGTATATGCGTTGACATAAAAGTTGGTTTAGGTTACACAACACTAATAAATGATGCAAAAGGCGGCACTAGTACTTATTGATTTATTTCATATTGAAGTTTTTCCTTCGTAATTTTTATGTTTTTCTGTTTGCTTTCAAGTTTTGTTGTCACTTTCATCTGCTTATTTTGAAAATAATTAATATGAAAGATCGTACATACGCACTTTAATGGTAATACAAATATTAATTAAAAATGGACATGTAATTTACACTGTGCGAAAGCAGTATCTAGGTCATTACGAAGCATATTGGTGCAATGTACATTTAAATATATACATAATTAAAGATATATATATATATATATATATATTATATATATATATTATATATTATATATATATATATTATATATATATATATATATATATATATATATATATATATATATATATATATATATATATATATATATATATATATATATATATATATATATATATATATATATATATATATATATATATATATATATATATATATATATATATATATATATATTATATATATATATATTATATATTATATATATATATATATATATATATATATATATATATATATATATATATATATATATATATATATATATATATATATATATATATATATATATATATATATATATATATATATATATAATATATATATATATATATATATATATATCTTTAATTATGTATATATTTAAATGTACATTGCACCAATATATATATATATATATATAACTAAACCTTAAATAAAGTATTCAACGGTATTTTACGCGCAGAAAAAGGGTTACTGACAACAGCTAGCTGATTTTTTTGGTTGTCAAAATTTCCGAACATTAATTCATAAAATATGTAAATCAGGGTTAATGTGGTCAAAACTTAAACAGTCAAATGATCTAACGAGTGTTAAAATGTTGACAATGTTTTGAAAGAAAACATACTTCTTTTGTTGTTTGTTTAACTACCCAATAAGTTTTAAACAACGAGATCCAGGCGCAATGCTATTGAGATACAATTGTTACACACGATAACCAAATAAACATCCCTTTCAGGACAACAATGGAAATAACAAATCACATTCTGATAAGCGCTGTGCTCGGCGCGTTCTGTCTCCCGGAAGTGAACCTTACTTCAGATGGCGCGTTATTCCACCCAGGCAACTTGACAACAGCAGCTATTATACCTCACGTGACCACTGAGAACCTGTCGCTGTGCGAATTTAGTATTTGGGAGAAAAGCAAGATCTTCTTTGTTACCCGTTTACGCCAAATGGATCCTAAATTTATCAAGTTTAGAATCCATTTTGATGATGAGTCACAAGTGGTTGAACAAAGCGAACCGCAGGTTTTGAAGCCACGATTCTGGTTTTGGACATATTCGGCGGCCATTGAAACCTACCCCTACCTGAATTGGAATCTCGATTTTGGGCTGCTGACCTTTGGCCTTCTAGACACAAAAACTACAGAGATCTCTTATTTAACTTTTAAGGCTGTTAGATCTCCTTGTATTGTGAACTTCGGTGCAAATGAATCCATGATTTATGTTGCAAAGGCTCTATCGGAACTAGTGGTAAATGAAACAGAAAATGAAGTACACCAGTTTGAAAATATATCTTTTTGTTATTTAACAGAGATTGTAGGGGCTAAATATAGTATCGGATATTATGCCGGACTCTACCTTAACTACCCAGTACCATTTATACAATATTCGTGTTGTGAAATACACTATGAGTACACAACAAGTAAATATTCGGATCCGGTGTGCAACAAAACACCGAACAAATGGATACTGTGCACCCTTGGTCCATATATCGTTGGCATCATTATTCTTATGTTCTTTCCAATAGTTCTTTTTGAATTATTGCACTCAATAGCCAAGGATGAAGTCATCCAGTCATATGACTACGAGAGTACGATTGAGTTGTCCAGCGTACAGTACAGCAGACAGCCTGAAGAACATTTGGTTTTCCTCGATGGAGCATCACCTTTGACTTTGTCCCATCTGCCAGCCAAGTTTGTGACGGGATTGAAGGACGCACATCCGGTCTTGTGTTCAAGACTACGACGTTTTTTGTGCATGCTCATGGTCCCAGTATTGCTATTTGCTAAAGTGTTTATGTACAGACACGGTATTGGCGAGGACATTAAGATCACTGTCGGGGACCTGGTTGAACGAGGCACTCCCCTGGGCTTTCTTGCCATTCTTGCAGATGCATCTGACGCAAGACAAGTGTTTGCCCCAGCTCTAGGAGGCCCAATAGGAGTTTTGTCAACTTACTACACCCTTGGAATTGTACTTCTTGTCATGCCACGAAGTTTGAAACAGATCGTTGAGAATGGGATGCCAACAAAGCGGACGTGGTCGCCATTTTTCCTTAATGTAGATGAAATACTCCGCATGGCAATGCTTGAACCAGAGACGGAACCAGGATATCAGCGAGCGGCTGCTGTGTGCAGAGGAAGTTTTTATATGATCTTTAATAAAGAATTTTGGTACAAATTAATATACATGCAAAAATCAAGACTCGTTCGGCTGAAACGAACCAGGCCACTCATTTTCGCGATCACACTACCTGTTGTGTTACTTCTATGCGCATTGGAAATTGCAGCATGCGCCATTTATAATCTAATTCCATTGGCTAACTTTACTGTAATTATAGTCAAGGGGGCTGTGCTGTCACTTATTGCACAGAGGCGTTACTATGAATGCATAAGATTCTGTTTCCGTACACCATTAATCGTTTTTGTTGCTATGATTAGCTGTGTATTGTTCACTCTGTTCGCTTATACGGTAATATTGATTTTCCTCGAGAGTTTTGTTTTCATCTCACAGGTTGCTATATTATGCTTTGTAGCCGTCATCGTTTTCCCGTCCGTTGCCTTTGGTTACCTGTTCTTCTTCATAGTTCTGCTGTACTACATGTTTAGGCTTACTCGAGGATTCGGAGATGCTTATTTTGACTTGCTAGCAATGGCCGTTGGGAAATCACTGGATCTTGACTCCCTGGCCAACCACGTTTCAATTCAAGACGGCAACATAGAAATTTCCAACGTGCGAGCAACGGGCGTCAGGAGCATTCGTGTAAATAACGTTGTCATCGACGTTCCACATAACACGCTGGAGAGAATTAAAAGGGAACAAACACCGAAGAAAACCCGACAAAAAGGGAATGTCCACGGAATACCAAGAGATCTATTTGAATATCTTGTTATCAAACATCGTCCTGTTCACATTCAGTTCATAAAGCTTGTATTTCACTTCGCACTGATTATAACGCTAGTTGTGTTGACCATGTCGATTATATGGAAATTTAAAATGGTGACCTCATCGGAGTCGTCTGACGTCATGCACGTGATCTTCATAGTAACGGTCGGTGCGTTGCCAAGGGTTTTGGAGGTGGTCCTGTTGGATGGAAATGAGATGTTAAAGCGACAGCTGGAGGAGACCAAGATAGAACAGTCCATCTTGAGGTACTGGAGGAATCGCTCGGAATCTTTCGAAGACCTGGACCGGTGTTCATCGAGCTCCTAAGTATTAACGTCAATAACGTTCTTTGCGCTCTACAGTTCACTTAGGCTAAGGTTGTTTCATTTATGATACGTTTGATTGAATCAATTGGTTCTTTTCCCAACAAAAGTGCGCATTTTGGGTTGATTGGCAACATTAAGTGAGCTTTAACACTGAACGTCTACTTCAGAGGCCAATCGACGAAATGCTTTGTATTGTATAAAGTAGATAAACCGATTTGATTTGCATTGTGTATTTGAACCACTATTAAACAGCTTTAGTGTATGTGTGACAAAAATACTTCAAATATGCACTTCGTTTAATCTATGAACATTGTTGGTGTAGTATTGCAGTTTCTTAGTCCCACATCATCATTTCATAGAAATAAGATTTCAGGAGTTTCTTTTTAGGTCAGTGCTAAACGATCATCCGTATCTCGAGGCAGATGTTATTAGTTTACACTATATGTTTTACTATGAAGGTGCGAGTGTTTATTATATTCAACTCCTTATTTTATGATTACTGAGAATTATCTGTAGTATCAAAACCGCAATCGCATTTTTTATAGTACATGTAGCATGCCCAGCGAAACACGAAATAAACGGAAAAACTGCATCTGCCGCCATTTAATGTATGACTGTAATATATTTAAATTCATCAATAAGCTGACACATTTTAATATCCTTTTCGTATATATTATATATATTATATTATATATTATATTATATATACACACACATATATATAAATACAATGTACAGCATTGATGTGACATTATTGACTCGTATGAGTACAATAAAAAGAAATGCTCATAACATGTTTATTCGTTATCTTTACTTGTATGTTTGTATTTGCAGAGAATACTAATGCATTTTATTCGATACAGTACTGTAAAAATGATGAGCTTATCTAAACTTGGTCCTTACCAAGTGTGTTCGCATTTGTTGCACAATAACCTAGATAAGTGGCACATGCTACATTTCATTCGCAACAATTATCAAAGGCCCGTAAATGTGAAGTAAATCAGGAAGGGGAATATCTTGCCAAAATGCATACTTATCCTTAATTGTCCTTTACTCGTAGAAAGAAATATGGCTGCTGAAAACATGAATGCCCGCACGAAGCGTTTACAAACCGATAATTCGCCACTGTCACTGGATCAAGTACTTCGAACTCAACTTTCTTTTATTAATTTTATATCACACGGATGATAGAAACGTCTTCTAATACAAAACACCGCGTCATTGTAGAAACGCCTGTACTGTAATGTTCATGTCATTAGTTGACAAGTAAATGTATGTCCGAATACACCCCCTGTTCAAATACTAGTGTACAGTATTATTGTAGTTGCTGGTATCAACGTTGAATGTTGGTAGAGAAAACCTTTTTGTTTTCATATTATCACAATTCCTGCACTGTCAGAATGATGCAGCACGAGATGACATTGTTTACGTAATACGTAAGAATATCGAAATGTTATTGCATGCATTTTATGCATAAATATGCTATGAATGTCTTTCCTTTGCACATTATAATTATTAAAGATGAGTTATATTGTAAAATGCATATTGTTCAGTCAAGTCGATAGTTTTACATTGACGTCTTATTCAGAACTACATAATATGAGACGGAATATCTTGGTGCAACTTTTCAAATTGTACATGCATATTTATTGTTGCTTATTGTTTCAATGTATAAATTGTAACTTCTTAAATTAGATCTACCTAGAATTAAAACTAATATATAATGTTCATTTATTGGAATTGTTGTCCTGTTTGTGTTGAGAGATACTATATTGTTGTTGTTGTTTCGAAGTTTGAAGTCCTCCCGCGCTTAAGGCTGCATTATGTGAGGACTTCCATCTGTGGCTCATCAGATCGTATATTTTGATGCCGAAAAATAAAAGAGCCCATTGATAATAAAGAACTTGACTATAATAGTTATTTAGTGCATACATTTAATTTTGTGATGTTTGTGGAGTCGGCATTTTGGATTGTTCCCAATAGGCGTGGTCGCTTAAGTCGTCGCACCTGGCCTTACTCATATTTCTTAGGGACTTGTTCACATATTTTCGCATTTTTGAAGTTTGCCATTGAATGTCATAACTTGACAGGTTTAAGCATCGGAACTGAAAAGCTCAAGTATAATAACAAGAAAAGTATTTAGAAAAAACGATTTTTTTTTTTATTCAATCGGGGTTCGAACCCGGGAGCTACGTTTTAAAAGGCTTCACCCTGCATTATTTACTTGAGTGTTCTACGTGTTGTCAACAATTTCAAAGAAAACAATAGACACACTCCAAATTATTCAATCTTTTATGTTTATGTTATCAATTTCAGCTGTTGATATCTCATAAACGACACGGTTTTTCCAGTATATTTTATCTCCGTAGTGTTATTTTGCTCCTTTGTATACAGTGTGATTTTATCTTTGGAATCGGGTGACAAAAAGTTGAAAAATAGTCAATTCGTCAATCTGTGACCAGGTCCCTTAGGCTAAAGTTAAGAGATACTCGCATAACAGTCATATATATTTATATACTTCAGAATTCTGCATCATATGTATACTTAGAATTTCTGCATCATATATATACTTCAGAATTTCTAATTGGCTGCAACAAATGCCGAGAACAAACATCACCGTTCGAACCAAAGAAAACGTAAATTATGTTTGGGTGGGCATGCTGGGACCAACAGTGTCTTCACAGGTACTTACAGTTGATGCAGCTTTATCGCGGATATGGGTCTCACTTCGAAATGCACGCACACCAAAGAAAACCCTAAAGTGAGAAATGAAAGCTTGTATACATACTTGTTAACTCGATGCAAGCATCACTGAATAAACGCTATTTTGAAATTTCGATTTATCTCAGTAGATCTCTGGTTTTTTTGCAAAGGAGCGGGTGCTGAGAAAATCTTGCAATTTCTTAGAAATAACTCCATTGGGGCAAGGGCAATAACTCTGCAAGTATTGACAATTACAGCAGTTGTGGTTCTTGTACACTGGGTCACTGCACTGCAAACTGAGTGCGCTACATTCGACCCTTATAGCTAATGCTTTGGGGCTCAATAATTAAAGAACACTGAATGTAGTTTAATGTCTTTAATGTTATAGATTATTTGAAAAATAATATGGAATGTTCGCAATACAATATGATGCATCAGCATGCCAGATCTATGGAAGTCAGTCCCATAGGCTGGGATGTTAATGAGATACTTACACAATGCACTTGAATGGAAATGCACATCCTTAATAACGTATTAATAGCAAATCTATGGTAATATAATTCAGGTTGGGTGTAGTCTTTTAAAATCATGAAAATCCCAACATATACATTGAAATTTCATTATCATATAAATATTATTAGCATTTTCTTAGTTATCAAAAACATAAAGCTCATCACAATGCTGAAGAAACATTGAACTGTCAGACCATAAATCAATGGAAAGATTCAATGTTCAATACACAAAAATCTTCATGGCAACTTAATGTTTGCTTTTTATTATCAGAATGCAAAATGTTGACGATTCAGACAACTACCTTTTCAAAGATACTGTGAATGTGTTTTAATCAGTTACTGGGTAAAAAAAAATGTTTGGACGAAGTTTTTTTCGAAGAGCATATCTTCAGCAATATCAATCCATCAAAAAAGACTGATCATCCCTTAAAAAGTGTATTTGTCATATACAGACAATATTGAGCAAACCACATTGACCAGCCTGTCTCCTTAATTGAAAACTGATATAACACCCACCAAGTCTGCCAAGTGGCTCACAACAACAAAATGTTTTGATAACGAACTTGATAAATGTAAGGTTATGTTTCCAGATTTTGTATTTAGGATGTACAAAAATGGCATACAACAAACTTCCCTTCTGGGTACTGTTCGTGATTATATCACAATAAAATATGAATATGACGTCGTACATTCAATGATACAAACAGTTCAAAAGTAGAAAAAAAATATATATACAGCTCATTACAAAAACTAGACATATGTGTGTTTTATATATACATGTATACATGGCTATTAACCAACAAGTATTTAGTAAATGAGTACAAAATACACACAATGGTATATACAATGATGCAATAATTAAAACATGGTATGTTTATGTATATATGCCATAGATTTGGTAATCTGTTTAAAAACAGTCTATTAACACATAACCTACACTGGAATGTACATGCCTATATAAAATGGAAATTGATGATCAACCAAATCAATGCTACAATATATAAAACCACCAAAAGATTAATGTAGTTTAATCTAATTTACAATGTAATTTTCCCGTTGTTATCAAACTGATAATTAAATTATAAAAGCATCTACTGTATTTTCAAGCACATCACTTATAACAATAATGACACCACTATTATTTCTTCACATCACTCGAGAATGAAAACAGTTAATTGGATTCTGATGTACTCCAGAAACGTAACTAGAATTTCTTTACATGCTCAAGTTAGAATGAGATTTTTGCAACTTTACTGTTTTACAAAATGATACAAAATATTTAACTTCATAACCACTAACTACTGCTTATCACTATTCCTTTACATTGAATCAACCAAAACATTAAATCATATCCAACTATTAAATACAGACCCAAGCAATGTCACTCTGTATATTTTTGTGTCATAAAAACACATCAATGCGTATTGCAGATATGCATGCATAGTTACAAAATGAATGGGAATTGCCTATCATTTCATTACACAATTCATTTGCTGAGTATATACAATATTTCGAAGCACTAATAAGTCCGCACAATGTATCGTTTCATCATAAAGCCTAACACGAGAGCGACGAACGAGAATGTAGCCTTGACGACGTCGGCTCCGTTAAAGTAGGGGCAATATGGACACTGGTAGGAGCCGCACACGTAGCAGATGTTCAGTATGAAGTAGTTATACGTGGTGTAGATAGACGTGTTGTGCATGCCTAGAACAGACAAGAAACATTGGGCTAAAATGCACTGTTTGTAATAATGGGCGTTTCAAAAACGTCAATCTTTTTTTTTTCTTACAATAATTTCATTTTATTTTTCATTTATTGTTCCATAGTTGGCATTTACATTTTACTCATTTACTGAGTGATTATTGAATTTACATATACACATTTATTTTTGAGAGTTGTCCGATCATTTTACTTGGAGATCATCTGATCATGGTAGCTGTTAACCATGTTTTAAGTTTACATACAGTGCATGTGGTAGTGCTTACAAGTGATGAAAACTACTCCTCTCATAAACAGCTTGGGGGGAGCTAAATTAATAGTAGCAAAAACTGGAAATATCTACTAACATAAGTAAGCACTTTAACGTATGTTAAATGTTGAATGATTGCCACAGTACAACAAAGAGCCCTCAAATACAAAAGTATATTGTATATCAACTGTTTTACATTTTTTCCTCAGAAAAATGTTTAAACAGTTACTTTTCCAGACCATTTTTAACAAAATACATGTATACCAATAACATAAAGAATGATAGTAGTCCCTTCCTTGTATGAAACTGCGTACCTGGTTCATAGTAGTCGTAGACTCTGTATCTGTGTTGGATTGTGCCGTTAGCCACTGGGTACCACCTGTCTGCACGGAACTTCACGCACGTTCTACTCGTGTCCACCTGCAATATCACCACAAAATGATGATCGACTCATCCAATGCAAAATTAAACATTCAAGTGCCCTGCCAACCCAATATATGACTATTGCAGGATTTAATGCGATTCATGGTTCATCAGTATTTTTTGCATTGATAACTTACATAATTTTTTTATGTATGTTTACTTGCATTATATTTTTGCCATGCTGTATTCATGTTCTACCAAAATAAATATATCTAATCTATCTTTTGATTTCAGCAAAACTGAACAGTAATCATTATTTTTATTGTGTAGTACATGCTTATTATTATGTTCATGTACAATTTCAACCAGTTATCATATTTTTCTGGCCAGTCATTCGGTCTTGAAGTCAGCTGCTCATGCACATTCTGTATCTAAATTATGCTTATATGCTTATTCGAAAAATGACGCTTACCATATCTGAAAATATTGCCTATCCGAAAATATTGCCTATCCGAAAATGTGCATTATAATATATTATTAAAGGCAACATTTCTAGAGCTGTACAATTATTATTTTTTAATTGCATTTAATATTTCATGAAGTTCACTTCATACATTCTTATGTCACTCTACGAGTCAGTACGTACATGTGAGAAGTAGAAAACGACTTTGTTGTAGTACATCTCGGCCCTCTTTAGGTTGGGCACCTGTTTGGAGCGCACATAGTCACGCAGTGTGTGGTTCATGATGATGAACCCGGTCGGCAGGTCCACCTCTAGCACTGTGAGACCCGACTGCATGCTGCGCTCAGTGTACACCCACCTGAATTATCATAGAACATGACACGATGACATAACGTGGTTTAATACTGAATAAGGTGTTAGGTAACTGAGAGACAGTGTTATCCATTGTTTGATATCGGACATAATGGTATACAATACCATTTACAGAATTCAGTTGTTTTTACAAGACATGTCGGACAAACAAGTACCGACTTTCTGAATGGATAAAAGCACTATAAATAAATCTTGTTTACCGAAATATGGTTTGATACTGCATATGTTAGGTAACAGAGAAACTGCTATTTATTGATCTCAAACAAACACCAGCGAACTCCAGAATTTCTGAATAGATAAAAGCAATAAAATCATGTTTATCAGCCTACTTTACGCAAGGTGTCATCTCCATGACAGAGTCGTTTCTGCCAAAGAATCTGGTGTTCTCTGCTGTCAGCTCAAAGAACTGGATTTCATCAACAGTTTTCTTCAGTAACCATGGATACTCGACATGTACGGTAGTTGTGAGCTGCATCATTGACCTGCCCACCCCCTGGGCTGTCACCCCGATGGTACCGTATGTGAACTGCTGGGGGATCTGAACAAACCGTTCAATACGTAATAGGCGAGTATTTTAGAAAAAAACAATTAACATAAAAGAACTCAAATATATTATAGATAAACCAATATACTCTGATAATTCTGCTAACAAGAAAATAATTATTCAAGTCTCCTCAACTATATAACATAATTATAGACTTAAACCAATAATAATTATAATTATTATAATGTACATTTATAAATTATTTATTTCATTTATTTGCATAAAAAGGAAGTCTAAGCTGACATAGCTGGTCTGCATGATGAAGTAGTTGGTTTTGGACATTGAGAAGTAGATGGACGATACTACAGTAAATATATTACACCTAGAAAGCTTACATAGCTGGTCTGCATGATGGTGTAGTTGGTCTTGGACAGTGAGAAGTAGGTGGACCAGTTGGGGGTGGATGAGGCCTCCATGCGGATGAGAACATTGTACACGTTTCGGTTCGGGTCCACCTGCGTGTACTCAAATAGGGCCTCCATGGCAACCAGCGTGTCCTGAATGCAGTCAAACATTTAAATGATGCAATTCTAAACTGAACTTTTTTATCTTTGCCATGAGGTACAGGTATACCCAGGTTGGCGCTAAAAATAATTAGTTGGAAATATTTTTCTGTTGGGCAAAAATACTATTTTTTCTTTTATTTTTACTGAAAATGTGAAAAATACCTTATTTATTACTTATAACAACCAGGACATTTAGAATACCTGAGTCGAAGCCATTCCACCAATGAAATTGCGCTCATAGTTGAGCCAACGCATCATAGCATCCCGCTGGATCTTTGTATCAACCTCCAGTCCCATGCCGTTGTGCTTTATGTGTGCCATGAGGGCATAGGCCGTGGCCTGTACTGCGTAGGCGTCATTACCCTGCTCCATCCTAGGATTCAGGTACCTGAGAGCATTGATGAACTCGGATGGGTTGTCGGGAATTGGCGCGTTCGAAAAGTAAATCTCATTGCCTGAAATGTTTGGTAAAATGACTGTGAAAAAAACCTGTTGTAGTTTTTTATTTTTGCAAAGGTTAAGGATATCAATTAAACAGTTTATATTACAAATATTTAATATCATAAATTTCTCCAATAGACAGAAGGATTACTTGGACAAACAGTCATGACCTTGGAGAAGATCTAGGGTCAGAAACAGTACAGGATGATGCTCAAAAAGAGCAGACAGGAATGTCATAACATTTCTTTGAAGGAGTTTAAATGTTGATAAATCCATGCCTTAACATGATATACTCTTTAAAAAAAAATTGAAACATGTTATACTTCACTCTTGTTGATATATCCATGCCTTAACATGATATACTATTTTTTAAAGAATTGAAACATGTTATACTTCATTCTTGTTGATAAATCCATGTATTAACATGATATACTCGAATTAAAGGATTTAAACACTTTATACTTCACTCTTGTTGATAAATCCATGCCTTAACATGATATACTATTTTAAAGGATTTAAACACTTTATACTCCACTCTTGTTGATAAATCCATGCCTTAACATGATATACTCTTTTAAAGGATTTAAACACTTTATACTCCACTCTTGTTGATAAATCCATACCTTAACATGATATACTCTTTTAAAGGATTTAAACACTTTATACTTCACTCTTGTTGATAAATCCATACCTTAACATGATATACTCTTTTAAAGGATTTAAACACTTTATACTCCACTCTTGTTGATAAATCCATGCCTTAACATGATATACTCTTTTAAAGGATTTAAACACTTTATACTCCACTCTTGTTGATAAATCCATACCTTAACATGATATACTCTTTTAAAGGATTTAAACACTTTACACTCCACTCTTGTTGATAAATCCATACCTTAACATGATATACTCTTTTAAAGGATTTAAACACTTTATACTCCACTCTTGTTGATAAATCCATGCCTTAACATGATATACTCTTTTAAAGGATTTAAACACTTTATACTCCACTCTTGTTGATAAATCCATGCCTTAACATGAAATACTCTAAAGGATTTAAATAAAGTTATACTTCACTCTTACCGTTTAGATCTACCCCAAAACCCAAAAGCCTGCTATTATGCCCTAGATCTTTCCTCATCAAGCCAAACTCAACAGGCTGACAAACGATACACAAAGCAATAACATTTCTTACCTTGATACTTGAGACCCCAAAGCCTGTCAAATATTGTTCTACTCTTCTGTTGACTCAGCGACAGTGCATACGAGACGATGGCCAGATAGTAGACCTCCTTGTTGTCAATGTTGTAAGATTCCCTTAGCAGGTACTCGGAGGCAAGGGTCCTCGCTTTGTCAATGCATGTCAGGGCAGCCTAACAAATACACAGCATAAAATATTCGCACAACACAACAAACTGATCTGGAATGCATGCTTATGGTAGTTTACGAATTTTCTCTATGTTACATGCAAAAAAGAGTATTAAACCATAGTAACAGCATGTTATACGTGCATATAAATATTTAATTTCAATTGGGACAGAGATTTACACATTTGACATTACAGGATTACAGCCTAAAACCACTTCCGTTTATACATACCCCTGAGACATCAGATTCGATCTTGTACAGCGCAATCAGGACATATGCTGTCAAGGGAACAGGATGGCCGTACAGTTGGGTAGATTCATTGAGTGAAGACTAAATAAATATTATATATTTTAGCAAACAGTAGGCATTCCAAAAACTTCAATATACAATCTAGTGCTCACATTTAAATAACCTGTTATTCTCTATGAATTGCACGTTTTATTATCTCTTCATACAAAATATGGATGATAGACCATCCTATATTTCCAATACTCAATGCCATAAATAACATTTAGCAACATATAAACAGTTTAACTTAAACTTCCAGAAATGCAATAACTAAAGGTGCTTTCTGTGTGGTCAACATTTATCAAGATACAAACTTAAACTACCAAAAGCTTTCCTGTTATACACAGAATATAATGCAACAAACTCTGACTTTATTATTTTTTAAAGCACCAATGCACTACTTACAAATTTCCTGCCTAACAGGGAATGCTAAGGAACAAAAAGAACCAGTTTATGTCAAAAATGTTTACAAATTTCCTGTCAAGCAAGATATATTATAACAAGAACTCTGTGCTACTTACAAACTTCCTGCCATACAGGACTTAGAATATGACAAAATCTACCGGTTTATGCTACTTACAAATTTTCTGTCATAGATCTGTTCCTCTCCAATCCAGGCCCCCGACTCATGTTGCCTGGAGCACAGCCACACGACAATCCTGTCGATCAGGTTGATGGGGATGAATAGATCCCTCTCCCACTCTCCGAACCTCGCTTCGTGCAGCGTCTTGGCAACAAAGGCCGACAGCCAGATGCTTGTAGAGTTCTCGTCGTCATGGAACATCATGAACGAACCGTCTTCGTTCATGTAGCTAAGCTGTCTCTGTAAGCCTGTAAAATGGAACGGTTCACATCAGCTACCATGTACAGGATTGGAATGAAGCATTTGTCAATCTGACACTACAGTTTCACATAAATACATGTTGGTTTCTCTCCTACAGATTAAATTTAAAATTAGCAACAAAAGTAATTCAATTCAGTCCATTTTTTTCAAACTCTTCTCAGAAATTACACCAGATCAACTATCAAAGCATACACCTTTCAAATGTATCTGTATTTTTTTAAATCATTAATGATGACCATCGTCTTCAATAACTGCTTTGTTAAGCTACATTCTCTGATTCAAGGTCTACAACAACAAAGAGAACAAGAATATCCTTCCATCCAAGGTTGACATTTCATATTTAGAAAATACCCTATTTCCTAAAGTTATTTTTGAACTCAAATATTCCACTTCTTGATTAAACTTTTACAACTTTATAAAATAATGTCACCAAAAAATACTTAACAAAACCATACAAAAATCCAGTATTGCACACATACCAACGTTCAGGTACTGAAGAGCTGTCACCAGTGTTTCAGGTGGTAACTGTTGGTTTGTCTTCTTGAACTTCAGCGTGAGCAAGTTGTATGCAAAGTTAAACATGTTCATCTCACCGGCGCCGTACGGCTTGCGGAATATATCCTCGCAGTTCATGTACATTTTGAAAAACCCAGGGGTTACAACATCACCTGCCAAAGTATTTGTTTGGTTTTACTTTGTGCATGGTAAGTAATAAATTTAGAAAATACTTCAGCATACACCAGAATAATACTCAAATTACAGAAGACAGACACAGTGCCAGAGTGCCCAGTCTACAACACTATGACAGATGAGTATAACGATCGTCACACATGAAAGATACTGTCTGAATAAAAACAAATAATTAACTAAGAGATAATAAGTTCTTTTGTACAATGTGAATTTCAAACAAAATTCCTGCATGTACAACTTTAAATGAAAATAGGCCATTATAAATAAATGCAGATTAAGCAATACAATATATACTCTCAGAGTAATAACGAACTAGATTGTCACATAAGTGACGGATATGCCCCCACAATATGGCCTTGTCACAAAACTATGGAATCTATTCGAAAGAAATGGACAAAGAGAGAATGCTTTAATTTGTGTCTGGTCAACATTGTATTTGGGAAAAAAAAAATTCAATTGGAGCCATAACTCTGTCAACATTTAGTGGTTTGTAACCAAAGTTGAACTTGATCTGTAATTTATGATGTTACACCTATGTACCAAAAATAATTAAAATATGTGAAGAATTTTACGAGTTATTGTCCATGTTTTTCGGGAATTTAAGTCAAAAACGGGGGCCATAACTGTGTCAAAATTTAGTGGTTTGTAACCAAAGTCGAACTTGACCTGTATTTTATAATGCTACACGTGTACCAATAATTATTTTAATATGTCAAGCATTTGTTGAGTTATCGTCAGGAAATCATGTGTTTAGGGAATTTTAAGTCAAAAAGGGGCCATAACTCTGTCAAAATTTAGTGGTTTGTAACCAACATCAAACTTGACCTGTATTCTATGATGTCACACATGTGTACTAAAAATAATTTGACTATGTCAAACCTTTCTTGAGTTATCATCTGGAAACCATGTTTTTATGGAATTTTCAGTCGAATAGGGGCCATAACTCTGTCAAAATTTAGTGGTTTATAACCAACATCGAACTTGACCTGTATTCTATGATGTTACATGTGTACCAAAAATTATTTGAATAAATCAAGCCTTTCTTGAGTTATTATCCAAAACCAAAAACCAACAGACCGACAAGCTCACTCCTATATACCCCCCTCAACTTCGTTTGTGGGGGTATAAAGTCTAGAATTTTTATTTGTTTACAATGTGAATTTCAAAAAATACCCCTACAGGTACAACTATAAATGCCAAATAAGCTACCTAAATATAAATATAATATAAATATGTAATACCTCAGAATTATTATTAGTATTATGAAGTCTCACACAATCTGGGAAGAAATGCATGTTGAATAAGACGAAATAGGGCATATCTACACAGATACTTCACAAACGAAGGTCAACCCACTTACCAAACAGACTGACTTGCACTGTACCGGATGCTGGCACATATAAATGTCCTCTAACTTCCGGTACGACAAACTGATCCGGAATGTTGATCTGCAGGTGGGGAATTGTCTCGGAACCGTACCGAATCATGTCAATCAAGTATGGCGTGTGGTAATAGTTGATTACACCATCAGGCTGTAAATAAACAAGATCAATACTCCAGATCCTGTGATTTAACATTTTTACCTAATCTATGCAAAGATGTATCTGTTGCTGCTGAAATCGGGACACGTACTACATGTAAAATTCCCAGATTGTAAAAAACACACAAAACTGGACAGAAGGAATTGGTCAGAAGGATCATACGTGACAAAAGTATGAAGTTAAGCAATACTTGTTGAGCTTCTCACATCATGACCAGCACAATGAAGTAATATATTTAACTACAAGTCATGCCACATAATGTTTCTGTACAGAGCAACAGATAAGAATTCAGTCAGAATTGGGTATTACCTCATCATATTTAAAATACTAAAAAAATATTACTCGAGTACTCGAAATTATGTTACCCCATTAGAACAAAAATAATTGAGTATTAGACAAAGTTTTTCTCCAAATTTAGTAAAACAACCACAACGTACGCAAAAGGTGTGAGTTTTCTTTACTATAACACATGAGCTTAACCATTTCTCTTTTGACAACACAAAATCTGCATATTGTTCTCAACACACAAGTAACTAAACTCTGGATAAATTCTGAAAATATTTAATTTTGTTTGGTAAATAATGCTAACAGTTTTCAAGGCGAAGTTTAATTACTAGACCCGATTTAGACACAATATAAAACACTGCCACATAACATTTACACTGATAAATTGTATTATTCTCGTCAATTTTGCATCGGTGTTTAAGTGGGCTAAGTGATGTTGGAAACAATCCATTATGTGATTACCCTGGTGTGTCCCAAATTCAAATTTACCTCAGTTTGACAATGGCTTGATATTACTCAGGAGATCTAATGCCATGATAAACAAATCTTACTGAATATTTCCACAGGTGGTTAGGTATGATAATAATTTGTGAACACATCATTTTATTGACAAATAATCAAGATATGTACATATAACGAGGTATCCAACACATACTCCTTCAGTCAATCACTTGATGCACCGAGTTTGCCGTTTTTGCGTATTGGGTATTTTAATTGAGTTTTGTTACTCATCAAATATATAATTAATTGCGTAAATGGGGTTTCAGAATTGTGTATTTACGCAAATACGCGCCTTATCTGTTGCTCTGTCTGTACATCGTTCAGCTCTATTAAGCAATTATTTGTCTATAAAATTTATAACATAAGATAACCTTTTAATAAGCATTATGATAGACATCGCCCTCTGTCAGTCGGCCATTCTTTTTTATTATTTACTTCTTTAGAACTCATTGAAATATTTGTCATTTACAGGTTTTTATGGAATTCTGCATGTACGTCTTATTTTCAAAACCTACATGTATTCTGAAATGTTTAACATTAAACTTACCAAGACACGTATTTTTTTGGTGACATAGTCACGCTCCATTAAGCACTGAGCTGTGACAGTGAAGTTGAACTCTCCCTGTACCATAGTCGACACTATTGGAAGAAAGATGTCCTTGGACTCCCCAGGCTCCAACTAGAAAATAGGATTTGTGGCGTGTCGTGGGAAAACCGGACTTAATGCATGTGCGTAAAGTGTCGTCCCGGATTAGCCTGTGCAGTCCACACATGCTAATCCAGGACGGCACTTTCTGCCTACAGTGGATTTGTTTAGAAGAGACTTCCTTGAAACAGAAAATACCATAAAAGCGGAAAGTGTCGTCCTGGATTAGCCTGTGCAAACTGCACAGGCTAATCCGGGACAACACTTTACGCACAAGCAGTAAGACCGATTTTCTCACAACGCGCCACATATGATTTTATTTCATTAAAATGTGCCTCTTTTATAACAAACCATAAAATAATTCTACAGATGATGTGTGTATTTGAATTTGTAAATAAAACTCTTAGCATTATAAAGTAAAAACATCCTTAACCAGAGTCAAACGTCCGTCTACTGAAGTCAATCCTATGACTCAGCTTGCTAGCAATTTATTTACTTTTTATCATCTGCACTTAACTGTCAATGGTATCCCACCCAAAATATAAATAATGCAAAAACAATAAACTTTTTAAACAGTCAGACATTACATTAACTGATGATGCACCCAATTTACATCCAAAAACAAAATAAATAATAATAACATTTTGCAAACAAACAAAAACAGCAGAAATATTCTTACAAAGACGATGGTCTGGTGATCGCCGGAGGTTGTTGTGGGTTTATAGGCACTAACGATGCCCATTTGATCCACCCACACAAACTTGTACTTGTCTCCTCCATCCTCCATCGTTAGCAGCACCTATAGCACGACATTTTATTGCATACAACATTTAGGCCAAAATTTAAATTAACTTTGTTTGCCATTGCCTACCTACCCGGCGAAAAGGTCCCTACTCAAAGTTTGTTTGCCATTGCCTACCTACCCGACGAAAAGGTCCCTACGCAAAGTTTGTTTGCCATTGCCTACCTACCCGACGAAAAGGTCCCTACTCAAAGTTTGTTTGCCATTGCCTACCTACCCGACAAAAAGGTCCCTACTAAAAGTTTGTTTGCTATTGATTACCTACCCGACGAAAAGGTCCCTACTCAAAGTTTGTTTGCCATTGCCTACCTACCCAACAAAAAGGTCCCTACTCAAAGTTTGTTTGCCATTGCCTACCTACCCGACAAAAAGGTCCCTACTCAAAGTTTGTTTGCCATTGCCTACCTACCCGACAAAAAGGTCCCTACTCAAAGTTTTTTTGCCATTGCCTACCTACCCGACAAAAAGGTCCCTACTCAAAGTTTGTTTGCCATTGCCTACCTACCCGACGAAAAGGTCCCTACTCAAAGTTTTTTTCTTCGTTAAATCAAACCAGTTTTTTTCTTAAATTCCAAATATTATATTTGTTTCTTTGGGTTAAACGAAAGCTCGCTATACTTTCATTTCGGTTGTTTTCCATTGGGTTAATAAATTAACTATGATAACCGTTGCTTATAATAGGCCATATGAAAATGCAATTCTAATCATGTTTTATCAACTTGCGAAAACAACGGGCAGTTTGTCAGCAATCATTGTCTAATTAAAGATGATTGCTAGCAAACTCTCGTTATATCAACAGACACTTGATTATATTATTAAAAGCAATGTCTGTGTTATATGCTATAGTTTGACGCTAAATGGATCATTCATAAATTTGCATTTTTTTTAAATAAAAAAATGCCTACCTACCTACCCGTTACCAGCCACCTTGGGTAGGCACTGGCAAACAAGCAATTTTTTAAGGTTGGACTGTGGGCATGACAAGCATAAGCCTACTTTGCTGTTATGAATAATAACCCTTATAGCAAGAAAGATACATGTACATATTGTAACAACAATGGTATAATACCATTTATGGGTAAATGGCTAATATGTTATAATTAATACAATTCAAAGCAGTATTGACATTATTTATGAGTTTAATCCACAACACTACAGACCATTGAAGCTTTTGCCCTTTATATTTTAAACTCCTACCCAGCTATTGTCCAATGCAATAATGTCATACATGTAACTTAACCATGTGCTCTCTGGTGTAAACTAGGTTAACACTTAAACAAATGAGATCCTAGAGCAACAAGAGGTATCACTAAAAGTGATTAATACCCTCACACAATGCTCTGGCACAGATGTAGAGCTTTGACACTGATGTAGAGCTTTGACACGGAACAATGTATTGACTGACAAAATGACCTGCATAAAAGGAAAAATGAGCTTGAAATGCAAAATGAAGAGTACAAGCGCAAGCGGATAATTCACACATATTTGACCTTGAACTGTCACCTTGACCTTTGACTGAGAAGCATGAGACATGTGCTTGACACACTGTGTAGTCGAATGGAGTAACAATTTAAAGTAATATTAAAATCTTTCAAGGCATTTAGAAGTTACGGAGAGGAACAAATGCAAATATACAAACTTTGACCTTAAATTGTGACCTTAACCTTTGACCTACAAACATGGGTCATGTACGCGACACATCATCTAGTCATGAGGAATAATTATTTGAAGTTATATTAAAATCCTACTAGGTGTTAAGAAGTTATGGAGCGGAAATTAAATATAAGTATTTGACTTTTGACCTTGAATTGTGACCTTGACCTTTGATGGACAAGCATGGGGCATGTGCGCGACACATCATCTGGTCATGGGGAATAATAATCTGAAGTAATATTAAAATCCTTCCATGCATAATGAAGTTATGGAGCTGAAACAAAATTATTTTACTTGTATTTGATTTTTGATCTTGAATTGTGACCTTGACCTTTGAAGGATGAGCATGGGTAATGTACGTGACACTGTCTGGTCATTGGGCATAAATATTGAAGTTATATTAAAATCCTTCCAAACAAAATACAAGTACTTGACCTTTGACCTTGAAATGTGACCTTGACCTTTGACAGACATGCATGGGTCAAGTACGCAACAGATTGTCTCGTCATGGAGAATAATAATTTAAAGTTATAAAATCCTTCAAGGCATTATGAAGTTAGGGAGCGGAAACAAAATATGGAACGTACCGGTGTACCAACGTACCGACGTACAGACCAACACGCGTGATTCCTTTTTTCAAAAGTGGGGGTATAAAATGAGATAAAACACTAGATTAATTTGTGTATGATTGAAATCTACATGAGACACTGTACACTATCAAGAGACGAGTCCTCACCTCTAGGTAATCATCGTTAAACCAGTAGTTGAAGACAGACACACGGACGCCCACCTGCTCTCCGCGCACAATCAGCTCAGGGGCCTCAACAATGATGTACATATATCGGGTCGCATCATACTGAAACACGCAAGTATATGTTGTCACATGCTGTGACTAAGAACTTTGTTACCACTGTTTGTAAACAATAAGACTATCAGAAATCAATTTAAGAAAGACTTCCCGTTGAGCAACTTATAAAACCATATTTACTTAAAATCCCAATTATCCGGACCTACCCTGAGAGGTGACTGCATGAGCCCCAGCCCTTTATCCCTGCTCACTGAGAGACCGTTGATGATCCAGGTGAGGGGGTACCTCGGTGGCGCCACACGGAACTGTACCATGCCATCGGGCCTACAATCAGGAAAAAGTTCAACTGTAGCTCAGTTTATGCTGCACTTTATATGAGAACAAATCTGAAACACTTACCTGGAGTAATGAACATATGAATATAACTCAAAAGGTATGTTTGACAAGTTTGGTTTAAATGACAAAACTTACTTGACAAATCTTTCCTGCCATGCCCATCCACTGTCCTCGTAGAACCGCAGATTTCGACTGACACGGTAGATCATGTTCATGGTACGGTTGTCTACATAGCGGGGATCAGGCACCGGACCTGAGGAATCAAACACAGACCAAATGTTACATAAAACATGGAAATTAGAAAACCAAAAAATAGCACCATCCAAACAAACATGTCTTGCAATGAAACAATTCTAAATACAACTCCAGTAACTCCCTAAAATGAATACTTTTATTTATTTTTGTACACGTTGGTTAGTATCATCTGAGAATGCTTTATTCATTTGAGGCGTGTTGTGGGAAAACCAGGCAAAATGCATGTGCATAGTGTCGTCACGGATTAGCCTGTACGGACTGCACAGGCTTATCTGGGACAACACTTTACACACATGCATTAAGCCCTAGATTTGTACTTACATCCTTGCTCATCTGCCCAATCAGGACAGTCCTTTTTTCCATCGCAGGTCTGGTTGACATGGTAACAGCCACTGAGGAAACAGGGCCGCTCCCCAATTGCCCAGTTACAGTATTCTGTGAAAAACAAGTTCAGAACAAACAATGAGCAAGTTTAGAAAGAATAATGAAAAGGCTCACAAAGAACTATGAACACATTTAAAAAGAACTATGAAAATGTTATGAAATAATATGAAAAATATCTATAAAAAAATATGAAGATGAATAATAAGCATTTTATATATATTATGAGAGATATTACCTCATCCTATCTTTACAAAAACATGACCTTGACTTGCAATGTTGACATTGGATCTGACACTAATGCCAGGACAAGTTATTAAGTTACACAGAAGTGATATTAGATTTGTACTTATAAACTATTGTTAATTTGTAATGTTTATTTAATACTTAAATTGGCACTAATCTTATGTACAATTATATACATACTTAGTTCAAAATTACAGTTTCTGATAATATTTAACTTCAATGTTTTATCTAATCATGTAACTCTTAAAGTGTATTTAACAATGTGTCTTTAATATGGCATTGAAGGGTTTTCACACACAGACCCTACCAAAGGCAATATGAAATAATGGCATTACCTGGTACACTGTAGATTGTAGCATCAGAAAACACTACGAGGCCAGAATGCTGGAATTATAAATTGCAAACAAATATAAATTACAGCATACATCGTTTCAGTAACATTCTCACAAGCAAAACAAATGATGGCCAATCTCCGAAAATAACTGAAATTTTAGATGAAAATCATGTACTTAACTGCAAGGAGAATGCATGCCTATTTTACAGAAACTAGACATGTGTCCATAGGACATGGATGCCCCAAGATTCAGCTGGTTGTCACAAAACTCTGCTGATGTCAGAAAAAAAGCACAAGTTCACATGCTGATGAATATGTTTATAAAGTTTCACCAGCCTAGCAGTATACTTTTTGAGTTAAATGTGACACAAATCCAAAAATGTCATTTTTTGCTAAGAAAAGGGCCATAACTCCGCTGATGTCTGAAAAAACTGCACCAAAATACCCAGGTGCACATGTTCACATGCTGATTCATATGTATGTCAAGTTTCATCTCTCTAGCAATAATAATTTTTGAGTTACACACGACACAAGTCCAAAAATGTCATTCTTTGTTTAAAAAAGGACCATAACTCTGCTGTCAAAAAAAAAATGCACCCAAATACCCAGGTGCACATGCCAGGGCCCTCAATCAGTTTCGGGGAAAGGGGCCCACCGCCCTCTCGAGGGGGAATTTCGACTGACCAGGGGAATATTTAAATATGAAAGTTTTTACAGATTAACACATGTAACTGATTTGAAAACTAACTCAATCCAAACAAACTCGCGTCTTATTGTTGTTTGGTAAAAACGTCAAGTAATCTTTACAGCAAAGGAAACTCCTACAAATATAACGTTATTTTTTAGCACAAAATACCATAGCTCAGAATCTACCAATAACGCTTAAAAATTGGACTAGGCTGCGGTATACATGTAACATTGCAGCTGTACACGTGTCATTTCCACAATTTTTTCTTGATTTCGTCGGTATTAATAAACAGTTTGCGCGTTTTTCTAGCCCAGCACAATTTTATAACGGAGATATGAAACTAATATAATTCAATATGCAAAACATATTTTTTTGTAAAAGTAATTTGCAGTGCCACTTTTTAAATTATTAATTAATTTAATGTATTCATTTAAAAGACCGAAAATGGAAATACACTACAACTCCATTATATCGCGATTCGCGGGGTTCATGGATCGCAATCACCATATATAAATTGTCAGGTCATTCAAATGCATATACATGTAAACACAAGCCTGTATTGATGTAGAGATCTAGACCAAAACAGCTATACTAATGGTGCGGACGATTATTGGCATCTTAACTAGGTTTTCTGTTAATTTTTTAGTTTATTTTTTTTTAAGACCTCCAAGGGGAAATTTTCCCATTTTTTAGGGGAAAAAAACATACTTTTCAGGTGGGGGAATGGGGCCTATATTTTCGGCGGCGAACATCATATATTGAGGGCCCTGCATGCTGAATAATATGTTTATAAAGTTTCATCACTCTAGAAGCAATAAATTTGTAGGTATGCGCGACACAAGTCCAAAAATGAAATTTTTTGGTAAAACTCCGCTGATGTCGGAAAAAACTGCACCAATAATACCCAGGTGCACAGGTTCACAAGCTGATTAATATGTTTATACATTTTCGTCAATCTAGCAGCAATACTTTTTGAGCTATATGCGACAAACGTCCAAACATGTCAATTTTTCTTAAAACTCTGCTGATGTCAGAAAAAACTGCACCAAAATACCCAGGTGCACAAGTCCTGATGCCGATAAATATGCTTATAAAGTTTCATCATTCTTGCAGTTATATTTTTTTAGTTATGCGCGACACAAAAATCTGACGGACGGGACTGATGGACGGACGGACAAATGCAAATCTATATGCCCCCCTCTAAAGTGGAGGCATACAAATGTGGTATGCATTATTTCGGTAAAGAAGTAAAAACAAATGAATATAAAGTGACGTCTTAATGCCAGACTTGTATTCTTGTCACATTTACATGCAGTTACAAAATGAATACAATTTGATATCAGTTTTCAGTAGAATTCAACAAAGAGAATAAAGAAAGTATTAAAATTAAAACGTATTAGTATTTTACCTTAAACGTGTAGTTGGCGTCTATTCCGTAGCCGGTTGATGAGTAGAACTTGTACTCATACTCGGTGTCACTGACACGCCACAGCTGTCGGTAGCTCCCTCTCGCAGGCTCGTCATAGCTCACCAGCTCGTCTATAAGCTGTAACATAGAGAACATTAGTTAAACTTTGCGGAACATTAGCTTATCAAAGCAAGGGTTAGAAAACCTGGCCCCATGACTACGAACGATCTTAATCTCAAGTTTAGTCTTAAATTTAAAGTAGTATCCATTGAAATTCAAAGCAATTATGTAACAAATATTTCTATTAGTCCATATTTTAAGTTTAGACTATGTTAGAAATTCATTTCTTTCGTAATCGTAGGGTGTGGCCAAAGTAAGGTAGGAATTTGAATTTAAAAATAAATGTAGCGCGTCGTGAGAAAACCGGTCTTAATGCATGTGCTTAGTGTCGTCCCGGATTAGCCTGTGCAGTCCGCACAGGCTAATCCAGGACGGCACTTTCCGCATACAGTTGATTTTGTTTAGAAGAGACTTTCTTGAAACAGAAAATATCATAAAAGCGGAAAGTGCCATCCTGGATCAGCCTGTGCGGACTGCACAGGCTAATCCGGGACGACAATTTACGCACATGCATTAAGTCCCGTTTTCCCATGACGCGCCTCAAATTTACTAAATGAAAAATATATTGCTGTAGAACAATCTTAAATTTCAACTTGTAAAGATGCAAATATCTGTGAGGTAATTCAATTTGGGAATATATAATATTTCCAAACACTAAATTGTTTTGCCTAAAAGTTCAACCTAAAACACAATTACAATCGTAAAATCTGCAACAAAAGCAAGTCTTACAGTGTTTTCATTGAGGCCGTCATTCATCCCCCTGCTGTACAGGTCATTGGGCATAGCGCTGAAGGCAACATACGAGCCAGGCTCGGCAATGGCGTTGATTTCCAGGGTGTGAAGTGTGAAGTCCTTTCCTTTGTTGATTTCAGCATACACCTTGGTGATTAAGAGCATTGCAACTAGAGAAATATATATAATAAAAAATAATTCAGACCTTTACCTTTCAGTCTCATAAAAGCATAATGAAGATTTTATGTAACACAAATAGTTTTTGTTGACAGTTGATACAGAATTAAAGTAATATGATTATATTTATGAAAGCAATGTTTAATAAAATGGCTGCTAAGAATTTTATTGATAAATTAGTTTTCTTAACCTTTAATCTTGACATACTGGAATTGTACACAAACACCCTGCATTCATTGTGAATAATCTTGACATACTGGTATTGTACACAAACACCCCCTGCATTCATTGTGAATAATCTTGACATACTGGTATTGTACACAAACACCCTGCATTCATTGTCAATAATCTTGACATACTGGTACTGTACACAAACACCCTGCATTCATTGTGAATAATCTTGACATACTGGTATTGTACACAAACACCCCCTGCATTCACTGTGAATAATCTTGACATACTGGTATTGTACACAAACACCCCCTGCATTCATTGTGAATAATCTTGACATACTGGTATTGTACACAAACACCCCCTGCATTCATTGTGAATAATCTTGACATACTGGTATTGTACACAAACACCCCCTGCATTCATTGTGAATAATCTTGACATACTGGTATTGTACACAAACACCCCCTGCATTCATTGTGAATAGTCTTGACATACTGGTATTGTACACAAACACCCCCTGCATTCATTGTGAATAATCTTGACATACTGGTATTGTACACAAACACCCCCTGCATTCATTGTGAATAGTCTTGACATACTGGTATTGTACACAAACACCCCCTGCATTCATTGTGAATAATCTTGACATACTGGTATTGTACACAAACACCCCCTGCATTCATTGTGAATAGTCTTGACATACTGGTATTGTACACAAACACCCCCTGCATTCATTGTGAATAATCTTGACATACTGGTAGTGTACACAAACACCCCCTGCATTCATTGTGAATAATCTTGACATACTGGTCTTGTACACAAACACCCCCTGCATTCATTGTGAATAATCTTGACATACTGATAATGTACACAAACACCCCCTGCATTCATTGTGAATAGTCTTGACATACTGGTATTGTACACAAACACCCCCTGCATTCATTGTGAATAATCTTGACACACTGGTATTGTACACAAACACCCCCTGCATTCATTGTGAATAATCTTGACATACTGGTATTGTACACAAACACCCCCTGCATTCATTGTGAATAATCTTGACATACTGGTACTGTACACAAACACCCTGCATTCATTGTGAATAATCTTGACATACTGGTATTGTACACAAACACCCCCTGCATTCACTGTGAATAATCTTGACATACTGGTATTGTACACAAACACCCCCTGCATTCATTGTGAATAATCTTGACATACTGTTATTGTACACAACACCCCCTGCATTCATTGTAAATAGTCAAGTAATTATAATTAAGACATTAAGTGCTAAAAAGCTTATTTATGACTTTGAAATAGGCATCTATCTTTGAGTAGCTGGGCCCAGCTTGCTCAGTTGGTAGAGCGCTGGACTGTTAACCAGGGGACCATGAGTTCGAGCCCCAGCCTGGCCACATAATTTGTGTGGTGGTTGGTCATGAAATTATTTCTACGGCCATTCTCCTCCTACCTCTGATTCAAGTAGGGCAGTTGTCAGTTACTGGCATAGGTATGTGCATTTAGTACTGGTAAACCGCTAGATCGGCTAAGCTTGTCCAGGAAAAGTGTGAATAGGTTTACTGACCACAGTGATATGACTGAAATACTGTTAAAAACGGCAAAAGAAACACAAAAAACAAACAAACAATCTTCAAGTAAATTTACTGGATTGCTCCTGGTGCCATTCACAAAGAAGTTGAGTGTATCGACCACCATCTCTTCAGGCGAGGTCTGCAAGTAGTAGACTACGATTCTAGCCGTGGGGACCATCTCCCGGGACAGCGCTACAGCAAACGTCTTGTGGCGCGAAATCATCTCCAGCTCATCACCAATCAGGATGTTACCCTGAGCAATGATCTACACGAGAAAAAAATACACGCACATTCTTTAAGGATTACGAAGTTCGTTTCCTTATTATATCAGTATAGACTATCTAAAAGGTTGAACGGATCGATAGATTCTATGTATCTATGCATTATACCCTGTACTGTCTTTCTTTTTTTTATACAATGTGGCTTTCAATAGCTTTGCATTGACATTTCCAAGGCGATGACCCCATTTTATTCATGTGTGTTTTGTGTTTGTTATGTGTTTTTGAGATGTACTGTGTTGTTTTTGGCGATTGGTCACTAGTCACAAATAAAGGACCTCGGGCTGCTAATAAGAGTTCTCTCCTGCTGACGCAGCTGCAGTTTCATGGAGTTCATATTTCAAACAATAATCAGACAAAAAAAGAATCCGAATCAAACTTGCAAACTTGACAATATTAAAGTACAAACCTGGTAGAATATTTTCGGCACAAAGTGGCTAGTTTTCACATGGAAGATCATAAACTCGTTCACATTGGGGGTTTCAGTTGATGTTCGCACAGCAATGTAACTCTTGCTGGGTGATTGGTACACTGTAGCCTTCATGTCCTTGGTAGTCATAATATCATAATCATATCGGGCCTGTGAATAGAAATAACAATGTTCATGTTTGTGTATTCATGTCAATATGCTATCACTTAAATTATAATGTATGTTGCAAACAGAAGCTTTTGCAATAAAACTTGAAACTTTTAAGTGTGAAAAGAAAAAACAATATTCTGGTTAGTGTATTCATAAACTATTGAATATAATCATAGAAATTACCGTTATATCAACTGAATCAATCCCAGCAGGTATTTCAATATCAAATTGAGCCACTCCATTGATAGGAATTTTCTCTTCAGGAGCTGTGATCGCACTGTTTGCTACTGTCGACCCAGTGTAACGTTTTGTAATTTGGATTTTTCTATAATCAGTCTTCACCGGGGTTCCATCTAGGTACATGGCTGCAACCTGGGAGTAAAAGAAATTATGATAATTAAAACTAACAGTTTTGATCAAGCATATAAAATTATTTGTGCACGAACCATGGCTGTTAGTCTTATAAACACATGCAAACAAAAGAACACAATGAATTTCAAATTCCTACTAGCATACCAGATTAATAATGTGCTTCTGCGTAAATTCTTTTTGATAACCATTTTTAAAGACACACAATTTCTTCATGTGTTATGCAGACAAATTTTAAAACTGATATATCCAACTGAAAACTGCACAAAAAGTGATATATAAAATGGTGAACATCCACTTACATAGATGGTCATCACTGAGTCTGGCTTGAAGGTTCTCACACTGTCTCCAATGAAGACGAGCTTGACAGATGGATCAAAGATGATGGTGCTAGCAAAACCGTGCTGCGTCATGTTGAAGAACCAGTCCTTGGCACTCACGTTAAAGATACATTCAAAGCCGTACAGTTCAGTTGCCATTGGAAACATCTCGCGGACCCTGGTCAGCATATCGGTACGCTCAAATTCGAAATCTATGGTACCTTCGAACTAAAAACAAACAGAAATAATCTTTATATCATGTGAATCTTATTACAATGTATGTCTGTGAAATACATGTACAATTACTATTAATATAAAATGACAACAATCATCATATTAGAGTTACAGAAACTCATTCACTTTCCACAAAAAGGCCATTGAACAACCATATTTAACCACTGGTAAAATGCTCGTCTACGATTACTGGCAAATTCAATTGATGTATGCATAAAGTCATCACACCATTACTTGTGAAAAATAAATGACCATTTTATGTTTATTAATCATCACTGGACAAAAAGATCAGAAGGTACCTTGATTAACGCTTAAACATAAAACCAAATAGCAAAAGGTTTGATTTTGCAAATGTTCCTGCCATTTAAAAATATTTTTCATAGAAAATGTTAAATATATCATTTTAAAATAATTTTGAGATGTTAGTAGCCTGATGCTATTTGTGCAACTGTTAGTGCTAAAGCAGAGGGTAACCCACCGCACTTACATATTCATAATGCCTGTACAACCGTGGGAACATGCTATAGTCCCAAGCGTCCCTGTTCACAAACAGCGGGTTAGAGAGATACTGTGTGTAGGGCTGTCTGTTGGGGGGCACCAAGGTCAGGGTCACATCTGCACTGCCAGTCACAGGTCGGCCTGTTGTGATGCTGAAATTATATAAATAAAAGCAAGCTCTCACTAGAGAAAAGTAAACTGAAGATACATGTATTGTGATAGTGATCCGTTGTGTAAACTGTATCGTGTTTTGCTGCTAAAGAACTTATCTGAATGATTAAAACAAAACTAAAAATGTACATAAAAAACAAACTGGCTATTGATGATCACACTGTTACACTTAGCAGTTTTAACAGGTGTCATTATTAACACCTGATTTAAATGGATTTCTCTGTTTGTTCAAATCTGGAATTATATTGCAAAGAAGTAAGAAAGCAGTGTATAATTGATAACCACAATGTTCTTAATAACGAACAAAATATGATAACCAGAATATATCTGTTTAAACTTTATTTCAAGCTATTAAAGAATTCATATAAACATGTGAATATTATACAAAAACATATAAATACTAAGTGTGCTAAGGATTGAAAATCAAGGTCGATATAAGGACACTTTTAATATGTGAATTCCTCTCCATTAATATATTATATGTAATGTAATATATTAACAAAAAATATATAAACAAAGGTTGAAAATTACTGTTACCATGTATAATGTGCACAAAACTTTCCCAGCCGAAAATTGGGGTGAAAAGTGAGCATTATACATGGTCTTTTATGGTAGTGGATGTGGTATCTTTAGTCATGAAAAACCCTGTTGATATGGAATAATAAAACTAAATATCAAACTATGGAAAGCTAAAACCATCACAATTTTAGCTGTACATTTTTCCTCAATGACTGAAAAAAGGATCATGGTGACATGTATGTCAAAATTCATTGCAGACATGAAAATCAAATGAGGCACGTCGTGAGAAAACCGGACTTAATGCATGTGTGTAAAGTGTCGTCCTGGATTAGCCTATGCAGTCCGCGCAGGCTAATCCAGGAACGCACTTTCCACCTACAGTAGATTTATGTTGAGAAGAGACTTCCTTGAAACAGAAAATACCATAAAAGCGGAAGGTGCCGTCCTGGATTAGCCTGTGCGGCCTGCACAGGCTAATCCGGGACGACACTTTACGCACATGCATTAAGACCCGTTTGCCAACGGCGCGCCTCAAATGTTTCTTACTTGGCATTGAGTCTTCCTCGGACATACTCCACATTATCCCACACGTAAGGCGGTGTTGTCACATTGACATCAAACCGCGGGTCCCCTGTACGTAACAAACACGATATACTAACTTTCAGACACATTGTTTTAAAATTGTGTTGCCGACACAAAAATAACGTGCTTTTTGCTGGACATCTTTTTAGGGAACTCAGGAAGATGTGTACTTCTTAAGATTGCTTCGGTCAAATGATTTAAGGCTTATGTACAGTTCTTATTATATTATAATGGTTGGATTTTATTATTAGTGCTAAACAATCCCATACCAACTGAAGCATGTTTAACATTTTGAATACTCACAATATTCCTCCACCTGGAAATGCTTGTAATATTGATAACCCTGGAATACACAACAAACAACGATTGACGAATGTTTTGATACAATAGCGGTACATACTGTTAAGATGACGTCATGGCTTATGAGTGTATTTTTACAAATACAGCCAAAACATGACGCTATGAATTGGTCGTGAAACACGGATATGTTCATATTATCATGTTTTCCATAGTTCTACATCAGGAAAGTACAGTGGTTGTACAATCTTCTTAAACTTTTAGCTTATTTATGCATTTATGTAAATTTGTGCACCTTTTAAACTACCAGTAATTGCATTTGACGATACATTTCTTTATGAATCTGCATTATAAAGCATTAAGATTTTTTTATCAAATTATTGAAGTACAATAATAGTAACCTAATTCATTAGCAAGTGTGCACTGATTTTACACAGAATAATAAAAGATGCATGGATTTGAATGGATGTTTTCACTGACGTTTTCATGGACTGGGACGAGTTAATGTAAGGCAACTCTATCAAACGTGTTGATGAGACAAAATCTCAGAATTCCAAGAGTGCCATATAAGTTTTAAATATAGAACTAAACCTGAACCTACATAAGCATCCACTTGAATTGACCAGTTGCCATAGTTTGGTTGGTCGGAGAGGGTGAAGTTTTGGCTCACAAAACCACCAGCATTTGTCTGCAAGCCCAGCCAACGGCGCACGGGGAAACCAGTAGGGTCCTGGAATGGATACAGCCAGTTACTACGAGATAAAGTAAGTACGTTAACACTTTTATAACCAATAAGCATTCTTGCAACAAATAACGTTCTTTGATATAACAAAATTGTGTGAATCCCGTACAAACATTTTAAAATCTATCCAGGAATTTGTGTAAAGTTTATATAATGACCAAAATTTACAAAAAGGTCCTCAAAATTTGTTCGTGATACATACCATAAATGTATTCTCTTTCCGTAAGACTACATTAACTACTTAACAAAATCATTATCATTTACACTAGTCTGGCAGTAACTAAACAAAAGTTACGTAATATTTCCAGCTTTAGGTATCTATAAGATTAAATCAAACACAGCTATTTGTATATGTTTCACATTAAATAATAACGTTTTATATTTAAAAAAATACAAATGTTTCAACTTACATTTACATAGATGGTCAAACTTCCGTACATTGGTGTCATGTCTGGCAAGATCGGAATTACACGAAAATGTACTGCAAAAAAAAAATGCTTAAACCCTTGAAAAATAACCAAAACTAAAAATAACAGACCACCGAGTATTACAACAAAAAAAAACATGATAAAACATATATAATACCTAAATATACTCATAATGAGCCAAGTATTAAGTAAATAATGTCATTGTGCAAAACCCAATACTATATGTATTAATACTGCATTGACTTTTTTTCAAGATTTGACAGGGTCATAGCTGGACAGAAAAAATGCCCAAAAGATGAAGTAACAAAATCCTAAATACATAGGAAATGTGGTTTTAAATAAAAATTATCAAGAAATTACTTGTACGCTTATGGATAAACAACATTGAAATATTGAGTTAAACCAATGTACATATTAGTTTAATTTTATTACTTTTTTTTTCTCAGCAAGATTCCATGTCAGATATAAAATTCCAAATCTGAAGGGTACCATACCCTTTCCCAAAGCTTTGAAAAATATTGCAGTACTGATGAGCAAAAATACTAAAGGCATTTCGTACCAATCTGCCCCTGCCTATAGATGGGTTTGCTCATCTGGATAAATACTGATGCCTGCTTGGCGTCAAAAGCTATGTCAGTTTCGTTGTAGAAGGCATAGCCCCCAGCACCACCATCCAGCATGCCTTCAACTTTCAGCTTGTACTTTCCCGCCTGAGCATTGGCTGGCATCTGTTCAAATACAATGTATATCACAATTATTGTCACATCTAAAGTTTGATGAAGTATTGTTCCTTTACGACGTATTACATTTCTCCCTTAAAAATGTTTTAACATCGTCTACAGTTTTTTTTTCCTCAAGAAATTTTGCATTAATACAACATTGCATTCTTTAACCACTCGTTTAGAATTCATAATCATTAAATGCTCTTCTAACTTGCATTTAAATTCAGCAAATGTCTTCAATCACTTACCAACATTTGCATTATTCTACTACTGGGCTGATCAAACTGCATCAGTGTTTCAGCAAACTCAGTGTTTCCTTTGATGATAGACACCCTCAAACTGATTTCACTATACTCCAGTCGTAAGATGGTGGCAAACACCTGGAACACTTGGTTAGGCCGCACTTTTCTTGGTGCCATAATGATGTATGTTCTGAAACATATTATCTCAATGCACAGAAAACAATAGTAATAAAGCTTCCATTTTCATATTTTTATTTCTACCAACAACATGCATATGTATATTTTAACAAAATTTTAAAACATTTGAGATTTTCCAGTTTTAACATAATCCAAATCCAAGACCGATTTTTTACAATGTATAGAACTTGTGACATTTAATTGTTAATCAAACTGTTTTGTCAACTCCTAAAAGGCTAAACGGACCGATGACTGATGGTGAAATGATGGTGTAATCAAGAGTAGCCAACAAAAGCATAACTAAGCTGAAGTGGGTTTTGCAAAGCTCATAGTACTGTGTTTGTTTCTCAAAAAAGATTTTTTACTTACGGTGCTCTTTCCACTTGGTAGCCATTTGTATTCTGAATGATTTGTTGTCTGGTTTGGGCAACAGCACTGCCCACAAACACAGTCAGTAAATATACTGACCATACAGGTAAGGATTGCATGGTTTTCTAGTTGAGACTCATCGAGATCGCTGAAAATAAGCGAATGTTTAATTAGATCAATAATTATTTAGTTTAAACCTATTTATTTTAGCTCGATTGCATCGAAAGCCTTAGGCTTATAGAGACACTCTCGAGTCCGTTTCCTGGGTAGAACCAGTACTTGGTGTCTTCGGGGGAGACACTGAGAACGCTCCCAGAGTGGGGATCGAACCCGGGACCTCCCGATCGCTAGGCGGACACCATATCCACTACGCCACCGCGACCTGTATATTATTTATAGTTGCATATTATTTATTATGCAACTGTCCCTTAAAAGAAAAGCTTATATGATGTCATCATGTGAACTACAGAAGTTAATATAACAGTTCGTGAACAATTCATCAACTACACAAAATACTGGTAAGAATTTTCTTCCACTTCACAGTAAGCAGCTCACTTTTCACATACAAATTTGGTTTTCAGTGAACAACAGGTGTGAATCATCCACTAAAATATCAATCATGTCAACTATTTACGCACAAGTTGTTTACAATTGGTTGGCTAATGAACTATTTGCGATCAGAAACAGAACAACAGATAAGGCCGGTATTTGCACAAATACTCAATTCTAAAACACCATTAACTCAAATTAAAATTTAATGAGAGACAAAACTGAATTCATATACTGAAATACTCAAAACACTCCAGAACAGATTGTGTAATATTTGTCAATGTTTAAATTATAGTCATATAGTGAAAATATTAGTGTTTCAAGCAAGCTAAATATGACATGTGACCTGTAGTATTTTGATCACATCATTCATGCATAGTTGTAAACTGGTAGGCACGTTACATTTTTATTCAAATCGAGTATTTCCAACAACAAAAATTAATGTTAATGGTGTAACATAATTTCAAGTACTCAATTACATCTCTCAGTACTCAATTATTGTAAAATAAATGGGGTAATATAATACTCAATTCTGGCAAAATCCTTATCTGTTGCTTTGAGAAATGTGATTTTTTTTGGAATCGTGCATAGAAATCCATTGCCAATTTGTTACCAAGGTCATTATGAATGTGGCTGATGATTATGAAAGGCGATATGTTGGTGATAGTGGGGATGATGATACATTGTATGCCCTTTGTCCTTGGTGTAGTGTCATGAATTTATCTGTATTGTAGTATTTAGATAGTACACATACAATGTATTTCGTGTTAGGCATAATTCCGACAGAAATAGACAGAATCATGCTGCCTAAATTGGCCGATTTGTTTTGGAATTAAACAAATAATGTTCTGCCATCAAGATATTTAATGTTGAATACCAAGAATAAATAAATGAAACAATTGTAAATAATGTATTTGCATGACACCATCAAATACAAATCGCTAACAACCAGGTAAATATCGCAGATTCCTTCACTTCCGCGATTTATTTAGCCGCCATTTTGACCAGGTAAACAACGCTAATAAACATATATATTTACCAAAATGTAACATTCGTGCAATAATGAATTGTAGTTATTCCACAAAATGCTTTGTCCACACATATACTATCTCAATATGTTATAAAAACAAACGATCAATTAAGTTCTAACAAATTCAGAAAATCTTGTTTACCTTGATTTTGAATACCTGTTCAATGACTCTTACCTGAGACTTGTTCATTTCCGGATTAGTTGAGGTTGAACCAGTCATGCAAAAGGCTACATACCACTATAAAATAACCTACAGACGAAACGAATGTTGCACTTTCGCGTCGCTTTAACGTATATCATATATGTCGAAGTTTTTATACTTAATGCATATTAATTAAATCCGCATGTATAAATTATCTGTCAAATATACAAGTCTATATATGCAAGCATAGAAATAACGACAATTTGAGGTTACAAATGTATTAAGTTGTCACAGTTATAGAGTATTAATGCGCCTATCAATATTATTCTCCGGGGGGGGGGGGGGGGGGATTCCGGCTCCCGGGATATACACTTTGTTCGGATTTTAGATCCATATTGAGAGGATTTAGACAATAATGCTTGGCTCTAGGGTAGGGAATTAGACCCCCAAATATACAATTAGTCAAATTCCCCGGTGTTTGCCCGCCGCTCCCCCATGGGGGAAAATATTGATGCATTAACTGTACTTGTATTAACTAGCTGTAAGCCTATCTTCGTATCTATGTTCAACAACGATATCATAGAACTGATGGATGCTCCCCATGCACTTTGTCAAGTACCTGTAATGGGAATCCAATCAGAAGAGCAGACTCCAGACAATTGTGCTCTATATATTAATTTCAGCAATCATGAAAGTCCCATAACTGTAAGAAAAATCATTGAAGCAGAGTAACATGGTACAGTGAACACCTCCTCTTGGTAAATGCTCCCCATAAAATTTTATGAAAGAATTGCGCTCTATACACTAATTTCAGCAACCTTCAAAGTCCCATAATTCCAAGGAAAAATAAATCACTGAAAGGGAACATCCTGTACTGGGCACAACTTTTTTGATAATGAAACATTACATGCAGTTTCGTTGTTTTCTGGTCAGTAGTTGCGGAGAAATAGCCCGGACAAGAATTGTCTACTATATTCTAATCTCAGAAATCTTCAAAGTCCCACAACTCTTAGAAAAATCATTGAAGCGCTACAAGCTTGATCAGTGCACACTTCGTTTTGGTAATAAAGCTTAATTAATTTCCCATACAGTTTGATTGAAATCTGATGAGTAGTTGTGTAGAAATAGATTGGACAAAAATTGTGAACTAAATACTTATTTCAGAAATCGTCAAAGTCCCATAACTCTAAAAAAATCATTGAAACACAAGGTCCTGTTTCAGTGCACACCTCCTCTGGGTAATGAAGCTTCCTATAAAGTTTCATTTAATTCTTGCTAGAAGATGCGTTTAAATAGACCAGACAAAACTTGTGCACTAAATGCTTATTTCAGAAATCTTCATAAAATCATTTCAGCCGAACATCTTGGTTCAGTGCACACATCCTCTTGGTTATGAAGTCTCCCATGAAGTTTCATTGAATTCTGGACAGTAGTTGCTGATAAATACTCCGGACAAGAAAACGGGACGGACGGACGGATAAAGCTGCGACTATTGGGGAGCATAAAAAATATAGTTTACCAGTCTAAATAGGTATAGTCTGTGATTCATAGCCGTCGGAATACTGGAATATACGAATTCGTTTTTTAAAAGTTTGTACTTGTTTTTTGGGGGTTTTTTTTTGAACAAACTGTTGTCCTTTTTCATCATACATTAAAAACATTTAAATAAGACTATGTGCTTTAACAATGTTGCTAACGTAACATAATTATGAAGTTTCAAACAATGGATACCATCGGCATAGTTTGAGTAATAACTCTATGAAATTATGTAACACCAGGTGGTACACCACGTCTTTTGTAAGCAGGTACACATTAATGAATGAATGGAGGCGGGGTTGATCTTGTAAAGTGTAAAACACATGTTTGTTGCATCTAAATATAAAACGTTTTACGACAAATACTAGTAATTTTAAGAGCCATTATATTTGCACAGACTTAATTATCCAGACACAAGATAGTTTGGTTGCAACACATTTATTAACAGCTAAAAAAGAAGAGGTACCATAAAATAGCAAATTGAAATACCAAGTCAGCATCTCACAAACAATGCATGTCAGAAATGTTATGAAGTAGGCTAAGGTTAACAGGCAAATAAAAAACAAATACAACACCCTATATCATTATATACACCAGTCTGACTAATGCATATGGTTTCACAAGTAAATTCATTTTATTTATAACTCCAAGAAGTGTGCAGTGAAGTATACAAATATATTTACAATTCATAAAGATAGATAGATAGATAAGCTTTTATTCAGTCAAATATCAAATCATATATGGTACATGACTACAACATACATGTATGTACATATGATAAAATACATACTTATATTTACACAACATTCATTAAGTATTTAATATCACAGACAATGATCGCTATTTATTACTATTTCAATTTATTATTATTATTACCTGTTTTATAATAATAATAATAAAAATAATAATTATTATTATAATTATTAATATTATTATGCCCCCTTCGAAGAAGTGGGGGTATTTTGCTTTGCACCTGTCGGTCGGTCAACAGGTCAAAGGTCAAGGTCACCGTTGCTAAAAATAAAAAAAACGGTTTCCTCTCAATAACTTGAGAAAGCATCAAGATATTTTAATGTTACTTTACACATAGATACCTTATATCGAGACCTCATTTGGGATTGCATATGGAGTGGGTGGGGTAAAAGGTCAAGGTCATTGTTACTAAAAATAGAAAAACGGTCTCTGCTCAATAACTTGAGAATGCATCGAGATATTTTAATGAAACTTCATACATAGATACCTTATATTGAGACCTCGCTTGGGATTGCATATGACGTGGGTGGGGTCAAGGTCACCATTACTAAAGATAGAAAAAACCAGTTTGCGCTCAATAACTTGAGAACGCATCGAGATATTTTAATAACACTTCATACATATATACTTTATATCAAGACCTCGCTTGGGATTGCATATGGGGTGGGTGGGGTCAAGGTCACCATTACTAAAAAATAGAAAAACGGTTTCCGCTCAATAACTTTAGAATCCATAAAGATATTTCAATGAAACTTCATACGTAGATACCATATATCGAGACCTCGCTTGGGATTGCATATGGGGTGGGTGGGATCAAGATCAAGGTCACCATAACCAAAATAGAAAATCGGTTTCTGCTCAATAACTTGAGAATGCATCAAGATATTTTAATGAAACTTCATACATATACACCTTATATCGAAGCCTTGCTTGAGATTGCATATTGGGTGGGTGTAGTCAAGGTCAAGGTGACAGTTACTAAAAATAGAAAATGGTTTCCCCTTAATATCTTGAGAACGCATCAAGATATTTTAATGAAACTTCATACATAGATATCTTCTATTGAGACCTCTCTTGGGATTGCATATGTGGTGGGTGGGGTCAAGGTCAAGGTCACCATTACTAAAAATAGAAAAACGGTTTTCGCTCAATTAACTTGACATGCATTGAGATATTTTAATGAAACTTCATACATAGATACCTTATATCAAGACCTCGCTTGGGATTGCATATGGAGTGGGTGGGGTCAAGGTCACCATTGCTAAAAATAGAAAAACGGTTTCCGCTCAATAACTTGAGAAGGCATCGAGATATTTGAATGAAACTTCATACATAGATACCATATATCGAGACCTTGCTTGGGATTGCATATTAAAATTTTTCTTAACAATCGCACATATTCACAACTTGGCTGCAAGTCGGGGGGCATACATGTTTTAGAAATATCTCTTGTTATTATTAAATACAATTATTATTATATTATTACTATTACTATTATTATTATTATTATTATTAATGAACATTTTAGACATACTCACAAAACAACAATTTTATGTGTTTCATGTATTTGTCAAACATGACGGAATACAGAGTAGAAAAGACAATCTTTAAGTTATAACTAAGTAAAAATGTATACCATTAAATATTGAAACACAATTCATTGATACTTTCTTAAAGAAAATAATCACATACATATATACTGTTATATTGCCATAATAATATAGTTGAGCATAATTTGAGATAACATAATTAGGATTTTCAATTCCATAAAACTGATTATTGAAACAAGTACACAATGATCTGTTTCTGAGAAAAACAGTTAAAAGAACGTTGGTTGTTATCTCTTTATTAATAATTGTGTGTGTTCTAATGTGACTTTATCTATATATAAAGATTCTTTATAATTGTGTTTATAATTTGACATAAAATAAGCAAATGCGGCTCTTTTTTTAAATCAATAACAACTTAAATGGTTCTTGGCAGGCACAATTATACATTCAGTTTCTAAAGAATAAAACAGCATTAGGTTGCCACTGCATTTATAGTTGTGTGTGTTTAAATTGGACTTATCTGTTGCACAATAATATCTTGATAATATTATTTATCTGAATATGAACCGTGAATAAATTATAATAAAACATTAAATACAAATGAGAACCCACAAAAGGTCTTGCATTTACAATAATCATACATGTACACTGTCAAAAATGAATTTCTTAGAAACTGAGTAAAATCTCTATTAAAAAGTAACTACTATAACTTCACTGTGTCAAATGTGTTCGCTTTGTACCAGATGGAGGGATTAAAAATACAACATTAACTCTGCAGGATACATTTTGCCACTGTACTCTGCTTATAAGTACAATGTACCATAGTCTCACATAAATACATGTTCAGTGATATATAATTATGCAGAAATTGTAACTATAGAAATAATAAATAATTGTCTAGTGATGATTACAATTTCATGCCATAATATAATGATGTTACATGTATAGCACTTAACATAGTTCCTAGGTAAATATACAAATGTATTACTAAAATGTGCACAGGTATCAAAATTGTACCTGTCATCAAAAGATCCCTGTACACTGAAGTATAAATTATATTCTTTCACTTCTATGTTAACATATTGCTATTCTTTAAACAACATACACAATTTAAATACATGTACAAGTAACTGGCATGAAAACACAGATCTACCTATGTAAATTAAAATGAAATCTTAAGACTTTGTATTTACATTATGTAAAACACAGTCATAAAATCTTGCTTGAGTTACTGAGCAAACAATACAGGAATAACGACAAATAAAGGACTTAAAGTGTGTATGTACGATCTTTCATATTAATTATTTTCAAAATAAGCAGATGAAAGTGACAACAAAACTTGAAAGCAAACAGAAAAACATGAAAAATGACGAAGGAAACACTTCAATATGAAATAAATCAAAAAGTACTAGTGTCGACTTTTGCATCGTTTAGTAGTGTTGTGTAACCTAAACCAACTGTCAAGGCAATGTATATGCATGTATTTGAGTTTCCGCTTGCACAGACGAAAACTATTTGGTGATAAAAACTAGCTTATATTGCGTTTAAAAGCAATGTTTGTTCTTCACTTTTCTTCCGTTTTTAACAGCAATATATGTTATTTAACTTTATTTTGTTACTGGTATTTATGCCATTATATCTGCTGTAAGATCGTACATACACACTGTAACAGTAAAAAATAAAGGGCACACAAAAAATAACAACTAACTGTAATATATTAAATAATAAACAGAGATAAAAACAAGTTTATTATTCAACAATACCAGGTCACAGTAGTGTAATGGACGCCTTGCGATCGGAAAGTCATGGGTTTGATCCCTACTTGGGCAGAGTACTCATAATCTTTCTCAAAAGACACCAAGTACTGGTTCTACCCAGGAAACGGACTCGAAAAAATCTCAATAAGCCTCTGGCTTTCGACACGATCAGGCTTAAATAAATGTGGCGCGTCGTGAGAAAACCGGTCTTAATGCATGTGCGTTAAGTGTCGTCCCGGATTAGCCTGTGCGGAAAATTTTTAGCAAATCAAGTTTAGCCGACTGTTCAGGTTTGTAGCCATTGGCTAATTTGGCGACCGGTAATGGCTGAGTAAGACCTGATGTATGTCTGAACACAAAGCCACAAATAAATCATCTTTTTTTCTTTTCATGCATACTTTTGGGTCCTTTCTTGTCCTCCTGAAAAACAGACAAGCACGAGGAATATTAGAAAAAAAAATCAAAATGTTATTCACTTTGAAAAATAATATTTTAACATAAAAATTACATCAGATTTCTCTGTTTACTCACTTTATGGTGATGTTCAGGTAAAATATTTGAAAGACATTTGAAATAATACACTTATTTGAATTTCTTTTTACTGATGAAAATATAATAAATTGAAGACTACATCTTTAACCAAATTTTCAAAGAAAATGCTATGATTTACCTTGTCTTTGATGTATCCGCAGGTCTCAAGTATGGTCCGTGTGCAGTTGTTGATGTGCTTGAACCTGTCTGGACCGAGATGGATGCCACCATACCACCTTGACACCACCACCATGACGTTCTGAGCATCTAGTATCTAAAACAAATAAATGAAAACACATGAGGCGTGCCGTGGGCACAGGCTGATCTAGGACGGCACTTTCCACGTACAATAGATTTATGTTTAGAATAGACTTCATAGAAACAAAAAAATACCATAAAAGCGGAAAGTGCTGTCTCGGATTAGCAGACTGCACAGGCTAATCCAGGACGACACTTTACGCACATGCATTAAGCCCGCATGTCCCACGACACTCCTCAAATTATTTTGTGTATGATTATTTTTACCCGACCAGGTTTTTTTGCCACATTCAGGGCCCAACATGGAATTGTCAGACTGAAGTTTTGCTGTTTTCTACATGGTTATATCATCGCTGAATGTATTCAACCACAGTTCAAGCCCTCTTGCATTTTGCCCAGTGTCAATTAAATTAACATAAAAACCAACATTCTTACAGGAAAGGCCCAGAGTTTTCTATAGAGAATGAACAAAATTCACCATTGTTAAACTACCAATAAACAACCCTAAAAAATAGTTCCGAAACTGTAACATATACATGTAGTTCGCATTGTAACTGCAAAAAATGTTGACTTGATGCAGACTGTAACTAACCCAAAAACAAATTTGAAGCTTAGCATACATGTACATGTCGGCTCGCCATTTCTCCTTCCTAAACATCTGGAGACTTATTAAGTTACCCACTGCATAGTATCGCATAATTCCTCTTCCGTGTGTTTCTTTTATGAAGCTGGGTACTTGCATATTTTAACTGCCTCTAAAATCCCAGATACCTGCAGGAGATGTAGCATCCTGGACCCTGCATGTGTCTCTCCGTCGTCCTCACACCCCTGCAGTACTATATTGTGGGACCCCTGCATCACGATACGGTACGCAAAAATGTTGTGAGTCGCATTTGCAATCTTCTTGTTGTCCATAAGGGCATTCAAAACCTTCTTCACCTAGAAAGTGGTGATAACTTTAACAGCCAATTAAGCCAATGGCCTGTTAACTTTAGATGTAAATACAATTAATAGTGCAAGCAGCTTGCTGATCAAAATTTGAAAATTATTTCTGCATACCAATTTATTAAGAGTAAACTCACAGTAAAAAAAAACAACTTTTAATTTACTTAAATAACTTCATTCAAAAGTTAACGGCTGTTAGCTGAATTGTCTGTTAAAGTTTTCAGCAACTAAGCACTGATTGCCAAAATTGATACTGGTGTTTGATGTCTCCATCTGGTGATAGAACAGTTTACTGATTAAAATATGTTTTGTGATCTCTAACAACACAAGATCTCACATTTCTGTATGGTTTTAAGACTATACAAAACCTGTAAATGATCTGTGAGACACCAGGATTTGTAATCAATACCACATATTAAATTCTTGTCTCACCCTGTTACATAAATTGAATAATATTGATGATTATTTGTTAAAGTTGTGCATACCCCCCAGTAGTAAAGTATGTAGTTTTTTAGTAATACAACCATTTTGTCACCCAAATAAGTCAATATACTGTCAAACACGAGCATGGATGATGTGTTTTATAACATTTGTCAGATGCTGACATTTTTGTCAGACATATCCAATTACAACCGACCTGAGACTTGTGGAACACAGGAGCAAGGTGGGGCTGGAAAGTGCTGCGTCTGTCCGAGACGCACTCCCCGTGCTGGATGGCGGGGCACTCCCAGTCTGAAACACACACACATCATAATTTAATTACAAATATGTAAACCTTATTGTTTAAACCCGTGTCATGCCTTGTCTTTAGGCTGAGGAATATAATGACATTCTTCTCTTTTAAAAAAAAATTTTTTTGCCTATTTGTTTGTTGTCAATATTTCTTTTACACTTTCAAATTTATCTGTGGTTTTACTCGTATGTGTCTTAAATATGAAACAAAGATAAAATTACAATCACTGATACCTCATCATTTCTTAATTATTTTAGGTTACTTGCATGTTTTCTATGTTACTGTCCTTGAAGTATGTCTTAACAAACAGTCCAGTCATGCCTTACCATCATTTGTCTCAACTGAAATGCTAGAAGTTTCCAAGGTTATTTCCACGTTTGACAGGTCAAATTCATCATCTCCATGATCAGTCTCGGTTGTCATGGTCACCTGTCTGGTATGCCCGTCATTCATACCTTTGTAACAAAGTAGACATACATCACTTTAACATTAAATTCTTAACACAAAACACAAACTTTACATAGGTCCTATGATTAAATGTGTAAGGTAAAGCCTTTCTATTACATCAGCATTAGAATGTAGACATTAAATGAAAACTTTAGACGCAACGATTATAATACACATTCACATAAGGAATTCAGTAACATTGCAAAAGCGTAATTTTCAGACTATTTGATTGCTGAATCTAGTGCAATTAAGCATCCCTTTAGGGTCATTAAATACATGGTAGTATGATAAATTTCCATAATGGTTACACTTTAAACAGTTTCAACTTTAAAATAACATACCATCAAGATCTGTTGAGATCTTGTTCTGCAACATATCTCGTATCTTCTCCACCCAAAGGTAGATAATGCATTCTCCAATGTTTTCACTGGAATTAGACTCATTGCAATTATTGTGAGACAACTACAAAACAGCATAACTGTGCAGAAACAGGATGTCTGTTTAAGCATTTATGATCATTTTTTTTATTAATTTCCTTTAACATTATGAACACATATCACAATGAAACTACAATAACACAACCCAGCACAATGTACACACCATAACTAGAGAAATTGTGATACGATTTATTACATAATTCTCCTCGGACCGTATTCCAGAAACATCTTAACTAGAATTTTATCCTTAACTTTAAACTTATAATTTTTCATTAACATTTTATTTCATATTTCAATGGAATTGTGCCCAGTGTGTATTTATTATCAATTTTGTATAAACTGTTGTTCAAGTAACTGTAAAGATTGCACAAATTTATATGAGGCGCATCGTGGGAACAGGCCTTAATGCATGTGTGTAAAGTGTCGTCCCGGATTAGCAGTCCGCACAGGCTAATCCAGGACAGCATTTTCCGCCTACAGTAGATTTATGTTTAGAAGAGACTTCCTTAAAACAGAAAATACCATAAAAGCGGAAAGTGCACAGGCTAATTCGGGACGACACTTTATGCACATGCATTAAGACCGGTTTGCCCACGACGCGTCTCATATCTTTTCCAATTAATAAACAAATGAGCACATCTGTTTTCCAATTAAAAATTATGTTCAACATACAGGTACATACCACATACACATCACATACCAGTATATATCAGCTAGAGCTGCCTCTAAATTTCTCCTTTCTTCCCCTCTCAGCCATGGGGCACTAAAATTCATTCAACTAAACTAGTTACACATCAATTTCAACTTCCCATCCATTTTAGTGATGTTATTTTTCTTATAAATGATAGTGAAAGAGTTACAAACGAATAATTAAAATTTCATTATAGTATAGCATATTAATATAAGAAATCTCTTTTAACATTCCTGACAGGACATCAGCAAGTATTGAAAACTATGAAATACTGGAACCAACTTTTCTTACATGATTTTTTTCTGAATTACAAAAAACAAGCGCTGGCTATAAAACAGGTATGGCCCCTCTATGTTATAAGCAATATTTATAATATCATGTTTGGTGAAGATCGGATGAAAACAGTTTGACATAAGAGAGTGGAAACTGCTAAAAATGCCAATTTTAGAATAATCAAGGGCCATATCTCTGCAGTTCCTTTGGCGATTTGGTTGATCCTTTGGTGATTTGGTTGATCATCAAACTTGGCTAATGTTATGCCCATAAACAGTTTCATCACATTTGGTGAAGATCAGATAACAATTGCTGGACTAAGAGAGCGGAAACATTTACAAAGGCTAATTTTTGATAATTCAAGGCCATAAATCCACAATTCCATGACCAATTTGGTTGACTATCGGACTTGAGCAAGATATTATGCTGACAAAGATTTTCATAAAGTTTGGTGTAGATCAGATAACAACTGTTTGACTTGAAGAGGGACAACAGCAAAAAATGCCAATTGTAGATAATTCAAGGGCCATAACTCCACAATTCCAGAGGTGATTCTGCTGATTTATGAACTCGACAAAGATAGCAAACCAATATACCCCGTCAGCTTTGAGGGGTGGGGGGGGGGGGGGGGCATAATAAATATGGCTAAAGGGACATGCAGTTACTGGTACTAACGAGATGTAGCAAGAATGGCAACTTGTTTTAGGTACTCACTTAAGTTGATATTCTGGTGGAGAATCACTTGGATAATTCTCTGGTAGAATAACCTACAAAAGGTTATTAATTTTAAGTCCAAAAAAATATTTTGCTAAAATTATTCCCTTTCAACTATACTTAAGCAAAATGTTCCTTTCTTCCAAAATAATATGAAACTAAATAATTTACTGCACATTATTCAAAATAATATCCTAGATGTTTCACTACCTGGACACACACTTTCCACACAGGTGTTTCCTGGCCATCAGTGACTGTGATGCAGTAAATTCTGTGTTCCTCGTCTACAACAATCCATTCATCTCCATAGATTGATGACAGTGCCTCAATCTCATCTCTCTGTATATCACAAACAACATAATACTTAGCATAATAAATACTATAAATGTAATGATAATTTTGTGGGAGCATAGTTTATTAGGAGCCAGGCACTATTCTATGGTTTTGAAAACTAATGTCAGAACTGACCTAGCCTAACTTTTGTTAGGTGCTGGGCAAATATTGAGCTACATTTCATATGGGCAATCTAATGGCTGAAGGATCATTTTTGCGGTGGAATTTTCTGCTTTATAACACATATTGCAGGGACCAAACTTTTGTCGCTATGTTCATGCACTTAAATGGCATTGTTACCATTAATATTTCTAAATAAATTTACATACCTTCAAAGAGAATTTATTCCTCAATAATGTTAATGTTTCATAAATATTTGTGTGACAACACTTCCATTTTGGATGTATCAGCAATTTAAACCTACACACATATGCATTTTAAAATAAATCTCAATAACTGTCGTTGAGTTGAACTTGATCGATATTCTGCTACGCTGTAAGGATTGTGTCACTGGTCAGTTGCCCCAGAACACTTCTATTAATAATGCAACATTCTGATTGGTTGATGGAAATGAAGTGGTAAACAAGAATGCCAATATGGCAATCTGTACATAACTACTGTAGATTTATATACACAGGTTTAAATCGGAATTAAATGCATGTACTAGGTAAATTTCGGCACATGTTAAGCACTAAGCAGTTTAGGTGTAAATTAAAGTAAAATACGTTGATGGGTAACTTTACTGTCGCAAATAATAACAATTTATGAAATTTTAAACTTTAGTTTTCCCGCAAGTAAAAATAAATGCCATCAGGCAATGAGACGTTTCAGTGAATTTAGCCCCTAAAAAGTAGCACTAAATTCCAGTTAAATGTCTAATTTATTAGACGAAGAACTAACCAAGCCAAGTACTTTTACTTCTGACACCATTGAGCGAAACATCTGTGGGGAATTGAACCTGGGTTTCCAGCATGAAGGACATACACTATAACAGTGTCACTAAAGAGCTAATCCAACAGCAAGACTGATAGAACTTAGAAGTGCCTTACATGTCAGTCACTGCAACAGAAATTCTAAAATAACTTCAGGTTTCAAACCAATTCTTAGCCACTGGCAATTGGCAATAAAAATGTCTGTAAGTGTAATGTGTCTTGATATTAAACAGGCAAAAGTAAGTATTATGCTTTATGGAAACTGTCCTGCAGGCTGAATGTTCAGTGGATTTTCTCTTCTTTGCATGCAAGCCAAATATATATAATTAAACTATGTAAATTGTATTATTATAAGTTGTATCCCTAGATAAAGCATATTCATAATTCTATAAAAACAACAGTTTACCTGCTGTGTAGCATTATCTTCAGCAGACATGGCGAAATTTCAGCAAAAATTTCAATGTTTCAGTCCTTGGGCGCCGCCATTTTGTATGTCACGTGGCTGCACAAAAGAAGCTCTTCAAAAGAAGGATAAAATACAATAATCCAGGAAGAAAGTTGACAGATCTACCAACAACTATGTCTGAACGTGATCCACAGGCTATAATTAAGTCCGACTTGGTCTCAAGTTTACCAGTGTTAGCCAAGGATTATGCAAACTTCATAACTGTGGATGCATCAAAAGAGGCATGGCATAATTATGTGCAAAAACATCAATAAGTCTTAACAAATGTGTCACCAAGTTAATCTTTGACTGTTTTGGAGTCATTAAAAAAAAACAGACATAGGCCTGATAGGGTAAACTGATCTTTAGTCGGACACGATCAAAAGTCGGACATGTTTGACATCGCTTTTTTGCAGACAATATCCTCCTTCATATGAAAACAAGTGTAACTTAACCAAAATAAAGTTCAACTAATCAGATCAATCGTTTTATTTGTTGCGACATCTTTTCCGGTATTGCCATTGCTATAAAAAGCTTCAAGGGCGCTTTATTTGAAAACGAAACCGATACAAAAGGAAGAGTTTTCTGAGTTTGTAATGGACTAAAGTTGATAAAGCTCTACTAAACTATTCAAAGTTTGCCTTTAGTCTACAGATTTATAACAAATCTGTGTATTAAGTATGCGTTTAATCGGTGTTTCAATGAGTATTTCTGAAAAAAGTATCCGCCTAAACTATGCACCGCATTAGTCGGACAGCAAAACATGTAAATTTGATTTTGAGTCGGACACTACCAGTCTCATTTTAAATTTAATGCTTGTTTAATTAAATAACTGGCAATAAATATGCATAATTTCCATATTTTAGGACAAAAGTATCTCAATGTATTTCCAGGATTAGCTAGATGTCAATATGACTCCAATTACGTTAACATATTTTAAAACCTTCCTCCGTACCTGGCTATTTTAATTTATACCTTTAAAAAGGTGATTATTTCTATATAGCTGGCTTATAATAGAAATGTTAAACGTATGACAGTTGTTTGCACGAATTCTAGTGTCTTGGTAACATGCAAATTGCTAATTACGGGGTAGTTTATTATATATACACAAATAGGTAAATATTATATAAAGTAACTCTACAATATACATGATTCATAAAAATATTGCTTAAGAACATCCAACACTACGACAAAACAACTATTAAGAAAGAATATACGTACGTTATACTGGACTTCAGCCAGCATGCTTACTTCGTTGACAGCAATATAGTTAATACTACGATGGGATGAAGGACGTGATTAGTATAATTAGCCTTCATTGCCGGCTTGCAATATACAATTCAAATTATAAACAAATGGAAAATGGACTAGGGTCAACTTGAGCAAACAACACAAAGTGCTGTTGTATTGCGGTCGGAGACTAAGAAGACATAAGGCTGTGTCGGCTTCGGTGTTACCTTCGCCGCAAAGATGCCTTGAAAGAAACGGGCGTACAGATTCTAGATCAAAAACCGTGCTACCTTCTAGCAAAATTGAAATGTGTCTAGAAATATTCTATTTCTGGCGGCATATGTGGAATTTTAGCTTCAAATAATTAAATACTATATGCGTGTTTGTGTTTTCAGCGCCTACATGTGGTTTAGTAGTTTATGGCTAATGCGTAACCCCGGTAGGTAACAGAATATGTTCGCCGTGGTGAGAGTTTTATGTTCCAAATTCGTAATTTCACCCTGAAACGATCTGCCAATGGCTGCCAGCTAACCTATCGTGATTACAAGAACCAGAATAGTAACCTATCGCAACCCATCTGGGACCCATATAAAAACAGTTTGCAAAATCCCAAATGGCCCATATGGCTTGGCTTGCCCATGCAGGGAACATTATGGAAACCTATGCTGGACCCATATATTCTTCTGGGGTTGTAATTAGGTCAATGTAATTTGAATTTCAAATTTAAATACATTTGTTTTTCGCTTACAAAAATCTGATATTCATATTTCAAACCTTTAATAGTTGAACAATTCATATTTGTTGCTAATTATCGCAAGGTCAAATAAAGGCTCACTTAGCGCAGCATGATAACCCTCCTAGCACAACATGTGTATTTTAATTCTTTTTACGACTAAAGTAGATATAATTCCTTACAATATAAATCAATTATTAAAACACATAATTAAAACACATAATTATTTACAAAATTGGCTTGAAACATAATGAAAAACATCTAATTTATGGTCATTTACACTGACATACATGTATCTCACTGTCAGAGTCAATATTAATATCGTCCGACTCACAATCAATCTGGGGTAGTTGTACTTAGCTGTGCATATAGTCTATATCTAAGCTGGTTTCACCGCAAAACCGGTCAAATGCGTAGTTGGTATATTAGGCTGGGTACCAATTCGGGGAAACCCTGCTCTCAGTTCTAAATACAGCTCAAATCCTTCGAAACTGAGAACACTGTCCGACTCACGATCACTTTACCCTACATGCCATATTCCTGGATCGTCTGGGATTGTCCTGGAAATGCAGTGCCTGTCCCGCAGTCCCGAAATTCATTCATATGTCAATAAAACACAGCATACCTATATTAGTTGAACATTTGACAGACCACTAATCCTCTAATTTGTTCCCAAGGCAATGGCTACCCGATTAGGCAATGTGTCATAAACAACCAATTAACAGCACTTGTCATGCTTTTACTCTAATCAACTGCATTCTTAAGCTGCAATCAGTCACCCAGTAGATCCGCCCTGACGGAGCTTCATGCCCACAGAAAAATCGATATAAGCCATTTAAAACGCTGAGTTAATTCAGTTTACCTATTCCGTGAACGATCAACCAATCGGCGTAATACACATTTATACAAGCATTAGTAAGTGTATACATGCATCAGTTGATGACGAAAGAGTACTTATAATCCTGACCATAAGTAAAAGCAGTTTTCCGTTCCGGGACGGCCACTGCATTTCCACATTACTTTTCTTGAAATTTCGGGTAAAATAGTTGTTTACACAAATTTTTGTTATGCCATGTTAAACCCGTGTTTTGTTAGAAAAAAGCGAGAAATGTCTGCTGGCACCAATGACGTCACGTTCCACGCATGAAAAGCGTGCTTGTTCCGACCATGTGCTTTGCTAACAAGTAGCAATAAAAACCTCATAGTGAAAGAACTTTGAAATCTTTACTATTTGTATAAAAGTTTCTTAGTGCAATACATTTGCCGTCTTCGGCATTATAATTTATATTTTTATTTTTATAACAATAAAACATTTTTTCATGAAAAAAAGTACATTGCCTTGGATTGGAATAAATACCCACGCCCCAATTTCCCGCAAAAACGATTTTCCTGCCAAATAAGAACGCTTATCTGGAAAAATCTTAAACGCATGCGCATGTCCTGGAAAATCAGTAAAAATCCCAGAAATTTGCCGGCAGAGTCTCGGAAATGATCCAAAAAATTATGGCATGTATGTAAAAGATATTATAGCATGCATACTAAAGCACTTGTACATAATGCGCCTATCAATATTTTCCCCTAGGGGGGGAGCGGCAGGCAAACCCAGGGGAATTAGACTTATTGTACTTTAGGTGGTCTAATTCCCCACCTTAGAGCCAAGCATTTTTGTCTAAATCCCCTCAATGGGGGATGCTTAATTGGTGTATCAAATGGTTGGGGGGGACAATATAACCAGGATCTTAAATCCGAACAAAGTCTATTTTCCAGGACCCGGAATCATTCGGCGTTTCAAATTCCAGCCTATCAGGAATTCCTTTCAGTCTACAGTCCCGTATATGCCCGCCTCTCCCCCCCTGGGGGAAAATATTGATAGGTGCATCAGGACTGGGGTGGGAAGCAATTTCTGTAGCACTTATCATTTAGTATTACTTTTTATATAGGTTTAAAAATATAATATAGTACATGTATAATAAAACCTCGCTTTTTATCAACACACTAAAGCGGACACTTTTTAATGGACCAGATTGTTTTCCTGTATATTTCAATGAATGCAAACCCAGATGATACTGGCTTCCCGCTATTTCGTATTTACTACCAGTAATCTGAGACCAGACACTAAAATAACGCTCATAGTGTTCCCATTATTCAGACCAGTGTCATATTGTCCTTCACAGTATATGCATTGGAAATAACATCAAAAAAGCATGTGAAAAACCATGTTAGAGATATTTGGATAACACATGAGGACATCATCTGTATAACAGACTACTTTAATTGGCACAATCTGGCAGTTAGGGTATAACACACTGATGAATGATGAACTATATATGGACTTTGAGTAAATCAATTAGTAGATCAATGTGTAATTTATAATCTGACTTAATGTATAGTTATATTCCATAACTATAATTTGTACAATCCTTAAAAAATTAAATGGAAAACAATTTGATTCTGCTGTATCTAAATCATACTATTAAGACCATTTTTATTAAGACCCACAAGTGGTCATAACAGCGGGGGTTTACTGTAGTATGGTACAGTTACTAGTACCCCCCAAAAAATATAGTAGCTCAATATTTGACCATCTCCTATCAAGTTATGATAATAAAGATCCCAGGTTCCAGAGATGAACTTACTTCACAATCCTCTTCAGTCTTGCTTATATACGATTATATAAAAATGATATAAATATAAATAAATATATATATAATGATATTTTCTGACATATGATAAATTGTTGAATTTAAATTACAGAAACTGTAACTGACACTTGGTAATATATATAAACTATAAATATAACTAGTCAAGTGCTATATTGTTATATTGCTTTCAGATTTTTTTATTTTTATTTTGCATCTGTGTTACAGAAGCAGTCCTTTTACAACAGTATAGATGAAATGTTGACCAAACTTGATGAATTTGGTGGACTTGTAGACACTGTGAGTATTGCAGGGAATTGTGTTACAAATCATTGGAACTTAACTTTGAAAAATGTATGGTTTAAAACTGTGTTATATTCAGTGGGATATGTTAACTGACACATCACGGTATCTAACTGGATCCTTAATGTTGAATATGACAAATTAGCATTTAAACGTAAGATTTTGTTTTTTCTGGGTATTTTATAGGCAATCAAACATATATTTAAATAAAATAGGCTATATTATGAACTACTGTCTTAACTATGTTTCCTAATTATCTTTGAGTGGTTTATGTATAATTATGTGTTAATATCAGTATTTTTCAATCACAGATTCGAAGTGATACCAGTTTATGTGTTGAATCCAATATTAAGAACATCCAGGCTAAATGTGATGAAATGCACGATATATTTGCGCGGGTGGATCAGCTTGAGGTAGGGCAGTGTTGAGTGAAAACATTACCAATTTGTAGTTAAAATTTCTTAAATCTATAGGAAATGTGAATTAATAATTTAAATCATTTGATGACTTGCATGCTTCTGGATAAAAAACAAAAACATAAAAAGTTCAACCAGTATACCACTAGTTTAAATACTTAATTTATTTAATTTCCTTGATAACGTTATCCCAGTTAGCGTTGACTTCATGTCATAATGTGATAATGCCCTTGTGGTATTGGACCCATACCCAAATAAATGTTGTCAAACACTATTGCTAAAGATAAGTTTTAACAACTAAATAAAGTTCTTCTGGACGTAATGAATAATAATGATTTGCATACTCAAGGTCTGTGATGGCGTGTTAATCTCTCGACCTATAGCACACTGGTAATAGACGGTACCTGGCAATTATTGTGATTTATTAGTCAAACTGTTTTGTTTTATGCTTTATTTATGTTTGTTGCATACATATGAGGCCTGTAGTGGGAAAACTGGGCATAATGCATGTGCGTAAAGTGTCATCCCGGATCAGCCTGTGCAGGCCGCTCAGGCTAATCCAGGAAGACACTTTCCGCCTACAGTGGATATATGTTCAGAAGAGAATTCCTTGAAACCGAAAATACCATAAAAGCGGAAAGTGTGGTTCTGGATTAGGCTGTGCGGACTGCACAGGCTAATCTGGGACGAAACTTTACGCACATGCATTAAGCCTGGGGTTCTCACGACACGCCTCATATATATATATATATATGAACTTGTAGGCATTTATTGCAATGGTACGTGAAAATGTCGGTGTCATGGAAGAATGTGTGAACAAAGCCGAGTCTGAGATGGGATCATTCTCAGGGCTCAAGAAAATCTTTACTTCCCTGGTTGGTGTAAGTATTTTGACTGTGGTTATAAGAATTACTGATATATTAGTTAGCAAATTTGTGTCATAACTTCGTGGTGATGTTTGGTTGTTGCAAATGTGTTATTTTGCCCAATGTCTATCAGTATGTTTCAGTTTGCTCTTGGTATTTGTTATGTTTTACGGATGGTTGTTTATGGGTTACTGTAGTTGTTGCTGTACCTGTCATCATCATAAGAAAGTGATATAAATAAACAGCACCCTAGGCCATCCTTAATAAATTGTTTGTTTGCAGACTCATGAAATTGGGCCTGACATTTTTATAGGCTTCCACAAAGCAACTTTTTTTTTTCGTCCACGAACTTTTGGTGTTTTCTTTTCTTTCCGGTGTTTTCTTTTGAACATTTTTTTTACTTTACATACAGACAACCAGGATTTGTAGGAAACAATACTTAGTGGCATTATAATCTTCTATCAAAGGTCAATGTCGAGTGCAGTAAACGGGCATTAATTGAAAGGCATGAAGGGGGATTATACTCAATATTTCAAGAAATAAAGCTGAATTTTGAACAGTGTAGTAACACAATTTCTCATAATATTGCTTTTCTTATATAGTGACGCCCTTATTTATAACCAAGTTGAAATTGATTTTTATCTAAATGAAACTTTCTATTATCAGCATTAGTTTTAGTTTTTCACCTTTTTCAATAAAAAAATGGTTATTACAATAATTACCGTATGTAGAATTTAACAGGTACAGGTAAAGTGTCATTGAATGTTTGCTAAATAATTGGCCACTAACAACTTTTTGATTTCTAATTCTCCAGATTAATTATGTTTTTACAATACATTTTAGTGCATGAAATGCACAGTTTTATATGCAAAAATTAAACATTTTATATCCATTCTATGTTTGATGTCTTATTCTAACTCCACATACTGTAATCAAGTGTTCTGTGCTCTTCAGTTTCTGAATGTTTATAAATTAAATTTTAAACAAGAAATATCGTCAAAAAAGATATTCGGCGTCTGTGGTAATTTTGCAATTAAGGAATTTAAATTAAACTTCAGCATAAATATTCAAAGCAATGTAACTAAGACTAGATCCAAATGGCATATAAAACTCAAATACTAAACAATACTAGTAGATTATGCCTCCTAACATACCATTATATAAATTATTATATACGTTACTCAATATATGTTGTTTTTTTTAACATCAACATTTTATATATGCTCTTTGATTAACTAAGTATTATCTAATGAAATTAAAACAATATATTCAGCAACACCGAACATGATGCATAAACGGTAATATATACATCGACAAGCCAGAAACTTTATTAACTAGTACATTTCTGTTCGAAGTATGCACGCGCCTAAATATGTTAAACTGTTTATGGCTAGATAAATCTTGTTGAGGTGTAAAGAATACATGTATTTCGACAATATTTTTCAACTTGCCTTTTCAACTGTACACTGTCAGTTTGACCCTACACTGACCTGCAGGCGAGCGAGCGTAGGATCATTTCGGCCTTAATATAGACTATCCCTCTGGTGAGAGAACTGATATTAATAGAATCGCTGTGTCTATTGTGTACGAATATAAAAGAAAACACTCAACTGCAAAAAGTGTGTGTTAGTTACATCATTGCAAAACATCAAATTTATTGCTTTTTAACCTGTCAAATGTCATGTCAAATCATTTAAAAAGTGTTGCGCATATACGAAAGCTCTCATTCTGTGCGAACTGTTATTCCCTCATTGAATTTGCCATAAGTATTCCAAACCTGTTACGAATTCGTCTTCTATGTTGTTGGGATGTTGCACCTATGTATTTATGACCAGTGTAGTGGGAATTTATCATAAATTAGCCGAAGGAAAGATATGATTTATTCATTCGGGACTACTGGCGGGAAATTTTCACAACATTTGACTCTGCGTACAGGAATGTCAAAAGTTGCGTTAAACAGCTACGCCGAAAAAAATTCAAGGAAAATGGAGCAACAGAGGCCATACATGGCAGGCTACTTTATTAACTAGTGCATTTCTTTTTGCTTATTCACAATTAAATTTGTTGTTGTTCTAATAATGCCAAAATATTTAAGGAAATCACAGTTCAAGAATTTAACTGTTCTAATTTTCATTTACCATCTGTGGTTGTAATTTCCTTTATATTAAAAAATGTCTCATGTCAGTGAAAAAAAGTTCTGTGGTACCCCTTAAGTGACGTTATTCACATTTATTTTGAAACATAATATGTTTATTTCACTATTATGAAATGTGTTTTATAAAATCACAATAATTTCTTACAAAAATGTAATATTTTGTAAAAAAGTATTTTTGTTGTTGTTAACATAGCATTATTCCTTAATTAAGAAATCTAATCAGAAAACAATTTATTAAATACGAAATGTATTTCGTAAAAGCGCAACAAATGTATAAAGCTAATATTACTTTGTAAAAATATATAATTTTATACATGTTGTAAATGCGAAATAATATTACATTTAAACGAAATATTATTGCCTTAATATGCAATCACATTTCGTAATTACGACGTTTTTACAGAATTTTAAAAAGCATTTCGTAATTAGGGGTATGCAATTTTAATGGTATTTTACGAAATACATGCAGTCAAGAATGCAAATAACTACTGTAATAATAACATGGCAAAACCTTTTACATGCATGCAGATAACTGCATATACGAGATATTAATTGTCTAATGAAAGTCTATTAGATACTTGATTCTATGTTTGATGTCTTAGAGCTTTACAAAAATCATGAGTCCAAATATTATTTTGAGTTGTAAAGTCATGAGTGTAAACGGACGACTTACGACCCAGTGATCGGGGGGTAATTGTCGAAGTCGGCTGAAGATGTACATGTATATCGATAGCAGACTATAAACCGAACCTTTTACCTTTTTGTTAAATGCCACGATTTTCCTTCCAGAAAAAGCCAGCCCACCCTAGGGACCAGCACACATTCCATCCTCCTGACATCTTCATCACCGAGGAGTATTTGAGACCCAACTCGGGGGCCGTCTTACCTGAGTCTGAACATCCAGAAAGCACTGGTCAGACTGACCTTGCACAGCCTGGGGCACTGGCTGCCACATAATATACGTGAATGTGATCATCTGTATACTAGTACTTGATGTATATATGAAGCGTGTCGTGGGAAAACCTGGCTTAATGCACGTGCCTAAAGAGTTGTCCCGGATAAGCCTGTACAGTCCGTACAGGTTAATCCAGGACAGCACTTTCTCCTTTATGGTATTTTCTGTTTCAAGGAAGTCTTTTCTAAACATAAATCCACTGCAGGCGGAACGTTTTGTCCTGGATTAACCTGTGCGGACTGCACAGGCTGATCTGGGATGAACCTTTACGCACATGCATTAAGCTCGATCTTCAAACGACACGCCTCATATAAATTATATTAATGTTTTGTGCAATTTATTGCAATCCAGTTGTGATAGGAAAAAGGATGTGCAATTCATTCCAGTGAGAACTTTAGACTATTAATAAACCAGTTAATATGTTTTCATGTTTGTATTCTTCTGTTTGCGAAAGATATTAGTTGTATCGATTGTAATACTTTTTATGCCCCCGAAGGGAACATCGGGGGTATTATAGTAATCGCATCGTCCATCCGTCTGTCACGCTTCTTGTGCGGAGCATAACTCCATTAGTATTGAAGGGATTCAAATGAAACTTCATATATAGATAGAGGACAATTAGAGGAAGTGCAGAGTACAAAGATCACAACTATTTCTTCAATATTTACGGAGTTATTGCCCTTTGTTTTATTTCCTTATTTGAAGGATTAATTTTCTTGTGCGGAGCATAACTCCATTAGTAAAGAAACTTCATATAATGATAGAGGACAATGAGAGGAAGTGCAGAGCGCAAGGACCATAACTCTTTCTTCAATATTTATGGTGTTATTGCCCTTTTTGTTAAGTTTTCTTGTGCAGAGCATAACTCCATTAGTAATGAAGGAATTCAAATGAAATTTCGTATATACATTGTAGATAGAGGACAATGAGAGGAAGTGCAGAGTACAAGGACCACAACTCTTTCTTCATTATTTACAGAGTAATTGCCCTTTGTTTAATTTTCATGTGCCGAGCATATCTCCATTAGTATTGAAGGGAATCAAATTAAAATTCATATAATGATAAAGGACGATAAGCGGAAGTGCAGAGCACAAGGACCACAACTCTTTCTTCAATATTTATGGAGTTATTGCCGTTTGTTTAATTTTCTTGTGCAGAGCATAACTCTATTAGTATTGAAGGAATTCAAATGAAACTTCACATAATGATAGAGGACAATTAGGGGAAGTGCATAGTACAAGGACCACAACTCTTTCTTCAATATTTACAGAGTAATTGCCCTTTGTTTAATTTTCATGTGCCGAGCGTATCTCCATCAGCATTGAAGGGATTCAAATGAAACTTCATATAATGATAAAGGTCATTAAGAGGAAGTGCAGAGCACACGGACCACAACTCTTTCTTCAATATTAACGGAGTTATTGTCCTTTGTTTTATTTCCTTATGTGAAGCATTAATTTTCTTGTGTGGAGCATAACTCCATAAGTATTGAAGGCATTCAATGAAACTTCATATAATGATAGAGGACTATGGGAGGAAGCGCAGAGCACAAGGACCATAACTCTTTCTTCAATATTTATGGAGTTATTGCCGTTTGTTTAATTTTCTTGTGCAGAGCATAACTCTATTAGTATTGAAGGAATTCAAATGAAACTTCATATAATGATAAAGGACATTAAGAGGAAGTGCAGAGCATACGGACCACAACTCTTTCTTCAATATTAACGGAGTTATTGTCGTTTGTTTTATTTCCTTATGTGAAGCATTAATTTTCTTGTGCAGAGCATAACTCCATAAGTATTGAAGGCATTCAAATGAAACTTCATATAATGATAGAGGACTATGAGAGGAAGTGCAGAGCACAAGGACCATAACTCTTTCTTCAATATTTATGGAGTTATTGCTGTTTAATTTTCTTGTGCAGAGCATAACTCTATTAGTATTGAAGGAATTCAAATGAAACTTCATATAATGATATAGGACAATGAGAGGAAGTGCAGAGTACCCCCCCCCTCTTCTGGGATGGTCAACACAGAAATGTTGAATGTCTTTTGTAATTTAATATATTTTTGCAAATATTCAATGACAAATCAATAGACTGCTTAAAAACCCTGGATTTAGAAAATTATTATAAAATGCCAACAGACTGGTACGGATTTCCACTCTTCTCCTGTTTAGCAACACCCTGTACCTATTATCCTAGATCTTTCCATAGTTTAGCCCTAAAAACATTCTCGTAATGTAAAGGTCATAGGAAAAGATCGTACATTGGGTCCACCTTTGGTTCCGATCCTCACCTTAGACTTTGGCGCCACTACTTCATTAAAATTGAAATACGAAATTCTTCTCAAACCAGCACTATTTTATAGTTAAAAAAAAACAACGTCTTGGTAATAATTACACTGTACCATTATTTGGACTTTTGAATATATAAGAGAGTCAATAATTTGATGGAATCCGTCCCAGCACAACTTTTTTAATGTGTTTGTTAGTGGAACTTTGTCCAGTTTGTTTAATTGGTCTTCTATGGCAAATGTGTGCCTATATATTACATTTTCTTTTGCACAAAAATCACAGTGCTTATTCCACGAACTACATGTACGCTATGGTCCAAAGATTTTGTCGACTTATTCAAAGCCACGGTCTGTTGTCTCATGTTAGCTGCGGACGAAATACAGAATATAATCGTGAACTGTGACCGATATATGAAATAAAAGAATAATGCTTGGTGTCAACATTTTATATGGTATGCAGTGTTTAAAATATTAAATAGTCACCCATATGGTACACTTCTTCACAAACCATAGAGCTTAATTTACAACAATATAGTTCATTTTGATGCACCCGGCATCTTGATATGGGAGGGGATATAGTGATTGTACTGTCCGTCCTTCCATCCGTCTTTCCGTCCGTCCTTCCGTGACTAGGTTAAGTATATTTTACTGTTTCATCTAGCACCAACAACACTTACTACAACACTTGGATACTTACACAGCTGCTGCTTATGACCATTCCCAATCTACCCATATCACCCAACCTCACTTTGACCTTAACCTGATAGGCACTTAGAATAATTCCAATGGGCTGTTTCTTGGTTAACTAGATTTTACTGTTTCGTCTAGCCCCAGCACCGCTTGCTACAACACTTGGATACTTACACAGTTGTTGCTTATGACCATCCCCAATCCACCCATATCACCAAACCTCTCTTTGACCTTGACTTAATTTGGATTTATAATAATTCAAAAGTGCCTGTTCTTGGTTAACACAGTTTACCGTTTCATCTAGCACCAAAACTGCTTACTACACCACTTGGGTATTTACACAGTTGTTAGTTATGACCATTCCCTATCCACCCATATCACCCAACCTCACTTTGACCTAATTTGCACTTAGAATATTCAAATGGGCTGTTTCTTGGTTCACTAGATTTTACCGTTGCGTCTAGCACCAACACCTCTTGCTACAACACTTGCATACTTACACAGCTGTTGCTTATGACCATCCCTAATCCACACATATCACCCAACCTGACCTTGACATTGACCTAATTTGGACATATTATTCAAAAGTGCCATTTCTTGGTTAACTAGATTTTACCGTTTTGTCTAGCACCAACACCGCTTACTACACCACTTGGGTATTTACACAGTTGTTACTTATGACCATTCCCTATCCACCCATATCACCCAATCTCATTTTGACCTAATTTGCACTTATAATATTCAAATGGGCTGTTTCTTGGTTCACTAGATTTTACCGTTTCGTCTAGCACCAACACCTCTTGCTACAACACTTGCATACTTACACAGCTGTTGCTTATTACCATCCCTAATCCACACATATCACCCAACCTGACCTTGACGTTGACCTAATTTGGACTTATTATTCAAAAGTGCCATTTCTTGGTTACTAGATTTTACCGTTTTGTCTAACACCAACACCGCATACTACAACACTTGGGTATTTACACAGTTGTTACTGATGACCATTTCCTATCCAACCATATCACCCAACCTCACTTTGACCTAATTTGCTCTTAGAAGAATTCAATTGAACTGTTTCTTGGTTATCTAGATTTTACCGTTTTGTCTAGCACCAACACCTTTTGCTACAACACTTGCATACTTACACAGCTGTTACTTATTACCATCACTAATCCAAACATATCACCCAACCTCACTTTGACCTTGGTCTAATATGGATTTATAATAATTCAAAAGTGCCATTTCTTGGTTAACTAGATTTTACCGTTTCGTCTAGCAACAACACCGCATACTACAACACTTGGGTATTTACACAGTTGTTACTTATGACCATTCTCTATCCACCCATATCACCCAGCCTCATTTTGACCTTGACCTAATTAGCACTTAGAATAACTCAAAAGGGCTGTTTCTTGGTTAACGAGATTTTACCGTTTCGTCTAGCAACAACACCTCTTGCTACAACACATGGATACTTACACAGCTGTTGCTTATGACCATCCCCAATCCACCCATAACACCCAACCTCACTTTGACCTTGACATTGACCTAATTTGGACTATTATTCAAAAGTGCCATTTATTGGTTAACTAGATTTTACCGTTTCGTCTAGCAACAACACCGCTTACTAAAACACTTGGATCGTTCCCAATCAACCCAAATCACTTTTACCTTGACCTAATTCGGACTAAGAAATGGGCTATCCAGCACCAATGGGGGGCATGTATGTTTATCAAGCATAGAATCTTGTTTTGCTAGTAGTTTACTTTTACCTGTGTATATAGTTGGCATTGACCAACATGTAATATTGTACACGTACGTACCGGTATTTTTGTTTGCCAAAAAACGGTAACAAATTTTGTGAAACTGACGTCATCACAATCATTGATGTTGTGCTACATTTTTCGTCAGTCAACAATATCATACCTCAATAATATGTCTCCTAGCCGTCATTCGCAAAGCCAGTAACGAGCTATGAAAATACATAATGATCTATTTCAGCATCTGTCTTGACTAAGGAACAATACCCGCGTTTATTTTCATCGTATAATAACAGATATTTTGCTATCATTTTTCGTAAAAATTTACATAATTCCACGTTTTACAATCCTCTAACTCGGTGTCTATAGTTGAATGAGTACAAACTTTCCAAAGGGGGCATCAACAACATATTTTGACCTTGTTGCACGTGTCTAATCCCCCGTGAATCCCATGTCGGTGCTCGTAAGCGCGCTTGTTCTGTAATTTGTTGACTTATTACTTCAGCTTGTTGTTAATTAGATTCATTATCGTTGTTTTCGTTTCTCATAATAGCGCTTATAATAGTTTTTATTAAGTCAATTGATAGTATATACTTTTGTTCTGATTGTATATAATTTTGTTCTAGTTACACATTCTTAGTTTACGATTATACTTTTGCTGTTGCAAGGGTCACACTAAGTTCTTCAATTTAATACGAAACGAAATGCCTTCAACTAAAACTGATATTCAAGTTTAGGGTTTCAGTACACGAGTAACCGATTTTTTTGGGCCCAGTAGCATTAATAAAAAAAACTGCAATACATTTTTAATGATAGTTTAATTAATAAAAAATATCCAACATGTAAGATAATAATGAATTATAATATTGTCGCAACATCTTCGTTTGTTCGGCAATTTGTCATTGACATATACGTGTACATGTAGTAACAAATGTCACCCAAACTGGACATTTTATTCGATTCAGAAAAAGGTGAAGTGATTTTATTTCAGATGAGACACAATCACAAACAAAACACTAAATAACTACTTGCCAGTTGTCAATGTTTATGCCAACATGTCTGTGCAAACCACGGGTATACTAGATAAGGCATGCACGCTCTACAAGTATCGCCATTGAATTCGCGCTATGCAGTCTGGTCAACAAGCTCATCATACTTTACGAAAGCAGTTCAACATATGCGGTTGGTTGAGAACTGAACGTTTGTTTATTTCTTCAGATCTTAAGAGATTTGCATGCATTGTATTCATTTTTAACCCTGCCAAATTTAATGCACACTAAATAAAAACTAAATTTGTTTAAGAGAAAGAAATACTAACCGATTTATTACAGTATAAATACACTGTACATTGTCACAACACTAAATATACTGACGGGGTAATGACTGCGAACCGCTATGACGTACGTTTAGTCGTTTATATAATTATGTTGCTTAATACACGATTTTCTTATTACAAATATATTAGTCATCTGTTTGTAATAGACTTTCATCTTGTTATTGGCCTCATAAATATTACCATGATGCTCGTTTATGCAACATATATATCGTATCAAATATCACTGTAATTTGCTGATCACTATATATACTGTAAATCAGGTTAATTATGGCTATAAACGGGGTATAACCGTAGCTGCATTCTCAAGAAATGTACTGGACACAAAGAAACCTAATGTTTAGTAATTGCATGAAATAATTTCTAGACCTAATGATTTAGTCATTGTATGGAATATTATATCCGATTGTCTGACGCCGATCATGTACACTACGGAAACAGCATGAATAACCATGATATTATTTCCACAAATGATTGTCAATTATATTCAAATTAACTTGAGTGATTTATCCAGTCATTGTACATGGCTATTGTATCATTGACTGTTACCTAGTTCAAGTTACTATTGTCACTACCAAAGGTCTTTATACAATTATGTTCTAGATTGTTGGAGACTGTGACCTATTTCGTTTATGCAGCCACGAACCAACATGGATTCCTAGGTTATGGAGCACATTTTGCTATAATCGCATTGTCTTATTCGTCTGGTAGCACGATGGTGATAGGAGGTATAACTTATGTTTCATATGACTGAACATTGTATCCAATTGATATCGCTGCCGGCTGTTTACAACTTGAACTAAATTAATCTCTTCAAATGCAATTAGTTTGTGATTACTACGATATAGCATACTTAATTTTTAATGAAATAATTCATTTAGTAAATGATGTTTGCACGCAAAATGTTTGACTTCTTTCTCGGTGAGATTGGCGTTGAGTCAAATGATTCTATATGATTTATAGTTGCAATTACCTTATGGAAGGATGTAATAGGCTGACATCGCCCCCCACCCCCCCCTAAACTGCTATACAGCTGTATAGCTGTATCCACTCAATTTTATACGGGTTAATTCGATTGTAACCCGGCATATATTGTCATATATTCTGGGGCGTTGTATGTGTTGCCTATACAATCTTTTAGCTTCTGCATACTAGCGCAACTTCTTAACTGCATTCAAAGTCCTGTGTGTTGTATGTGCCTTATAAAGTATATCTAACTTGATTTCAACATTTTAAATTGTACTTGTCATGGAAGTACCAGTTCTCGAACCTCTAAGGATGTACCCTGGTCTGTAGACTTTGTTGCAAAATTCTTGAAAACAACATTATAGATCACTATTTCAATCTCTGGTGCACATTTTTATGCATTAATAGTGACACAGATTCTGTATGTTTTAGAAAATTTACACCGTATTATGTCGCCACCCTGCTATTTCAACTGTCATGGCGGCCTAAAAATAACTGACCTATTCTCGAACCCACAGCTATCAATAACGAACACATGGTGTATCACATGATCATCACTTGTTTTTTCGATGCAGCCGATAGGGGAATTCAAAACTAAATTATGATATTAAATACAAGTTTTTGATGCATATTTCCGATAATTTTGCGACGATTGTACAGATTGTTTACCGTAGCACCGCTACACATAATCGGATGACGTCTTACACACTTTGCTTACATGTAAATAGCGCACGAACGAAAGGTTCGAAAATAGGTGAGGTTCGAGAACAGGTACCTACACGATAAATAATTACTAAGAGGGTGGTACGAACTGTCTTCTTGTATAGTAAATATATCCGTAACACTCTCTTACTCGTAATTCTCCGCAATATAAGTATAATGCGTCGAACCCATGAACCAAAGTCATGACATTTAACAAACTACTTATACGATACTGTTAATATTAAAGCCCCGCCTTCCATGTCTGCATAAGGTACAATAACGCCTCGTCGAGAAGTCAAGTTTATAATAGTAACAGTGTTTTCTTGACAAAACGGTACCATGGCAATGTTGGAACAAAGGGCGACAACTATTGTATATATACAAATGGAAAGTGAATCGTGTTTCTCGGAAATAGATACTCATATTACTGGTGATTAATACCGCATTCATCCATTTTAGCCGGATTTATTGAAGAAGCGATTAAATATAACTTTAAAGGCACACTTACAATGTGTTGCACGTGTAGCCACACGTTAAAACTGTATACATTAATACGGATCATCGTACACCGTATACATATTTCCATAACACGAATGCTATTTGTATAATTTGGATCTCAGTTCATTGTTGACATTTTCAACACGACGAACGTAACCGATGTTTCTCCCTCCGATGCTAACCATATTCATCTTGAATTCTGCAAGCAAGTTCGGCAATATCTAAAACCGGTGTTTGAAAGATAATGGGTGGATGCACATTGTCGGATACCCACGTTCGACCCATTCCGCTCTTCTCCATTCATCGAGATGCTGGAGTGTAACGTAATGATCAGGCGTGGGTATCCGACGATGGTGGATGCATTGACTTCATAAACAATTTTCTCCTGCATGAACTAGGGAATAAGAAGTCATACAACTGGCACGAATACACGTGGACACGAGAGAGTTATTCTTGACAAATCATTGTAGATGTATAATAAAATGGCTTGGTCTTGTGACAAACACAAGACATTCTAAAGTTCATGGTTCATTTAAATTTTGTTCTGCTCTGTGACGTTAAAAAAATATTAGTACGCTAAGTCGTACACTGTATACTAACATCGTACATATAACAAATACATAAGTACATATTAATTTTGTATAAACCTTTGTTTTTGCTGTTGCTTTGTTTGTTTGTTAATTGACACTTTACTTTTTCCAAAGCAACATTTATTAATGTTACAGAATGTCATGTTACATAAAATAATGTCAATATTTGAGATAATTAAATATGCTCCTGAAATGCAAAGTATAGTTAATTGCTTTTTAGTAGGTTATTTAAATATGTAACCGCAATAGGTTAAAACCATTGTCTAAAGCAATCGAAACAGCCCAGTTGAAGATTGTATTAGTAATATAGTTGGCATTGATCAATATGCAATCTGTACACGTACGTGTATGTGTTTGATACGCAGTCGGTAAGAAATGTAGGTGAAACTGACGCCATTACAATCGTTGATGTTGTTACATCTTAACGTCGCTCAAAATTAGCATTGTCTAATAATTGTTCTGACAGCAGGCATTCTCAATCAGCAAGCAGCCATGAAGAAATACCTAATGATTTATTAAACGCATGTCTCTGTTAAGGACTAATACCAGCGAACATTGTCATCGTATAATAACGTATAATTTCCTTTCTTTTTTTTCCATAAATCTACCTATTTCCTCATAATTTAATCCCTCTACTAAGTTTCTACGAGTCCTTACGCTGAACGGGGGATTCATCAACAGATCCTGACCTGGTTGCACGCGTCTAAACCTCCGAGAACAGGATACTGGTGCTCGTTAGCGCGTTTTGTTCTGTAAGTTGTTGACTGTTGACTTAAGTGTGTGATTCGTTATAGGTGATATAGTAATACTGTTAGGAATGTTCGCCCAACCTACATATAATTATATTTTATATATGATTCTATTGAGTGCAATTGGACACTAATAATATTATGTAATTATCAGAAAAAAAGTTAGTATTGTATATACATTTGTATAGATGTATGTACTATATTCTGAATATTTCATACACAAGCATAAACACTTTGGTTCAGATGAAATATAAAAGTATGTAAATTCCAGCTGCAACAGCAATAGACACACCCAAACTAAGACCTTAAGATCATTTATTTCAGATAAGCTGACCAATTGCATTTAGAACACAGCACATCGTACACAAAAACAACAAAAATGAAACAAATACAACGAGCAACTTTTCTACTTGGTCACTAGATGCAAAGAAAAATAAAACACGTACAAGCATAACCAGAAAGCGTAAAATACTTTATTATCAAATAATAACTGATTACCAATGGTACAAAGTAATTTGAATAGAAAAATACCATAAGGCACGTTAATATACTTGAATAACACGATCGCCAGTCTAATAATGCACCTATCAATATTTTCCCCGGGCGGGCAATACCAGGGAAAGTAGACTAATTTCAGTTTTTGGGGTCTAATTCCCCACCCTAGAGGCAAGCATTTTTGTCTAAATCCCGACAGTGGGAGATACCATATTTAAGTTGAGTGAAAAAGCCGGCGTCTAAATATCCCAATTTTATCAGGATCTAAAATCCGACCAGTCTATTTCCCGCGACCAGGATTGTGTCAAATTACCGCCTGTCGGGAATAACTTTCAGTCTTAAGTCCCGTATATGCCCGCCGCCCCCCCCCCCCCCCCCGGGGGGAAAATATTGATAGGTGCATAATTGGTTTTTGTACAAATGGTAATGGGCATCAGGCTCGTTTGTAATTGAGTGTGGCAATACTACACATTTAATTGTAAGGAATCCCTTTGATCGAGAATATCCCTTATAAAACCTTGCGAATTCATTTAATTAATGAATTAATTAACGCACTTATGAGCGACAGCACAAAGGAGTTTGGTACGGTGGCACAGATTTGACATGTGCATGTTTTTATTTATGTCGTTCCCATGACATATTAAGTCGTGGGAACGAGATCTTATCTCGTTGGAACGACATAATTATGTTGTGGTAACGACATATTAAGTCGTTGGAACGAGATAATTGACTCGTGGTAACGACATACTTAGTCGTGGGAACGAGATCTTTTCTCGTGGGAACGACATAAATTACTCGCGGGAACGACAAATGAAGTCGTGGGAACGTCATAATTTTGTAGTGGTAACGACATATTAAGTTTTGGGAACAATATAATTAACTCGTGGTAACGACATATTAAGTCGTGGGAACGAGATTTTTTTCTCGTGGGAACGACAAAAATAACTCGTGCGAACGACATATTAAGTGGTGTGAACAATACAATATACTCGTGGTAACGACATATTAAGTCGTGGGAACGAGATCTTTTCTCGTGGGAACGACATAAATAACTTGTGGGCACGACATATTAAGTCGTGGGAACGAGATAATTAACTCGCGGTAGCGACATATTATGTCGTGGGAACGAGGTAGTTTTGTCGAGGAAACGACTTTATGAGCCGATCAGAATTACAACTCCGACAGATTCCCGCTCTGGTGCATAGATGTGACATGGTCATTTTTATTTATGTCGTTCCCACGACATATTAATTTGTGGGAACGAGATCTTATCTCGTGGGAACGAGACAATTAACTCGTGGTAACGACATATTAAGTCGTGGGAACGAGGTCTTTTCTCGTGGGAACGATTTAATTAACTCGTGGTAACGTCACATTAAGTCGTGGGAACGATATCTTTTCTCGTGGGAACGACATAAATAACTCGTGGGAATGACATATTAAGTCGTGGGAACGACATAAATAACTCGTGGGAACGACATAGTTTGTCGTGGGAACGAGATTTTCTTGTCAAGGGAACGACTTAATGAGCCAATAAAATCACAACTCCGACAGATTCCCGCTCACCTAGGTATGGAAAAGTAAATTGACCCCTCACATAACGACTTTTAAGTCGACATAACCACCTCCATTATCTCGACATGTTGTGGTATTAATACGACATGTTCAGCAAACTATGTCGACATATCTTGTTAAATTAAGACGACATGGTGATTGAAAATGCACAACTTGTTAAAATATATGTCGACACATAACGTTTAAGTCAACATACGCACTTCTCTTATGTCGACAAGATTGGTTAATAACACGACATGCTGACTAAACTATGTCGACATATCTTGTTATCTTAGGGCGACATGATGAATTAAAACGCGCACCTTGTTAAAATATGTCGGTCGTAAAACAACATATAAGTATGTTATGTTAACGAATTATTAAGACGTCTTCCTTATTTTTTTATACTGTTTGATCGGTTCTCCAATGGTTTCTTTTGGCAAAAGATATTCAGCATAATTGGTACGGGTTATTTTTAATTTATGATACATTTATATAAAATGTATAAGCTAAATATGTTGTAAATAATGTCTTCGTTTTTTTTTTGTCATTTTATACTTATAATTTTGAAACTTGGAACTAGCTACGCTCTTTTTGGTTTTGATAATCCCATAAAACTATTAAATCATTTCACACGCCTGTAAGGTAATGTTTATGTATAAAAACGTATTCCATATTAGGCCTAGAAAGAAAAATAAAGTTTCCTGTAACCGGCCCAAAAAAAGATGGATCGGTCGGTGGGCCTTTTTATTTTATATTACTATTATTTGTTATAAAAAATTATTGTTGTTTGACATTCAGACATTTGGGCATTTGAACAAGGTGGCTAGTATAGCCCCGGTCACACTGTCACGATTTTGGCTTCGATAGCCCACGATTGATCGTGGACGTGTTAATCGTAATGAGTCGGGATGCACAGTGTCCCGACAGTGTCTTCCTACTTATTCCTAAAATTGTTGTAGGACGAGACTATGAATATCAACGACTCTTGTAGGTTTCCGCAGCCGATTTACCACGGGTTTACCGAGAGATGATGCGAGATGTTACGTTTGTAATACGCTAGCGTCAGGCTAGGGTAACAGACGATTACATGCGATTGTTAACGTTTCTCCTACGATTGTACATCATCGGATACCCACGCCTAATCATTCCGTTGCACTCCAGCACTCGATGAATGGAGAGGAGCGGAATGGGTCGAACGTGGGTATCCGACGATGACGATTGTAATAAGATTAAAGAAGATTAATCACCATAAACCTACGAGCAGCCAATAATTCTCACGCTTCACTACGGGCATAATCGTGACACCAACGTTGGCAAACGTAGTGAGTGCGTAGTAACTAGTGACATCGCTATAAACCGTACAGGTAACGCGACCCAATCGTCGCGTTATCGTGGCCCATCGTGTATATCAGTGAGTAGTCATGATAGTTGTCGCTAAAGATCCTACTGGAATCGTAACTGAACCGTAGGGCAAACGTAGAAACCCGTACAGCAAAAAGTACCATAACGTACTACAGTCTTGTAATATATATGTCATGAAATCGGTCACGATGAAACACGACAGTCCACAAATGCCTCTACGATGGCTGTAAGAATAAGCCAGATTGAGGTACGATGGCACTAGGATTGTCCTACGTTTTGAAAAAAATGTGGCGGCGCTCCGATAAGCCACGAATGTTTTGAACATGTTCAGAACTGTCGTAGCCCTTCCCGATCGATAGGAAGCCCCAAGATTCTTCAAGATTCACACAGATGCCAGTACGTATGGGCTTTACCACGCTTCACCAAGATTGTGTAAATCGTTGGCAATCGTAGACAAAATCGTGACAGTGTGACCGAGGCTTAAACTTCGCTATGTTATTTTTTCCAACTTTGATATACTTGGAAAGAAATCTGAGGGTTTTTAATCTTTCCACGCAATAACTATTTCACTGCGCAGCCTGAGACGCATTCTCTAAAGAATGGCATTGAAACGGTACAAAAGAGATTCTCCACTGACGGACAAAGCGAACGAAATAAGACAGTTATACAGAAGAGGTTTTTCTAATTGTGGATATCGCACCATATGGAATATGCTGAAAATATCTGGCAAGGTAAATGAACATCAGAAGCGAGTAAGAGTAATACTAAAATACTTGGACCCAGAGGGAGTATTGCTTCGGTCTCGACGTAGACTACGTAGACGCACTTATACATGTATTTGATTCATATAGACGGACAAGTTAAAGCCTTTTGGCATATGCATTCATGGAGCAATAGACGGGTTTTCTAGGAAACTTTTATGGCTACGAGCGTCATAAACAAACACAGATCCGAAACTGATACACGTTACTTTCTTGATTACATTGAAATCACAGGCAGAGTTCCAAGAGTTGTTCGAGGAGATTGTGGCACAGAAAATTCCATTGTCACTTTGTCAGAGATAGTCCGTTTGCCCTTAGATATTCACATGGTGATAGAATGTCAAGAAATAATAGTTTTATGTGCGGAAGGTCAACTTCTAATCAGCGCATTGAACGTTTCTGGTCTGTTTTCAACTGCCAGGTCTCCTTTTGGAAAAAACTTATTCTGAGATCTCTGGGACACTGCATGGTTACTAATATGATAATGATCATATTCATATTGAATGTTTGAGGTTTTGTTCACTTTCCCTTAATCAACAAGTTCTTAACAAGATTTTCGAAGGCAAACAAATTCTGAATGCCGTACTGGATTTTCTCCCGATGTAATGTACCACCAGCCTGAACTGATCGATACTACCGATTATGGTTTTTCCACTTTCATGCGATGTAAGTCCTACACGACAGAGGTACACGTTAAGAGCCCCAACATTTTGGTGCAGTGACACGTTTGTGAAGTTCTTAGAGGAAGTAACTGGTTTAGATAGAGATGAGCTATTGAAAAACCGAAAACTGTTTTGGTGCTTTAATCCTTTTCAAAGAGCTTACGAGTTATGTTAACGAATAGTAAAGTGATTTAAATAATTGAAATTTTTATATTGGAAACAAGATAAATGTGTTTCGTACTAGTATTCTTATGTCGCATTTTTGCAATGAAGGATGTGTTATGTGCTATCTTTTTATGTTCATATCGTTTGAAAGTTAAATAGAGATTTATTTGAAATATAACCTGCAGTTCGCATTTTCTTTCAGTTTTTGTCAATTTGTATTAAGACGATTTTTAAAAATGTTTTGCATGGGGAAATATATTGACCTTGCCTATAAACGTACAGTAAACAAATGCGCTGATATTCACCTTTTACGTTTTTATAAAACATGCAGTACTTAAACACACAAAGTAAACGTATTTTCTACACATTTGACCAAATCAGATTTTCTCCCTTTACGCAACGTAGGGATATTTCATATTTTTCGTTAGGTAGAAACGATTAGATATGTCTGATTTTAAAAATATAGACCAATTTTGCTAGGATTGATTGGATTCCAAACAGGCTTTAGGCTTAGGGTTTTTAATAAACTGACCGTTCCAAGGCGGTGACCCATTTCGTCAAACTCAACTTTTTAATTGTCCTGTGCTGTGTTTGTGTTTGTGCATGCTTGTTCAGTCAGTGTTGTTGTTATGATGTAGGCAATATGGTCATGTGTCCTTAAGCATGGCCTAATGAATCAGCTTTTTCTAATTGCCCGGTACCCTTCGTTCTTGTTATTATTCTTTCTTAAGTCCTTTTGACATATGCAATGCAAATATAAGCGCGTGTTCTTTAATACATGCATATGCTATCGGAGTTTATGGAGTAGTGAAATGTAAAAACGCCATATCCCCACAATTCTGCTAACATATGTATAAAAAAAAGAGCTGTAACAGATATATGTACATAACTTGTAAAATAAAACAAAGACGACATATAAAAAATCAGAAGGCTTCCGCCTTGGAACGGACATTGGCATTGAGTTTACCCACCTGGGAACGGACATTGGCATTGAGTTTACCCACCTGGGAACGGACATTGGCATTGAGTTTACCCACCTGGGAACGGACATTGGCATTGAGTTTACCCACTTGGGAACGGACATTGGCATTGAGTTTACCCAATGCAAGTGGGGTTTTAAACCGGTTTGTGACGCGTCAACCTCAAACTTCCTCTTCAGTAAATGTGTCTGAATTATTTGTATAGCAATTTAGTTTATTACACATAAATTATTGTATTAAAGGCCGTTTTGGAACCCGTTTTGTTTCATACAAATGTACTTTCATCTGGACACATTCATAAAGCTCCTTAATAGATAACATAAGAACATTTCTTGTGTTTTTAAGATCTTGACATTTTTATATAACCATATAATAGTAAGAAAACATATCAATACATAAGAAACCGTCGGAGAAAGGGCAATAACTCCAAAATGATGAAATGTTGAGTTACAGTTCTTATATGCTGCACTTCTAATAAATAAGATATATCTTCCTGTGAAACTTCATGAAGATAAATGTATACTTTATGAGTTATGCTATGGACAAAAAATAAGTATGAATAATAACAAAGGGCATTAACACGAAAATGAGGAAATATTGCAGCTCTTGTGCACTTCGTGTTCTATCTAATCAGGAGATTTTATAATTATTTCCAGCAGTGGTATTTCAATGTTAAACATTCTGAGAAATTAGATTGTTACTTTACAAATAATTTATTGTTGAAAAATATTTATTCTGCATCAACAACTTTAAATTAAGAGTGTCATTTACAACATTCGATCAGATGCTCTGCGCATAACCTACATATTGAAGAAGGTAAATGAAGAAATATTAATCGTGAAAATATATCATGTAATAAGTGTACAATGAATATTATAGAAAATGAGTATCACTTTTTGTTAGTTTGCCCTTTGTATAGTTTAATTTAGTTGAAACCTATTTATTTAAGCTCGATTGCATCGAAAGCCGTAATTAACGGCTTTAAGAGACACACTCGAGTCCGTTTCCTGGGAAGAACCAGTACTTGGTGTCTTGGAAAGATCTTGAGAACGCTCTTGGAGATCGACCGCGGGACTTCCCGGTCGCAAGGCGGACACCACATTTATTATCCACAAAACCATTACGACCTAATAGTTTGCCCTTTGTATAGGAAATTACGTATTAAATACTTACCTAGATACTATAATAATGGTCAAGTATTACACAATTTAACCTCTTGATGTCGTGTGATAATGAAAAACTAAATAAATATAGCGTGCGTATACATGCGCAACGCTCTGTAAACGTAACTGAGTAACTGTTGTTTTTTTCTTAACTTTTGCCAAAAAATAATTTTTTCCATTTCTCCAATCATCAATTATTTTCCTTTTATATTCACTACACACATTTTGTCAATCACCTATGAACTTTCCTGAAAATTTTTTTATGAAAAGTAACCAAGAACAATAACTCCAGAATGAGGAATTTTATAGTTGCAATTATTGTGCAATGTAATTGTACGCAATGAGATCTAACTACCTATGAAGTTTCATAAACATACCTTTTATCCTTAAAATTTTGACGGACGGAAGGAAGGACAAAGCTGCAAATTTATGCTCTTTGTAGTATTACATTGTATCACTTTATTTCATGTATAAACAATACATGTTACATGTTAATGAAATGCACTCAATACATAAACGAAACATATAATTAGATGATTTATTTCATCGAATAATAAAGATCATTGATGACACAGGATAACTCACCCAAGCAATCAAGACATATTTAAGGTCAAAGTAATTAATCAATTATATTGGTTTTCAAAATACCTTAAGACTTATGTGTACGAGACGTATGATCAAAATAATTACATCAAACCAGTCAACTTCTGTCACATTGTAGATGTTGTTAGGGTAAAGAGGAAGGACTTCAAAATGATTTTTATTTAAATTGAGTTTTCACATGTACATGCAAGTACATGTATATTACATAAATCACCAAAAGGTTAGGACTGAACAACAGATTGTTATATTAAAAATTGGAATTTTTGAACATGGAAAACTTTTTCATTCATTGGGATATCATAGTAATTCTTTTTTTCTACTGGTAGGTCACACTAATTGGGAGGTAACCATGTCACAGATTGTTTATATTTGTCTTAGCTTTTTTTTTCAATTTGTATCATTGAGGTACCAGTTTTGGTGACCCTAAGGGTTGTCACAATTAATATTTCAAATGGGTCATTGTTATTTTAATTCGTGCACATAGTTGTTAAAACTGATCATTTTGCTTGCTTTCTTGAAACAAATAAACTTATAATTTCTTTGGTAAATATTGCGTTTGGTGTCTTGTTTTACATGCCCCACTTTTGGTGCTAAATTGTGAATAGAACCATGAACATATCTATGTAACACTTGCTACAGGATAAATGTTGCGTGTGGAAATTTTCACTGTTTTTGATTCCATGGTTAGTAGACATCATTTTTTCTCTAAATTACCAAATTCTGGTCCCATTAAATGTGATGTGACCACTAGCAACATCTGTTAGCCTTTGTTAATTTTGCAAAGACAAATAAAATACAGCTGGTAAGCTATTTAGACTAATAATATGTATGATTCGCTCATTTTTTTCTTACTCCGGGATGTCAGTGACGTCTCATAATTTTATGTGAATTCAGCGTAAATCAGCTAACCACGGAGGCGCCATTCGAGGATATATTGTGTCCAAAACATTGACTGTGATGTTTATTTATCCCTATATTTTGTTAGAACAGACAATGAATTAACAAATTAGTGATTGAAAATTGCTGTCTGTTAACATTTGTTTTATTTTGAGGGGCTGATGAAAATGGTTGAAAAAGTAATTAGCAAAAATACATCAAAAATACCCCTCAGTTATTAAAATCAGCAGCACTCATTTGTTTAATGCATTTAAAATCATTTAGCATGTGAATAAACTGTGATAATGTATGTCATTATGTGCACAAAGAATTAAGACCTCGCAACAAGAGAATAAGCACACAAATTGAAAAGGTCACTAAAACTGGTCAGTCACCAAAACAGGTGAATTGACGAATATTTTCGTGAAAATGGGACCCGATAAAAAGCTTAAAACACAAAAAATCAAATAAATTGAAAATGAAATTCGATATACAATTTTGTGACACGGTTCCGTCCGCATTATTGCTCCGGGAATTTTGACACAAATTTTATTGCAATTGGTAGAAAAATACGTAACTTAGCCTTGTCCAAAAATGTAATAAAAGCGGCTTAAATGGGCCAAACAAAATTGAAAATCAAAACTAGGTTTAAGTAACATTGTTCATATATTTATTTTGGGTGATCAAAGCAATATAATGTATACAATAATTTACATTTTATGGCCAAGATGTCCCTCTATACCGTTACTTTAACTCAAAGAACCTTTTTGAACAAATTTGGTGAACGTCTACCAGAAGATTACCTAACATTTTCTTATTTGTTTTGTTTTATTTCTGTCTGATGTGGCAATGAGAAACTTGCAAGAAATGGCTTTTTAAACAGCTTTGCATAGTTAGGAGGTTATGACTTAGTATAAAACAAGAGGGCCATAATGACCATGGATCGCTCATCTACATTAGACCGTCACCTGATTTTGCAACTGTGTAATAGTTATCTGATTGCCATTATCCATTACCATCAACTATTTTAAAGTTAAAAATTGCAATTAAATCAAAACAAGAAGGGCATAAGGCCCTAGGTCGCTCATCTGAGGGGCTAATGAACTATAGTCATTGTCCTTTTCCACATGACCCAGTTTCCAACTCGATCGAGATACCATGAGAAAAAATATTCTGATCAAGTTTCATGGTGATTGGGCAAAAAGATATTGCCTGTAGATTGTTCGCAAGCTTTATCTTTTTTCTCCCTGGTGACCTAGTTTTTGACCTGACGTGACTCGTTTTCTAACTAGACCGATATATCATAAGAAAAACTGTTCGAAGAAAATTTCATGTTGACTGGGCAAAATATATGGCCTCTAGAATGTTAAATTTTCTTGGTGACCTAGTTTTTGGTCCTACATGACACAGTTTCGAACTGGACCGAAATATCATAAAAACAAATGTTCTGAGCAAGTTTGATGTTAATTGGGCACAACATATGGCCTTTAAAGTGTTCACAAGCTTTTCTTTAATTTGTCATAGTGACCTAGTTTTTGAAACCGCATGACCCAGTTTAGAACTCGTCTGAGATATCATTGGAACAAATGTTCTGGTCAAGTTTTATGAAGATTGGACAATAATATGGTCTATAGAGTGCTCACAAGCTAAATGTTGACGACGAACGACAAACAACGAATGCCGCACGTTGGACGACAATCTCATTAAAATCAAATCCTAACATTGTTAGGATCTGAAGACATCGTATAACAGGTCACTTTTAAATGACCTTCCGAATAATAAAATATCAGCCCTGCTGCGCCCAATGAAATTGCCGTTTGCACAGCAATGTTTGGCCACGGATTTTGAAAAGTGATGCATTTCCAGCTGATCCTCGGGAATAAATCATTTACAGTTAATTTTCATGCGGATAACAATGGATATAACGGTACCTTAGGCGAGTTAACATCCAAAGTTCACGTTAATTTCGTGCATATTATTTGTGCTTTATATAAGAAGCTGTACCACAACATTTTGAAGGCAACAGTTTGATTGGCTCCTGAAAAGGTCATCTGAACGTGACCCCTAATGCGAGAAAATGTCATCAGATCTAGTCAGCGGATAATATAGTAACGTCAGACTGGAGATGATTTTAATGAGATTGGTTGGACGACGGACAAAAAGTGATCGGTCAAGCTGAAAAAGGGACTCATTCTACCTAAAAAACAAAACAACCGGTTTCAACCGCGATCACAAAATTTCACCATAAGAACTGAACATTGTGTTCAGATGAGATAAAAACGGGGCCTTTTTTAACAATATACAGTAAAACCCCGCTAATACGACCACTTGGGGGTCTTAATAAAAGTGGTCGTAATAGCGGGGTGGTCGTATTATCGAGGTATCACCAAGTCAGTACATTAAAACGTCTGTGCAATTTAAAGTTTTAAAGAAAATAAATGAATAATGACTGAAAACAAAAATTCCAATTTGTGTTCAATAAAGTTCAATAAATGCTTTATTAAATGAAGATTTTGTAACTTATAGTTATAGATATGAACTTTACAATAACTCGGAAATTAATTAAAATTTCATTAACAAAGGTTCAGTATTCGTCGGGGTTACCATCTAAATGTCTGCTAGTGTCAATTAACCTAATCTGATACCCAGTCGTTGTGCTAATGATCATTAGAAATTAGCGTTTTTTATCACTTTTGTGTGTCATTTCTGGCATTTCACATATTTTCGTGGATATATATCAATAAGTGAAAAAGTGAAAACGTGGATTTTATGAACAGTTATCAGGTAGCTCGGATGTGTGCGACAGTGCGAAACGGTGTGATTGGTTAATTGGTAAAATAAGCTATGGTGTTAAATAGCTAGATTGATAAAGGATTTAACTGTATAAGCCTGAACAACACCAGTTACCAATAATTAATGACCAACACCTATGGGAAGAAATAAGGGTAAACGAGCTCCAGAATCTCCAGCGGACAGCAGTGAACTCAAGAGGCAAGTAATGTCGAACAGTTACACTTCACCACCAGTTCAAAATGCACAGCATGCGGGCGGTCAGTTTTTATACAGTCCTTACAATTGTAATTCGGTATTCCCAATAAGTCAGAGTTCCCCGTCAATGACGCAGTTACTATACTCCGGAACTCCAGTGCCGTCAAGCACCCCAAGCGTTCCCATGCAACAGAGAGTCGCCACCGATACTTCCATGCTACACACCATTCTTTCAAAGCTTGATTCTATGGAAAATTCACAGAAAAACATTGCATCTAAGCTTGACTCTATTGAAAATTCAGTAGTTTGTCTTACACAACAACTAAGCAAAGTCGAATCCAGAGTATACACCTTAGAGACCAGTCTATCAGATGCTAATAAGAAGCTTACTGATTACGAAAAAAGCCGAAATTTTGACCCTGAGGTTTGCAACGATATTTCAAAGAAATACTCAATCATTGAAAACCAAATAAAAACTGAAATGCGTGCAAATGAAAGGTTAGTGAATGAAATTAAAGTTTTGAAATCCAATCAAGATACTGTGCGAAATGAAATTGTTGATGCACAAGCGCGCTCGATGAGAGACAATTTATTATTCTTCAATCTTGATGACGGAGCCACTGATGAGGAGCGCCGCTCGGAAGACTCGTCAAAAAATCCTTAATTTTTGTGAAGATACTCTCGAAATAACGGATGCAAAAAACAAAATAAAAATCGATCGTGCACATAGGATTGGGCGCTTTCAGTTTAACAAACAAAGACCTATCGTTGTCAAATTTAATTACTACCAGGACAAGATCGATGTTAAGCAACGGGCCCGCGCAAAGCAGCATGCAACTCCAATTCGGGTTGCAGATCAGTTCCCGAAGGAAATTCAGGATAGGCGTCGAAAACTCATCCCGTTTATGAACAAGTGTCGCAGTGAAGGCAAAAATGTAAACTTGAACTATGACAAGCTCTATGTTGACAATAGAGTGTATACTGCCGACAACGTCCCAGATGTGGAGCGATCTACCGACGGGCCGGCTACGACGGCTACGGCGACGCTCTCCTAGGAAACACAGCGGAAACGGCTACATATCTTGGAGTGGAATGTGCAGGGCTTGCTTAATAAACTAACGGACTCTGAATTCCTTAATCTTATATCTGGCTTTGACATTTTAATATTTTGTGAAACATGAAGTAATAACAGGTCAAACCTTAAAATTAATAATTTTGATAATTTCCATTGCCCGAGACCTAAAACAAATAAAAAAGCTAAACGCTACAGTGGTGGAATTATTGTTTACTACAAACGTTTTCTCAAAAATCATATAAGTATCGTAGATAATTAACCCCAATGGATTATTATGGTTTAAGTTACATCATTCGTTTATAGGAACAGAACGGGATATATTCTTTTGTTGTAGCTATATCCCACCAGAAGACTCCACTGTTTATACAAGTGTCTCTTCACCTTTATTTAACTGTGATTGTTTTGATCAAATCAATTCTGATATCAGAAAGTACTGTACTGTCGGCGATATTGTCTTAGTAGGGGATTTAAATAGTAGGGTTGGCCTTAAATCAGATGTAATTGAAGATAGTAATTTAGGTCGATATATTGATCTCCCTGAGTTTGATGCATCTTTCGAATTACCAGCTCGTGCCAGCTGCGATAACATTGTTAACGGTTTTGGTAATAAGTTACTACAGTGTTGCAAAGAGAATTCAATATGTATTGTTAATGGTAGACTAGATAATGGGAATTACACGTATCATAATCCTACTGGCAATGGCTCAAGTGTCGTTGATTATGTAATTACAAATGCAAGAATATTTAACAAAATCAGCTCATTTGTCGTTCACGACTTAACTGAATTTTCTGATCACTGTCCCAATGAATTTGAACTGAATTTAGATGTCCGTACTTCTGATATAACCGATAATAAATATATTGAAAAGATCACATGGGGTCCTCATAATCCGGATTCGTTTTCCGATATTTTAGAAAATAACAGATGTGTATTTGATTGCATACAAAACAACTTACTTTCAGGTCAAATTGATATTAATGCTTGTATTGAATCATTGTCGAAGTTGGTCTTTGATATATCATTTTCAATACATGGCAAAGTGTTAAAACGTACTAAACAAGCTAAAACTAAAAAATCTCCGTGGTTTAACGAGACATGTAAATCATACAAAAATTCCTTTTTGCATGCGAAACGAACTTTTAAACACAATCCTCAGGAAAACAATAGAATTTATTTCTTACAGCAAAGAAGTGAACATGCTAAACAAAAACGTTATGCTAAATATAATTATAACAATAAAGAAAAACATACATCATCTAACTTGTGTCAACAAAACTCAAATAATTTCTGGAAACACATTAGAAAATTTACTAACAAAACTAATGAGATTTCATCGGATGTGTCTTTACAAGACTTCGTGAACCATTTTAAAAATATTTCTAATTCGATTGAAATTTCGGGTTTCAATACTGAAAATGTTAATGAGTTTGATGTAAATATCGATGAATTGGATATGGATTTTACGGTCGATGAAGTGGAAAAAACAATACTATCTCTCAAGAAAAATAAAAGTGGCGATCTTGATGGAAATGTTTGTGACTTTATTATAGATGCAAAACATTTTATTGCACCTTATCTTGTGGTTATATTTAACTACATTTTTACTAATGGTAGCTATCCTGACGCATGGGCCAAGGGTGTTATTGTCCCTATTCACAAAAAGGGCGATACTAAAAATCCTTCAAATTATCGGGGTATAACTTTAATAAATATTTCAGCTAAATTGTTTTCTCTATTGATTAGAAACCGAATTAATAAATGGTGTGAAAATAACAAAAAATTTAATGAATCACAATTTGGCTTCAGGGACAATCATAGTACAACGGACTGCATTTTCATCTTACATTTAATTATCCAGAAAGTTTTAGCATCTAATAACAAATTGTTCTGTGCTTTTATAGATTATGAAAAGGCCTTCGATACTGTAAATCACGATATACTATGGATAAAACTGGTAAAATCAGGCCTGAGCTGTAAGATTATAAACATTATCAAATCAATCTATTCAAGCATAAAAGCATGTGTCCGATCTAGCTCGGACATGAGCTTTTCGGAATTTTTCGACATATCAATTGGCCTAAAACAAGGTGAGCCACTCTCACCCCTTTTATTTATACTTTTTATTAATGATATCACTGATTATATTGATATTGTTAATCTATCGGACAAAGATATTGAACAGTTGTCATTGTATCTTCTGCTATTTGCTGACGACATCGCACTGTTTACCACTAATCCGAAAAGTCTTCAAGCACAACTTAATAGTATATCGCAATACTCTACATCTTGTGGTTTAAAAATTAATATTAACAAAACTAAAGTCTGTAGTTTTGAAAAGCGTAAGAGTCGCCATAATTATCAGTGGATTATAAGTGAACAAATCATCGAAATTGTTGACAGTTTTTGCTACTTGGGTGTAAAATTATATTATACAGGTAACATGCGATATGCCGTCAAAGTTCTCTCTGATCAGGCCCTGAAAGGATATCATAGTCTTCTTTGTTTATTTAATAATGTTAAAATGGATGTTAAGACTAAATTATATCTATTTGATTGTATGATTTTACCTATTCTACTGTACGGTTCAGAAATATGGGGAATATATAACTTTAAAGAAATTGATACTTTACATTTTAAATTTTTGAAAATAATTCTTGGTGTAAAACAATCAACATCAAATATGGCTGTATTAGGTGAAACTGCCAGATATCCGTTATCAGTGTTGTGTAAAGAAAGAGCTCTTAAATTTTATGTAAAATTAATGAATAATAAAGACTCTATTATGTATAGAGTGCTTGTAAATCAACGGAATCTAAATGCCTTTTGCTGGTTTAAAGCATGCAAATCCTACTTTGAAAATCTGGGAAATGGTGATCTATTTGAAAATCCTAATGTCAACATTAATTCTGCTACAGTGAAACAACGGATCCGTGACCAGTTCCAACAAACATGGTTCGAATCCATATCAAATATGCCTAAATTATTTTACTACTGTAAATTTAAAAGTAATTTTGAATATGAAGACTATTTAGATTATGTATCACATGAAAAATCAAGAATATCCCTTACAAGACTACGTCTGAGCTCACATAATTTAGAAATTGAAACTGGCAGATATACTAATGTAGGTCGAAGTAATAGAGTGTGTAGATTATGTTCATCAAACACTGTTGAAACTGAATACCATTTCTTGTTATGTTGTACTGCTTTTACTGACATTAGGAAAAAATATCTAGTACATACTTCCTGGCCGTCTATAAATATGTTTATTAATTTCATGTCATCGAAGTCTAAACGAAAAATCAGACACATTGCTAAATATTGTCATAATGCTATGATTTTACGTGATACATTGCTTGCTGTGTGAAACTCTGAGTATATATATTTGATGTAAATATTATTTTAAAAAAAGTCATGAGATACGTATGTATATGATTGTGTATATATATGATTGTTGTCTGTATGTCTTGGCCATAATCTTATAAATAATTGTAAATGGCCCAAGGCAATGCTTTTGCCGTTTTTGCCAATAAACGAAACGAAACGCTAATCCCTTATCAACACATCTGTAACATTGATTTTCACACGCTCCTTTTATACCGCAAAGCATTATGTTATCTCCACTGCATATGTTGTTAATTGATGATGTTAAATGGCAATGACCAAATGACAGTGGTCGCAATAACGGGGTTATTTTGGGAATTAATTGGTACTTTCGGTCTGGGATAAGTGGTCGTTATACGGAATAGCGGGGTGCCCGTATAATCGGGGTTTGCAACCATTGAAATACATAGGAAAACAATCGGGTCTTTTAAAAAGTGTCCGCTTTAGCGGGGTGGTCGTAAAATCGAGATGGTCGTAAAGGGGGGTTTTAGTGTAAAGGGAAATAACTCAAAATGACGAAACAAATCAATTAATGTTGTCTCCCTTAGTATAATTAACATCAATGAGGTTGTCTGCCTTAATTTGATGTGAATATTCATTCATGACATAACTATGGAGAAAATAATTTACCCCGGGTGCGTTGCTAATTTTTACCCAAGGGGCATAATTTGAACAGTCTTGGTAAAGGTCCACTAGATGATTGTTTTCTGCCAAATATCTAAGCATTAGCACTTGTGGTTTGGGAGAAAAAGTTTTGATGTTTTCATTATATACATACTCGTAAATGTATAGAGTAAATCTGAGTTCTCAATGGAATTTAATTCTTTAAACAACATTGAAAAAACCTCATGCAAGGAACATCCCTACCAAGTTATATCAACTTTTGCCCAGTGGTTTGTTAGGAGTTATTTTTTAAGCGAAATGATGACGACGGACGACGACGACGGACATAGCCCGGTCACAATAGCTCTTTCTGAGCACTTCATGTTCATTTGAGCTAAAACATGATAACCAATAGGTCAGTTAAACAGTACGAGCTAAAACAAACACAACTGCTTTCTGCGGATAAAACACAATATAAAATGTATGTGGTTACAACAATCTATCAAAACATGCAGTCTAAGACAGAATTACGTATGCAATGAACAATGGTAACCAATAGGTCAGTTAAACAGTTTGGGCTACAGTGTAAATGTGATTACAAAAAACTATCAAAACATGCAGCCTAAGACACAATAACCTATGCAATGAACAATGGTCACCAGTAGGTCAGTTCAACAGTTTGAGCTACAGTGTACAATGCAGCAGGGTTTGACCTTAACTTTTAAGAAGTGGTGGTCCACCAGAACCGGCTACATTCAAAGCCTACTGGGCCGATACTCTATGAACCGGTCCCGATTATCAAAATGCATCGAACTGCATCATGGGTGCGTAAATAAATTAAAACAACAAAATGATTATCAGAATGGAAATCGGAAAATATATTGAGCACACATGTAAATCAATTATTCATTCGCCCAAAATGTTGTATGCGCATTGTTGGTTAAAAAAAGATGAAGTATCAACTTCTTGAGCTTGACATAAATTTGACATCCATGCGTTTCTCGTGTACTGAGCGATCAAAATGCAATTAGAGCAAATTAAAAATTTAATTATTTCTAGTTATTTGATTGGGCTATTCGTTCCTTAACGTTTTGCAATCATTCTCACAATGCGGAAACATAGACTTGAATTATGTTTACTTCGATTGTTTTTTAGAGATACAATTTAAAACTGCCTGGTGTAAAAAAACAACAATAATAAATTATTGCTGTATCGAAAAGAGAAAACATTGTTCAACTATTATTGAGCCAGGAACAATATTAACAATGTACAAAGCTCTCTTATTTAGCCAAACTTCGGAATTTCGGTTTTGTCAAACAAACATGTGAACAAATTTAAATGACCCTGCTAAGGTTGCATGTTATAATTTGAATAGAAGTAATTATAAACTCATTATTTTGTACAATACCTGTTGTTTGCTTAATTTTTTATTAAAATAATAAAGCGTTATTGAATGACTGTATTAATTATTATAAATGGGAATTGCTTCTCTAAAAAGCGACTTCAATACCCGTTGGATATAATTGCTTCAGTCAAAGTGCTGTTAAGTTGATTTTTTAACGTAAAATACGCTGTTATAACATAATGGTTGCAAAGTTAAAGAATTGGAAAAGGCGCAATTTATACACCAGAGCTTGTGGTAAAATTTTAATGAACAGTATAATCTCTGATGGTTCCCTGTATTCTGACTCACAAATAATCACGAATTACACAGTTTGAACCAGTCCAAAAACAACTGGTCACCGGACCGGTCATCCCTCGAAGACAACCTGTCCAAGTGAACAATCACAGGTCACGGACCGACAGACACGCGTTAGGTCGAACCCTGCAATGCAGTCTAAGACACAATAACCTATGCAATGACCAATGGTCACCCATAGGTCAGTCAAACAGTTTGGTCTACAGTGTACAATGTATGTGGTAGCAATAAACTATCAAAGCATACAGTCTAAGAAACAAATAACCTATGTAATGAACAATATAAAGAGGATACAACTTGCAGTCATTATGCTAGTACACGCAGATAGTTGCACATTATAAAATGTAATAATGTATGCATCAAAAACATACAGTATAATAAAAACAAAAACCCTACACAATCAGCAATATGACAAGAAACCAGTGACAACAGTGTATGATCTCCAAACTGCACTTTGTAACAGGAACAAAGCAGTTATGTTTTAAGCAAGAAAGAACCATCAACTTTCAACTTTGATACTCTAATAACCCAAACCGCTCAAATTTGTGTGCACTCACATCTTGTCATGAGATCTTCCCACATGTAAAATTTCCTGATGATGACCTTCTGTATTTTTTTTCTTTTCAAACGTTGTCTCCAGATAAGTAGATGGGTTTAAGCTGAGGGAAATGCAAAATTGTATGGCCTTATCCTTGTTAATCTAAGTACTTTGTAACCACAATCAAAACTACTTGTTTCAATATCGTAGTAATCGGCTAATTTTAGATAATTCAAGGTCATAATTCCACAGTTACTGGGACGATTTGGTTGATTATCGAACTTGGCTGAGAAAGATTGGTGAAGAATGAAAACGGTTACCGACCAGCAGACCGAACGACCTACCTACCGAGCGACCGACATTAGCAAACCGATATACCCCGCCGTCTTCGATGGGGGCATAAACACATCTTTTGTATTTAACTGTAGGGTTTCCCATGGTGTGACACTATTATTTTTAGTCATGAATTTGGCCAACATTTTGTGTATAGCTTTAGTAGGCGCGATTCAAGTGCGCAGGCACAGACCATGCAGAATGTCACATGGGACCAAACATGCGTTTTGGGGACGCTCCTGGCAGACCACACACATGTTTGCGTTGATAGATGATTTGTTGAAGTTATCCTAAAAAATAAAAGACCATTATCAACTGAAATACATGTATGATCTAGCATAACAATCTGCATTATGAGAACACATGTCGTGTATATACCGTAAATTAGTATGACACTGCGTGTGAAATGATGGCCGAGAAAAAACGGCATATTTACAAGTTTACTGTAAGTTTTGAAAAGTGTACGAGTTGTGGTGACATTGTAAACTAAAGTACCTTAGAGTAGATATTGCTTTTTAAAAATCTTATTATTGGTTTCTTTCCTATAGTGTTCGGTCTTTCAGACCATGAATTAAGGTTGCTAGTCCCTTAACTACTGTAAAATTGACCATGATAGGAGGTGCATGTACCAGACCATTGTATTACCTATGCGAAAATAGCAGTCTTATACTCAATGTCATTTAAAATTACTCAGCCTGTAAACATGATTTAATCATTTTGCTGAATACAGCAAAATTTAGTGTGCCGGAGTAACTAGAACAAAATGGCTAGCCAAGTGGCCACAGTAAATTAAGGACACATACTCACAATCGGTATTGCAGTTGGAACTGATTGCGAAGATGGTGATGATGTACTACTTTTCGATGTGCCCATCTGATGAAGGACCTATAGATAAACACACACATATAATTTATCACAAAGAATAAATTATGAATAACGACTTTACGAAACCAAAGTAGTCCCGGATTTCTGTGTTTGTCCGTTTACCTTGATTACTCACGTTTTTAACTATAGAAGCCGTGAGGAATATTGTATGTAAATGTGAAAAGATTCCAAGTACTAAGACTGTTATTGGAAATATTTAAGTTTTATATACAGGCGATAATGCAAACGACGACAATGCTGGTATCCTAACTATGACAATATACTGACTTTCTTCTTTGAAAAAAAACCCAGACAACCTAAGAAAATTACTCAATATATTATAACGATATGACATGTGATTCTTGAAACAATAATGTAACTAGAAATGTGTCACAGACACGGATGGCCCCGCAACATGGTGATGGTTAGAGTCACTTCCTTTGTTACTCTCTATATGTTGTTATGGTGAATGCACATCGATTTCCAATAAGGCATTACAAAGTTACAGCAATGACAGAGAGACAAAAGTCAAAATTTAATCAAGAGCTGTGACCTTGACCATTTACCTAGAGTTCAACTTCCTTGGCGCGACACTCCATGTTCTAATGGTGAATACGCATGTGAAATATTTTTTAATCTGATAAGCCATTACGTCGTTACTGCCCAGACAAGTACGTGCTACTTATTGCATAGAAATTTAGATGCAACTGTTTTATTAGCCATATGATGACTAGCTTATGATATGAAAAGCAAGAGAGGTGACATACTCAAAGGACAGCTCGGTTGAATATTTGTGCTGCTTTAGTTGAAAAAGGGGCATAATTTGGTCAAACTGTTTTTCAGAGTTTAGTAACTTGGTCAGTAACCTTTAATATTAACCCCGAAGACATGTGTGCATTTTAAATTCAATCCCATAATTGGGTACTGAAATGTGGACTTGAAAAAAAAACATCATAACATATCTTAGTCGAAAAAGGGACATAGGTCAAAATGCGGGTCAGAGTTATGAAATTTGGTCAGTGACATTATAGATATTGACCCCAATGGCAAAAGACCCTCATAACATTATGACTAAGTTTGCATTAAACATAAATAACAATCTTAGTTTTCTACATTTACATCATGCTTCATATAATATTGTCAAGCTTATGCAATTTCAGACTGGTTTTACAGCACTTTATTATTACTAAATGTATTATACCTGAGTATCCTTCTGAGTTGCTCCTTGTCCATCCTCTTGACTAGGAATCTGCTCTTCCATGAACCCTTTGCTGGAAAATTCTGATGCTTAAATATATTAAGATTCATAGTTTGAACTTCATATTTTTAAAGCTAGTGTAAAACTGTGGAAATTTACATATTTACCATCTAATGCCATTTCATATTTTGTTTGCAGTATTGCGCCAAATAATGCCATTTTGTTGTTTTTTTCTCCGCCTATTTATTCCCCGGGGGAGGACCCCGGCCCCGACCCCCTCAAAGAGATTGGATAAAATTTGTCCTAACTACGCCCCTGAATCTTGTTTGTTTCTGAGATCTTGGCTCATTTCTTTACAACAAGAAAGATGCTATTAAAACAATGTAATTAAATAACCAGATGTTTACAGTCAATTCATACCTCATTCAGCAGTAGATGTTAATCAACATGCGGATCAGCAAAGATATCAAATGTTTCGTGAAACATACAAATATGCTATATCAAAATTTGAATAGTTCTACATGTGACATGCCATTATGCAATTTTGTCAAAAACATTGTTAAATTTGGTCCTTGAATACAGTTAGTTTTTGATTTGATGTGACAATGTTATTTTTCATCAATAGCTTTAATGAAACAATCAGAACGATTTTGTAGTTGTAGAAATCAGCCCAAATGATTTTAAATTTGATTATGTTTCCGTTTTTGTTAAATTTTAACAAGTTGCGCATATATGGAAGCGTAAATTGACCCCCAACATAACGACTTTTAAGTCGACATAACCAGCTCCCGTAGGTCGACAAGTCGTGGTATTAAGACGACATGTTGACCAAACTGTGTCGATATTTCTTGTTAAATTAAGACGAGATGGTGAGTGAAATACGCAACTTGTTAACATTTATGACGACATACAACTTTTAAAGTCGACTTACGCACTTTGCTTTTGTCGACACGCTGTGTTAATAACTCGACATGCTGACTAAACTATGTCGACATATCTTGTTATATTAATTCGACATGATGCATTAAAACGCGCAACATGTTTAAATATACGACGACATGCAACATTAAGTAGTCATGCAATATATAATTATGAAGTGTTAATAATTTTAAGAAGGGATGTCAACGGCTACCAAAATTGGTATCCGGTTATTCGTATGTAATATCCGGATACTATCCGGAATACCGTATAGATCGGCATTGGCGGCCGGAATCTGGCACATGTTAAAGGTGCAAAATTAAGTTCACATCTAGACGATACTTCTATTTTGAAAACACAATACTATGTCATTATTGAAAAAAGTACATGTAACAAACTACGTCTATTTATGTTAGTAAATTGTTTGTTTTGTTTGTTTTGTGTAGCGTGCAATGTTGTTATGCCCTTCAATTGAAGCACCCCAATTAAACATTTGATTTGCGTGAAGGTAAGTAGGTGTGAAGGCTGACTGGTGTATGGTAAACCCGTACATTGCGATGTTTGAGTAAAACACGTTCTAATCAAATGCACATAAACACAAAAACAAGGATGGATCCATGTTACTATATATTTTATTTTAATTGGCAGTGTTAACTGGTAGAGAACCATCTCTTATCAAGAGGGACGCACCCAAATGGCATAATCGATTGTGACATCTTGTTTGTTTAGTAGTCCTGTCAAAGTTAGTGTGGTGTGAAAGCACCACCTGTTGTTTTATGGTAATCGTATTCCGACTGAGTGGTGTGCTTATGACACGTCCGCAGTACGAGGTGGAGACCGCCTGTAGAGGCATATAGCTGTGTTGTGTTAATAATATACATGCAAGAAGGGCGTTTTTATGCCTAAAAACACGAGAAAAATCGGATTGTCAATTTTTATACGAATATTCGGTTATTAACTTGGTAACCGGATGTATACATAGTAACCGGTTATCCGGATATTCGTTGACATCCCTAATTTTAAGACGTCTTCATAATGGAATTAAGTCGCCATAGCGATGCAAGATTTTAGAGTATAAAAAATATACACTGCCACCCGTCACGTAAGTAAGAATATTTTTATTTTTTTTATTGCTATTATTATTATTATTATCATTATTATTATTATTATTATTATTATCTTTATTGAATTAGATTGTATGGACAAAATCGTTAATCCATGCGAAAGGAAAAGAGGGAGTTATCAAAATTTCCATTTTGTGTAAGCTCTAGAATATAGGAACAAACAAACAGGAGACATAAGCAAACCTCTATGATCATTTGGGTTGATTTTACAAATATAATTATATATCTACATTTTTACAACTGCATAAATCGTTCTGTTTAATCATTATAGCTATTGATGAAACATAACATTGTATCATCAAAGCAAAAACTAAAGGTATTAAGGACAAACGTCATAATGTTTGATACAAAATTGCATAATGGCATGTCATACGTAGAACTATTCAAATTTTGATATAGCATATTTGTATGTTTCAGGAAACATTTGATATCTTTGCTGATAGTCATGTTGATTATCATTTATTGATGAATGAGGTTTGTATTCACAGTAATCATCTGATTATTTACTAACATTGTGTTAAAAGCATCCTTGTTTTAAAGAAATGAACCAAGATATAGGGAACAAAACAAGATTCAGGTGCGTAGTTAGGACAAACTTTTATTGTACTCCGAGAGTTGGTTTCCAATCTCTTTTAGGGGGTGCGGGTCGGGGTCCTTCCTCGGGGAAAAATGGACAAAGACAAAACACAGTGGCATAATTTGGCGCAATACATGTTTGACAATAGTATATGAAGCATGATGTAAATATAAAAACTGAGATTGTTATATATGTTTAATGCAAACTTAGTCATTATGTTCTGAGGGTCTTTTGTCGTTGGGGTCAATATCTATAATGTCACTGACTTAATGTCATAACTCTGACCCGCATTTTGACCTATGTCTCTTTTTTTCGAATAAGATATGTAAAGGTTTCGCAAGTTCACATTTCAGTACACACTAATGGTATCTGATATAAAATGCAAACATGTCTTCGGGGTTAATATTTAAGGTTATTGAACAAGTTACTAAACCCTGAATAGCAGTTTGAGCAAATTATGACCCTTCTTCAATTTAAGCTGCACAAATAGTCAACCGAGCTGTCCTGTGAGTATTTGACCGCTCTTGCTTTTCATATCATACGCTAATCATCACGTGCAGTTACTAATAAATTAACTGCATCTAAATTTATATGCACTAAGTAGCATTTGATAATACTGAACACAAATTTCAGAATTATTAGGGCCCCGCATTGTGCATGCGGACACCGTATAGTAATAATGTTGTCCGTCTGTCCGTTCACCCGTCAGCATTTACTTGTCCGGGCAATAACGACGTAATAGCTTACCAGATTAAAAAAAATATTTCACATGTGTATTCACCATTAGAACATGGAGTGTCCGCCAAGGAAGTTGAACTCTAGGTAAATGGTCAAGGTCGCAGCACTTGATTGAATTTTGACTTTTGTCTCTCTGTGATCGCTGTAACTTTGTAATACCTTATTGGAAACAAAATGTGCGTTCACCATGACAACATGGAGTGTCACCAAGGAAGTGAACGTCTAGGTCAAATGGTCAAGGTCACTGAACTTGATTTTATTATGATTTTTGTCTCTCTCTCAGCACTTTATTTTTCCAAGCTGTAACTTAAAGATACGTACATGTTCATTAAGCATAACAACATCGAGAGTCGTTTAACGAAAGCAACCTCTTCCTTCAGCACTTGAATAATTTTTAATTGGATATAGAAACACTTAACGTTTCTTTTTTTAGTGCTCCAGCTATGGATATAGGAGAAGGACATAGTTAATACCCATGTGTGTTATTTTTAGCTTTTAAACAGATTGTGAAATATTTGGGCACACATGATCAAGGTTATATCAGGTGTGAAAGCAACCATGATTGTAACCATCGCCATGTTGCGGGGCCATCCGTGTCTGTGACACATTTTTAGTTACATTATTGTTCCAGAATCACCTGTTATATTGTCATATAGTACTTGGAATCTTTTCACATTTACATACAATATTCCTCCCGGCTTCTATAGTTAAAACGTGAGTAATCAAGTTAAACGGACATGCACAAGGACTACTTTTGTTTCGTTAAGTTGTTATTCACAATTTATTCTTTGTGATAAATTATTTGTTTGTTTTTTTATTTATAGGGTCTTCATCAGATGGTAGCACCCACAAGTAGTACATCATCACCATCTTCGCAATCAGTTCCAACTGGAACACCGACTTTTTTGTCCGTGTCTTCAATTTACTATGGCCACTTGGCTACACATTTTGTTCTTTTAACTCCAGAACACAGAACTTTGCTGTCATCAGCAAAATGATTAAATCGTGTTTACATCCTGAGTAATTTCAAATGACATAGTATGAGACTTTGCTATGTTTGTACAGGTAATACAGGTCTGGTACATGCACCTCCTTTCGTGGTCAATTTCGCAGTAGTGAAGGGACTGGCAACCTTAATTTATGTGAAACACCTAAAACTATAGGAAAGACACTAATCATGTATACAGAATAATATTTTTTTTAAAGCAAGATCTACTCTTAAAGGTACTTTAGCTTACAATGTCACCGCAACTCGTACACTTTCCAAACCTTTCAGTATTTCACCCGCAGTGTCATACTAATCTTTACGATGTATACGCTATATGTATTCTCATAATGCAGAGATTGTTATGCTACATCATTCAGTGGATAATGCTCTTTAATTTTTTTCAGGATACTTTCAACAAATCATCAATTAACGCAAACATTTTCGTGGTCTGTCACGTGCGTCCCAAAAACGTCCCATGTGGCATTTTGCATGGCCTGTGCCTACGCACTTGAATCGCGCCTACTCAAGCTATACACAAAATGTTGGCCAAATCATGACTAAAATGACAGTGTGTTACACCATATGAAACCCTACAGTTAAATACAAAAGATGTTTTATTCCCCCCATCGAAGATGGCGGTGTATATTGGTTTGCTAATGTCGGTCGGTCGGTAGGTAGGTCGTTCGGTCTGTTGGTCGGTAACCGTTTTCGTTCTTCACCAATCTTTCTCATCCAAGTTCGGTAATCAAAAAATCGCCCCAGTAATCGTGGAGCTATGGCCCTTAAATTATCTAAAATTAGCCGATTTCAGCTGTTTTCCGCTCTCTAAGTCCAATAGTGTTTTCATCCGATCTTCATCAAACTTGATGAAAATATTTGAGGTTTTAACATCTTAGCCAAGTTCAATGATCAACCAAATTGCCTCAGGAACTGCATAGTTATGGCCCTTGATTTATTTTAAATTTGCCCTTTAAGCAGTTTACGCTTCCAACATTTTTCATCCGATCTTCACCAAACTTAATTTGTTAAAGATTTCTTTTAACCTAGAGGAGGCATACATGTTTTACAAACAGCTCGTCTTCTGTATTGATATGCTTTTAAAGATTTTACCAACAATTATTACGATATTAAAACTTGTGTTTTTTATTGTGGTTAAAAGTACTTAGTTTAACAAAAGGCCATACAAGTTTGCATTCAGTTTAAACCTATCTACTTATCTGGAGACACCGTTTGAAAAGAAAAAGGTACCAAAGGTCATCATCATGAAAGTTTACATGTGGGTAGATCTCATGACAAGATCGGAGTGTACACATACTTGAACGGTTTGGGTTATTCGAGTTTAAGTTCAAAGTTGATGGTTCTTTCTTGCTTAAAACATAACTGCTTTGTTTCTGTGACAAATTGCAGTTTGGAGGGCATACACTGATGTCACTGGTTTTTTTTTTTGTCATATTGCTGATTGTGTAGGTTTTTTAATTTTAATTAAACTTCATTTTTTTGACGCATACATTATTACATTTTATAATGTGAAATTATCTTCCTGTACTAGTAAAATTACTGCAAGTCGTATCCTCTAAATATTGTCAATTACATATATTATTTGTTTCTTAGACTGTATTCTTTGATAGTTTATTGCTACCACATACATTGTACACTCTAGTCCAAACTGTTCCACTGACCTATCGGTGACCATTTTTTATTGCATAGGTTATTTTATCTTAGACTGCATGTTTTTATCGTTTGTTGTAACCACATACATTTCAAACTGTGTTGTATCTGCAGAGAGCAGGAGTGTTTGTTTTAGCTCAAACTGTTTAACTGACCTATTGGTGATCATGTTTTTAGCTCACCTGAACATGAAGTGATCAGAGAGAGCTATTGTGACCATGCAGACTGTGTCCGCCGTCGTCGTCCGTCGTTATCATTTCACTTAAAAAACAACTCATAACAACCACTTGGCCAAAGTTAATATAACTTGGTACCTTTGGGTGAAAATTAACCACGCACCAGGGGTAAATGATTTTCTCCATAGTTATGTCATGTATGAATATTCACATCAAATTAAAGCAGACAACCTCATTTATTTTAATTATTCTAAGGGAGACAACCTTAATTGATTTGTTTCGTCCTTTTGAGTAATTTCCATTTATATTGTTTAAAGAGGCCCGTTCTTATCTTACCTGCGCACAACGTGCTTATGGTGAGCTTTTGTGATCGCGTTGTTCGTTGTCCATCGTCAACATTTACCTTAAGAATTTTCTATAGACACACATTTATTGCTCAATCTTCATGAAACTTGCTCAGAACATTTGTTCTTGTGATATCTTGGTCGACTACGAAAATGGTTTCGCTCCGTTGAAACACATGGGGACGTGCAGTGTTTCTAATATATGGTTATATAGAACACTATGAAAATCTTCTTGTCGGAAACTGCTTGCTGGATTTCAAAATTTTAATTTCAGAGAAATGGTCCTTAGGTAACACTCTATCAAATCCCTTCAAATCATTTTGATTCGTTACAAAATGTCGCCGTCAGAGGCGAGGGAGTTTTCCTTATATGGCTTTATACAAATCTTTGAAAATCTTCTTGTCAGAAACCGGTTGGTTTGTTTTTGAGGTAGAATGAGTCACTTTTTTATGGTGAGATTTTGTGATCACTTTTTGTCCGTCGTCCAACGTGCATCATTGATCGTCAACATTTACCTTGTGAGCACTTTATCGACCATATTGTTGTCCAATCTTCATGAAAATTGCCCAGAACATTTGTTCCAATGATATCTCAGACGAGTTCTAAACTGGTTCATGCGGTTTCAATAACTTTAGAGGCCATATGATTTGCCCAATTAACATCAAACATGCTCAGAACATTTGTTTTTATGATATTTTGGTCGAGTTCAGAACTGTGTCATGTGGAATCAAAATCTAGGTCACCAGGACAAATTAAAGCAAAAGCCTGTGAACATTCTAGAGGCACATATTTTGCCCAATCAACATGAAATTTTCTTCGAACAGTTGTTCTTATGATATGTCGGTCTAGTTAGAAAGTGGGTCACGTCAGGTCAAAAACTAGGTTACCAGGGCGACAAAAAGAAAAAGCTTGAGAACACTCTAGAGGCTACATCCCGTTGCCCAATCAGCATGAAACTTTATCACAACATTTGGATAAGAACATTTGTTCTCATGGTATCTCGATCGAGTTCGAAACTGGCTCACGTGGACAAGGACAATGACTATAGTGTCTTAGCCCCTCAGGTGAGCGATCTAGGGCCTTATGCCCTTCTTGTTATGATTTAATTGCAATTTTTTTATTTTGAAATAGTGGATGGTAATGACAATCAGATAACTATTACGCAGTTGCAAAATAAGTGATCAGGTGACAGTTTACCGTACATGAGCGATCCAGGGTCATGATGGCCTTCTTGTTTCATACAAAGTCATAACCTTCTACCTAGGCAAAGCCATTTAAAAGGCCATTTCTTGGAGGTTTCTCATAGCCACAGCAGACAGAAATGAAACAACAAATCAGAAAATGTAAGGTAATCTTCTGGTAGACGTTAACCAAATTTGTTCAAACATGTTCTTTAAAGTTACAGTATATAGGGATATCTTGACCATCAAATATAAATACTTTTATAAATTGAATTGCTTTTATCAACCAACTAAATATATAAACAATGTAACTTAAACCTAGCTTTCATTTAAAAAACAAAATAATTTTTTATTTTATTTTTGGCCCATTTTTAGCCACTTTTATTACATTTTTGGACAAAGCTAACTCACACATTTTTCAACCAATTGCAATACAATTAGTGTCAAACTGCCCGGAGTAATAATGCGGACGGAACCATGTCACGAAATTTTATATGGAATCTTATTTTGAATTAATTTGATTTCTTGTGTTTTTAAGCTTTTTATCGGGGCCCGTTTTTCACGAAAATACAAATTGATAAAAATCTAAGACAAATATAAAATAATATGTGACATGGTTACCTCCCAATTAGTGTGACCTAGAAAAAGAATTACAGTGATATTTCAATGACTGAAAAAGATGTCCATGTTCAAAAATTTAATTTTTATAATTGTTCACCTCTGATAAACGAGCGTTTCAAACAAGGAGGAAAACAAATCCCATTTTTAATCATTTACAATATGTTGTTAAGTCGTAAACCTTTGTTGATTTATGTAATATACATGTACATTCAGAAAATGTGACAACTGAATTTGGATAAATATATTTTTCAAGTCCACGTTCTATACCTTAACAACATCTAAAGTGCGACAGAAGTTAACTGGTTTGATATGATTATTTTGATCGTACCTGTCGTACACATAAGTATTAAGGTATTTTGAAAACCAATATAATTGATTGATTACTTTGACCTTAAAATATGTCTTGATTTCTTGGTGAGTTATCCTGTGCCATCAATGATCTGTATTATTTTTTGAAATAAATCATTTAATTATATGTCTTGATTATGTTTTGAGTGCATTTCATTAACGAGTATTGTTTATACATGAAATAAAGTGATAATACTACAAAGAGCATGTAGTTGCATCATTGTCCGTCCTTTCGTCCGTCAAACTTTTAAGGATAAAACGTATGTTCATTAAACTTTATAGGTAGTTATATCTCATTGCGTACAATTTCATTGCACAATAATTGCAACTATACAATTCCTGAATCGGAGTAATTGTCCTTTTTTACTTTTCGTACTTTTTTTTCCGGAGCATAACTCATAGGGTATAAAAGATATCGTCATGAAAGTTCATAGGTAGATAGATCTCATTAAGTCAAGTCAAAGATTTAATAGTTTATTAACAATACCATTACCAATACATACACAATAATATACGAAGACGACTAAATACAAACCACCTAACAAAATATTATTTCCTATATTGACAAAATGTATGGAGTGCATATAAAAGGAAAATAATAAATGATTGGAGAAATGGAATAAATATTTTGTAGCAAAAGGTAAGAAAGAAAAACAAGCATACGCAATAACGTTCACAGAGCATTGCGCATGTATACGCACGCTATATGTATTTAGTTTTTCAATATCACACGACATCAAGCGGTTAAATTTTGTAATACTGGGCCATTGTTATAGTATCTAGGTAAGTATTTAATACGTAAGTTCCTACACAAAAGGCAAATTATAAGGTCGTAATGGTGTAGTGGATAATACTTGTGGTGTCCGCCTTGTGACCGGGAGGTCTTTGCAAAGACACCAAGTACTGGTTTTTCCTAGGAAACGGACTCGAATGTGTCTCTTTAAGCAGTTCAGGCTTTCGATGGAATCGAGCTTAAATAAATAGGTTTAAACTAAATTAAACTATATACAAAGGGCAAACTAACAACATGTGATATTCATTTTCTATAACATTCATTTTACATTTATTACATGTTCTATTTTCACGATTAATATTTCTATATTTACCTTCTTCAATATTTAGGTTATGCGCAGAGCATCTGAATCTTTTAAATAACACTCTTAATTTAGAGTTATTGATGCAGAATAAGTATTTTTCAACAATAAATTATTTTTTAAAGTTAAAGTACGGTAACAGAATTTCTAGCATTGGAATACCACTGCTGCAAATAATTATTATATGGAGTTATTGCCCTTTGTTATTATTAATACTTATTTTTTGTCCGCAGCATAACTCATAAAGTATCAAATGTATCTTCATGAAATTTCATAGGTGGATATATCTTATATGATTAGAAGTGCAATATACAAGAACTGTAACTCAACATTCCTCATTTTGGACGTATTGCCCTTTTGTGACAAAAATCCATTTGGCGAGGATAACCCGTTTCCGATGGCTTCTTATTTATTGATATGTTTTATTGATATTATATTGTTATATGAAAATGTCGAGATCTTAAAAACACAACTTTTTAATATCAGGATATCTATTAAGATGCTTTATGAATATGTACATTTGTATGAAACAAAACGGGTTCCAATACAGCCTTTAATACAATAATTTATGTTTACTAAACTAAATTGCTATACAAATAATTCAATGCCAATGTCCGTTCCAAGGCGGAAACCCTCCTGATTTCTTGTATGTCATCTTTGTCTTATTTAACATGTTAGTTACATATATATGTTATGGCTCATTTTCTTTTTATACACATGTTGGCAGAAATGTGGGGATATGGCGTTTTTACATTTCACTAGTCCATAATACTCTGATATGCGTATACATGCATCGAAGAACACGTGCTTATTTGCAATGTTTATGTCAAAAGGACTTAAGAATATAATGCCAAGAACGAAATGGAAAGGTACAGAGCAATAAGAAAAAGCTGGTTCATTGGGTCATGCTTAAAGACAAATGATCATGTTGCCTACATCATAATAACAACAGTGACTGAACAAGACATGCACTAAACAACACAAACACAACAAAAGACAATTAGAAATTTGAGTTTGACGAAATGGGTCACCGCTTTGGAACGGTCAATTTATTAAAATCCCTAACCCTAACCCTAAAGTCTGTTTAGAATTCAATCCTATCAAAATTGGTCTGTGTTTCTTAAAGCAGACATATCTAACCGTTTTTACCTAACGAAAATACGAAATATACTCACCTTGCTTAAAGGGAAAAAAGCTGATTAGGTCACATACATTTTTTTTCTATAATGTGTAGAAAATACATTTATATTGTGTGTTTAAGTACTGCATGTTTTATAAAAACGTAAAAGGTGAATATCAGCGCATTTGTTTACTGTGCGTATATAGGCACAGTAACTATATTTCCTCATGCAAAACATTTTTTTTTAATCGTCTTAATACAAATTGACAAACAAAAAATGAAAGAAAAATTCGAACTGCAGGTTATATTTAAAAAATGATTATTTAACTTTCGAACAATATAAACATAAAAAGACAGCACATAATACATCCTCCATTGCAAAAGATGCGACATAAGAATACTATTAGAAAAACCGTTATCTTGTTGCCTATTTTTAAATTTCCATCATTTAAATCACGTTACAATTTGTTATCATAACTCGCAAGCTCTATGAAAAGGATTTAAGCGCCAGTTGTTCAAGCTCATCTCTATCTAAACCAGTTCCTTCCTCTATGAACTGCAAACGTGTCAATGCACCCAAATGTTGGGGTTCTTAACGTGTACCTCAGTCGTATAGGACTTATATCACATGAAAGTGGAAAACCAAAATCGATAGTTTCAAACAGTTCAGGCTGGTGGTACATTACATCGGGAGAAAATCCAGTAAGGCATTCAGGATTTGTTTGCCTTAGAATAATGTGAAGATTCCACACTCGGGCAATCTTGTTAAGATCTTTTTGAATAAGGGAAAGAAAACAAAACCTCAAACATTCAATATGAATATGATCATGATCATGTAAGAAACCAGTGTCCCGGAGATCTAGGAATAATTTTTTTCCAAAAGGGTAACTGGCAGTTCAAAGCAGACCAGAAACGTTCAATGCGCTGATTAGAAGTTGACCTTCCGTACATAAAACTATTATTTCTTGACATTCTATTACCATGTGAATATTTAAAGGCAATCTGAATATCTCGGACAATGCAATTTTCTGTGCCACAATCTCCTCGAACAACTCTTGGAACTCTGCCTGTGATTTCAATGTAATCAAGAAAGTAACGTGTATCAGTTTTCGGATCGTTGTTTGCATATGACGCTCGTAGCCATAAAGGTTTCCTAGAAAACCCGTCCGTTGCTCCATTAATGCATATGTCAAAAGTCTTTAACTTGTCCGTCTATATGAATCAAATACATGTATAAGTGAGATTGAACAAATACTCACCTGGGTCCAAGTATTTTAGTAACACTCTTACTGTCTTCTGACGTGCGCTTACCTTGCCAGATATTTCACAACGCCCGTCAGTAGAGAATCTACTTTGTATCGTTTCAATGCCATTCTTTGGAGAATGCGTCTCAGATTGCGCAGTGAAATAGTTATATCGCGTGGAAAGATTAAAAACCCTCAGATTTCTTTCCAAGTATATCAAAGTCCGAAATAATAAGAAAGGAGCCCATCTCGTAGCTCATTCACATGGTTCATATCATCTCTTGGAAACACAACTTTTGCGCTGTGCACTAACACCACAAATACGCGGACCTGCAATTATATATGAATAAAGGCAATTTAGCGTCTATAGTACTATTGTAATCTAAGAGCTGATTAAGGCAAGGGGAACACAATAAGTGAACACAAATCAACGGCATCAAACGTTTTAATGTATTCCAATTTAATAAAAATAGTTTTATTTTCTGTAACCCGACCGACCCATCAATTTTACCGCAGACCATTTTTTTGTTTGTCGACGTAAAATTTAGTTTTTTAAGCGTTTGACAAGGCTTATTTAATTTGTATCCGATACTGCCACCTAGTAACGAACCTTTCCGGTGGAAAAAATAACATAGCAAAGTTTACTAGCCACCTTGTTCAAATGTCCCAATGTCTGAATGTCAACAACATTAATTCTTAAAAAAAGAAAAGGCCCACCGACCTGCCCATCTTTTTGTTGGGCGGGTTACAGGAAACTTAATTTCCCTTTCTAGGCCTAATATAGAAAACATTTTTAGGCATGAACATTGCCTTACAGGCGTGTGAAATGATTTAATACTTTTTATTTTAAGGATAAATAGACAAATGTGTGCGTTATAAAAATCAAAAAGAGCGTGGGTTGTTCCAAGTTTCTAAAGTATAACTATAAAATGGCAAAAAGTCAAGAAATCATTTACAACAAATTTAGCAAATACATTCTATATACGTGTAAATGTATTTAAAATTAAACAAAACGAAGAAGTCGTCTTTACAGTTCTTTAACATAACAGAATTATAGATTGTTTTACGACATAAAATTACGTGGCGTCATATATTTAAACAAGGTGTGCGTTTTAATTCATAATGTCGCCCTAAGATTACAAGATATGTCGACATAGTTTAGTCAGCATGTCGTGTTATTAACAAAGTTTGTCGAAATAAGAGAAGTGCGTATGTCGACTTAAATGTTATATGTCGTCATATATTTACACAAGTTGTGCATTTTTAATCACCATGTCGTCTTAATTTAACAAGATATGTCGACATACTTTGGTCAACATGATAACGGATGTGGTTATGTCGACTTAAAAGTCGTTATGTGGGGGGTCAATTTACGCTTCCATACTCGAGTTATTTATGTCGTTCTCACGAGAAAAGATCGCGTTCCCACGACTTAATATGTCGTTCCCACGAGTTATTTATGTAGTTTCCACGAGAAAAGATCTCGTTCCCACGACTTAATATGTTGTTACCACGAGTTAATTAGCTCGTTCCCGCGACTTAATATGTCGTTACCACGACATAATTATGTCGTTCCCACGAGATAAGATCCCGTTCCCACGACTTAATGTCATGGGAACGACATAAATAAAAACATGCGCATATCACATCTATGCCACCGTATCTAAGCCACCGGAGTTTGGAAACCATTTCGTGTTTTAATCTTAATATTTGCCATTAACAGCGCTTACACTAGCATTGCATTTACTAAGTCACTTGATTGTATATAATTTTGGTTTTGTTGCACATTCTTAGTTTACGATGATACTTTTGCTGGTGTACGTGTCACATAAAGTTCTAAAATATAGTACGAAACGAACAACATCACAACCCGGGCAGCATTAACTCAGAAAAATAAAAGCAGTACATTTCAAATGTTTGTTGATATAATACGAGGTATACAACATGTTACATGATAATAACTTCTAATATTGGCGCAACGTCGTCGGTTGTTCGGCAATCGGTCATTAACCAATATACATGTAGCAAGAAATGTCACCAAAAATGTTACTTTACTCGTTTCAGAAAGAAATTGGAGTGATTTTGTTTCATATGATACACATTTACAAACAAAACACGAAATAACTTCTTAATTGCAAGTTGTTAATGTGTATGCCGCATTGTCGGCGGAAAGCTAGGGTATACTAGGCTGGGCATACTCTACAAGAATTGCCGTTGAAGTCGCGTTATGGAGACCGGTCAACAAGTTAAAGTGGATTGTGCGCAGATTTTTGTATTTTTTTTAAGTATGTCATTTAAGATACTGATCTCCAGATGGGCATACAAATGTTCGAGTTTTTGTAGTAATGCCTAAACGGTCAAAACATGGGTAAAACATCACTATTCTTATAGAACAAGATCAAATACGGTCATTAACTGTATATTTTATTCAAAAATAGTAACACATACATTGTATTATGTTCATAATGGACGTTCAGCTGGTTATTGGCCTCATAAATAATACCTTGACGCTCGTTATTAATGCAACATATATCGTATCAAATATCACTGTTATTTGCTGGACACTAGATGTAAATCAGGTTGTTACGGTTATAAATCAGGTATAACCGTTTGCGCCAAAGATTTAGTGATTATTTATGGTATTATATCCGTCTGACACCGATACTATGGACACAGCTTGAAAACCCACGACGCAAACATCAGGTGGCCAATAAATGGTTTCCACAAATGTACGTCAATTTTATTCAAATTAACCTGAGTAATTTATCCAAATATTGTTCGTGGCTATAATATGATTGACTGTTACATAGTTTATGCCAAAAAGAGCGAAATTCGAGTTATTCACTTTCAAATCAATCAATGGAAAACAATCCTAAAACAAAAGTTTTTAGACTGTTGGCGAAAGCCAACGGTCTCTTGAGAGGATAATTTCCAAAACTGGTATCTTGGAAAAGTAGTTTTTTCTTCGCATGGTAGCAGGGAATCAGTAATTGAAACCTGAAAAAAACAGCAAAAAACATGCCTGTTTTCTTACCTTTTCATTATTTAAGATAATGTATGTCATGTGTATTATATAATGTACCGGTATATATCATGTGTTTTATTACAATTACAGTTTCTAGCAAAAGTCAATTTATTAAATTTATAAAAAAAAAAATTACGTCAAACTAATGACACACCTATTTTCGCTATTTACTTGTATGTTACCGAAATATTCACCTGGAAAAAAATAACTTAACATACTTATTTTTTAATAAAATATTTTATTTATTAAATGACGTCTGCACACCAATCGTTTGATTGCTTTTTAAGTGCGTTTTCTTTTTGTCTGAGACAGGCCATGAGACAAATTATTCTTTACATATACGTTTAGCCATTTAATAGCTGGAATTCCTTTAACAAAAGGATTTAATAGGCTGTCATAGCATCCCTATATACTGGATTGTAACCAGACATGTCATATTTCTGGGGGGTTTTATCCGTTACCTATACCATCTTTTAGCGAAATATTTTGTAAAAAAGAATATACAGCTAACCATATATTTTACTGACGTAGGTTATGTTGCACGTTTAACATAAACCCAGTCAGGCGGTAAGATGATCGTTGCAATTATTCATTCTAAATTTGGTCTTATTTTCATATAACCTTGTGTTCGTTGCTTTTTCAGATATTATCATATGAAATAGATACAATGATAATGAAATTGACGTTAAATAACGCAGTACGAATAATACAAACTAAAAGAATACTCTTATACCAGGTGTTTAACTAAATACAATGAACTACCACAACTATAGAAAGTAAAATCGCATAGTTGTTTATGCTTTGTGTCGCTTAATCAAGCCAAAAAAAAACAAGTCTGTTGGCATGACAAGGCGTTTGATTCACAAAGGCGGCATATTTGCCAATAATATTCTAAGCACAAAAGTCATCATCAAACATTCAGAATGAATAGGAATGAGGTGTGTCGTGAGGAAACCGGGCTAAATGCATGTACGTTAAGTGTCGTCCTGGATTAGCTTGTGCGGTCCGCACAGGCTAATCCAGGACGGCACTTTTCGCATCGGATTTATGTTTAGAAGAGACTTCATTGAAACAGAAAATACCGTAATAGGGGTAAAAAGTGTCGTCCGGGATTAGCCTGTGCGGACTGCGGACGACACTTTACGCACATGCATTAAGCCCGGTTTTCCAACGACACGCCTCAAATGCATGCTCCACAATGCAGTAGACCTTTCCAGTAAATATTAAAATCTTATCCCCAGCCTTTTTAGAATTTATTGTCCTTCGTCGCTCCGGAAAGTGCACCGAAAGCTTAAGCACGTGCTCTTCCGCGTAACTTGACTACTTTAACAGTTAAACACGCGATATCCGATTGCAACAATTAAGCCAAGCTGTATTGAATAACTACCTGCACGAATAACATAAATATTTATATTACACCAACGATTGTATTTTCTGAAACAACAACAATAACAACAAGCATGCACATCAAAAGAGAAAAAAAAAACATGATAAACGCTCCTTAGAACATCACTAAATCACATGATTATTTACAATATTTATGAATAAGTTATACATTATTCTAACATAATACTCGCTAATTTTTCTATTAAGAAAGAACCACATTATCGTTGTTAAACTACCCAATAAACAACGCAAAAAGTTCCGATTCTGAGTGTAGCACAGTAAAAAGTAGTTCCAATTACAATTGCAAAAGTATACGTCAAATCATGTTAGAATCGAAATTATTTTCGCATTATCGTTGTTTATCGGCCAATAGACAACTCTTTGTCCTTCTGATGCATGGCTATTAAACAACTCGGGCTAACGCCCTCGTGGTTTAACTCCTACGCAGCAGAAGTCCAAACCGTTGCTTATTGGCCCGTAAACAACGATAAATAGAAATTTGTTTCTCATATAACACGTCCTATTCCGTGCTCTTACAGATTATGGGTCGTTACTGCAACAGGGCGCCAAGTCTGTGTGTCACACTCATCAAAAATAGTTGGACTTCAAGGCACTATGGCAACGAAAAATTGGCTTCCTATTGAACTATAAATTATATCATTTTATAGAAATGCGCTTTATTAAGACATGTGCATTAAATGAATTAAAAATAATATAATACACAATAAAATATTTGACAAACAACATTTAGCAGAAAAGTCTAAAAAAAAATATTAAAACCCCACACGGGTATCGAACTCACGACTTAGGAGTCATACGACGAAATGACAGTAGACAGCGCTTTAACCAACTGCGCTATCGTGCTTGGTCAGAAATTGTGCGTAAACTATGGTTATACAAAATTCTCACGATTCTGACGTCAAAATGTAAACAGAGAAAGGGCCCAACAAACAAAACCCATATAATAAATTGATTTTGATCTCAGAATGCGTACACTCTTTTCTCGTTATATATACCCTGTTTTAAGGGTTTTTATTTGCCAGTATTAACATCTAAATTTCAGATTTTTAAAAGAATTCGCCCCCTTGAGGCCCTTTTCGATGACATAGTCCCTTTAATGTGTCAGTCGCTATGGAACCAGTTTTCATATTTTATTGGTTGTGTTGAACTGTACTTAAACTTCATTGTGACTTTCTTACCATTGTTTTTATTGACCCAAGTTTCCATTCGTGGATATTTATTAGGGATGGCAACGAATACTGAAACGCTATTCGAATATTCGAATTCATTATTCGAATTTTTGGTCCTTGTATTTGTTCATGTCATTATCATCACACTACCTTCTTAATTTCATCATCATCGTCATAATAATCATCACTGTCATCATCATAATCATAACCAACACCACCACCACCATCACCACAAGCATAATAAAAATAATAATAATAATGCATTTTGCAAACTACGTTTACATTTTAAAATATATTTTAGGAATATAATTACGAATCGTCCCAAAAATATATATTATGCAGATGCCAACACAACAAATAGATAAATAGATATCTTAGCTTATTCTAAGTGTGGTATTTGCTTATGAAAACATAATTTGTTCTACAGACAATGCACATGTTTGTCCCTAATAAGTGGGAGCCCGTTCATCAGATATCATAATCTGTTTTCACAAGTTGTGCACCCAGGCGTCCAAGGTGTTCTAACTGACGTGTCAAAAAAGCAAACTGTCCCAACCAGAATATTAAGATATTGTGTTGACAGAGAATAAAACTGAAATGGTTTATTATATTTAAAGATTTTTCATTTTATTTTGTTATTCCAATAGTAATTTGATATTCGAATATTCGGTCAAGTATTCGAATAATCGAATATTCGATTATTCGTTGACATCCCTAATATTTTGAACAGAACAGAACATAATTTTTATTGTAAATAAAGGCCTACGGCCCATAATACAATATTTTACATACAAACAAATTTGGAAACAGAGTTGTGTTACATACATAAATACAAAATTTCACAAGTATTTCAAATATTATTTCATATAAATTTACCAAATATTAAGTTTGTACACACACAACACGAGTTTTCTCAATTTTTGTTCGTTTGTTGTCTTCATGAGATTATAAATTTTTTCGATATTATCATTACCATGAAACCAACTTAACAAATAATTATTTCTTTGTTAAGCATATTTAGGACACTGGAAAAAAAGCATGATATTCATTTTCAATGACATATATGTCATTTTTTTAAACAATATGGTAAATCTAGAGATAAATATTTTTCTGGAGTGATTTGAGATTTAAAGCATTTATATGTATCACATCGTGTTGATTCAGTTATTGAATTATGCCAATCTTGATGTTTACAGTCAATTAAACGCTGATTAAACGCATTCAAAAATACCTTAACGTCTCCAATTTCTTGGCTAAGCCAAGCAAAACCAAAGCCATAGCGATATAAAAGTTTTTTTTTTTTACAGAAGTAGCCCAGTTTATTCTCCCTATTATCATCGTGACGTTTAAGCATAAGATCAAAAATTTTGGGGTATCTATGAATAGGCAGGTGTAGAAGTTTACACCAATATTTAATGCATTTAGTATGATATTCAATACAAAGGGGTAATCTACCACACTCCCATAAAGTCATTGCATTATTCGTAGAGTGGTTCACACCTAAAAGGTGCCTACAATATTGCAAATGTATCTTTTCAATAACATCTGAATATTCAAAGCCCCATATATATGTACATCAGAATGGGTTTAACCATGGTGTCAAATACTATAAAATATTCTTGTAGCTGGAATTTACCAAACGTACACTGATAAGACTTAATAGCATTAATTGATTTGGTTGCTTGGCCAGCTAGTTTAACCTTAGCCTTTGTCCACGTTAATTTTGGTGTGTATAGCAACCCCATATATTTATAAACAGATGTTACATTCAGACGGACACCGTTATAATTACAATTTTCATATGAACGTAGAGGGCCACCATTTCTAAAAACAATAATTTCTGTCTTTTTTTCATTTATCAACATACCCGTAATTTCGCAAAATTGTGAGATGCTGTTTATTTGATTTTGTAAATCAATCGCTGTTTTAGCAGAATTTGCAATATCGTCCGCGAACAGTATACATATTAATTCCGGGATGTGTTCAGTTACAAATATGCCTCTGTGCCATTCGTTTCTTAAAAAGCGGGGTAACTCATTGATATAGAGGTTGAAAAGAATTGTACTAGTTACGTCCCCTTGTCGCGTACCACAATTGCATCTAAACGATTCGGTTGCTAAATTGAACACATTACTGTTTCGTTCCGATCCGTAGGCGTTAATTATATTTTTTGGTCTTGAACGCGAATACGGCTCTGGAGATTGGAATACATTGACATTAAGACATTAAATATTTTCCCTTTTACCCCAATATTGTTACGTTTCAAAAATAGGTCATGGTGCACTAATTCATCGTAAGCTTTCTTAAAGTCAACGTATAAAACGTAAAATCTCCCTCCCGGTTTTGTTAAATATTTTTGAACAATACTTTGTAATATAAACATATTATCCGCGGTAGAGTATCCAGCGCGGAAGGCCGCCTGGGACTCTTCTATTTTGTCACAATACACTGCCCATGTAGTTAATCTAGAATGAATAATATTAGAAAAAATCTTTTACAAAATATTTATAAGAGAAATACCTCTATAGTTCGATGGATCAGATTTAGACCCAGATTTGTGTATCGGGACTATGATGCTTTCACACCAGCTGTTTGGGAAGACACCGGTGTCTAAAACTGAATTAAATAGAACACATAAAATAGGACAAATAATGTGACAGGTATTTTTATAAAATTCTGCTCCAATTCCATCAATACCACTTGATATCCCATTCTTTAGTTGTTTAATACTATTTAAAATTTTAGATTATGTTGTTGGGGAATTTAACATATCATCATGTTCATAATCGGTATTAACAGAAGCGGTTATAACTGGTGGTAGACTGTTTTTATATAGTAAATCTTTAAAATATATCACCCAATCATTAGGGTTTATATTTGATTCTAATGAAGTATTTTGCATACGATGTTGTTTTAAAATCCGCCAAAAGGCGTTTCGATTATTTCTGGAGTCCACTAGCTTACACCTCATTGTTTTTTATAATCGCCTTTTTTACGTCGACATACATGTTTAAAGTGCGTTCGCAAATTTAGAAAAATCTGTAAATCATTTTCATTACTTGTCCATCTAAAGCGTCTCCAAGCAGCATATTTGCCCTACTTAGATGAATCGCACTCGTTATCCCACCATGGTTGGTTACAATTAAGTATTTTACAATTTGACCTCGTATTACTGCGTATTCTCATATTATTAGCTGTTTGTTTGTAAACAGAAATAAACTTTTGAATAGCATTATCTAAGTTATTTAGTATGTCGCCCATAATTTCGTTTTGTGCAGAGTGAAATAGCTCCGCAAATACTTGTAAAAATGATTCTTTATATGACTCATTCCATTTAAATTTGTCATAGCAAAAATACGCATGATTTGCTTGATCAGCACTGGCGACGTTATTTCTAGGGCGATGTAAATGCACGTTATTCCCATGGTCAACATTAATGGTTAAACAGGAGCGTACTGGTAAATGATCAAATTCATGTCGTAAATCGACACTAACTTTAGTAACAATCTTAAACAAATCTGATGAAATTATATGATTGCAGCATAATATATTCAACTAGAGATTTACCAAAAGTGTTGTATCCTAAATCTTTGTTTTTTCTCGGCATATCAAACTCATCTAATACATATTCAGTTTGAGTATCAAGTGCAAAATCAATGCTATCATCGGGAATATAATCTAACATTTGCTTAGTTCGTGCATTTAAATCACCTGCTATAAACATATGACATTCTCTAAGGAAATGCGTAATTTGCATCAAATTATTTTCAATATAGTTAATACCATTATTTTCCTCCATACCATTATATATTGGAGATCCCTCCGGTGACACATAGGCAATATACAATATAATATCAGTAAAAGATGAAAATATACTACATTTAAAATGAAGTACAACACAATCTTTAAATTCCTCAAATATACGATTAATCAAATTTTTGCTACAAGATTTTTTTTTATACATAAACCGATATACCCCCATTATTCCGTAAAGCAACATTTCTTTTTCGTCTGATATTACTAAAACAGGTATAACCTTCTAAATATGAAACAAATTCATCATAACTATCTGCCCAGGTTTCTAACAAACCAATTACATCAAAACCCTTAAAGTACTTTTTAATCTCACAATTGTTTACCAATTTCTTAAAACCACACACGTTCCACGTGACAATGTTTATGTCCACTTTCGGGCCTTGGCCACCGTCCTAGTCGATTCCTCCCATTGTTTCGCTGTCGGGCTCGCTGTCGCTCCTTGATTGGTCAGCGAAGTTCGTGCCATTCTGACGTGTAGTGGGTCTATCCAATCGTCGCTGCCTTTCACGGCTCACTGCTCCTCCCTGGGTACCACGCTCTATGCGGGACGCACCGATTCGAGTGACTGCACCGGTCGAGTCGTCGTATTTGTACACACTACCCTCTACGATGAGCTTATCGTAACGCATCGCTGCATATTCGCCCCGGTTTCTGGCCTCTACTAGTGTCTTGCCGTCGGTGTAATTGAACACGCTCTGTGTAATCTTCGCGCACTGAGTATTCCGACTGCCTATCAAATGGTTGTCTAGCCTTGTGTAAAACGGCCTCTCGATCCTTGTAGCGTGAAAATTTAGCTGCAATTGGACATTTATTTGACCTGCTACTCCCCACACGGTGCGCCAATTCAAGTTCAACATTGGCCATTTCGGGCATTCCAAGCGTATTTGTCATAAAGTCACGTAGCTTGTTTTCCATGACAGGCCAGCTCTCATGTGTTTGACCTTCAATTCCTCAAAAGCCCAAGTGATTGCGTCTTGAATGACCCTCTAGCCTGTCAAGTTTATCATTTAATGACGACAACTGTTGTTTAAATTTTTCATTTTCCTCTCGAAGCCGTTCATTCTCAGACTTGAGAATATTGATTGAATCAGTCATGTCATCTATTTTTGAGTTAATGGGTGATACGTCAGTTTTCATATCCGCTCTCATTTCACGAAGACATGCCATTACCTTGGTATCCGCAGCTGTCCTCGAGGTTTCGGGACGGGTGGCTTCCTGAGAAGATGCAGGCGTAGCTGTCAGTGTCGTTGACGCTGCTGTATGTTCAGCAAACTAAGCTGCCTTTGCTTGTGGGAGCGAGGAGGTCCAGGGTTAATTTACACATCCCCACCCATCACCAAAAGCACAGCTAGGAAAGTCACTAGGTGTAAAATCATACTAACACGCTTGTTACAAATGCACAACTTATCGATACACATAGATGACTTAAATGGCATTTAAAATAATCCAATTCGCGCTGGGTAAACCACTATATGAATCCCCATATTGAATGTTGTCACTGAGCTCGATAACACGTGCAGCCATTACAGGGGACATAACTCAGTAATGTTGTAATTATGTAAAATCATGCCGTAGAAACGTCGCCTAGCTTGATAAGCGACTCGGGCGATTATATAACTATAATGGGTACCATTACCGCTAAAACTTCGATGCTTTGATGCGATTTTAACTAATGTATTTTGTGACAGTATTCCACCCTTAGCAACTAGAAATACGCCTGGAATTGCTTATGAATTTACGGATTTTCTTGATATGGTAATTTCGTAAGTCATTACTGAAATATAAATGTATTTTATGGCGCTGTATTAGTACTTTATATCTTATACATTAACCTGACACTATAAATCTTAAACTTTATGCATAAATACACCATGTATTACGAATCCGTTATGCCGAATACAGTAGCTTCTGGAATGGAATCCAGTCAACTGAAAATACAGTATAAATAAACGAAATAATTCAAACACGAAATTATGCTAATAGAGTCGATGACTATCAGGTTCAAGGGACTATGTCATCGAAAAGGGCCCCAAAGGAGCAACTGCAGTAAAAAAAATAATCTGAAAATCAAATATTAATATTGGTATATAGTATAGTTTAAAATAATGTACATATAATAGAAAAAATGTTTGTGCATTCTAAGAAAAAATCATTTTATAATTTGTGTCGTGTTTGTTTGGCCATTTTCTTGTTTATACGTTGACGTCATAATTGTGGGTATCTAATATAACCATTTATCCTGCTACTAACCCAAACAGTGACCTAATAAAGCGGTGACCGTATAAACTTGCTGATATCCGGCAGTAGATCACGTGGCTGTGATATACCGTCAATAGGTATTCCTACGCGCCGGATAACATTATTGTCGAGAATGACACAGCATAAAGTCTACTTGCCAGAGTTTTTCACCGATACAAACTTTGTATTGTCTAGTTTAACAGAGTTAAACAACAAATGAGTTGTTTGTCCTCACATTTCATTTCACTGGTTAACAACAACTTCCAGTTCCATTCCATTTCAACAACTTGAATCTGATGCAAGAGGGTTATTCTTTGTGGATAGACTTTCTTTGGTCAACCAACAGAGCATATTCATCAAAGAAATAACCTTTTATATTAATTTCCGATGAAAAGAAGTGAAAAAAAGTTATCAAAATTTTAACGTATAACTAAACATTTTATGATTTATTTCACTTTCAGTTACATTGTCCTCCACCCACAACTAATACTATCCGAGTAAATCGTAGACAATTGAAAAGGGATCAATCTCACCGTTTCTATTCGAGGCAAATATTCCATACACTTTTTATCTGAATGCTATTGCATAATATAATCCATCCAAAACACAGAAACACTAAATATTTATTCCGATTTCATGTATTTTAAACATTTTAAACTCGCGTTCTGGTTTGACTACATTGTGTAAACTTACACCTCAAAATGAATGACTTAGTTGGTGTGACGTAATTTAACTCTTTAAAAACCAATATAATCTGGTTTAAAACAAAAGCAGATTTACTACGTCATTTTCATGTCGTACTGACATCAGCAAATAAGATTTATTCATATTTTACTTTTGTTTTTTGAAAAAGGTAATTAAGAAATAGAGAACTATTTTTTCCGGGTAGTACGCATTCATGCAAGCGAGTTATTAGGTCGTGGCCCGTCTAGAAACTTTTTTTAAATTTAAAACTTTAGTGTTTGGTGTTTTTAAATTTAACTGAATAAAAATCAGGATAAATAGAATACACGGTAGGTGCCGGGAAGGAGAAAGTTTATCCGGTTCATTTTCTAAGCCACACCGGATAAACTTTCTCCATCCCGGCACCAACCATGTATTCTCTATATACACATTCATTCCTACAAGTCACAATAGCGCAGTCGTCTTCGTGAGTTCAATACCCACTCTGGGTTGTATTTTTTCAAGGATTTTTCTTGATTGGTCTTTTTAAAAATTCTCACAATGTAGCAAATTATTCATATGTTTATTGTATACACCTTTGTATTGGTCATTTCTTGAACATAACAGCATTAAAATTGCAGAAGTAGATCACTGTTTCGTTGACATAGTCCCTTTAATGTGACCGAGCCCTACACTTGTGACCGAACGATCTATTATTCCCCGTGGCTATGTATTGATGTCGCATTTTGTTGTTGACTATCGTCAGACCTCATTTTCTCGGCGAATCCTGGTAAGAAGACATGATTAATATGGCAAAATTGAAAGAAGGGACGGTAATACGATTATGTAAGTGTACTAGGGAAACATCCATTAAATTGGTACTCGCTGAAAACTAAAACATAATTACATTTCTGGGCAATAATGATGCGATATTCCTATTTAACTACAGACTACGCTGTTATTAAACGGCTTAGATTGCTGCTTCCACCCAAGAAACTGGATCTCGCGTGTGTCTTTCTTGTAAACTACGCAAGGCTATCACCGGAATATTCGAGGTTAAACATGGCTACAGGATATGTACGGTAAGTGTCCTTTCACAAAATACGAAAATAAAAACGCTGATAGCGTAAAAAGTCTGTTGGGGAGAAAAGGAAAGAAACCAAAATCAAATAGAAATATGGTGCAACGATTTTCTAGCAGAAAGGAGACCTTTGTTAAATGAAATTGAATTTCTACAATTCCATTTTTACACAAGTCAAAACGAACACCTCATTATTATACTCCCTATTTTAAACATCTTGGTTGATCTGTATAAAAACTTCTGAATGCAAACGCAATAATATGCATAACAGTTGACGAGTTGATTAATCCCGAAAGAGCTGAAATAGCCGATGGAGCGTATTAGTTGGTGGTATCGATTGTTAGTGCTTCGTAGCCTGCAAAGTAAAAAGTAGGTCACGCGACTAAATCTCTCGTAATCGCCCTACTAAAGACAGAAATAAAAACGCTGAGAGCAAAGAAAGACTGTTGGCGACAAAAGAAACTAAAAAGCATGTGAATTATGAGTACATATTTGCTAAAATGTGTTTGAATGAAGTTCAATTTCCCACCTGTAAACTTGATAATATGGCTTCTTATTCAATAGTATACGACATCATCATAAAAAATTAATTTATAAGTAACAAACACATATTTTTCAAGCTACTTATCAAATGCAAACGTATTTATATACATGCCAGTTAACAAATAAATCTGCAACGCGCCATGCAGAATAACCGATAAAGCGTGGTATTTAGGAGCATCGATTGTTAATGATTCGTAGCCTATCGAGCGTGCTCTCATTTTTTCATACTACAGGGGCATCATTAGTTTGACGTAATATTTTTTATAAATTGAATTTTTTATAATATAAATTGCAATTGTAACATATGATATTATACATGACATAAATTATCATAAATAATTAAAAGTAAGAAAACAGGCTTGAATTTTTGCTGTTTTGATTTACTGACTAATAGCCTGCAAATAAAGAAGTAGTTTTCCGCGTTTTGGAAATTGCCCACTCAAAAAGACTTTGGTCAACAGTCTAAAAACAATCGAACCACACATAAAATCACAGATCTATCAAGAAACATGTGAATAGATCTCTGATAAAATTAATATATATGTATATGTATTGGTTATATAAATAAGTATTCGTGTACATCTTAAAATGCAATTATGCATTTGCAATTCTTTATTAAGGTTAGATACCAGTAAATAGTGTGGAATCCCCCGGTGGTCCGCTCGAACGTAGGCCGTATATAAAAAAGGTCGTTTTTTCTTCTGTTAAAAGAGACATTTCACATAACGGACACTGGTTTAAATGGTTATTTCCTGAAAAAAAAAAACACGTCTCCTGTGCATTTTGATGTATGGTGACACCGGATTACTTGAAATGTAAATGTTCAGCAGTTTATGTATAGACAGCATGTGCTTTTGTCGAAATCGTGACTGCATTCTGTGTTTCTTACGGGCGACTACAATCAAGCGAGATGCATTTTCGTAGGAGTAGCACAACATATCTTTTTTCGTTTAAATGTTGTAAGTAGAGAGAATAATCTTTCCTAAGCGACCAGTATCGGAACATGTAAATCAAAAGAAATTTAGTGTCGACAAACGCCAGAAAATTTTGCTATTTTACAATGGGACCTATGGGAATTGGATTTACTGGTTTCTAACCTCAAAGAAATCTCCTAGGCACATGTTTATTTGTCCCTGATTTATGACTACCAATTTTCTAGTATATCAATGTGCAAAATGGTCAATGCATCTACGCAATACCCGCAATACTCGTTTCAAAACATCTGTTTTAGATATTGCTGAACGTTGCCTGTACGATTTCCGATGTACATATTAAAACTAGGTGTGGCGCAAGTAATCTTCATTTGTTTTGTTGACTGTCGACTGTAGGGAACACTATCGGAAGCTGTCCGCGTTAGCTGAAAAACACACCACTACTTCTACTTGGAGCTGGTGGTCTACGGACTAGCAGAGAAAACAAATGTATGTTACGTTTATTTATTTATTTAATTATTTACTTATTTATGTACGTATATTTGTATTTATATGTATGTATATATTTATCATATGTATGTATTGATTAATTAATCATTTATTTCAATATTTAGTTACATGTATTTAAATATTTACATTTTTATTTATTTATTTATTTATTTATAATTTATATATTTATATATATATATATATATATATATATATATATATATATATATATATATATATATATATATATATTTAAATTTATTTATTTAAATTTATTTATTTATTTTCTTATTAATTAATTATTAATAATCTTATTAATCTCTCTCTCTCCCTCTCTCTCTTTCAGCATGGCGTTTACGAATTCGTCACACTTGTTGTACCTGGTACTGTCTCCCATCATCTCCGCGTTCCTGGCTTTGTTCAACATCGTGACAATGGCCATCTTCTGTCGGCGCTTCCGCCTCTCCACTCTGTCACTCGTGATCATCGTCAACATATGCGCCTGCGACATATTTGTCTGCCTCATCTCCAACACCTTTTACGTGGCGAATCTCTGGCATCCAGTGTATGCGTGGACCACCGGAAATGTCGCGTGCAAGCTGTTTAAGTTCTTAACGATGTTGAGCAACGTCGCGCAGATTTACCTGCTCTGTTTTCTGAACGCAGATCGTCTTCGGAGGCTTGTTTGTGCGTCTGAAAAGCAATGGCAGAAGAAGCATGGACTGATATTTATCGCAGTTTCTTGGACAGCTGCAACTGTTCTATGTATACCCCGCCTCTGTATTTACGAAGAGATCGAAGTGGAAAAATACAACCGTATAACGAACGTCACTGTCACAATGAACGTAAACTGCAAACCGGAAGATGTGCGCAGCCAGACGTTTGTCGCAAGCACCGTGTGTATATTCGTGCTGGCGTACGCCCTACCCGCGTGCTACATTCTGTACGCGCTGGTCCACTCGCAGGTGTTCATGTGTCTGCGGCGATCCCGGATCCACATCGTTAACACCCAGAACGCCGTGACGAAGATGAACAGCCGCCTGGCGCTCACCTTCAATCTCGCCGGGGCGCTCTTCATGGCCATCTGGACGCCGTTTTTCGTACTGTCTCTTCTCGATATTACGACCGACTTCAAAGGACACATTGACATGAACTTCTCTCTACGGTGCACGCTCCTGTTGCTTGGGAGCGCCAAGCCTTTGATTTATCTCGTCTGCCTCGACAAATTCAGAGAGAGTTTCAACTGCGGGAGACAAGTCTGCTTCCGAAAGAACGATCCACTCCGAGAACACGTCAAATGACAACAGATCCAACAGCACTCTGGTAAAGATGTCTTTTCAATCGCCCGAGTCGCTTATCAAGATAGGCGACGTTTCTACGGCATAATTTTACATAATTACAACATTATTGAGTTATGTCCCCAGTAATGGCTGCACGTGTTTTCGAGCTCAGTGACAAAATTCAATATGGGGATTCATATAGTGGTTTACCCAGAGCGAATTGGATTATTTTAAATGCCATTTAAGTCATCTATGTGTATCGATGAGTTGTGCATTTGTAAAAAGCGTGTTAGTGTGAATTTACGCCTAGTGACTTTCCTAGCTGTGCTTTTGGTGATGGGTGGGGATGTGTAAATTAACCCTGGACCTCCTCGCTCCCAAAAGCAAAGGCAGCTTAGCTTTGCTGAACATACAGCAGCGTCAATGACACCGACAGCTACGCCTGCATCTTCTCAGGAAGCCACCCGTCCCGAAACCTCGAGGACAGCTGCGGATACCGAGGTAATGGCATTTCTTCGTGAAATGAGAGCAGATATGAAATCTGACGTATCATCCATTAACTCAAAAATAGATGACATGACTGATACAATCAATATTCTCAAGTCTGAGAATGAACGGCTTCGAGAGGCAAATGAAAAATTTAAACAACAGTTGTCGTCATTAAATGATAAACTTGACAGGCTAGAGGGTCATTCAAGACGCAATAACTTGCGCTTTTCAGGAATTGAAGGTCAAACACATGAGAGCTGGCCTGTCATGGAAAACAAGCTACGTGACTTTATGACAAATACGCTTGGAATGCCCGAAATGGCCAATGTTGAACTTGAACGGGGAGTAGCAGGTCAAATAAATGTCCAATTGCAGCTAAATTTTCACGCTACAAGGATCGAGAGGCCGTTTTACACAAGGCTAGACAACCATTTGATAGGCAGTCGGAATACTCAGTGCGCGAAGATTACACAGAGCGTGTTCAATTACACCGACGGCAAGACACTAGTAGAGGCCAGAAACCGGGGCGAATATGCAGCGATGCGTTACGATAAGCTCATCGTAGAGGGTAGTGTGTACAAATACGACGACTCGACCAGTGCAGTCACTCGAATCGGTGCGTCCCGCATAGAGCGTGGTACCCAGGGAGGAGCAGTGAGCCGTGAAAGGCAGCGACGATTGGATAGACCCACTACACGTCAGAATGGCACGAACTTCGCTGACCAATCAAGGAGCGACAGCGAGCCCGACAGCGAAACAATGGGAGGAATCGACTAGGACGGTGGCCAAGGCCCGAAAGTGGACATAAACATTGTCACGTGGAACGTGTGTGGTTTTAAGAAATTGATAAACCATTGTGAGATTAAAAAGTACTTGAAGGGTTTTGATGTAATTGGTTTGTTAGAAACCTGGGCAGATAGTTATGATGAATTTGATTCATATTTAGAAGGTTATACCTGTTTTAGTAATATCAGACGAACAAGAAATGTTGCTTTACGGAATAGTGGGGGTATATCGGTTTATGTTAAAAATAAATCTTGTAAGCAAAAATTTGATTAATCGTATATTTGAGGAATTTAAAGATTGTGTTGTACTTCATTTTAAATGTAGTATATTTTCATATGTATATTGTATATTACCTATGTGTCACCGGAGGGATCTCCAATATATAATGGTATGGAGGAAAATAATGGTACATGTATTAACTATATTGAAAATAATTTGATGCAAATTACGCATTTCCTTAGAGAATGTCATCTGTTTATAGCAGGTGATTTAAATGCACGAACTAAGCAAATGTTAGATTATATTCCCGATGATAGCATTGATTTTGTATTTGATACTCAAACTGAATATGTATTAGATGAGTTTGATATGCCGAGAAAAAACAAAGATTTAGGATACAACACTTTTGGTAAATCTCTAGTTGAATTATGCTGCACTTACTCTATCTACATTCTTAACGGTCGTCTACATGACGATCAAGACGAAAATTACACTTGCATAACAAATAACGGGGCGAGTGTCGTAGATTATCATATAATTTCATCAGATTTGTTTAAGATTGTTACTAAAGTTAGTGTCGATTTACGACATGAATTTGATCATTTACCAGTACGCTCCTGTTTAACCATTAATGTTGACCATGGGAATAACGTGCATTTACATCGCCCTAGAAATAACGTCACCAGTCCTAATCAAGGAAATCATGAGTATTTTTGCTATGAAAAATTTAAATGGAATGAGTCATATAAAGAATTTTACAAGTATTTGCGGAGCTATTTCACTCTGCACAAAACGAAATTATGGGCGACATACTAAATAACTTTGATAATGCTATTCAAAAGTTTATTTCTGTTTACAAACAAGCAGCTAATAATATGAGAATACGCAGTAATACGAGGTCAAATTGTAAAGTACTTAATTGTAACCAACCATGGTGGGATAACGAGTGCGATTCATCTAAGTAGGACAAATATGCTGCGTGCAGACGCTTTAGATGGACAAGTAATGAAAATGATTTACAGATTTTTCTAAATTTGCGAACGCACTTTAAACATGTATGTCGACGTAAAAAAGGCGATTATAAAAAACAATGAGATGTAAGCTAGTGGACTCCAGAAATAATCGAAACGCCTTTTGGCGGATTTTAAAACAACATCGTATGCAAAATACTTCTTTAGAATCAAATATAAACCCTAATGATTAGGTGATATATTTTAAAGATTTACAATATAAAAACAGTCTACCACCAGTTATAACCGCTTCTGTTAATACCGATTATGAACACGATGATATGTTACATTCCCCAATAACATAATCTGAAATTTTAACTAGTATTAAACAACTAAAGAATGGGATATCAAGTGGTATTTATGAAATTGGAGCAGAATTTATAAAAATACCTGTCACATTATTGGTCCTATTTGATGTGTTCTATTTAATTCAGTTTTAGACACCGGTGTCTTCCCAAACAGCTGGTGTGAAAGCATCATAGTCCCGAAACACAAATCTGGGTCTAAATCTGATCCATCGAACTATAGAGGTATTTCTCTTATAAATGTTTTGTATAAGATTTTTTCTAATATTATTCGTTCTAGGTTAACTAAATGGGCAGTGTATTTTGACAAAATTTAAGAGTCCCAGGCGGCCTTCCGCGCTGGATACTCTACCGCGAATAATATGTTTATATTACAAAGTATTGTTCAAAAATATTTAACAAAACCGGGAGGGAGATTTTACGTTTTATACGTTGACTTTAAGAAAGCTTACGATGGATTAGTGCACCATGACCTATTTTTAAAACTTAACAATATTGGGGTAAAAGGGAAAATATTTAATGTCTTAATGTCAATGTATTCCAATCTCCAGAGCCGTATTCGCGTTCAAGACCAAAATATAATTAACGCCTACGGATCGGAACGAAACAGTAATGTGTTCAATTTAGCAACCGAATCGTTTAGATGCAATTGTGGTACGCGACAAGGGGACGTAACTAGTACAATTCTTTTCAACCTCTATATCAATGAGTTACCCCGCTTTTTAAGAAACGAATGGCACAGAGGCATATTTGTAACTGAACACATCCCGGAATTAATATGTATACTGTTCGCGGACGATATTGCAAATTCTGCTAAAACAGCGATTGATTACAAAATTAAATAAACAGCATCTCACAATTTTTGCGAAAATACGGGTATGTTGATAAATGGAAAAAAGACAGAAATTATTGTTTTTAGAAATGGTGGCCCTCTACGTTCATATGAAAATTGGAATTATAACGGTGTCCGTCTGAATGTAACATCTGTTTATAAATATATGGGGTTGCTATACACACCAAAATTAACGTGGACAAAGGCTAAGGTTAAACTAGCTGGCCAAGCAACCAAATCAATTAATGCTATTAAGTCTTATCAGTGTACGTTTGGTAAATTCCAGCTACAAGAATATTTTATATTATTTGACTCCATGGTTAAACCCATTCTGATGTACAGATATATGGGGCTTTGAATATTCAGATGTTATTGAAAAGATACATTTGCAATATTGTAGGCACCTTTTAGGTGTGAACCACTCTACGAATAATGCTATGACTTTATGGGAGTGTGGTAGATTACCCCTGTGTATTGAATATCATACTAAATGCATTAAATATTGGTGTAAACTTCTACACATGCCTATTCATAGATACCCCAAAAATTGTTATCTTATGCTTAAACGTCACGATGATAATAGGGAGAATAAACTGGGCTACTTCTGTAAAAAAAAAATTTTTTTTATCGCTATGGCTTTGGTTTTGCTTGGCTTAGCCAAGAAATTGGAGACGTTAAGGTATTTTTGAATGCGTTTAGTCAGCGTTTAATTGACTGTAAACATCAAGATTGGCATAATTCAAAAACTGAATCAACACGATGTGATACATATAAATGCTTTAAATCTCAAATCACTCCAGAAAAATATTTATCTCTAGATATACCATATTGTTTAAAAAAAAATCATTTGTTAATTTTAGATGTTCAAATCATAAATTAGCAATCCAAACCGGTAGGCATATAAATGCTGATAGAAACGATCGCATTTGTCATTTTTGTATTGAACATTTCCACATATATGTCATTGAAAATGAATATCATGCTTTTTTCCAGTGTCCTAAATATGCTTAACAAAGAAATAATTATTTGTTAAGTTGGTTTCACGGTAATGATAATATTGAAATTTTTTATAATCTCATGAAGACAACAAATGAACAAAAATTGAGAAAACTCGTGTTGTATGTGTACCAACTTAATATTTGGTAAATTTATATGAAATAATATTTGAAATACTTGTGAAATGTTGTATTTATGTATGTAACACAACTCTTTTTCCAAATTTGTTTGTATGTAAAATATTGTATTATGAGCCGTAGGCCTTTATTTACAATAAAAATTATGTTCTGTTCTGTTCTGTTCAAAATATTAGGGATGTCAACGAAAAGTCGAATATTCGAATACTTGACCGAATATTCGAATATCAAATTACTATTCGAATAACAACATAAAATGAAAAATCTTTAAATATAATAAACCATTTCAGTTTTATTCTCTGTCAACACAATATCTTAATATTCTGGTTAGGACAGTTTGCTTTTTTGACACGTCAGTTAGAACACCTTGGACGCCTGGGTGCACAACTTGTGAAAACAGATTATGATATCTGATGAACGGACCCCCACTTATTAGGGACAAACATGTGCATTGTCTGTAGAACATATTATGTTTTCATAAGCAAATACCACACTTAGAATAAGCTAAGATATCTATTTATCTATTTGTTGAGTTGGCATCTGCATGCTATATATTTCTGGGACGATGCGTAATTATATTCCTAAAATATATTTTAAAATGTAAACGTAGTTTGCAAATGCATCCATATAACAGTGGTTTTTTTTAAATATATAACACCTTTAATACAACGACGCGACTTGTAAAATCTTGATATAAAAAAATCGGTATGTTATTATTATTATTATTATCATTATTATTATTATTATTATTATTATTATATTATTACTATTATTATTATTATTATTATTATTATTATTATTATGCTTGTGGTGATTGTGGTGGTGGTGTTGGTTATGATTATGATGATGACAGTGATGTCAATACCATAACTGCATCTGTATTGCACCTATCAATTGCCAGGTGATTAACATTAGCAGGCCGGACAGACACATGTATATCGCCTGTCGATTGCCAGGTTAACTACATGAGAAGGCATAACAGGCATCTGTATCGCACCTGTCGATTGCCAGGCCAACAACAGTAGGATATCTGTCTGTTGTGGGTCAGTTTGTTGGCGATGACATTCAGATGTCAGAGCTGGTCTCTGTCATTACCTGTACTGAGGTGAGCGCTTTGGTCCATCATGACCCTCTGGTTTAATCTTGACCAAACTTGCACTGCTTTGCAGGGGAGGATCCAGGATTTCGGGTTGGGGGGGGGCGCAAACTATTGATCGTGCAGTTATAACCCTTTTATGTTGTCTGTGGGTCTGCAGTGATCAGCAGACATAATAATAATAATAATAATAATAATAATAATAATAATAATAATAATAATCATCATCATCACCATCATCATCAAATGCACTTTGTTTCAGTGAATAAATTAATACTTCAATTTATTATGTTCGAAAGACATGTTGGTTCATCTGTATGTCATGCACATGTTTTGGCAGTGAATTTCCCCTGTTTAATGTGCCTGTCCACTAAATGCGTGTTTGACGTTCAATGTTACCGGTATGTATATGTAAAATCCGTAGATGACTACATTCAAACACACACGCATCGAAAATTATTAGTATTATTAATTTACCGAAGTGTAATGGTCTCTGTTTGAAGTGAATGCCATTAAATAACTCACACGTTCACAGCCATGCTCATCAATGTGCTATGTACTGTGTTTTTTCATCGAACCGAATTAACTGACAGACATTATTATTTCAATAATATTTATTCGAAAATACTTTTTAAAGTATAAATCGTCACCTTAGTTCAAGAACTCATTAAGTGCTTATATTTTCCATTGCAGATACTGAGTTATTGAACTAAGGTGACGAAATGTCTTTTATGTTGTTTCCTTTGCCAACGGTGTATTGCATCTCACATCTTTATATATAATATATGAAGTAAAAAAAAGAAAACAATATCATCCACAAATATAGTTATATATACCCATTGTATATAGTTAATCGTTTTCGATGAACTTTTGCGCCGGTACTACGGCGTACGTAAGAAATCGTAGGGGGCGGGCTAGGTCGGGTATGTTGGACTAAAGTCGATGTGTATATTTGACCAAATTGAGCGAGCATAGCGAGCGAAAAAAAGTAGCATATTTATCCAGTTTTTACCGTTTTATATATGCCCATATATGTACGGTCCGGAAGTTTTAGGGGGGCGCGCGCCGGGTGCGCCCCTCTGGAACCGCTAGTGGTTTGTATGGCCATAAGGTCTCAGTCAATGTCTAGTATGGGCCAGATCGGACCAGAAAGACCAGAGTTATTGAATCTTGTTTTATAACAAAAAATACTATGTTATTGATAGAGACTTCATTTTTCACTTGGGATGGCAACAAATAGTATTTCAGTAACCAGTTGATTGTTTTTGGAATTTGAGATGATAACCGGTGAGCTATACATGTCATTTATAAGATATAACATGAGTGCAATTGTCCTAAAGATACGCCCGACAAGTATGCTTTTTTGAGATAATATTCAATTACTAAAGAGAAACAATTCAAAAAAGTAATAAGGTAGAGCAATGGTATTTGTGCATCCAATTCATCTCCATAGCCTTCCTTTGTGCGGTGAGTTGAGTTATTAAAACTATTCCTTGTACATTCTTAAATCTATATCAAGACAACAAAAATAATCAAGGTGAGTAATGAAAACTTTGGTAATTATATATCAGTTATAGTTCTTTACTTCTCATGATGGCGATAATTTCTTCAATCTTATTTAAAAATCCCTGTCTGCACGACAACATTTTTCTCTGAGCAAATATTTGACATTTGACTTTTAAAGGTGGCATTGATCTTGGACCTAGGGACCTGGTGCTTGGACGTGACATACTACATCATGACTGTGATCATTTATAAAAACTTACCTTGTATTTAGAAATCCGTCCAGGGTGACAAAATTATGCTCTGGACAAACATTTGACCTGAATTATGACCTTGACCATGACCCTAGGGATGTGGTTCTTGCATGTGACACACCGTCTCATGATTTTGCCTTTTACATAATAACAACATGATATCACTTCTTGCAAGTTATTTAAAAGTACTTTTATGCTTGACAAAATTATGCTCAGGACAAAGTTTATGGATTTATTTACACTTGTTGACCGCAAAATGTGACTTTAGATCTAGGGTCTTCGTGCCTATACGCGACCCAACTTCTCATGATAGTACCTCCATGCATAAAAATATTAGGCTTTGAATATATATTTGACCTTTGATATTGAATATAATCTTGACCTTGGACAAAATGACATGGTTCTTGTGCATGACACAATGTCTCATAAAGCTTATCATTTCTGGAATGTTTTTTTTTAAAAATCCTTCCGTGATGGACAAATATATTATCTATTTTTTATTTTATTTTGCCTTTGACCTTGTTCTTCGACATAGGGACCTGGTTTTGCATGTGAGACACCGTCTTACAATGCTTATCACTTCTGCCAAGTTATAAATCCGTCCACGCTGGACAAAGATATGCTCCGGACAAAGTGTTCAGGATTGATTTATTATATTTGACCTTTAACCTTGAATGATACCATTGACCTTAAACCTAGGGACATGGTTCTTGCGCGTGACATTCGCTCTCACCATGCTTGTCACTTCTGCCAAAATATTTTGAAAATCCATCTATGCTGGACACACAAAGATATGCCCAGGACAAAGCGTTCAGGATTGATTTCTTATATTTGACATTTGACCCTGACTTGTGACCTTGATCTTTAACCTACGGACCTTGTTCTTGCGCGCGACACTCCATCTCACCGTGCTTTCAAGTCTGCCAATTTATTGGAAAATCCAATCCATGCTGGACAAAGTTATGCCCTGGATAAAATGTTAAGAGTGGATTTCTTATATTTGACCTTTGGCCTTAAATTGTGACCTTGACCTCAGATCTAGGGACCTGGATTTTGCGCGTGACACTTTGTCTTAATTTGCGTGTCACTTCTGCCAAGTTATTTGAAAATCCATCCATGCTGGACAAAGTTATGCTGCAGACAAGCATTTTTAGCCCATAATTTGGAATTTTCGCCATTATGGCGGGCATCTTGTTCATCTTGTTAAGGGTTGATTTCTTATATTTGACCTTTGACCTTAAATTGTGACCTTGGCCTTAGACCAAGGGACCTGGTTTTTGCGCGTGACACTTTGTCTTAATTTGCTTGTCACTTCTGCCAAGTTATTTAAAAATCCATCCATGCTGGACAAAGTTATGCTGCAAACAAGCATTTTTATCCCAAAATTGGGAGTTTTCGCCATTTTGGCGCTATCTTGTCCGCCATCTTGTTTTTACGGATTCGTGAATAACAATGTCTTAGCTACATAAAAATGCAAAAACATTACATATATAAGCAATTCACGGTTATCTGAAAATTTGCTGTTTATCTGCTGGACTAAAAGTATACATGGCGGCAATAACCATCCCTATAATTGCGACAAGTGTATATAATTACATGCTGTGTACATGCGATAAATGGCTAAGATAAAAATATCGATAAGTATAAATATGGCGATTATTTTTCCGATTATAACACCCTTAAGTCACAAGCATTTAGCAACCATTCGACGGTTGACTTCAGACATCAGCACAATTTATTATATCTCGATTGTTAACCACAACAAAGCGATTTTAAATTATTACACTCACATTCAGTTTTTGGTAACTTCATGCAATACATATATGCTATATTCTAACATGATACTCGCTAAATTTTATGTAGACAAAAAAAAAATTGTCATTGCAAACTATCCATAAAAACGCAAAAAGAAGTTTCGATTCTGAGCGGAGCATAGTAAAAGGTAGTTCCAATTACAATTGCAAAAATATAAAACAAATCATGTGAGAATCGAAATAATTTTCGCATTATCGTTCTTTATCGGCCAATAAACAAAACTTTGTCGTTTCGATGCGTGGCTATTAAACAACTCGGGCTAACGCCCTCGTAGTTTACTTCCTACCCATCAGAACTGCACATCGTTGTTTATTGGCCGATAAACAATAATTAATCGAAAATTATTTATTAATTTTAACAAAATGACCATGTAAACCATAGAACATAGTTGGAAATACAAATTGGAAGATGTTTTTCAAATAGTTTAACTTTCACATAGTCACTTACGTATGACCATTTCTTAGTATGTCTACTTTATTAAATCACTGTGTTTCTCTTAAAACACCATAACAAATTAATCAAATTACTGCGCGTTTATCTTTATAACATTCCTGGCGGTAGTATTATGTATTAAATCACATGAGACAAATTCAACATCAGCACAACTGCTCCATATTCCATGTACATGTACAATGCCCTATTTAGTGTAGCGTTGAGAAGTCCTACTACAATTTGCTATTGCTAGACAATTTGTGTTATTGTTAGACTGTTGGCGAAAGCCAACGGTCTTTGGAGAGGGTAATTTCCAAAACAGGTATCGCGGAAAACTACTTCTTTTCTTTGCAGGCTGTTAGTCAGTAAATCGAAACCAGAAAGGGTCCTTCTTTAAAACAGCTAAATTTCACACCCGTTTTCTTACATTTTAATTATTTAAGATAATGTATGTTATATGTATTATAGTGTGCATATCATGTGATCTATTACAAATGAAGTTTGTAAAAATGTATGTTTATAAAAAATAACTTTAAACTAATGACACACCTACTTTTTCTATTTACTTGTATGTAACCGGAATATTTACCGGAGTGTCCTGGAATAAGGTCACCAAATTAATGCACTACATCGTTTATTTTTTACTCGTTGCGAACGTGTTTTTTTGGTTACCAATTCTCATTCTGAATATTTTGACAACAAATTACTGCAATTTATTAATTTTAAACTGTACTACGGACAGTCGAGAGCTTGCATCGTATGATCTATTTTGAGTCAGTAGGCTACGGACAAAGATCTATAAATAAACATATTTATTAATAGATCTTTGCCTAAGAAGCACTAACAATGGGTGCGCCTAGATACAACGCTTCATCGGTTATTCTGGCCCTTGCAGATTGATTTGTTAACTGGCATGTATAAAATACCGTTTTCATAAGATAATTAGCTCGAACAAAATAATTTGTCGTTACTTACAAATTAGTTTTTATTATGATGTCGTATACTATTGAATTAGATGCCAAAATATAATGTTTCAAGGTGGGAAATTGAACTTCATTCAAACAAATGTTTCCTTTTAGCAAAAATGCACTCATACATCATATGCTTTTAGTTTCTTTTGTCGCCAACAGTCTTTCTACGCTGTCAGAGTTTTGATTTTTTAATAGACCGTTTTCACGACGAGGTATAATTTTACCGTAACCCCGAATGGCGGCCATATTAGAGGTATTCCCCAGACTATCTAAATATAGTTATATGACTTAACAAGAAAAATGCTCATGTTTTCTGAAGCGTAAAATGACTAAAAATAACCGATAGATATCCTACAAGTGTGTTCATATTCTGACTGGGTATACACACGGCGATCAGAAAAACTATACAAGTTTTGATGCTGTAAATAACGTTGAATGTGAATGGACATCTGGCGTTTAGTTGTTATTGACAAGATAAATGTGATCAGCCTCATTTTATAGGGAAACAGTGTGTGCCTATGAAATATCTGTTCTGTAATTTATTGGTAGTTGGTAGAGTTTTTCGGCGTAGCTGTCTAAGATCACTTTTGACCTAGATTTCTTGCGATAATTATGCAGCGGGAAAATTGAATGCCAATAGAATTGGGCAAATTTTCTAATTTTAGGGAATGCAAACTTCAATGGTTTAACGTATACCAATAACTTTTGCATACTTTTGAGGATTAAAACTTTACATAATTGTTTACATAAGCGGTTAAAATGAAGTTATAAACATATCCTCGACATATACTCTAGAACTGAGGCTAATTATGAAACGTATTTTCTCATTGTATGCCATAAGCAGAATGCTATATTCATTCACGTAACGAAATAACTATTTTGTTTAGCCTACATGTATATAAGCGCTACGCTCTATAAACAGCAATTATGCAGTGTTCCCATTCATAAATCTCATTCACAGAGTTGCCGTTCCATGTAGCCCAATGATTCTAGCGAGTCCTTCACCTTGCAGAAACAGTAGTGTCATTCTAAAAATAGTGCGCGTAGCTAGAAACAGTGTATAGCTGTGTTAATATACTCGTACATGCATCAATAATAGCGTGCAGAGAATCATAAACCTAAAAATTTAAATAAATGGGAAATTTATATTTATAAACTTAGGCCACAACAAATTGATCAGTTGTTCTACCGATTTTGTCCAAAAAAAATTGGAGCGAGCGAGCGAAATAAAAATAAAAATATTTTTTTCCATTTTCGATAAAATCGGAGGCGAGCGAAAAGCGCAAAATAAAAAAAATCCTATCATGCCCATAGTGTTTAAAAATTACTCCCAAACGCCATCATAACTTGATATCTTGTCAATAATTTCTTCTTCATCTGCTCTGTTCCATAAATTGTTGTCAAAATCAATATATATGTAATAAACAAAGCAACCAATTTCTCCATTTCTTCTTTGACCATGTCCTGCAAAGGGTTTTGTGCAACAAGTCTTCAATAGTGATTCTGCTATTAAATTAACGACCGGCAGTAAATACTAAATAACCATATCTTAACTATAAGAAAGTAGACCTTATACAAGGTAATTGTCATTATTAAAATATATATTTGATACACCAAGTCATTCACTACCAACAGTTTAATAACATGAATATGAAATGTCATACAATAAACACAAAACAATTTAGGAATCACTAGTATAAGATCTGTATCTTTAAATGACACGACGAAACAACTGGACGCCACCATTTTTTAAAACCGTAAACCAGGACTCACACTGGCTCTTATTTTTCTTGAGCCATTTTTTAAAAATCGACTCGCAACATCGTTGCGTGTTTCCATGTCAGGGAATAGTTATATCTTACTGTTTTAATTGCTATAAAATTATACTTCACTGTGCTGTATTATAATTATGGCATTAACAAAAGCATTAGTATACTTCGATTTTTATATTAACATTTTTCTTAATTGTTCATTGCAGTAAACTTGGATAATTATTTTTTATTTAAACATACACTCTTAAACTATCTACAAGATGTTAACAAAATATATCCATAAATAAATTAAATTTAATAACTAACATAATGACTTGGCTTGCCCTGTTAAATGTACCTTAATATATAAAGGCTGAACAAAATGTACACCAAACAGATACGTTGAATTTATAAAATGGACATGTCAGAAAAAACTTATATGTGTGGATATTAGAAGTAAGAAATCAAGGACAAACCGCTGGTCAAAACTGTCCGAAATGTAAACATACCCGATAATCTGTCCATTTGACATAATCCAGACATCCAATTTCACACATCCTTTATCAACAAGATAATCCTTTAATGAACTGTTAATTAACTTCTGATATTACGAGAGCTTAATAGCAATCATCTTTAATTAGGCAATGAATGCTGACAAACAGCTCGTTGTGTTTTCACAAGTTTGATAAAACATGATAAGAAATTGCCGAGTTGAAATACACATGGCAGCTGTGCCAGACTGGCTGCTGGCGATGAAAGGTCTTGGTCATAAATTATATGCTCTGGACATTAACCAGTCGCCGCAAAGTGCCTTATTCACGTCTATATCAGTACCAATTGCTTGTTATGATTTGGGTACACCACGAAGACGGCGTTTAACGTAAAATGAGACTCATTAATGAAAACTTCATTAAAAAAAATCGGATGCGGGGCAATCTTCTAGGTGCGGGCGCAAAATAAAAATAAAAATATTATTTTTTCGATTTACGATTTTAAGGTGCGGCAAATCCGACGAACATCTGATCAATTTGTTGTGGCCTTACTGTTAATTTGAATTAAAATTGTGGGTACGATTTATTAACGATTATTTATAATTGCATTTTTCAATCAACTTCTCCAGTAGATATTATTTAATCTGTAAAAAGATGCTACATTTTCAATAGATAAAATGTTATGAAAGAAGATTCGGAATACGTCGAATTGTTATTCGCGTAGCATGAATACACAATTTGCAGTATTAATTATACACAGGAACCCTTGAAATATCATACTTCTACTGATATAATTTTAAATCGTCATAGTCTAATGAATGTTTATGTTTGCGTTATCAAAAATAAAGACTTAACATTTCAAAAATCGCTGAAGGTTCCCTGACTATTGCTTGTTATTGGGATACGCAGCATACATGCTTATTTGACTTCAAATCATTATTATATTAGATAATTTACATGAATGGTATATTACCGGTACTATAAATAACTATATAGACTCGTCTGATACATAATAATTTTAATTCGTTCCCGAAATTATTTTCTTACATTGTTAATTTCTTAAATCGGCTTGACAAATTCAAATAACAATTATGTTAACCTAAATTATTTTGGTTATTCATATATCACTGGTGGAAACATGGAACTGTATGATTGGTTTATTTACAGCATAGATATTAATGATAATTTTATTTAATTTTTAAATTAATAAATTTATCTCAAATTAACTTTTGAGTCCGAGAAGTTTTCTTATAGTGTCCGAAAAATCTGGGGTCCAATAACGTATAAGTCTCCTAATATTGGTGGGGACCAAAATATCTGGGGTCTGAGAAGTCACGTAACCGATCATTTTGGCCGTCTGTTTAGGTAATTTTTAAATTACATCTCAATATTAATTTCAACGCCGATTGTCTTTTTTAAAGACATTTCTTGTTTGACAATGATATGTTACTGTATGTAGCATTTGTAAATTGTATGTGAATTACATGCACCTGCTGGCAGTCAGTGAGTCACTCCTTTCATGCTTGATTTGATACAATAAGGGACATGGTCAATGAGGTCTATAAATGATAATACAAAATGCTAAAACTATATATTTAAATGTACATATAATATTGTCATTTTTTTTAAGGTGACCCACTCCCAGCCTGACAAAGCCCTAAACCCCGGGTTCATAGCTGAGATGGGCACATTCTAAGCCATCCACTGCGACTGCAAGGTTGTGGCGAAACGTGTACACATGAAGCAGCTTTTTTGTTTTCGGTGCGGCCACCATTACACTTTAATGATTACGTCTATATTAATATTAATATTGTATAAAAAATAATACCTAAAGTAAACAATGAAATATTGGTATTATTTATTTTAATGTGTATTATATTATTAACAAAATTTCAGATTCAGTAACCCCAAAACCCAAAACCTCAAGAATGTATAGTGCAAAGAAAGATGCCATGTTTTTGATGCATTAATTTTTTTATTGTTATCAACCTGTATTTTTCTTTTAATATGTAGAGTTACTAAATAAAATGGTTGATCACTTTAGACTGCATGTCATTGTGTTTATATTTTCTTTTCTTCAATAGCAATAAAAAGTAGACACTTTTATTATGTGTAATTAATTTTATTTACCCTATTTTCTCATTAAGCTGTGAGAAAATAGTTAATTTGACATCTGTTTAGTAATAATATCATTACAATTACCAAATTATAAGATCATGCTCAAATCAATACAACCAATTTATTTATGATCACAAAATCATTATGAATAACATCACACAAACACCTGAAATTTGTTATTCAGTAATACAAACCGAGGATCTCGCCACCACTTTGTTGAATATTGAATCAATATTAAACAACGTGGTGGCTATATTCTCGGTTTGTCCATCCGTCGGTCTATTCTCCTATTTAACAAAAGCGTGCGTCTGAATGGTCCCTGGCGAGTAATTTTGACATCTTTTCTAAAAAATAAAATGACACAATAGATTAATAATTAAGCAAACTGCATAAATGAAAAGATTTATGATTACTATTTAAACTGCTATTTGTTATGCTAGTGGAAAACATCCAAGTATGTATTAAGGCTAATTTTTAAATAGGGACACATTATCATGAAATTATCACCCACATTCACAGATTGACACTGACACTTCGATTAATAACTACATATTTTTTATCATAACTGTCAACATACTTTAGCTAATGTGGTCAGAACATATTCCAATGTTCTTTAAACGTTTGCCACTCAGGAGATGGAGATTGACACTGAGAGCCATGCAAGCCTTTTTCTTCTAACAATTCACGATTTTTTTTTTACACTTGTAGATATTATATCTGGTATTCTGTATGATTGACCCGTATTTATCTCTATTTGAACGATTGTGGCCGCCAATTATTGGACGATAATTAGCTATTATGTTGAATTTATCTGAAATCGGTAACTGTTGTTATTGTACACAGAGAAAGGAATACCTCCAATATGGCCGCCGCGCATGCTCGCTAAGCGTGAAAACGGTCTATACGCTAGACAATTATTTGGTTGTTTGTTGTTGTTTTTATCATTTGAAGGTCGTTTACAGCTATGAACCGTCCATATTAAAGTATTATGATTATTATTGTGGCGTGTCGTGAGAAAACCGTTGTCCCGGATTAGCCTGTGCAGTCTGCATGGCACTTTCCGCTTAAGGTGGATTTATGTTTAGAAGAGACTACATTGAAACAGAAAATACCATAAAAGCGCAAAGTGTCATTCCGGATTAGTCTGTGCGAACTGCACAGGCTAATCTGGTATGACACTACGCACATGCATTAAGCCCGGTTTTCCCACCACACGCCTCTATTATAATAATAAAATTGACTTCATTGTTGGTGCTGTTATAATTGTCTGTAAGCGGATCGATCGATATGTGGAACGAGAATTTAATTTACTATATTACAGTTATTTGAAATCAACAATTTACGTTCGGTGACCCCTATTTTTACTCAATTGCGAGAATAAAACTCCCGTCGTCACATTGCGCCGTGATAAATGGTGTCCAACAAAACCACATGAAGTCATTGCATGAATATGTTTTGTTATAATATTCACACCTGGTTTATTCAGATAAAGACTGAATATTTTATGTCGCACAAAGTGACAAATTACACATAGAACTGGTGTATGGGTCAGACACCAATGTTTGAACAAGAAGGCCGAGATGGCCCTAGGTCGCTCACCCGAGTTTAAGGCATCATCATGGCTTAGGACGCTCACCTGAGACTTTCTAACCCAATAGGAATTTGCATCCCCGAGGCGTGGCTTATTTTTATCCCAGGGGCATAATTTGAACAATCTTGAACAAACCTCTGGGCCTTGCAGTTTCAGGTAAAGATTTTAAAAGTCATTTTGCTATTTAAATCTATATAAACTATGTGACCCCTCGGGGTGTGGCCAGATTTGACCCCCGGGGCATAATTTGAACAATCGTTAGAGAGGACCACTATGCAATGTTACGTACCAAATAAAGGAAAGCTTTGGGCCTTGCCGTTTCAGAGGAGAAGGTTTTTAAAGTCATTTTGCTATCTAAGTCTATATAAACCATGTGACCCCCGGGGCGTGACCAGTTTTGACCACGGGCATAATTTGAACTTCATTTGTAGAGGGCCACTATGCGATGTTACATACCAAATCTAAAACCTCTAGGCCTTGCGGTTTCAGAGGAGAAGAATTTTAAAGTCATTTTGCTATTTAAGTCAATATAAACCATGTGACCCCTGGGGTGTGATTATTTTTTACCCATGGGGCATAGCTTGAACAATCTTTGTAGAGGACCACCATAGGATGTAACATTCTAAATAAGAAACCTCTGGACCTTGGGTTTCAGAGGAGAAAAGTTTTTAAGACGTTTGACCCACGGAAATCAAGTCTATACAAACAATGTGACCCCCGGGGCATGGCGTGTTTTGACCCCAGGGGCATAATTTAAACAGTCTTTGTAGAGGACCATTATACAATGTTACAAACCAAATCAGAAACCTCTGGGCCTTGCGGTTTCTGAGGAGAAGATTTTAAAAGTCATTTTGCTATTTAAGTCTACATGAATCATATGACCCCGGGGCATGGCCAGTTTTGACCCCAGGGGCATAAATTGATAAATATTTGTAGAAGACAACTATAGGATGTTACATACCAAATATGAAACCTCTGGGCCTTGCGGTTTCAGAGAAGATTTTAAAAGACATTTTGCTATTTAAGTTTTTATTAACCATGTGACCCCCAGGGCGTGGCCAGTTTTGACCCCAGGGGCATAATTTGAGCAATCTTTGTAGAGGGTCGCTTTACAATGTTACATACAAAATATGAAACCTCGGGGCCTTGTGTTTCAGAGCAGAAGATTTTTTAAGACATTTTGCTATTTAAGTCTATATTAACCATGTGACCCCTGGGGCGTGGCCAGTTTTGACCCCAGGGGCATAATTTGAACAATCTTTGTAGAGGACCACTATACGATGTAACATACCAATTAAGAAACCTCGGGGCCTTGCGGTTTCTGAGGAGAAGATTTTAAAAGTCATTTTGCTATTTAAGTCAATATAAATCATGTGGCCCCCGGGGCGTGGCCAGTTTTGACCCCAGGGGCACAAATTGAACAATATTTGTAGAGGACCACTATAGGATGTTACAAACCAAATATGAACCCTCTGGGTCTTGTAGTGTCAGAGTTTTTTTAAAGACATTTTGCTATTTAAGTTTTTTAAACCATGTGACCCCCAGGGCGTGGCCAGTTTTGACCCAGGGGCATAATTTGAACATTCTTTGTAGAGGACCACTATAGGATGTTACATACAAAATATGAAACCTCTGGGCCTTGTGGTTTCAGAAGAGAAGGTTTTTAAAGTCATTTTGCATTATTTTCTGCCTAAATCATGTGACCCCCAGGCCATGGCCCGTTTTGACCCCAGGGGCATAATTTGAACAAACTTTGTAAAGGACCAAAAAAGGGGTTACATACTAAATATGACACTTCTGGGCCTTGTAGTTTCAGAGGAGAAGATTTTTAAAGTTATTTTGCTATATATTCTATATAAACCATGTCACCCTCAGGGCATGGCCAGTTCTAACCCCAGGGGCATAATTTGAACATTCTTTGTAGAGGACCACTATAGGATGTTACATACCAAATATGAAACCTCTGGGCCTTGTGGTTTAAGAGGAGAAGATTTGTAAAGTCATTTTTGCTATATATTCTGCCTAACCATGTGACCCCCAGGGCGTGGCCCATTTTGACCCCAGGGGCATAATTTGAACAAACTTTGTAAAGGACCAAAAAAGGGTGTTACATGCTAAATATGACACTTCTGAGCCTTGTAGTTTCAGAGGAGAAGATTTTTAAATTTATTTGCTATATATTCTATATAAACCATGTGACCCTCGGGGCGTGGCCAGTTTTGACCCCAGGGGCATAATTTGACTATTCTTTGTAGAGGACCACTATAGGATGTTACATACCAAATATGAAACCTCTGGGCCTTGTGGTTTCAGAGGAGAAGATTTTTAAAGTCATTTTGCTATATATTCTATATAAACCATGTGACCCCCGGGGCGTGGCCCGTTTTGACCCCAGGGGCATAATTTGAACAATCTTTGTAGAGGACCACTACAGGATGTTACATACCAACTATGAAACCTCTGGACCCTGCAGTTTCAGAGAAGAGTTTTCAAGTTTACACTTTTCAAATCTATTTTTAGCTCTGGTGACCTACATATGCAGCGGACCGTAACGATTTGAACAACTTTGAAAGAGGGTCAGTGACTCACCCAATGATCACTTTTGTGAAGTTTGGTGAAAATCTGCTGAGTGGTTTAGGAGATGTTGTTTGAATTAAAAGTTGACGACGGACGCACGCACGGACGACGGACAACGGGCGATCACAAAAGCTCACCATGAGCACTTTGTCAGGTTTTTATCACTTTATACAAAATCCTTATTACTGGTACATCTTCACAAGGTATCCCAATTACAACATCCACTTATGATACACATCGCTGAACCGACTATAAATATAAATTCCTCTCCAAGATGAAGCTGTTACTGAGTTTAACACTCGAACCACGTGTCGCGAATGTATAAATATTTAGTAGGCAACTACAAATCTCTCTGAACAACAAACTCTATTATGGAATTTGGCAACCTTTAGTCAAACATTCATCAGCATGCATTTGGCAACCTTTAGTCAAACATTCATCAGCATGCATTTGGCAACCTTTAGTCAAACATTCATCAGCATGCATTTGGCAACTTCTAGTCAAACATTCATCAGCATGCATTTGGCAACCTTTAGTCAAACATTCATCAGCATGCATTTGGCAACCTGTATTCAAACATTCATCAGCATGCATTTGGCAACTTCTAGTCAAACATTCATCAGCATGCATTTGGCAACCTTTAGTCAAACATTCATCAGCATGCATTTGGCAACCTTAAGTTAAACACCCATCAGCATGCATTTGGCAACCTTTAGTTAAACATCCATCAGCATGCATTTGGCAACCTTAAGTTAAACATTCATCAGCATGCATTTGGCAACCTTTAGTCAAACATCCATCAGCATGAATTTGGCAAACTTTAGTCAAACATTCATCAGCATGCATTTGGCAACCTGTAGTCAAACATTCATCAGTATGCATTTGGCAACCTATAGTCAAACATTAATCAGCATGTATTTGGCAACCTTTAGTTAAACATCCATCAACATGCAAATACATGCATGTCTCATTAAGAAATGTACGAAACTAAACAGTGTGTCGGATTTTATGGTCAAATAACAAAAAATTATACTTAACATGTTTTATGTTATAATAATATAACAGGTACTGTACTTCAGTATAGTATACTAAGTTAGCTAATGGTGGTCAAACGAAATAAGAACAACTAATGCAAAACAACAGAATTGAAAGAAAAAAAGGTTTTACCACGTATTTCAATAATCTGATAAGTACCGTAAACAAGAGAGCCTAGATGGCACTAGGTCGCTCACCTGAGTTTCAGGCATCATAATGGCTTATAACAAGAGGGCCAAATGGCCCTTAAGCTCTTACCTGAGTAAGAAGATCTGGGCCTTTCAGTTTCACAAGAAGACTTTTTAAGTCTATATAAACCATGTGACCCTCAGGGCGTGGCCACTTTCTACCCCAGGGAATATTTGAACAATTATTGTAGATTACCACTTTACAATGTTACATAACTTATATAAAACTTCTGTGCCTTGCGCCTTGCAGTTTCAGAGAAGATTTTTAAAGCCCACTTTGCATATAAGTCTAAAGAAACCATGTGGCCCCGAGGCATAGCTTCATTTTACCCCAGGGGCATAATTTTAACAATCTTTGTAGATGACCACTATACAATGTGTCACAAAAAATATGAAACCTCTGTGCCTTGCGGTTAATGAGGTGATTTTTAAAGGCAACTTGCCAATTAAGTCTATTGAAACAATATGACCCCAAGGGCATGGCCAATTTTAACAACCTTTGTAGAGGACCAATATACAATGTTACATACCAAATACAAAACCATTGGGCCTTGTTTCAGAGGAGAAGATTTTTAAAGTCATTTGACTATTTAAGTCTATATAAAACATGTGACTCCCGGGGCGTGGCCAGTTTTGACTCCAGGGGCATCATTTGAACAATCTTTGTAGAGGACCACTATACAATGTTAAATACCAAATATAAAACTACTGGGCCTTGCAGTTTCTGAGGAGAAGATTTTTAAAACCATTTTGCTATTTAAGTCTAAATAAACAATGTGACCCCAGGGGCATGGCCAGTTTTGACCCAAAGGGCATCATTTAAACAATCCTTGGAGATAACCACTATACAATGTTACATTCCAAATATGAAACCTCTGGGCCTTGCGGTTTCAGCGAAGATTTTTAAAGTCATTATGCTATTTCAGTCTATATAAACCATGTGACCATCAGGGTGTGGCCAGTTTTGAAACCAGGGGAATAATTTGAACAAACTTTGTAGAGGACTACTAGAGGATGTCAAATATCAAATATGAAAGCTCCAATGCTTGTGGTTTCAGAGAAGATTGTTAACGTTTTCAGTTTTAAAATATAATTTAGCTCTGGTGGCCTACATATGCAGCAGACTGGAACAATTTGAACAATTTTGAAAGAGGAACACCCAAGGATCAGTCCTGTGAAGTTTGGTAAACATCTGCCCAGCAGTTTAGGAGGAGATGTTGATTGAATTAAAATGTTGACACACGACGCACAATGGACGACGCACAACAGACAAAAGGTGATCACAAAATCTCACCAAGTACACGTTGTGCTCAGGTGAGCTAAAAACAATAAGGCAGAAATTCCAAAATAATTTCTTTACAAAGCATTATTCATGACAATGATTAGTTAACACTTTCAAATATAAAGCATTAAATTTTAAGTTTTTATCATATCTAAATATGTAAAATGAAGAAACAACAACAAACAAACAAACAACAAAATTGCATTCTAAACGAAAATCATATTTGGAATTACCCAGTTACTACAAGGTAGTATCCTGCAAAGCATTAAATTCAATTTAATGTGACATGCAATTACAAAAAATCAAAAAGGAAATCATTTTATACACATAATGTCAATACAGACAAAGTTTAACATAACAACAACAACAAATTATAACATATACAAGTAAGGCCCACACAAAGAGTATTTTGTTCTATTTTAATGGCCAAGTTATAAGTCCGGACAAGCATAAAAAGCCAATTTTGACCTTGACCATTGACCTACAGTACTGATTAATGCGAGTGACATGCTGTCCCATTAAGGCAAACATTTGTTCCAAGTAATTGGAAATCGTTCAATCCATGACCAAGTTATAGTAGGGAAAAGCAAAAAGCTGATTCTGACCTTTGACGTCTAAGTGTGACCTTGACCTTTGACCTACGAACCATGTTCATGTGCACTTCATGGCGTCTCATTGAGGTTAACATTTGTGATAGGTATTTTAAAAATCAATGGCAATGACATGCAAAGATCCAATTTTTGACCTTTAAATATGACTGACTTACAGGTCAAATTCATACTTGTGACATGCCATCTCATTTAAAGATGATTTTCACCTTTGAACTCTGTGACTTTGACCTTTGACGTATGGACCTGATTCATGTGAACTTCATGCCGCCTCATTGAGGTTAACATTTGTGCCAGGTATATTTAAAATCCATGACAAGTTAAAGACATTGGTTGTCCTAGTTTCCTGTCAAAGGAATGTTAATCCCATGCATGATTTTTGCATGGAGAAATCCCCTTATTGTGGTAAGTGAAGTGTTTCAAGTGTGAGGGTCGTCTCATAAATCTATACTAGTATCCAAAATTGATTAAAAAGATTGGTACAGTAAATGGAGAAAAAATGTAATTATAAAGAAATTGGCGTGGTTTTTCCATGCAAATTTACTTGTTGGTCGAATTATAAACAAATTGGCGTGGTTTTTCCATGCAAATTTGCTTGTTGGTCGACAAAAACTTTTTAGTTAGTAAATTGCTGAATTTATTATATATTGTAAACTTTTAATAATGTTCAACATGATTCATAGACGCCCTTAAAATAACTTGTCCATTTGATAACAGTTAATATTACTGTTAGAAGTACAGTTATTCATGGAAAGCATCAAACATGAGAAAATCAACAAAATGTTTTTAACAACAGAGTGACATTTGTCTTTAAAGCACAGACAATCAAAGTGCCAATAGACATTTGACAAAAAGGTGTTACCTTGACCTTTGATTTGGGACTGGATTTACAAGTGGCACACACCAGGTCATGGCAATGAATATTTGTGACAGGTAATGTTAAAATCCCTCCATCCATAGCCAAGTTATAGTGTGGACAAGTAAAAAAGCCAATTTATAATAAAAGGGTACTTACTCCCTGAAAAATCATCAGACCGGAACGACCTGACAATAAGCACATGTCCTCTTATTAGGGATGCTGCATATTGAGCTTTATTGAATTCAAGTTGTTAGTTCCTGGGATCTCGCATGGAAACGAACATATTATATTGAAATGTATGACTTTTAATATAACATGGTTTGTCACAGGATGTGAAGTATGCCCCCGTAGCATACGCTTGCCAGAGGAAGGCAACACAATGTCAGTTACATGTTGGCAAAAATGACGCTTCCTACAAAAAGAGTTATGGTCCTTGTACTGTGCACTTCCTTTAAACAACATCTATCAATATACATGGTTTTATTTTAAATCACTTCAATACTAATGGAGTTATGCACCGCACAAGAAAATTAACTGAAGGGCACTAACTCCATAAATATTGAAGAAACAGTTATGGTCCTTGTACTCTGCCCTTCCTCTCAATTTCCTCTTATCAATATATGTGGTGTTATATTAAATTCCTTCAATACTAAGATAGTAATTATCTGCAAAAAGGGCAATAACTCTGTAACTATTGAAGAATGAGTTATGGTCCCTCTACTCTGCATTTCCCGCAAAGTCCTCTATCAATATATGTGGTTTTATTTAAAATCCCTTTAATACTAATGGAGTTATGGTCTGCTCAAACAAACACACAAGGCCAATAAATCCATTAATATTGAAGAAAGAGTTATGGTCCTTGCACTCTGCACTCCTCTCATTCTCCTCTATCATTATATAAAGTTTCATTTGAATCCCTTCAATACTAATGGAGTAATGCTCCACACAGGACAATTTAACAAAGAGCAGTAACTCGGTAATATTGAAAAAAATTGTTATTGTCCTTGTAACTCCGCATATCCTCTCATTGTCCACTACCATTCTATGAAGTTTCATTGAATCCCTCCTATACTAATGGTAGTATGCTCCACACTAGAAAATTAATGCTTCGCACAAAAAAATAAAACAAAGGACAATAACTCGATAAATATTGAAGAAAGAGTTGAGGTCCTTGTGCTCTGCACTTCCTCTCATTGTTCTAGAAGAGCTATCATTATATAAAGTTTCAATTGAATTCTTTCAATACTAATGGAGTTATGCTCCGCACAATAAAATTAATGCTTCACATAATGAAATAAAACACAGGGCAATAACTCTGTAAATATTAAAGAAAGAGTTATGGTCCTTGTGCTCTGCACTTCCTCTCATTGTCCTCTATCATTATATGAAGTTTAATTTGAATCCCTTCTATACTAATGGAGTTATGCTCAGCAAAGAAATAAAACAAAGTGCAATAACTCCGTCAATACTGAAGACAGAGTTGTGGTTCTTGTGCAGTGCACTTCCACTCATAGTTTTATAAGAAGTTTCATTTGAATCCCATCAATACTAATGGAGATATGCTCCACACAAGAAAATTAAACAAAGGGCAATAACTCCATCAATATTGAAGAAAGAGTTGTGGTCCTTGTACTCTGCACTTCCTCTCATCGTCCTCTATCATTACATGAAGTTTCATTTCAATCCCTTCAATTCCAATGGAGTTATGCTCCACACAAGAAGCGTGACGGACGTATGGACAGACGGATGGACGATGCGATTACTATATGCCCCTGAAGTTTCCTTCGGGGGCATAAAAAGGGGTATAACTCCTTGAAAAATCATTAGACCGTAACGACCTTACAAGTTTTCCAAGTCCTCTTGGTAGGGATGCCGCATATAAAAACTTTCATTGAATTCATGTTAATAGTTCGTGAGATCACGCGAGGAAATGAAAATTTCCTAAAAAATGTTCTATTTATAATCAAAGAGCAATAACGTCTTGCAAAATCATCAGAAAACAGTGATCTGACATTATGCACATATCCACCCTATAGGGATGCTGCTTATAAAGTTTCATTGAATTCAAGTTATTAGTTCCTGAGAGCTCGCACTGAAACCAAGTACTGGACGGACGGACATGGAGTATGATGGATAAAATTGTCAGGGAATTTTGTTTGACACCCGGATAAACTGAATGGCAATGGAATTAGAATTCAGAGGAACGGACAAAGTGGCTCTTTAGGGAGCATAAAAATGATTAACACTGCTGTTTTATTAAAGATTCTTAAAATTATGGTATTATATAAATCAGTGTCCTTATATTCATAAATGAAAACATGGTTATTTCTAGCTGCTAAGGGTGGAATACTGTCACAAAATACATTAGTTATGAATGCATTGTACAATGTATCACATACCTTGCGAATAAAGCTGTTTAACTTGTTATTATTGTCAGTCAACAAACAACCTTATTGATAAACAAAATACATAAACTAATCAAAATTAAATACACACATTAACAAATATTATATAATAATAACAAACAAATGGAACAAAAAAAAGTAGTTATATGCATATATACAACATGTATATAAAAACAAGTACAGCCCAATATCACTTGAAACACAATACATTTTCCATTCCTGTGAATCAGTGTATTTCATAGTTTAATTAATAAATATGACAAAACACAAGAAATTAACATTGTGCATATTTATGACCACAAAGAATCGATTTGTACATGTGTTCTTCTACACAGATTAGTAAAAATGATTTTTTCCACAAACATATTTAAGATTTAGGCATTTATAATATTTAAAAAAGATTCTGTGTTTGATCAACACACATGCCCCCGGTTGGTGCTGGAAAGCCCATTTCTTAGTCCAAATTAGGTCAAGGTCAAAGTGAGGTTGGGTGATATGGGTGGATTGGGGACAGTCATAAACAACTGTGTAAGTATCCAAGTGTTGTACATAGCAAACGGTGTTGGCGCTATACAAAATGGTAAAATCTAGTTAGCCAAGAAACAGCCCATTTGAATTATTATAAGTGCAAATTAGGTCAAGGTCAAAGTGAGGTTGGGTGATATGGGTGAATTGGGAAGAGTCATAAGTAACAACTGTGTAAATATCCAAGTGTTGTTGCAAGCGGTGTTGGCGCTAGACAAAACGGTAAAATCTAGTTAACCAAGAAACAGCCCATTTGAATTATTCTAAGTACAAATTAGGTCAAGGTCAAGGTCAAAGTGAGGTTTGGTGATATGGGTGGATAGGGAATGGTCATGAGCAACAACTGTGTAAGTATCCAAGTGTTGTAGTAAGCGGTGTTGGTGCTAGACGAAACGGTAAAATCTACTTAACCTTGTCCCAGACGGAAGGACGGACAGAAGGACGGGCGGACAGGACAATCACTATATGTCTCCGCATCAAGATGCCGGGGGCCTAAAAAGGTATAAAAACGTAGATGCATCACCTACCTTAAACCAGCTGTGTGTTATGTAATATCACAAAAACCGGGAATTAAAAGTAAAGAGAGGCATCAAATATTCTTTCATTTACTTCACAAATAAGTCACAAATATGTGCGCGACATTAAGTAAATTAATTTAACTATCACTTCACACAGTCTTTTGAGACACATATACAGAAATAGATTTGAGGCATGTTGTGGGAAAATTGGGCTTTATGCACGTGCGTAAAGTGTCGTTCCGGATTAGCCTGTCAATTTAGGAACTAACTCAAGTATACAAACAATGTGATTGATATTAAGTAATTGATCAATATTGAAGTAAAACAAGGTTTATATAAAAGTCAATAATTGTAAAGAAAAAAATAGTGTTGACAATACTTTAAACATGTTCAAGTATAAAAGCAATATTTCATGTATGTGTCATAAATTTTGACTGATTAATAAAAGTAAAAACATAACATAATCTACCAGTATTTGGAATTCAACAAATCCTTATGTACATGTACATGTAAATACATACTGCTACAAATAATACTATAAATATTCTTTAAATACTTAATTCCCTTGTCAACACCCCCGCCTGCCCCTCTCCCCCTATTTTTAATAATACCCAAAGCCCCCTGCCTAATAAATGTCCTCATTTTGCTATAAACCCTTTATGGAAATGAATGCCAAACACCATTTTGTGATCGTTTAAATAAATGTTTGCAGAACGAGCTACACAGGCAAATTATAATGTTTTCTTTATACTGGTATATATGAAAGAATGCCAAAAACTGGACTAATATTTTATGAACCCTTTGGGAAAATGTAAGGCCCCCATTGGCGTTTATTAAGGCATATAGGGGTAAGGTTATATAATTAATCTTAGAAAACCTGACAATTTTCATAAAATTTATAAATGAAAAGAAAACACTTTGTTATTGATATCTATTTAACAAGAAATATCTTTAAAAAATATATTTGTCGTCTGCGGTAATTCTGCAAGTAAGGAATGTAAGTCGGCCTGGATCATAAATATTTGAAATCGTGTAGCTTCGTCTGTTTTTCCAATATAATTCACTTCCTATATCGCAAGCACGACTAGATCCGAATGGCACACAATACTCAAATACTAAATCATGCTTAATGCCACCTAAGACACCATATATTTTACTTTTTTAATTTTTTTTATACATTGAAAATAAATATGCATGCTCTTCAGTTCATAAAGGATTATCTAATAAAATTAAAACACTACATTAAGTGCTGGTAATACTTTAAACATAGTCAAGTATAACAGCGATATTTCATAGAAGTGTCATGATTGTAGACTGATTAAAATACAAGCAAAAACATAATATAATCTACCAGTATTTGGAATTTAATAATCCTTATGTAAATAAATACTGCAAAAAATATCCTGGTGTACCCGGTTTTCGCGCACTTAAAGAAATACTATAAATATTGAATTCCTTAAATACTTATCTTTCACAGTTATACATGTTCACATTGAATAAATATAAGTTTATATAATTAAGCTTAAAAAAACATACATTTTTAATGAAAATCAATGCAAAGAAAACAATGTGTCATTAATATCTATTTAAAAATGATTTACTTCCATTTTATAATAAGGTAAGTCAATTAGAATTTCATTATGCCATTGTTTACGAGTTTATTGTTTAGAAGGCAAACCTGTATGTTTGAAGCCATTTTTACATGAACATAATATTACAATGTATAGGGAATGTTGCCAGTCATAAAATAAACTAAGAAGGCAAACCTGTATGTTTGAAGCCATTTTTTCATGAACATAATATTACAATGTATAGGGAATGTTGCCAGTCATAAAATAAACTATCACTTTCAAAAAATTAAAATACAAAAATAATAATTTACCCAAGACTTTGCCACAAACAATCAAGCAGCCAGTAAATAAAAACTCATTAGGCGAAAGCAACAAAATAATAATTGTGCTACCACTCACTCAGTCTGTTGTGTTTCATTTTCAAATTATCCAGGGGTGTGGAAATCCTATGCCCAACTTGTGCGATGCGGGTAATTTTACTGTCGGACAGGTACATTTTTCCTGTCTACTTGTCCATAGACAAGTACAATTTCAGGGCTTGAAAATGATGTAAAAGTTTGAAGTTAATTATCATATTATTATATACTTATACATTTGAATAAAAAATGTGTTTTATTTTTTATCTAATAAAAAAAATATATCAGAAGAGCCTGGAATAAAGACTATATTTTTATTTGGACAAGCGACTTTTGGTTGTGGACAAGTAGATTTTTGCAATGAACTTGTCCATGGATAAGTAAACAATTTGGGTATTTCCACACCCCATAGAAGATCCTGATTGGAATGTCATAGTCCAATATTAAGTAATAACGATGAAACAGTTGCTAAGTACAAATAGATATAGAGTGTACTGGGTTAGTATTGAATACAGGTAAGTTTATTTTGTGAGTCTTAGAAAACCTAAACCACCAGCCTTGGCAATGGGTTAGGTTTTCATGCCAAGCAAATAAACATCCCATTTATTTTGAAAATAAATGAAAGAAAATCACTGAATAACACAAAAAACCATCTAATGACATCACGAAAATAAACAAAATGACCTCATTACAATGCGCGTGATTGCTGTATTCAACAAGGTGGAATACAGCTAAGTTTATCCCATGGGGATTTATTTCGTCAATGCAGGCGTGATGATGGGATAAAAAAAGACTGGAGTAATGCAAAATACTGAGAATGAATATCACTTAGTATATATAATTAGTATACATGTATAAAATGTAAATCAAAAACATTTGTGGCGCGTCATGAGAAAACCGGTCATAATGCATGTGCGTAACGTGTCGTCCCGGATTAGCCTGTGCAGTCCGCACAGGCTAATCCGGGACGGCACTTTCCGCTTTTATGGTATTTTCTGTTTCAAGGAGGTCTCTTCTAAACATAAATCCACTGTAGGCGGAAAGTGCCATCCTGGATTAGCCTGTGCGGACTGCACAGGCTAATCCGGGACGACACTTTACGCACATGCATTATGACCAGTTTTCCCACGACGCGCCTCATTTATAGATAGTATGATACAGTTTCAAGACTCATATTAACCAGTTCAAGGATTGCTATAGTTTCTTGAATATCAGACATTAGTAGCACTGGTTTGCCAACATCACTTCCAATTAGAAGAATTTGAATACCTCATGTAAAGATTGTCAAATGCTGACGTGTAATTGTGATACCTGTAACAATACATTCAACATAATTCTCATACATTTATGGTACAGAAAAAGAAATGGCACCAATCAATAGAGTTACATCTAATACTTATACAGTGTACAGAAAAACAATATTTCAGATACTTTAAAATTACAAGAGGGCCAAAATGGCCCTGGGTCGCTCACCTGAGGTTAGCTAGAACTGCCACTGTCATGGCGCAAGTACTCTCGCCACCTCAATCACTAACAGCCATTGGCGTTGAAGAACAACATGAATGAGTATGTGGCCAGACATAGAAGTGATTTGAAGGAATTTTGTAGAGGGTCATCCAAGGAACATTTCTGTGAAAACTGTTTTCAAATCCAGCCAGCGGTTTCACACAAGAAGATTTTCAAAGTTTTCAATATAGCCATATAAAGAAAACTGCCCTGCTCCCTGGCGGCCAAGTTTTTTCTAGAATCAAAATGATTTAAAGGAAATTAGTAGACGGTCACCCAAGGAACATTTCTGTGAAAACTATTTTCAAATCCAGCCAGTGGTTTCTGACAAGAAGATTTTCAAAGTTTTCAATATAGCCATATAAGGAAAACTTACCCACGCCCTGGTGGCGAGATTTTTTCACGAATCAAAATGATTTAAAGGAATTTTGAAGAACATCATCCAAGGAACATTTCCGTGAAATCATTTTGAAATCCAGCCAGTGGTTTCAGACAAGAAAATTTTAAAAGTTTTCAATACAGCCATATAAGGAAAACTGCCCCGGACCCTGGCGGCCATGTTTTTTCACGAATCAAAATGATTTGAAGGAATTCGATAGAGGGTCACCCAAAGAACATTTCTGTGACAACTATTTTCAAATCCAGCCCGTGGTTTCAGACAAGAAGATTTTTGAAGTTTTTTATATAGCCATATATGGAAAACTGCCCCGCCCCTTGTCGGCCATGTTTGTTAATGAAACAAATTAATTTGAAGGAATCTGTTAGAGGGTCATTCAAGGAACATTTCTGTTAAAACTATTTCAAATTCAGCAAGTGGTTTCTGACAAGAAGATTTTTGAAGTTTTCCAGTTTTTAAGCTTTTGGTTGCCATGGCAACCAGTTTTTAATATATTCTAATGAACTGAAGGAATTTGTCGAAGAACCATCCCAGGAATATTCCTGCCAAGTTTGGTTAAAATCCGCCAAGTGGTTTCAGCGAAGTTCTTTGAAGTAAAATGTTGACAACGGACACCGGACACAGACTGATCACAATAGCTCACCTTAGAGCATTTCATGCTCAGGTGAGCTAAAAACATCAATAAAGGTAATACTGAGGAGTGAGGACTGATTCCTGTCATCTTTTGTTCATACGCAAGACAATACTCTGACATTTGCTTGTCAAAAAGTGGGGGTTAAATAATACATTGTGCTGATCACTTCATCTTTTGTCAACACCCAAGACACTACTCAGTCTTTTGTTTGTCACAGTGGAATGTCATGGAGACTGGAATGTGGTCTGTATGTGGTGCCAGGCACGTAACAAAGTTGAAGTTCTTTACTGTCTGCAAACAAGCACATGACTGTCACACAAACCATAAGATTTTATGCTTAGGCTTTGTAACCTCACAAATAAAATTGATTAAAATATCATAAAGGCAACAAAGGCTATTTTCCAGGCATATTTAAATGAAAAGTTTGGATTTTTGACCATCATTACGGAGGTAGATCACTTTATTAACCTTGTTTCATACTGGCTATTTAAATACAAAAACTTGTTTACAAATGGCAGAAACCTGGGAATGCTTTTGATGGCAGGCAACATTCCTTGACAACTTTAGAACAAAACTGAATGAATCTACTTAAAATGCATACAAAATTTATCTACAGAGGTATATAATTACCACTGGACAGTTGTTCCTGTATAACACCACATCAATTCTCCGTTTGCCACCTATGGGCGACAACACGAGGTTTCCCGCAGCGTCGACCTTGACCTCTGCATTGTAGATGGAGTCCATAGTGGCCGTCTTCAGGTCCGCGTCGATCACGTAGTGTTGCCGTAGATACGGGTCCTCGAGAGCTGCCTTCAGACCTTCAGGCGTACTGATTGCCTTGTCGTGAAGAAGAGTTGTGCGTAACTCTGTCCCTGTGAACCAAGCATTGCCATGGAAACCAACTGATTTGTGGTCAAAGGCCATTTATGTAATATTGAAGTAAAATCTTGGTGGTGGTTAAAAAAATATACCGGTAAATGTAATCTTCCTATATTTATCCACCAAAATGGGCATTACGTCACTAAAATGACTGCTGTTTTCTAATCAAGTAAATCAATTAAAATTTGCTGGTTAAATTGTTTTAACATTATAAAAATGGCAAATCATTAAGTTGAAAACAATTTTCTGTAACATAACTACACCTTATAATAATATAAACATATTTTGTTAATTTTTAACATTTCATTACTTTGGCAAACATTAGTTTGAATTCTGAAACTGATAAAAATGTTATCAAATGTACACAAAAAAATTCTGACTATCAAATCAAAATTATTGTACTGCTATTAAAAACACCAACAAGGTTTTTTAATTTGAAGTATTTCAATACATTGGTATCATTTGTGTATAAATACATGACTATGTGAGTTTTGAAGATGCAAATTTTCACTAAACAAAACATTGTTTGTACCAATGGTCCAGTCATGGTCCTTCCCGGGTGCCACTCTGCAGATGTCTGTGTACACTTCAAACAGCTCATGCTGAGAAATTTCACTTTCACCTGAGGAGAAAACAGTTTAATGACTTTGTGCCAGCAAATTTCCCTATGGTATAGTTAACTGATCTGTCATTTTCACTTTTGACAGGGAAAACAGAGTTAATTTTAGTTAGTGCTTTAGACAGCAATTACATCAATTATTGAATAAAGTGCACTTCCTCAAACTTTGCCAAATTTTCTCAATAATAAAGAATCCTTGGAAAAATTCCCGTATCTAGACAGAGATCCAGATCAACATTTAATTCTAATCATTTGTTCATTCGCCAATTACAACAATCCCAGAAAAAAAAATCAAGCAAATGTATTCATGTTAAAATTACAAACTTAAAAAGCAAACAAACAAACCATTTACGTCAGCAAATATAGAACATTCTTGGCACAGGCAATAACAATGACGAAAGTGACATAAGCAGTACATACCAGGTGACATGTTGTCAACATTGAAGTCACCGCACAGGATGTCAAACATGATGTGTTCTCCTTGCGAATCGTGTCTCTCTCTGAATTCAGCGGTCCACTGTAGGATTTCTGACATCTGACTAGACACAACTGGCTTCGTCCCTGTGAAAATCAGAAACTTTGTTGATGTAAAGTTGGCTGCATTTATTTTAAACACATGGATAAATGTGAATTAAATGTCATGACTGGCTTCGTCTCTGTTGAAATTAAAGCACTGTTGCAATGTCTATTCCATCTGATCACACCACCCACCTTGGAAAGCCTGAAGATGCGTATTGAAGAGGTATCCCACTCTTAAACAGCCATCTGTCTCTCCTAGGATAACCTGAATGTAGACAGACAAGAATAAATTATTGGATATATCAGGTGATGTCTACAGACTTGTTGTTCCTTTATGCAAATTATAAGAGCCAAACATTATTTTCTTTAACCAATTCTTGAGAAGCAATTTATGCAATTTCTAACAAATAGTGAAGTATTTATCATAACTTTATTCATTATGATGTTTAGAACATAGGTTTTTATTTAGATACCAGTATATTGAGTGTTTCATTTAAATGTCTCCTTAGGCACTACAGCCCCTTTGAGTCCAGCCACACAGATGAAAGTCCATTTCAAGCCTGTGACAATGGTTCCCATCACTTGATATTAAAATGTTGCAACTGGATGCGTGTGTAATGTTTTAATATAGCGAAAGCCGAAAAGTGTGACCAGTTCTCCTCTCTGATCACTGTAACAACTGCGATGTTACTGCTGTTAATTCTTTTCACATTTTCATGCATAAAAATCATAACTGACCAGAAGATACTGGTCAATTAAGGATTGAGTTGACCCATTATGGGTTTATATTTCAGTGGTCAATAATAGCACATGGTTCCATAATCCATTCCATTTACTTTAAATCCTTGGACAAACAACTTTGGACAAACAGAAAACAGAAAGGCGGAGCAATCTATGTTTGTCTACTGGTTAATTGATAGTTCACAAAACGCAAACTTTGAAACATGTGCTCATCTATATCTAACAAGACCTATTTGTAAAATATATGCCCCCTCTAGGTTAAAAGCAATCTTCAAAATATCAAGTTTGGTGAAGATTGGATGAAAACTGTTGGACATAGAGAGCAGCAACTCCTAAAAGGCCAATTTTAGATAAATCAAGGACCATAACTCCCCAATTCCTTGGACGATTTAGTTGATTATCAAACATGACCGAGATATTATGCCCACAAAGATTTTCAATAAGTTTGGTGAAGATGGGATAAACTGTTAAAGGACTTGAAGAGCAGAAACCACTAAAAATTTAAAGATATTCAAGGGCCATAACACAATTCCTGGGGCAATTTGGCTCATTATCAAACTTGGCTGAGATATTTTGCCCACAAACATTTTCAAGAAGTTTGGTGAAGATCGGATGAAAATTGTTGGACTTGGGGAGTAGAAATAAAGTGGTCTACCAACTGACCGACTGACATTAGCAAACCAATATACCCTGCATAATGGGCATAACAAGTACATGTAAAATGTGAGTAAGAAAAAGTGATATTTAATTGGTGTACACTTTCTAAAGGCATAACATATAACAACTGTCAACAAACAAAAGCTATAAATTAGGGATGTCAACAGATACCAAAATTGGTATCTGGATATTTATATGTAATTGATAGAAAACCGTCTCGGATAAAGAGGGAAGTACCTAACTGGTATATTGTTTGTATATCAGTCCAGTCCAAGTGAGTGTAGTGTGAAAGCCCCACCTATTGTTTTATGATAATCATATACCAACCGAGGGGAGTGATTATGACACGCCCGCAGTACGAGGTGGAGACCTCCTGTAGAGTCTAAAGTTGCCTATAACTGTGTTGGGTTCATCAATTTACATACTTGTACAACAAAGGCGTTTGTATGGCTAATAGAAAATCAAGAAAAAATATAATTTCTTTTTTTTATACAAATATTTGGATACTAATAATGTAACCGGATACTAACATAGTATCCTGATAATCGGATATCCGGTTATCTGTTGGCATCCCTACTATAAATACCTTCATCATCAGCAGACCTTTTCCAATGATGGAGCAAAACCCACATTTTGCAGAATATGGCTTAAACTTTATGGCAGCCATCTTGTAACGGCTTGCAACTGTGAGGCCACTGCTTAACCCACAGAAGTTAACCATCGGACTGCAGTATCCAACATCGTACACTACATAGGGGTAAATCTTTTGAAGGTGGGACACTAAAATCTTGGTGTAGTCTCTATCAAAGGCTTCTTGCAAGCAGAGAAAATCGGTGGCTGGGAAATGTGTGATGATATCTACTTTTGCCTTTTGAGTTGTAACTGCCAATGAGTCGAAAACACTGCTTGTTTCATATCCCAATTTTGTATGAAATCCATTGTTTACTCTGCATATTTTTTCATTAGATGATTCATGAAGTAAAGCGGTCATCATGCTTGCATAGTGAACTTGGTCTGCATAGATTCTTTCTCCAATAGCATGTGCTCTCTTTGCAGTATTGTTTAAGTTGTTAAATCGCGCCATACATTCTGGCAGTAGACATAAATTTGATGTTGCTACAGAAAAGGTTGATTTTTCTTCATTTGTATTAATGTTACACATACTTGATTTCAAGATACAAAATGGCTTCCGAAACTGGTGCAAAATGTTCCGTAAAATGAACACAACCAAAGACGGAATGCAAAATAGCAAAATAAGGGTCAAACAAACTGGCATAAGTAAAAACCTTTTCATCAAAAGTACATATGGCCGTGATTTTTCTGGTGTTACAGGCAAAAATGGCCCTACAGCCTGATTAAGGAAAAATATAAATGGCCAGAGAACGTAACCAGTGAGATCAAACAAAAACTGCAGTCCCCAGTACTTGAAGGCTGGTTGAATAACCAGGTGCTCTTCGTGGTTTGCCATTGCGGATTCCTGAAATAAAATCTGATATCAGCTGACGTCCATTATATAAAATAATTACTTGCTAACCAGGCTGTAGCGTTACCTGACCTGATAAGTTAAAGACACTAACAAGGTGATACACGTTAAACTAAACATTAAAAGTTTAATGTTGAAATAACAAACATAATAACATAATACATCATGAGCTAAAAAGTTATACACATTTCCATAAAATAAATGGAATTTGAACAGTTTGAAGTTCAGTTTGGTGTTAACATTTTCAACACTACAAAACTAGTCGAAGTTCTTAGTGTTTTATGTAGAATGTCGTGCAATTTACCGAATGTTAACCGTGCATAGTCCGATTAAATCCGCATCGCCACAAAATTAGTCAGTAAATAAAGCAAGTGTTTGAAAACAGTTTTACTAGGAGGATCAGTGTTTTTGCAATAAACAGTCTCCAGCAAACCCAATGTTTCTGACATAGGTTATATACTAACGTAAACAATTGCTAAGTTAGACAATAAGATAACCGTTTGATTGTAGAGTCTGTAATTGGCCATGTTCACCTTTTGTGCGACTTTACGTGCAGTAAGATAAACAGATAATTACAAGGTACAATATAAAAATTAACAATTGTATATTTTATAATAATTAGCATAAAACAATACTGATTCTGATTTAATATTCATAACTTACATGTATATTCATCGGAGCTATTTCAGAATAATTATGCTTATTTTACTTGTTTATTGACAAGAGCGCTGGTCAATGCAGATAAAAAGATTTACTTGTTATCTTGAGAGCTATAACCTCGCAGCTTAATATAATGATAATATAATGATAAACAAGGGTTGTCCAGAAAGTTCGTAGACTGGTGTTTTAAAATGAAATATTATAATCTTAAAACAGTTTCTCTGTATGTACTAGCTCAAACATATATTACTAACAATATTGTGCATTTTGATTATATTTTACCAATAAAAAAAAAAAAAATTTCCTTCATTTACATAGTCTTGGCACACAACTACTGCAGTACGGAGCAAATTGTTCTGAATTTTTCAGTAGGAAATCAACTTTTAAACATTTGTTAATAAGTTATCCAAACAAATCTGCATAATTTAAATGCAATATCATCAGGAAAGTATATTTTAAACGTGTGTGAAATTTAAACATATTATGATGTCAAATAAACAAGCGCTTTAGATTATAGATAAAGGAATGTGTTTCGCAAGTGTACAAAATTGATGACGTTCGACATTCGGATGGAGCAGTGCAGCGTTATCAGGTTTGGTTAAATTGCAGAATGAATGCTACGAACACATGGAATTTATGATTAAAGGATATTTGTCTGCCGGGCGTTCCCACGCTTGTAAATTAAAATGATATAATTGTTAATTTACGATTTAAAATGACATCGGTAAGCCAATTAAATCATGTTTAATTTTTTTTTAAACTCAGTCTGAATGCTGCTACCTAGTCATGCCACAGTAAACGTTCAATATTTTTTTAGAAAATAACCTTGCTGATATTAAATATATTTAATAACAGTAAATGAAACGTTATTATAATCTTTTTTGTAACATTCACATTTTGTAACGAGAGGGCCATGATGGCCCAAAGCGCTCACCTGAGAACTGGTACAGATGAAGACCATACTGTTGTGACAGGTTTTAAAATTAAGGTATCTGAACAATACGCAAAGGGGGATAGGATCAATGTTAATTTAAAACATCGGTTAGTACAATGGGCTAACTAAAGTATGAGTTGGGTACCTGGTAGTGGATGTGCGTTTTTATGCTTATGGTTCTCAAATCATTTTTCTCGATATTCTGACCCTTTTTCATTTAGTCATTGACAATTCTGGAAAATGCACAAACAGTAGATTTTGATGTCTGTTGTTTCGCAAACAGATTTGGAGAACTAGTTGCAATGCGATAATTGCGATGGCTGTGCTATAAGGTAAAGTTTTCGCTTTTTCTTTGATAATTTTCTGTCCAATGATGATAAATGATGTTAATGCAGGCTCTGAAGACATCAATGTTGCATGTACAAATAACTGCATGCATGTCTTGCAACTGTTGGAAATCAAATTTTATTAATCAATTTTTATGGTCATGCGCAAACTGTGTAAGTTTGGTTAACATTGAATCAAAAAACGTGTGTGCAAGCCAATCATTGATAACTTGTTGATGTTTTTTTCCAAACACAAGGCGCAATAACTCTGGTTTTTCTGGCCCGATCATGCTTATATTCGACTTCACCTGTAGTTTTACGTTCATAGACAAACTGTACACGATTGGTGGAGATTGGATGAAAAATGAAGTCTCTATACAGAATAATGTCCATTTTTGCATATTTTTTTCACAAACAAGGGCAATAACTCTGGTGTTTCTAGTCCGATCTTGTTTATATTCGACTTCACCTTTATTCTTATGGTCAGAGACAAACTGTCAAAGATTGGTGAAGATTAGATGAAAAATGAAGTCTCTATCCTGAATAATGTCCATTTTTGCATAGTTTTTTCACAAACAAAGGGCAATAACTCTGGTGTTTCTGGTCCAATCTTGCTTATATTTGACTTCAACTGTAACCTCATGATAATAGACAAACTGTGCAAGATTGGTGAAGATTGGATGAAAAATGAAGTCTCTGTCTTGAATAATGTCCGTTTTTGTAAAAAAAATAAATTATAAACAAAGGGCAATATCTCTGGTGTTTGAAATACGATCTGGCCCAATTTTTAGCCTCTGCTGAGATCTGATGGTCATTCACAAACTGTGAAAGTTTGGTTAAGATTGGATGGAAAATAAAGTCTATACGTTGGAAAAGGGCATTTTTGCACTTTTTTTGCATGAAAAAGGGGTAATAACTCTGGTGTTACTAGTGTGATCTGACCCAATAACAAACCCATTCGAGATTTTATGGTCATACACATACACAAACTGTGCAAGTTAGGTTAAGATTTAATAAAAAATGTAGTCTTTATCGCGATAACAGTCAAAAGTGTTGACGGCATACTGACCTATACCAATAGCTTACCGAGCACTTTGTGCTCAGGTGAGCTAAAAAGAATATATGATTACGATTTTTTTATAATTATCAGTTCCATTTTTGTCTCTTCATATGCTGAGATCTAATTAATTCTTTCCGAAAATAATCAGACATGGTTGGATTTTGTGAAAATGCTGTTCCACCGGGACATGACACCTGTTGTCGCTGCAAGGATATGTCGATGACTATATCGACTTCCTTCTTTTTCAACGGCTTTAGCATGTTCCGTTTAATCTAGACTGAGTCCCTATGAACTTCACAGTGTGTATGAGTTTACATTCTGACTTGTAAAGGCAGGGCTATGAAAATCATTCCAAACTCATAAATACAAATTGATCAAATATAAAGAAATACGGCCTGGATTGGTACAAGAAAAACTCTATGCATTGGGTAGTTTGTCATAGTTCATCATAAAGGAAGTCTGTTTCAGTGTCTGGAGAATATTTTGACAAATAGTGACGTTATGTGCACATGACGGCATAATCGGCGTCAAACTGCTCCATACTTTGTGTGATGCACTGTTTAAGTTTAGCATAACAAGTTAGGCCCTGTGCCAATATTGAGCTACTTTTTACATGGGCAATATTGGCCCAGCGAATTTAGCCCTATAAAAAAGTAACACTAAATTCGCAGCACGTCTCATGAATTAGACTATGTTTAAGTTATGTTGTATGCATGTTTACCATTAATACATTTAAAATATTTTTTTCAAACTTAACAATTATACTTGTATTTCGTTAAATATACAGTTCTCATTAATATTCGTAACGCAAAACGAATAATATTTGCGCAGTCTACGAACTTTCCATACAACTATCGTGTAATACATGTAAACTTAAGAGTGGATATGACGCATGTCATACATGACTTTACACGAAACAAAACATTCTCCATACTAACAATTCATACTTAAGACTACTTACTCAAGGTTTGTTCTTTATTTAATAAAGCACATGGAGTCCGAAACTACCATTAACTTAGTGCCAGTTAAGTGTTTCCCGTTTACTAAAATTACTTCCTTATCCATCAAAGGACTTTTACGACATTCCAATTATCCAATTTATTTTTTCATGAAACGTTGATGACAGTTTGCAAACCCCATCATAAACAATGTATATAACATATTTAAAGAGCATGATGATAAAATTTCTCTTCAGGCGTTAAACGTTTAAGACTAAAATATCAAGTCCCGTTGCTTAAGTCAAAGAACGCTTTACGATGTAAACAAACAACTAAGTTACGAAATAGAATTGTGCGATGATTGTGTGGAATTTCGTTTAAATTACGTTTTTGAAACCTAGGTAATGATCAGAAAAATTTATTATTTATGACTAAGTTTTTCAGTAATTCCAGTAAGGTCAGTAATCTCAAACTAAATGATTCATGCTTCATTGTAATATGTTTTCGCGACATGGCGAAAAAAAAATCAAATCGACTTCCATGGAATTTTGAGTATTTATTGGGCGCACTGGGCTCATCATGGTCTAATTAATAAGTTGTGCAGCTTACTTGGTGTAAGTCAAATATTTCAATATACAGGGATGGAAACTAGCATATCTTGTTAGCGCTCGCAGCTTGCACATCCCGAAATGAGTTATTGTGAACTGATTGCAATAAAAGTTACGTAACTGGGTGGCTATTCTTGTAAGGCCTATGGAAACATTAAGATACATTCTATATGGGCAATGTTTTCTGTTCCATTGAATTTAGCCCTATATAAAAAGTAACACTAAATTCGTTGCATGTCTTTTAACTAAGACTTGGCTGGAAACTAACTTTTAAAGCTTGGTTTCCCGGGCAGGAAACCATATCTTCTGTATTTGGGTTGCCTGGCCAAAGAAGCCCAGAGCGTAGCATACCGAAAACTTTAAACTAAATCAAATTTACAAATAGAACACTGTGTGTAAAAATTCATTTTATTGGCTGTGGCCAACTATTTGTATCTTTCAAAGTTTATGAGGTCGTTATGGGCCTAAGCTGCATTATGTGAGGTCACGGGGTGTGTCCCAGAACCTCTGCCTAATTTACTTTTAGACTGATTTGTTTTTTAAACATAGCTGTGTAGCAGGGTGTGATAAAAAAAAACACTCGTGGGTATAATTATATACTTTATTATGTATGATCCAAATGATGGCCTGAAACAATAACAATTATTATAATACAACATATTACAATGATAATAATAGTAATTGCAATAATTCATTGTAATACATATTAATTAATTTAGGACAAGTATTAAATAAAAATATATCAACAATTCAATTGAATACAATTTATGTAATAAAATAATATATATACACTCACCAGTGACCAATCCCTATAGTTTTAATAAGAAATAAGTTACTCTATAGGCAAATGGTAAATGCCAGACACCTTACTTCTACAAACTCAAAATAGCGAATGCACTAAGATAGAAAAATCTATTACACCTATTGATTATAAACATCTCACAATAAAAGCATGGGACAGACATTCGTAAAAACAGTTCACCAATCACTCACTCACACTGACACTTCTCACTCTCTAATTGGATTAGTGGTCAGTAAAATATCAATAGGATTAGTAGTGAATACCCTGTTACATACTCCCTCTGTTGGAGAAAATGGCTCCTGACATTTTATATTGAAAACACAAAACTTTAAAATAACTTCATCCATTCTAACTATACTACCTCTTTAACTATAGCAGCATATCAAAATACTGCAGTACACTCTCCACCAGAGTGGTGACACAGTGTTTAAGGAGTATTGAAATTCAATAGGTCATGACCTATATATCAATTGATCAGCTGTTTAATCAGCTGACTTCTGACCTAGATGTCAGTAAATGTAAACAGAATGGATGCAACTTATGTACATGCAAAATAAAAAGAATAATTCAACACAGGCTGCTGAATTAAAGTAGAGTAATGCAATAAATCAATTATTTCAATTAAACCCACAAATTGCATTGTATATAATAATACATATTGCAAAAATAAAATTTAAAATAGACTTCTGATCATTAAAATTTATGTCCAAATATATTGAACAATACTGTTTAACAATACTAAATTAAACATAATAAATATGCACTTCTTTTCTATATTCAGTATTGGCATGAATAGGTAAAACCCACTCTCCAAAGCGGTCAGGTGGTTTACGGTTTCTTTGGGGTCTACCAACTGTTTCAGGTTGTAAGTTCGAGTCTTGTGAAGTCTCAGGAGTAGACTGAACATTTTCAACAGGCTCTAACATATTTGAAGATAAATTAGACTGATTTATGGATGGGGAACTCTGCATACCGGTAGTCGGCAGAACTAAATCAGCTAATTCAGATGGTTCTGAAAGAACAGAAGTAGCCTGGTTAGCAGCTGGGGACATAGACACTGTCTGATTAATGGATGGAGAATCCATAACCTGTTGGGACTGCTCAACTGAGATAGAGGAACTATCAGTAGGATCCCTACTCAGTAGGAGACTGTGGTGTTAAAGACTCATTCTGGACTCTATTGTGTCTGTATGACCTGAAACCAATTCGACGCTGGGGTATAATGTATGGCCCTGAAGAACTCTCACTATCTGTGTCAGAGCTTTCTACAGGCCTATGTTTTTGGGGTCTTTGGGACTTAGTTTTGGGACAGGTGGTTTGATTATTCTGCTGGGACAAGGGAATAGACATAATAGGAAGGAGTAGATTTCTGTGCAAAGTCCTGATAGGACCAATGCCATCTTCTCGCCTAATTTTGTATACTGGTATGTCAGGGTTTGGGATTTCCAAGACTGTATACGGTTCTGATTCCCATCGGTCAGCCAACTTGTGCTTCCCGTCAAAATGAGTTTTTCTCACTAAAACTCTATCATTGACCTCTATACTGGTGGCATTAACCTTGCGATTGTAAAATGCCTGATTTCTTACACCTTGCTTCGCTGAGGCCTCAGCAGCTAGCTTATGAGCCTGCTGCAAGCGATTTTGCAATTTGTGTGTGTAACCAGTAGGGTCTAGATTTCCTTTATTCTCGGGCTCGGTATCCATGAACGTATCAAGGGCAAGTCTGGGATGCCACCCGAACATAAGATAGTGGGGTGAATATCCTGTAGCGTCACTTTTAGTGGCGTTATAGGCTTGCACCATGGGACTTACAAAGGATTTCCAATCTTGTTTCTGGGCAGGATCTAGTGTCCCAAGCATTTTCAGAAGTGTCTGATTGAACCGTTCCGCAGGATTGCCCATGGGGTGATAGGGAGTAGTTCGGGATTTTGAAACTCCAGCTATCTTGCAGAGTTCTTGGATCACCCGACTTTCAAAATTACGTCCCTGATCACTGTGACGGCGTTCTGGAAACAAGTAATATCTTATGAAGTTGTTATAAAGAGCTTTTGCTGTTGTATGGGCTGTCTGGTTATAACATGGGATAGCTTGTGCGTATCTAGTGAAATGATCAGTGATCACCAGAATGTGTTCGTAACCACCTTTAGATTTCTCTAATGTAAGGAAATCCATACACACAAGTTCCATAGGCTTAGATGTTGTGATATTAACCAGACCAGCAGTCTGTTGGGGGCGTTTCCTGAGAATGCACCTAGAACAGCCCTGTATTTTTAGGTCTAAATCTTGTTCTATGCGAGGCCAATAAAATCGCTGCCTGGCCAACCACAGTGACTTGTCTTTACCGGGTGCCCAACGTCGTCATGAACACCTTTGAGGGCTTGTTCCCTGAATGCACTGGGTAAAACAAGTTGCTTAACAGCTTGACCATCTAAAGAAGTGGTTCGGTACAGCTGATTATCCTCAATAATGAGGCGTTTCCATTCTCTGAGTAGCAGCTGTACCTCAAGTGGTTCCTTATGGAGTGCTTCCTCCCTGGGGCGGGAACTGAAGAGATTTGTGGTATTCTGCTCAAGGAATCAGCATCCACATTAAGTTTCCCTGGTTTGTACTTGATGCTAAAATTGTATGCAGCCAGTGCTGCTAGCCAACGGTGGCCTGTCGCATCAAGCTTGGCTGTGGTGGTCACATATGTCAGTGGGTTGTTACCAGTTGTGACAACAAATTGGTTACCGAAAAGATAATCATGAAACTTTTCGGTAACAGCCCACTTTAATGCTAAAAATTCTAGTTTATGTGCTGGGTAGCGTTTCTCTGATGGCCTCAATCCACGACTAGCATATACAATAACCTTTTCCACCCCATCCTGCTTTTGGTATAAGACAGCACCAAGACCATGGCCTGATGCATCTGTGTGCAGTATGAAGGGCTGGTTATACTGTGCATATGACAGTACTGGAGAGGACGTGAGTTTGTCCTTGATTGCCTGAAATGCTTGGTCTTGAGCTTCACCCCATGACCCAACAGTTGGTTTAGTGGACTTTTTAGAGCGTTTCTTGTGCTTGCTGGCTCTACCTGTGGTATCATGGCCCTTCAGAAGGTCGTTAAGAGGTTCAACAATTTGAGCATAGTGCTCTACATACCTTCTGTAGAAACCAGCAAAGCCAAGAAACTGCCTGAGCTCTTTAATATTTTTGGGTGTAGGCCACTTTGTCACAGCACTGGTCTTTTCTGGGTCAGTGGAGATACCGTCTTCACTGATCACATGGCCTAAGTAAACAACAGAGGGCATAAACAGCTCACATTTGGCAGGTTTAAGTTTTAAACCATTTTCAGCAAGACGAGAAAGTACTGACTGGAGTCGTTCAACATGCTCATCAAACGTTTTAGAATAGACCAGAATGTCATCGAGGAATATGAGACATTCCTTTAAGTGTAAGTCCTCCATACAGCGTTCCATAAGTCGCTGAAAGGTACTAGGGGCATTACAAAGTCCAAAACCCATTTGGTTCCATTCATAGAAACCTAGGTTTCCTACACTAAAGGCTGTTTTGGGCTTATCTTCTTCCTCTAACTCAACATTCCAATAACCTGACCTCAAGTCAAGTTTGGAAAAGTATTTGGCACCAGAAAGACTGTCTACAATATCGTCAAATCTGGGTAGATTGTATGCATCTTTCCTAGTTCGTGCATTGAGCTGTCTCCAGTCAATACAGAACCGAAGCGATCCATCGCGCTTCCTTACCAACACCACATTGGAGCTGAAGGGTGAATCAGATTCTCGAATGACATTGGCATCCAACATTTCTTTAATGTGTTGCCTCACCTCTGCATACAACCCTGGCGGTGTGCGTCTGTAAGACTGCTTGAAGGGTGTTGGATCTTCTAACACAATTTTGTGTTTAAGAAGATTTGTACATCCTATATCAGTAGGACCTTTGGAAAACACATGTGACCAATTTCCTAGGATTTGTCACACCCTCTGTAATTGCTCGGGTGTGAGATTATCAGTGTCTATCTTAAATCCTAGGTCATTGGTACACTCATCTACTGGTGTTTCCTGTTGAGAGTGATTCTGAAAACTTGAGGACAATTCATCAATGACCTCAACTTCAGAAATCTGACAAATTCTGGATTTTGGTTTAAAAACAATAGGTTTGCCAGTCATGTTGCAAACTTTGACAGAAATTTTGCAACAATTTCCATGCTGTTGCAATCTGATTACTCTGGGGCACACAGAGTAATTAGCAGATGGGTCATAATTTTCAGTGACAACATTAGAAATGGCAAGGCAATTCAAAGACACAGTCTCATATGGACCTAACTTGACTGGTCTTTTGCTAGATAATTTGGCTGTAAATGATGTCACATTTAAGCTAGCAATTGCAATGTTCCACTCCTCAGGTATGACATGACTGTCATCCTGAGAGACAATGTCACGTACAAGCCTAATTACATTGGTACCCACAATAACAGGACAATTTCTGTTAAAAGAGTTATCTTTGATAACTAAAATGGGCACATCAAAAGTGACATTTGACATAAAAGGAACTGAAATTGTACCTTCTATATATCCACAGTACTTCAACAGGGATCCATCTGCAGTTTCAAGTTTTAAACCTAGAGTATCTAATGGTAAAATGTCAGGTTGTTCACTAATGGATTTCAATCCAGTTTCAGAAATAGTGGTTACCATGGAACCAGAGTCAATCAAAGCTGTGAACGGACAACCATTGATACTTATTTTGCTATTATTTGGTTCCTCAACTAATCTAGAATGCAAATTGTGTTGGCCATTTTGTACACCAGCCTCTGTTTGGCCTGCAACAGAAGCGGTTACTCTTTTGGGTGAAAGTTTTGACTGTTTTGATTAGCAGAAGTATTACTGTATGTACCTCTACCACGGCCTCTAAAACCTTGGCCTCTACCACGGCCTCTAAAACCCTGGCCTCTACTACGGCCCCTACAACCCTGAGACGTATAAGAATTTTAATTCTCATACTGAGACTGAGACTTTACAGTACCTGAAACATTTTCCAATAATTGGTCTAACTTTTTGTTAACAGCACTGTATTGATTTTCAACTTTCAATTCCAAAGATTTTAATCTACTTTCAAAATCTGAGGAATCAGCTGAAACAACATTTTGTTGAACCGTTTTAGAAGATTTGAGAGGCTGAACTGATGTTGTGTTAAGGAATATTTCATGTTCGACTGCCCTTATTTCTTTAATTAGTTGCTCAAAGGACAAAACAGTATCAAACTTGTGTCTAGTTTGAGATTTGAGTTTATCTGAGCAAAGGGATGTCCAAAATTTACAACGCAACATTTCATTTCTGTATTTAGGACTCAGTTTGAGAGTTTCATTGGAGCTAGTCAAAATGTACTCAAGTCTGCAGGCAAAAGCTGTTACGGACTCATCAGGGTGCTGAAAAGAATTAAAAAATTCCTGCATGACATTATTGTTGTCAAAGGAAATGGCAAACAAGGAGTCCATTTTAAACAAAACATTATCAACTCCAGCATTCTCACCCAATGAAATCACGCATCTCCTGGCTGGTCCTCTAATCGACCTTCTGATTGCCCGTAAAAGAACTGGTGGGGTGATATTGTCTGCTTTTAAACATTTTACCTCAAACCGCCATTCATTATTTGAGACCTCGCCCTTTGGACACGGCTCTTCTCCTGAAAACATCGGCAGTTTTGGTACTGAGGACTGAAAATTTGCATTAGACAGGGAATTCTCCAGAAAACTGGCACCTAAGTTGGCCTGTGCAACAGAGGACTTCTGAAATGAAGTTTTGGGAATTGCTGAGGGTAAAGCCTGTTCAGGTTTCGTCTGAAGAGGAGTTGATGAAATAAATTCAGGTTTATCCATGAACTTCAACTTACTCTGGGGTTTATCAGGCTCAGCTTTGAACACTTTATACCCTGACGCTAACAATTTCTCAATCATGTCTTGCTCAGACATTTCAACAGCGATAAAATTTGTTTTATGAGCACCTGCTTCCTCTTCAGAGTCAGACATTGTTACACTGTTCAGTAAAAATAAACTACACAAAAAATTTCAATAATTTAAAATAAAACAACCAAACAGGGTATGTGCAATATTCTCTCTCTGAATGCGACAGTGCTGTAATAGTTAGCAGTTCTTAGTATATTTTAACCTAAATAGTGTAAGTTGTTAAAGCATTAGTAATTTGGGCCAAGTAAATTTACATTAAACAATATTCTGCAAAATAATCTGTTCAAAATTTTTTAATTAATTAAAAAATTTAAATATTCTACTAGTTCTACTGGTGAGCGATCCTAATACAGAATTCAATTAATTTTGACACACAACACTTACAAATCCATGTCACTTGTCAATAAAAAGAAATTAATCACAGTGGTGCTCAAAATTATTTACAAGGTACTACTTACACACACAAATATTTTAAAATATAGACATTTCCTTTAGATTTATCAAATATTCACATCAAAAGTTTACTTCCGTTTTAGTTTTACAACAAAAACGTGAATTACACAAGAACTGATGACGTCAAAGGTCAATACGGTTATTAAAATTCTAATCCTCAAATCTACTTAATTATGAGTTATAATTGCAAATTTCTATCCAAATTATAGTATAATTTAACTACTTTAATTGATTTAAATCAACAAAGCACAAAAATACACTTTAGAATAATAGTTCAAAATTTAGCACACGATTTTTAAATTTATACAATAACATGTCTTAAACAAACGTAAAATTGACATGTCCAATAATTTTACTTTATTCCAAGACAAAAAATGCCTACAGCCAAAGAAAATGCACTTAATTAAATTGCAGAACTGTACAAAATAAATGTATTATTACAGAATAATTCAAATGGAGGAATTTAACAAATATGTCCGAGATCCGAATCGTTATTCAAAACGATAGTAGAATAATACAAAAATTTAACTCTAAAATGTAGAATTAATGTAACAAAATGGTACTTACAGAAATTCCTGATCAAATTATCCCAATATCCAATAAAACACACTAAAACACTAAAAAATTAAAACACTTAAATAAAAATCCGTCCATTAACTGGTACAGTTCACCATCGAGAGTCCACAGTCACTGTAGTGGAACATGTACGCGTGATACGATCCCGAGTGTCTGGTGTAATCACTGCAGGTCACTGGGGGATTCGCTACTTTTCTGGGCTGGAACGCAAAACTCGTCCGGGCTCGAACGCACTTCTGGTCTGGGCTCGAACGCAGAGTTCGACAAAGTCTACAGCAAGTCAATGTTTGCACACAAGCACGTCATTGTAGTTGGAGAAGGTCAAACTGTACTGTCTGACATACAGCTAGGTAGCTGCCAACAAGGTGGAACACTACTGTACTCTGGTTCTCAGGGCAGATAAGCCTGGATCTAGGCTTGACTCTCATCCCAAAGCCTGACACTCTGTACACCTTCGGTGTAGAAATGCCACAGTTCTAAATGCTGAATCACACGGGTCAGCAGTTGGGAATCCGCCGTTGTGTTACTGGGGTTCTCTAGGTCCTGACCATCAGTCCACAATCACGTTGGGCGCCATTTGTAGCAGAGTGTGATAAAAAAAACACTCGTGGGTATAATTATATACTTTATTATGTATGATCGTATGATCCAAATGATGGCCTGAAACAATAACAATTATTATAATACAACATATTACAATGATAATAATAGTAATTTCAATAATTCATTGTAATACATATTAATTAATTTAGGACAAGTATTAAATAAAAATATATCAACAATTCAATTCAATACAATACAATTTATGTAATAAAATAATATATATACACTCACCAGTGACCAATCCCTATAATTTTAATAAGAAATAAGTTACTCTATAGGCAAATGGTAAATGCCAGAGACCTTACTTCTACAAACTCAAAATAGCGAATGCACTAAGATAGAAAAATCTATTACACCTATTGATTATAAACATCTCACTATAAAAGCATGGGACAGACATTCGTCAAAACAGTTCACCAATCACTCACTCACACTGACACTTCTCACTCTCTAATTGTATTAGTGGTCAGTAAAATATCAATAGGATTAGTAGTGAATACCCTGTTACAGCTGCAATATCCAGCTATTTATATTTTACTGAAATATTTTTAATTTTGGTGTGGTCTTGTGCTGTGGGGGGAAGCTGGAGTACCTGGAGGAAACCCCACCTGTCCGGTGTGGTAACCACCAACAAAACTCACTTGCGCTGAGTGGGGAGCAAACCAGGGCAACCTAGGTGAGAAGAGAGTGTACCAACCGCTGCACTAGCCAGACAGCCTGTGGGCAACTATTGGTAGAGGGGTGAATAATTGAATATATATATATTGGTAGAGGGGTTATATGCTTCCAGCTTTTCACAAAGCTAGTAGCCTGGATGGACTACCAAACTTTGAAATTGCCTTGCCCAGACAAAAAGTTACTCGTCCCGGGCTAATGGGCAACCATTAGTTTCCATCCCTGATATATAAAGTAGCTCATTATTTGCCACCAGGGCCTTACATGTAACGGTTATGTATAGACATGATATGCATCTTTGTAAAATATACCCAGACTTACATATTTGAGTTCATGCACAACATTAATAACCATTATTAATACAGATTCTTTCTGGACATTTCATAAGAATGGCAACATCAGACATCCGTCATGCTAGACTGTAACTTTGTAAGGAAAGATATGTGCCAGCATGCAAATTACGTTAATTTTCTCTTGTTTTAAATACGTTTTCATGAACTTTATGAAGTAAATGTGTATCAGGCTTAACTTTTAGATGTGTTTATATTTCTGATTTAAAATCTGGGGACACATTAGCTTTGTAAGGGCATTCACTTGAACAGATTGAATGTACAAATGAGAGCAATAAAAGCAAGAGCTGTCAGAGGACAGCGCGCTCGACTATTCGAAGTATTTCAGTTGGTACATATTTTGGATAGTGAAAGGGGCATAAATTTGTTAAATACAATATTTTTAATTGAAGCCTTGTATTGTTTATAAATTTTTGGAACAAAAACTTTAACCACAAAGTCTATGTTAAAAGTGGGCTAACTCTGTCAAAGTACAAAACAGAGTTATGGGTAATGTTGCCCCTGATACTAGAGTTGATGACAAAGGTTAGTTCCAAGTTTCAAGTGAATAACTTATGTAGTTTTGAAGTAACAAAACTTTTGAATATAAACTTTAACCAGAAAATCTATGTGAAAAAGGGGCATAACTCTGTCAAAATACAAAACATAGTTATAGGTAATGTTGCCCCTGATACTAGAGTTGATGACAAAGGTTAGTTCCAAGTTTCAAGTGAATAACTTAGGTAGTTTTGAAGTTACAAGACTTTTGAATAAAAACTTTAACCAAATTCAGATGCGGACGCCGACGCCCTGGGTAGTAGGAAAGCTCACCTATTCTTTGAATAGTCGAGCTTAAAATGAATGCACATTAAAATGTTGACAATATCCACCAGTTTTAGCGGGAGGCCAAGCTTAATGTTAGTGGGATCCCTAACAAAAAACTGAAGTCTGTAGTTTTTCCTAACCAATGTGGATCCTGTCTCAGTCCTGATGATTGCTATGAAGAATTGTACCCTAGGCGATAGGCAATAACATTTTTGAGGTGCTGTTTGTGTATTTTATCATTTATCAAAAGTAAATACTGGTATATCTCGTTTAAAAGTTGTAACCTTTATGTACTTGTTTTTCCTATTTCAGCAACAGGATCACATTTCTTCTAGTATAGACAGAAAACATCAGAAAATGTCGAAAGTCAATAGAGTAAGTATAAAATGTTAAAGAGGGTATGAACGATCTTACATCAAATATATTGACATAAATTAAAATACCTTGATAAAGTTAGTTTTAATATACAAATTTACTGACATAAATTAAAATACCTCGATAAAGTTAGTTTTAATATACTTAGATTCAAAATGGAAGGAAAGTTCGTAATAACCATTGTTTTAAAATGCATATTTGGCTAGTTTTTATTCATAAACTTGTTTTTGCCTGTACAGTCGGAAATTCTTGTACACGTATATACATTGACTCGACAGTTGTTTTAGGTTACACAACACTAATAAACAACGCAAAAGTCCACGCTCGTTGTTGTTGTTTTATTCCATATTTGTGTGTTTCTTTTGTCATGTTTATCTGTCAGCTTTTAAGTTATATTGTCACTTTCATCTGCGTATTTTGAAAATAACTGGCATGAATGATCGTACACACACACTTTAAGTAAATATCATTAAGAAAGTAATACAGTAATGTGGGCATTTGTACATTATATGACTGTAGCCTTAGAAAGACACTTTCAAAAGCCTAATTGCCTGGGCCCTATTCCCAAGTTCAGTAAATAAGACCCTTTGATACATTCTGGCATTGGGTAGTCACTGATTTGATATGCATGTTTTCAAATTTTTTTAAAATTGTTTTACTGAGAATATGATTTGCAACAAAATAAAAAAAAGATAACTATATTGTGAAATTAAATCCAGATAAACAGGTTAGATAAAAATGTAGACAAACCAGACAGTGTCATGTCCAAAAAGACCCAAATTATCAACCTTGTCAATATGTATGCTCTGTATGTGATTGAAATTTAGCACATTTTAGTATACAATTCACGATCAGGACATGTTTATTTGTAGGTTCCTGGTTACATGCAGTCCAAGGGTAATCGAAACAGGGGACCTATAGGGTAAGGATTACACAGATATGTTCTAGTAAGTTCTTGTGTGATATTTCACGTGCACTGTCACAATGACTGAAACGCTCGTGTACCAGCAAATGGCACTGATAATTTACTACCATTCTTGTTTACATCTATATTCTATATTCATAGATGACATAAAATACAATGTTTTAATAGCATTATATTCTGATTAAATATATCTCAAAGTGTATTCTCTGAATTGGTACATGTTAATAATAATTCAATGCCAATGCCTGTAAATTGATTTTCCGGACATCCCTCCTAAATGCACTTGAATCTCTCTTGTATTGATTGGGAAATATGGTACACATGTTCCACGATCTCTATTGTAATGAAGGTGAGATATGGTACACATGTTCCATGATCTCTATTGTAATGAAGGTGAGATATGGTACACATGTTCCATGATCTCTATTGTAATGAAGGTGAGATATGGTACACATGTTCCATGATCTCTATTGTAATGAAGGTGAGATATGGTAAAAATGTTCCATAATCTATCTTGTAGTGATCTTGAGATATGGTACAAATGTTCCATAATCTATCTTGTAGTGATCGTGAGATATGGTACAATTGTTCCATAATCTATCTTGGTACAAGTGTTCAATGATTTCCTTTGCAGTGATCGCGAGATCGAGTACAAATGTTCCATGATTTCCTTTGTAGTGATCACGAGATACGGTAGAAATGTTCCATGATTTCCTTTGTAGTGATCGCAAGATACATTTGTACCATGATTTCCTTTGTAATGATCGCGAGATACGGTACAAATGTTCCATGATTTCCTTTGTAGTGATCGCGAGATACGGTACAAATGTTCCATGACGAACACCATACTGGATGTGCTGCGTGCGAGACCGGGGTGGCAGGAAGTGTCAGGGTAGGCTACTTGTGCGCGTGTGTGCGCGTATGTGCTGTCTTCAGACTGGATACACCAGCCTTCTGGTGTCTGTTTTGTTGGAAGTTTTGAATTTATGTTTTAACAGATTGAAGTAGTTTTGTTTTAACGCTGAGAGAGTTAACAGTATAACAGTTTGCTGTTTGATTATATTTCTTAAAATTGTGTACCTGAGAAATGTTATGAACAGGATGGAGCATTCATTATTTATGGTATTAGTTTCTGTCATTTCCTTTGAAGAGAGAGTAGGACATTTATGTCATTGTAGAAAAATTGAATGTACAAATTTCCGTTAGTGAAAAGCATTATTTCCGTTAGTGAAAAGCGTCATTTCTATAGATGAACCTATTTAGGTACAGATATTCTTTCAGTTATGTATAAGTTATACAAGTTGGTAATTATTTCCTTTCTGAAAGAATGGAGATTACTGCATGGAGGTTACTGCAAGTTATTATTTGCGTGTCAGAAGAGTAGTCAGTTCTATTAGATTGTAGTTGGAAAGATTTATTAATGATTTCAGAGGCCTTGTTTACAGTTAACAGTAATCAAAAACTGTTCATGTACCATTTAATTACATCGAAGTACATGTACTTTAGTTTGTCCAATTTATAGAAAATCTGTTATATGTTATATTCTTAAATCTTATATTGAAAGTATTATATTTACATCCTTATTGAAAAACTTGTATATAGTTTTGAGATAATCTGTATTTATCAACCAGACAGCAATTCATCACTAAAGTGTCTACATTGGAAACACTTGTATTTAGTTTTGTGATAATCTGTCATTTATCAATCAGACAGCAATACATCACTAAAGTGTCTACATTGTCACCTACTGCCTATTTAGGGCATTTGTTGATTTTATAGAAATTTTACGTTTGTTTTTCCTAATTAAGTAAATGAATGTTCAACTAATTAATTGTTTAAATGTAATAAAAACAACAAGTCCATAAGTTTAACAAAAATATTCTATAAAAGTATGTTCACATTATAATCACAGAAAGCGGCTTTAAGTTTTCTGAGTCCCTTTTTTTGTAGAAAAGCAGACTAGTGCTAATCAGAGTAGTTTTTTTCTTTATTTACATGATATTATCATGAGATGAATATAATGTTTTAGTGTTGTTTTACTATCTGTATCTGCGTATTGCAAAGTATAACCCTATATAGGTGCTAAGTTGAATCGGTTGGTTTTGTGTGCTTACATCTATTCATTATTGCATGAAAGTGGCTCTAAATAAGAAATAACCCGCTTCTTACATTTATATTTATGCCTAACATTTTCGGTATATAAAATTAGTATATACAATTAGCAGCAAAAAACAGTATTTTACTTAGTCTTTATCTAAGTATTGTTGCATGAAAAAGATGCAACATTGTAGTAAAAGAGTTTATTTGGTTGATATTTGTGCTTTATTAGATTTAAAAAAAACTACACTTGAATTTGGAAGCTTTTGTAGTGTTGTGCCAGGCTATGAAATGTGAAGCATGCTTTACACATGCATATTGTGCTAGGCTATTAAATGAAAAGCATGCTTTACACATGCATATTGTGTTAGGCTATTAAACGAAAAGTATGCTTTACACATGCATATTGTGTTAGGCTATGAAACGAAACGCATGCTTTACACATGCATATTGTGTTAGGCTATGAAACGAAAAGCATGCTTTACACATGCATATTGTGTTAGGCTATGAAACAAAAAGCATGCTTTACATGTGCATATTGTGCCAGGCTATGAAATGAAAAGCATGCTTTATACATGCATATTGTGCTAGGCTATGATACGAAAAGCATGCTTATTGTATCTGATTGTTGTTTTGTATGTTTGCTTGGCATGTTATGTACCATTCATTACCGTCTTCTAAAGCCATTGCATATGTCTTTGTGTGTACCATTCTCATGTCTGCCATGTTCTGCAATTTGCAGCCCCAATGTCCCTGCACAACAACAACTACAGGGAGCCGCAAAAGGGTAAGAATTGCATTCTCATTCGCATTTCATCGCTAGAGTTGGGTGAACTTCGGGTGGGTAGGTTTTGCCTTTATACAGCACAGTTATTTTTATTTTTACATTACCACACATATCTCCATTATTTGGGGCAAGTGTTTATAGTTTTACAGACTGGGGACATTAGAATACAAATAGAGAGTTAATGAGTTGAAACAGAACAAAATAGTAGGCTTAAACTTAATTTGACACATGGTAGTGGATATAGAGAATAACAGGTTACTGTCTGGTCTTGTGTAATATATCAGGTGAGGTTTAGAAAATATAACGACGTGGCTTGCCGAACTGATTTATAAAATTCTTAAACATCTTTGCTTGTTAAAGTAGTGGATCTATGCTTATGTGTACATATTTATTTAAATGTTATATCTTTTGCATGGGCCGGAGGTCACCAGCATTGAAATAAATTATATGCTTGCATCAGCTCGGTAATTTATAACTACAGATACAGTGTATTGACATGGTCTTGAATGTAACAATGCTTTAGTATTATCTAATTAGTCTATGAATTTCCACTCTGGAACTATGTTCATGCATGAACAAAACTGAACGTAACCTAAGTGCAGCGTGTATCAGTGAGTTTGTGTGCTTTAAAAATTGATGTTTTTGCTGCTATTTGCCTTGCTGCATAATTATTTATGTTTTTAGTAAAGCACTGCAATAAATAAACAGAGATAGTGAACATCTTTCTTTATGTTTTGAGCTGAAATAAGTTAAAATGTATGATAATGGATTCTGTTTTAAACAGTTTATTTGCAATTCATAATTTGTATACATCTGAAATGAGAAGTGAAATGTGCGTTAAAATGTGATGAATTCCAAATATGGCAAAGACATTTTTACTAAACCTTCTTTGGATCATTTATTTTATTTAGTCTCCAGGATGTACATACTTGACTGCTGTTTGTATATACAGATGAAATTTGTTCAGAAAAATGTAATGGATCACATCATATTTGATAACTAAATTTTAAAGCGTATGTTAGACCTCAAAGACAATATTTGTATGCACTTCTCCTACTGTACAGATCAGCTGTGTCCAGCACTCAGCAAGGAAAAGACAAAACAGGGTAAATATGCACTAATACATGTTAGTACATGTAAAGACCCAATACAAACTATTTAGCCACCTGATCTAAGAATATTTGGGTATCTTTTTTCATGCGCCATATATTATGAATGTTCATTACCACAAAACATAAGCATGAAACAACTTACAATTACAAGTACATTTGAACATCATTATTTCAAAGTCGTCGGGACCGGGCTGAAAACTGCGAAATAACGATGGTTCGGATTAAACATTTCCTTTAGAACACCGTACATATTTTATGTGTGAAAGTCGCAAAAGGTAACATTATACCTTAATGCATTTAAGATGGATTTGATCCGTAATGTAATTTCGTGATGTGTATTATGATTAAATGAATTATAAATAGAAACTATAATATGTGTTTGTTATTTATTATATATTCATAAATGTCAAAAATAAACCTTTTTAAATATAAATACATTACTTTATATACACAACAATTAATATAGCACTATACATATAACAATGGGTATTAATTTAAAAGACACACGATTGAGTGAATAGATTTGCCATTTGTATTAGTCGTATTGATAGGAATATCAAGATATGAACTGTAAATGACAACTTCCCAATACATACCAAAAACTATTACTCGACATTAATTGCTCATGTATTGACAGTGTTGTTTATAGCTTGGACACGCTTCTGTAATTATTGTTTGCAAGGTCCTTAATGATCGATAATTGCGGCTATTAGCGAATAACAGCCACTATTAATGACATGCTTGGGCCACGAATAATTTAACCGAAGGTGTGAAAACATCGGGTCCCAATCCAGACCGCAACTTCGAATTAACATTAGGCAAATAAGTGTGAAATATTCATTTGGGACTGCATTTTAGACTTGGAAATAATGATAATTCGAATTTAAAAAGTTTGAATTAATCAAGTTTATTTTAGTTAAATAAAGAAGGACAAAATTCAGGACCGGAAAAATACTTCGAAATAACGCCGCCTTCGAATTAACAAAGTTCGAAATAACGATGTTCAAATGTATTAAATAGTAGTATAAAATTCATCTGAATGTGTTGAAAAGAACTGTTAAGGAACTTGTTCATTGTTTTCAATTTGTGAATTTCAAGGTGTACTTTGACACTGGGTTAATAAATTATATATTTCGTGCTGATTGTTTAAGACAAAGTTAGGCATGTACAAATCAGTATGAGACGATTCTAAAGCTTGGCTGCCTTGTTTTAGAGGCCTGTCTGTGACCACCCTGAGCCTATCGAAGCCAGGGTAAGCTCTACAGCACTGGTGATGGGAGTATGGGGGTACTGGGCTACCACTGCTGGCTTACATGCTAAGCATATGGGTTTGGGGGGGGGGGGGTTACATTGATTGGTTAAATTGGCATTTGCTTTTAGCTCTCAAGCACTGTTACAGGGGGGGGGGGCAGGCTACCTCAAACTGAACAGCTTACAAACTGAACTCAAATTTAAGGACACCTTTGTTTATGTTTTTAGACGTACAATTCTCTCTTTTCAACACTTTTCTTTATTCTACTATTTTCAGCTTGTGTACACCAGATAATTAAAAACTTGTCATCATCATCATCATCTACACCACCACCATCATCATCATCACCTTTGGTTGCTTTTGTGTGTAGAAAAAAATGATTTTCTATCAGTTCAAAGCATTTATGACATTTATGACATTTATGGCATGTATTAATCTTTCTTTCTTATACTTATGTGTTCTTAGCTGTTCATTAGTTATTATATCCTTTTAAAAACATAAAAACTTCATATGGCAGGTGTCCTTTCATTCACAAACGTTCTTTGTAATGAGTTTATAAAGTTTCAGATGATCATAATCATTATATATAGTATATATAATGTATATTGTCGCCTTGATAAGTTCTATTTGCATCACTACAGTGTAACATGACAGATACATTTATTGGCAAATACAAATCAGCACATAGCCATTAAACTTGTACAAAATAACAAAATATTGAACAGTCAACAGGTCATGGTAATGTGCTGTTTGTCATATCCACTTACATATCATCCCTGGAGAGCCAGAAGATGTTATCAGCGTCAGGGGCGTAGCATCCTTTAGGCACTATAGGCACGTGCCTATACATTTTTTCAAGAGAAGAATAATTCAAATATGCCAAATATGCAATAAAAACAAGAGGGGGGATTGGGGTGAGGGGACCTTTCTTGACTGTGTTGATATGTACTTCATTGTTTAACGAGTCGACTTCGTCAATATGAAATAAATTTCATGAACACACGCTTATTTTACAATTATGTTGTAGAATCGGGGTTTAGCTGAAGTTAGTTGTTTGTAGCCACATACGGGTATAAACACTCCTGGCCCAAATTATCGCTTGCAGCGTCATTTTGTAGATTCCGTCTATTGTGCCTATAGTCTATACATTTTTTGAACCCAAGCTACGCCCTTGAGCGTTGTGCACAGAAGGCTGATAACACCTTCTGGCTGTTCAAGAGACAATATATGGAGAATGTAGCAGGATTATTTTCAGTCATTATTTATTTCTGGCTAGAAATCCAGCTGTATCTTGTTTCGAAAGGTCAAAGTAGTTCGTTATATATTCATTATCTTGATTATTCCATATTTCCTTGACTGGCCATTTCTCTCAAGTTTACGGGTTTGTTGTTAAATTAATTAATTATGAAGTGTGGTTGTTCATAGCTAAGTCACAAACTGTAGTACATTGGCATGATTATTTTGGAGAGTGTTATCAATTTTGTACTTTTCTGACTGATATTTTGTCAGTCTCAAAGTTTTACTTGTGACCTCTTTACACGTTTTTAATGCACTGGTGTCCCATCCTTTCTCTACAGTGTTATATTGCGTGAATCAATTTCTGTTTCATCACACTGTTGTTTCTAAATCTCGTTTTACATTAAGTTTGGCATGATTATTTTGGAGAGTGTTATCAATTTTGTACTTTTCTGACTGATATTTTGTCAGTCTCAAAGTTTTACTTGTGACCTCTTTACACGTTTTTAATGCACTGGTGTCCCATCCTTTCTCTACAGTGTTATATTGCGTGAATCAATTTCTGTTTCATCACACTGTTGTTTCTAAATCTCGTTTTACATTAAGTTGTTAACACTAGTATGTGAAGTGAGAATAGACATCGTACATAGAATTAGGTGTTTTATTATTACGTATGTGTTATATGCAGTTAACCATTTAACAGTTTTGCAACATAAATAGTACGGTAGACACCTGTATTCATTATTCCATCACCAAAATTAATTTAACCCCAAAAATTTATACTTGCATGCATTGACAATAAAGTAAGACCGTGTTAATGCATGCATGGACACAGTTTTAAATACAATAAAAACAGTCAGAGACAGAATTGGTTTTAATGAAAAAGTACAGGAAAATGCAAATTATTCCATCAGTTTTGACTGTATATAACAAACATACTTAAACAATATGAAATGACTAGTTATATGTGAAAAAAATAAATAAATTCATGACCCATATCCACAAAGCTCTTTAGTGAGAACTTTCTTAAAATTCTTAAATGCCTCAAGTCTGTGGCAAATTATTTTAAAGTTAATTCTGTCTTAAATGTTCTTAATCTTGTAAAGAATCAACAGATACTTCTTATGTTACCATATTTCAAATATAGCATGTTGATGTGCACATATAAAATTATATTTGAATTTTTCCCTTAAATATGACTTAAGTTAAGATTATTATATTTGAATTTTTCCCTTAAATACGACTTACGTTAAGATTATTATATTTGAATTTTTCCCTTAAATATGACTTAAGTTAAGATTATTATATTTGAATTTTTCCCTTAAATATGACTTATGTTAAGATTATTATATTTGAATTTTTCCCTTAAATATGATTTAAGTTCAGACTATTATATTTGAATTTTTCCCTTAAATATGACTAAAAGTTAAGATTATTATATTTGAATCTTTCCCTTAAATATGACTTAAGTTAAGATTATTTTATTTGAATATTTCCCTTAAATATGACTTATGTTAAGAACATTATATTTGAATTTTTCCCTTAAATATGACTTAAGTTAAGATTATTATATTTTAATTTTTCCCTTAAATATGACTTAAGTTAAGATTATTAGCTTTATGGCTATGGGCCCAGGTGCATTCTAGTTTTGATGTCTTATTCTAATATCACATAATAGAGTGTTTTGTTCTACTAATTATTTAATTGTTATCTCTAAGTACATAAAGAACAAACGTTGTCATTCAATAGGTTTGCTAATTTTTTATTTCTTAATTGTTTTCATATTTTTATATATGAGGTGTGTCGAGGGAAAATCGTTCTGAACAGGCTCATCCAGGACGACACTTTACGCAGATGCATTAAGTCCGGGTTTCCCACAACACGCCACATATAATTTTTATTTTCTGTATCCTAACATTTATTTTAAATAATAAATACTTTTGTGTGTGATTCTTTTGGTTTGTTTTTTATGCCCCAACCATCAATGATAGGGGGGCATATAGTGTTTACCCTGTCCGCGGGTACGTACGTCAGGAATTTCAAATAACTGGGCAGCAGTGCTAAGCATGTTGAGACAGTGTGGAAGGAATTTCGAATAACTTAAACAATTGTTAAGCATGGTGAGGCAGTTTGTCACGCACAAGAACCATGTCCCTAGGTTCAAGGTCAAGGTCACACTTAAAGGTCAAAGATCAAATATTAGAATTTAAGCCATAGACACTGTCCAGAGCATCAATTTATCCAGCATGGAAGGAATTTTGAATCAGTTGTAACAATTGTTAAGCATGGTGAGGCGGTTTGTCATGCCAAGAACCATGTCCCTAGGTCCAAGGTCAAGGTCACACTTAAAGGTCAAAGGTCATATATAAGAATTTAAGTCATAGACCCTGTCCGGAGCATAATTTTGTCCATTGAGGAAGGAATTTCAAATAACTTGGCAGAAGCGCTAAGCATGTTTAGCCGGTGTGTCGAACGCAAGAACCATGTCCCTAGGTCCAAGGTCAAGGTCACACTTAAAGGTCATAGGTCAAATATAAGAATTTAAGCCATAGACCCAGAGCATAATTTTGTCCAGCATGGAAGGAATTTCAAATAACTTGGCACAAGTCATAACCACTATGAGGCGGTGTGTCGCGTGCTAGAACCATGTGCCTTGGTCCAAGGTCAAAGTCACACTTAAAGGTCAAAGGTCAAGTATATGTATAAATGTTAAGATTTATGAAGATTTTTTGTCAGGACTTAAACTATTGATTTGAAATTTGTGATATCTCAACTTACTTCACAGACTAATGGAATACATTAGCAGAAAGTGCAATATAACAGGACAATGCTCCTTTTGCAAAATAATTTGTATGCATATAGACAAAGTGGGCCCATGTAGAACAGGCTGCATACCAGGGGAGCATCAGTGTCTGTGGACATTTCTAGTTTCATTGTTTAATTGTATTAAAACATGAATATAAAACGTATATCATTCTGTAGGTTATTTTAGACAAATAAAATGAGAACTGCTACTTATTAAACATGAAATCTAGAAATAAAACATATCTTTTCAAATATTTTATTCTACATTTTTCTAAATCATTATTTATGTTCGATTATCTTCTCTTATTATTTATATCTGTGATCAGTTGACATTTATTTGTATGATTACTAATGTTCTTTCTAACACTTCATCATGGCCAGCTGTTTCTTGAACTCCCTAATGTTCTAACTGTATGTTAACATGCTTGAAATCACGTGTTGTTTGCTTCTGTCACCCGGTGTGTTGTTGTTGTAGTAGTTCCCAGAACCCCGCCCCAAACAAGGACGTTCCCACATCTACGAGTTCTAAATCAAGGTAGGTAACTTGCACGTTGAGTCGGCTTGTCGTTGCTGCTTTGGCTTTCGTGTAGCAGGTGCTAGCATTAACAGTCATTTAGCAGATTCTATCATTCCACATTCATGTAGCAGTTGCTAGCATTCCACATTCATATACCAGTTGCTCTCATTCCACATTTGTTTTGCAGTTGTTAGCATTTATTGAGCAGGTGCTAGTATTCCACATTTCTAAAGCCGTTCACTAGCATCCCACATTCATTTAGTACTTTCTAGTATTGCACATTAATTCTGCATCTGCTAGCACTTCTGATTCATTAAGTATAAGCTAGCATACCACATTCATTTTTCATGTGCTAGCGTTCACATTTATATAGCAGGTGCTAGCATTCTACATCCATTTAGCAGGTGCTAGAATTTCATGTTTGTTTAGCAGTTCATATAGTAGGTACTAGCATCCCACATTCATATATTAGGTGCTAGCATTCCACATTCATATAGTAGGTGCTAGCATTCCACATTCATATTGTAGGTGCTAGCATTCCACATTGATATAGTAGGTGCTAGCATTCTACATTCATATAGTGGGTGCTAGCATTCTACATTCATATAGTAGGTTCTAGCATTCCACATTCATATAGGAGGTGCTAGCATTCCACATTCATATAGTAGGTGCTAGCATTCTACATTCATATAGTGGGTGCTAGCATTCCACATTCATATAGTGGGTGCTAGCATTCTACATTCATATAGTAGGTTCTAGCATTCCACATTCATATAGGATGTGCTAGCATTCCACATTCATATAGTAGGTGCTAGCATTCTACATTCATATAGTAGGTGCTAGCATTCCACATTCATATAGTAGGTGCTAGCATTCCACATTCATATAGTAGGTGCTAGCATTCTACATTCATGTAGTAGGTGCTAGCATTCCACACTCATATAGTAGGTGCTAGCATTCTACATTCATATAATAGGTGCTAGCGTTCTACATTCATATAGTAGGTGCTAGCATTTCACATTCATATAGTAGGTGCTAGCATTCCACATGCATATAGTAGGTGCTATCATTCCACATTCATATAGTAGGTGCTAGCATTCCACATTCATATAGTAGGTGCTAGCATTCCACATTCATATAGTAGGTGCTAGCATTCCACATTCATATAGTAGGTGCTAGCATTCCACATTCATATAGTAGGTGCTAGCATTCCACATTCATATAGTAGGTGCTAGCATTCTACATATGTGTATCACACATAGAAAACAACAACAACAAGTATACATGTACATTAGACTGTAATCCAGAATTGTGGTACTGTGGCTCTGGTACATTCAAACACTCAATCTCAACAACAACCCTTCATCATCAAGCAAAACATGCAAAATGTTTGTCTTATCATTATGTAACATTGCAATTTAGATCTACACGTAGTTACTGTAAGTAAGTGCACCTAATGCTTCAATCCGAAAGTTCTAAACAGTGTGTTTGTTTCAGCATTTTGCAGCTGTTTTTGTTATTCTTGTCCCTGTGTTGCTGATTTTTTATTTAATGTTGAATTTCCAGTTTGAATCCCATAACATGTAATAACAATCATTTATTATATACCTATTTAAAGTCTTAACAAAATACATGCTTTATCAATCGGTGAAATACATGTAGACAGAAAAAAATGCTGTATTATGCTACTCGCTAGTTTTCCGATCCCGTATTGCCATACTAGCTGGACTACTTTTTTAATGACTTCATCATAGAGTTATATAAACAATTATAATCTATACCTACAATGAAGCCGGGCCCGGCTAGCTCAGTTGGTAGAGCGCTGGACTGTTAATCCAGGGATTGTGAGTTTGAACCCCAGCTTGACCACATGACTTGTGTGGTGATGAAATTATTTCTACGGCCATTCTCCCCTTACCTCTGATTCAAGTAGGGCAGTTGTCAGTTACTGGCATAAGTATGTGCACTTGGTACTGGTAAACCGCTTAGATCGGCTAAGCCTGCCCAGGAAATGTGTGGGTAGGTTAACTGACTCCCGTGATATGACTGAAATACTCTTAAAAATGGCGAAAAATCCATTCAAACAAACAAACAAATACCTACAATTATTAGTCATTATTGCAATTTTTAAACAAATAAAATAAGGTAAATGCACATTCGAAGTTTATCATGGTATATAATAAAAGGAATATTACACTAATCAATTGTTCCAAGAATATGTATTAGTCTCGTGGCTTGCTTTATTTCGTCATCACACAAGCCACTCGACTGATACATACTTTTGGAACAATTCACTAGCCTAATATTCCATATGTATTTGCTGTTTTGTCTGGAAATTGTTCTGACTGTGATATTGATTTTGTGATGTGTTGTGATGACTTTCTTTACAAATCTGTCTACAGCAGTAGCAGTAATCACAGCATGGTGTTTTAATACAGATTGATCTTTTTTTGGCAAAATAAAAAATGTGAAAAACAACACATTAGAATCCTTTAAAAATGGAACTTATTATTTATTTAAACAGCTTATTATTTATTCTATTTATTACTTGCTTGCTATTTAACTGCTTGTAAGGTATTTCATATTGTTTTTTTTCGGTTCTAGTAAGCTTAAATATTTAGCTAGTTTTGATTGATCCGCATTGTTTTGTAGCAGTGTTATAAAGGCGGGCACAGCTGCCCCCTCTTCTAATCAGCTTCCGTCCAGGAATATGTGAGTTGCCTGTGTACTCGTGTAGTCATAACCTCTACCCTTATTACCTGAGAATAATACACTAGCAGTAGTGAGAATCATAAGGGCTATAATTATTATATTATAAAATATCAAAACTGTAAAAAAATTAATATGACATCTCAGTTTTAGGACTGAAAGGAAATGATATTATCACTATTTTCCCCGATGAGGGGGCGGTGGGCTGACCCAGGGGAATTTGACTAATTTTACATTTTAGGGTCTAATAGCCCCACCATAGAGCCAAGCATTTGTGTCTAAATCCCCAAAGTGGGAGATGCTTAGTGCATCAAGTGGCCCGGTGAACCTTATTTTACCGTAATATAAAAATCCGACCAAAGTCTATTTCCCGGGACCCTGAATCATTTGGCGTGTCAAAGTCCCGTCTGTCCAGGGTGAAAATATTGATAGGTGCATTATGAGAGGAGTTGTAAACTACAAATGCTGTCATCCCTTGGACAGTTGTTTGTAAATGCGTTTGTAATTGGTAATTGATAATATAGTTTCAAGTTGTATTTAATTAATAATAACAAATTTATTGCTGCATAGAATGTTAATTTTTTGGTCCCAGCTTCTGAATCCTCTTATTGTATGTAAGAAACCAGTTGAATTTATTGTAATTGTTGGTCCAAATGGGTCATGTAATAACAAATACTAGTATATGTATACTTAACAAATAACCAGTACTTTCTTTTCTATTTACTACAAATATATTCTTTTTTATAAATATAGATATGCAGATTTGTCTCAGTGAAATATTTTGTCTTAAGATGTGCTTGAATGGACCGATCAACAAGATTTGATTGTCACTGCATTTAATGTTTGACAGAAATGTCATGTAAAAACAATTATGTAATTATGGTATTTGTCAGAATTTGTCCCCAGTAGGCAGTTAATCCATTAAAAATCCTGGTCAGTTATGACAAGTAGAAACATGTCATTCCCCAACTCCTTTGTGACAAAGAGTCTGCATGATCCAGTCATTTAATTTAAATATTATTCACTTGAAATTGTACATTATTCAGTGCATGCTGATTATTTTGTTTAAGGCTTTAGACCAAAGGCATGCCTGAGGTTGTAAAGTTGAGACCGGGATATGCAGCGATGTTGGTGTGGTCATATAATGTAGACATGCACACCCTGCCCCACTTGGTGACTTGTTTTGTTTCTAGAATGGTAAAGATGTTGAGCACTTGAAAATGTTATAGTTCTTCTAGTAATTTAGTTTCCGAATTTTTCTTCAGTTCCTTTAACATCATGTAAACTTAAATTCTACATTACAATTTTCAGTGTAATAGTTCTCATGTTTGTATACGTATTCTGTTAATTATCTTCATGTTTGTGATAGAAAAGAATGTTTAATTAAAGCTTGTGAATAAATGGAGAAACCTTTAATTAGATAATCTGTATTATTGAAGAATTTGTGCTAGTTAACTGTTGTGTGTATTAAAATAAACTGTTTAACCTCTTCATTGAAGAGACTGTCATCAAGCTGTTTGGCTTATATCTTTGATACTGCAGCAATCTGTCTTTCGGTTTGTGGTTGTTTCTTGAACCCTTGCTACAGGAATTACTAAATCTTTTGTAAAATCACTAATTATTTGTAACTGATTCAAGAATTAACTAGTTTTATGAAGACTTCTGTTATGTCATGCATTCTGCATTATATCTATACTATTTTTTCTGAAGTTATTTATAAATGTTCATGAACATTTATGTATTTTCTTGATCATATTTCACAAATGATCTGTTGATTTTTTTATCATTCTGAATATGTGCTGCAGTGAATATAGCTCAAACAATGTACATGAGTCAGAAAAGGATGCTCAGATGTGTAAATAATATATTGATTTAAAAATATTGATTAAATAATTGTTTAACATTCATTTAAATGAGATTTTAAAAAGATGCTTTATTGCTGGGTAACATTGGGAGAGTAGGTATAGCTTGAACAGATTGACACATACCTTTATGCATGAATACTGGGTATAGTTTAATAATTGTAAAGTGGTTATGGAAATGATATTATTCACAGAGTAAGTCCGGGCTATTCTACTCACCCAATCGTTGGCATCGGCATAATGCTCTGGTTAAGGTTTGCATGCAACAAGTATATACCTCTGTAACTACTACGGATATTCAATTGAAACTTCACACATGACTTCGGGGTCATCATACAAGGTCACTAACCAAGGCCCATAACTCTGACAAAGAGGTATAGGTAGTCGAGCTTGCTGTCATGAGACAGCTCTTGTTTGTGATGGAATTGTGTTAAATAGATATAATACCACTGAAGAGTCATTAGCATATATGACTAATGTGAATAGCCCCAGCATAATGATGTCCATAGAACTTTTATAAGCATTACTTTAATACACTTACCAGTACTATTGTTTTCCAATCCAGTTTGAACTATGTATAATGCACATGAACTTTTAATCAAATGTCATTATATGTCTGTTTGTCTTAATAAATACATATGAAGTAAAAATACCCCAAAACTAAGACGAGCATGCCAACAAACTTAGAGAAAGATATAATAATAGGAAATATTTCAAACATCAAATTACACAGTTAGAGTTCACGAGTGTCAGGTCAGTTGGTTCAAGCCATAATTAAGCAGACAGTTTTGCACCTTTGTGCTGTTATATTTTCAGTGACGGAGACTGGGACTTCTACTGGTGCGACCGAGAGTGGCTGCACGCCAACTATGACAGCATGTTCCTTCAGGAACACCAGAAAATACTGCACTTCCGGAACCATTACGAGGTGATTGTTGCCAACTTAGTAGTACAGTCATGTGCATATATATTTGACATACGTACCGGAGTTAAAGAAGTGTCTAGAATTGAAGTCTGTAAGTATCATATTCTTTTGCATTGTCCATAGACAAGTGTATAAAAAAAAAGGTTATATATGTGAGCAGTTGTTTTCTGTAATGATAATAGAATAATAAACAATGTTATTTTGCAGGGGTTCCGTTGGCTCAAACAAAGTTGCCGCCACTAAAATTCGCCACTTTTCAAATGCTTTCAAGCCAATTTTATTTGTCAATCATATATTGACATGCTTCAGAATCTAAATAACAATAACTGTCACTATTAAATAGCATTAATAACTACATTATTATAATTAAAATTTAGCAGTATAATCGTTAATTGTAGGAAATTAAGATTTTACAACAATTTATTTAAACAGATTTACGAATGTTGATCATTTTGTAGGGTCGCGAAAATATATGACAATATCAAAATAAAACTTTACTTGCAGATTGGTAAATCCTCCTTTTAATTAAGATCTTCATTTGTTGATATAAGAACTGTCTGTCCATAATTCATGTTAAAATTCATCATGACTGTGGACAAACAGTTTGTTAATGTTCAGAAATAAATCCAGATGTAGAACTGTTTTCCTTTGTTTTAGACGCAGGTACTTGTAACAATGATTTTTTAATGTTCCATACGTATATACACTATAATAATATATCTTATTATAGTATAATATATACGTATGGAACATTAAAAAATCATTGTTACAAGTACCTGTGGCAACAACAGGCTAATTAATCACCTGATAACAAACAATTCCCTAAAGCCATGACATTTGGAGGCTCTGTGGTAACTTAATCTGCCCCAGTTTTGTGGCAATTAAGATTTCACATACCAGATTTAACACTGACCAAAATTATGTTGTCACCAATAAAATTCGCCACTTTGAAAAAATTGTTGCCACTCGCAATTTTGTCGTATTTGGCGACAGTGGTGATCATCAGCTAAACCCCTGTTTTGCCTTATGTTTCAGATACATATCTAATATACCTACCAGTTTGTAATTGGAACTTAATAAACAAAGTTATAAATCTATACCTGTAGAGCATTTCATTTCCGTTATTACAGTTGTTATATGTTTTATCTTGCAGTTGACACGCAAAAACCTTATGGTGAAAAACTTAAAAAGACTGCGCAAGCAGGCAGAACGTGAAATGGGAAAGAAAGAGGCAGAGAGTTTCGACTTCTTTCCAACAACATATGAGCTTCCTGTGAGTATATAGTGTTGTTGGTGTGTCTGTTGTTTCATGTTCACAAACAATGGTTAAATAAATGACCCATGTCGTGGGAAAACCGGGCTTAATGCATGTGCTTAAAGTGTTGCGGACTATCAGGGATGGCACTTTCGGCCTACAGTGGATTTATGTTTAGAAGAGACTTCTTTGAAACTTAAAATACCATAAAAGTGGAAAGTGTCGTCCTGGATTAGTCTGTGCGGACTGCACAGGCTAATCCGAGAAGACACTTTACGCACATGCATTAAGCCCGGTTTTCCCATGACACGCCTCAAATATGTTCAGTATGCTCCAGTTCATAAAGTCATTATAGTGTTTATGCTGACTCTTTGTTATAAAAAAAAAAAAAAATTATTACATCTCCACTGCATCAATTGTTTACATCACATGCTTTTACATTCTCTGTTTCTGGTAGTCACTATATAATCACTACATTTGTACATTTGCATAAGTTTCTCATGTTATTTTCTGCATTATCTCTCATTGAAATGGGAGGCACTGTTTTTGCCTGCTTTGTTCACCTGTAGTCTATCAGTGTGCCTTGGATTCCTTTCTCGCTATCCCCTCCATCCCTGCATGCAATATGAATGAACAACATTAGGCAGATGTTCACCTCATTGAGAGTGTTTGCAGATTCACTCTATGAATAACTGACCACATCTCAAGATAAATGAGCTGATTATACCCCCACATTTACCAAAAATGATGGCTATATAGATTTCACATGTTTTGGTCCATGTGATCGTCCATATTTTGTGTTCGCCTGTAATGCTTGTCTGTCAAAGGTCAAGGTTACAATTGAAGGTCACTATCTGTGTCAAAGCAGTATGTGGGAGTATTAATTACCTTTAGGCATAAAAAAAAAATATGTTTGTTTCGGGTAACACACGACCAAAAAAAATATGGTAGATATGTAGAGAATTTTTATATATATTTTTTTTAGTGAATGGTCTACTTGAAGCTTCTAAAACTGAATGAATATCTTTAAATTAATATACTTAAACTTTGTTTTGAATTGGATGTTTTAATTAAACAACTTTTGCTGCAAATTTTTATCATTTATGCACTTAAAATATGATACAATTTTACTATATTATCATATCAATTTCAAAACACATGAAAATCATTACAATCTGTGAAAACCAGGCCACCTGTCCGGTTTACATCTATATTAAAGTCAATCTGCAAGGCACCGATTTTTATTATTAAATGGTCATATCGTATCAAAATGTGTACGCAGTGAACCGAATATAAACAAACTTTTGTGCTTGTTAAAATTTATACATCATTACTAACTAGATCCCAGATGTACAAGTTTACTGTTTCTTAAAGTTTTTATACAGCTAATGCTACATTCTTCAGTATAGTTATTAACGACTGGAATGCTTCAACAGATTACATTCAAAGGATAGAAAAGTAGATTAATTTAAAACATCTGTTAAGAATCATCTTTACGCAAGGCAACAAATAACTGAATGTTGCACTGTGATGTACATTAATGTTTATGTTTTATATGTGCAAAATGGTAATGCCTCAGTGAAAGTGACATGTATATCAAAATGGATCAAAAGTATGCTGTAGAAACTGTATTATTTTAAAGACGATATAAACAACTCCAGGGTAGATGAAAACAGTTTTAAATAAAATGTTTTAACGCTTTTTTTTGTTTTTGTCATTTCTGTCAAGTTTAAATAAGTATGGGTAAACTACTACAAAAATTACCATCATACAAATCTTACTTGAATACTGCATAGGAAGGAAGTATTGAATGGGATCCAGCCATTAAATGATATGTCAATTTATGTGAAACGCTTTTAACAAATTAACAGAAAAGTCGTTCAGACGATTCTGCTGACGAAATTAACTGCAAGAAATCGCTTATTACCACAAAGAAAATATATTTCGAGAGAAAAAATTATCGTAAAGAAAAATAATCCGATGAACTCAATAAAATGTTCTAGGGTCGGGGCAATTTTTTAGGGTAGTTCGGGTTACCTGAAACAAACATATTTTCTTGTACGCCTTAGTGATAGCTCTAATTTAAGTTTAATTACTGATTTCACTATTGACACAATGGGAGGGCATTACTTTTATGCTTTTGCCGTTAGTTTTCCTATTCATGATATGTTGTTCCTCACAGTATTTATTGCAACTATACATGTACATTGCATACGGCATTGACCATTTTGCTCTATGCTCCACCTCAACACAAATTCATGGTGTTTCTAATGCTATTCTTCTGCCAGAGTGAGTACCACATCTTCGTGGAGGAGTTCAAGCGGTTGCCAGGGATCATCTGGATCATGAAGCCGGCTGCCAAGTCCCAGGGCAAGGGAATCTTCCTTTTCAGAAAACTCAAGGACATCACAGACTGGAAAAAGGTGGGGCTGTTGAAAATATGCTCAGTATTATCATTCAATTTTGGTATCAGATCTACATCACAGAATGGAAAAAGGCGGGGTGTTACAAATATGTTTCATATGGCCATTTGATTAACCTCAATTTTATTATCAAATCTTCATCACTGACTGGAAATCGTGGGTCTGTTGAAACTATGCTTTGTGTTATCATTCATTATTCGTTTCAGATCTATTTTTGAAGCTTGAAATTATGTTCAGTATGTGTATTGCCATTTTGTCACTGACTGGAAAAAGGTGGGGTTCCATGTTATCATTCAATATTCAAGGCCGTCGCCGCTGGTCCAGCCGGTCGGGCCATGGCTGGACCACATTTTTGGCCGATTTAAGGGGTTTTAAGTATTGGGCCAGACCACTTTTAACATCTTAAAAGAGAAGTTTATCCATTGTTATTTCTTATTTGCATGCCATCAACACACCGGTTTGTTTTTACAACCTGGCAATAAAACAGCCCCTACTCCAGACTGTCTATAAAGTCATGGTAACCGATAAAATCAGTATCCTTAATAATTATTGATCGATGTGCTATTTTTGGCAATAACGTACTAATAAAGAAGAGTTGTTATTTTGTTTGTGCCAGTTAAGCTCACAGTGTTAGTGGCACGCCGCGTTGCTTCGAAATAATAGAAGTGCGATTCTCCGTCAAGTGATGTCAAGGGTTATGAAGAAACATTATTAATTGACATTAATTGACACCAACGTGGCTTATTGAGATATAGTTATTGATGGCAATTACAAACAAGCTCTGTATTTCAGTCTCATATATTAAATTATTAAAGTTTTAGAATTGATGACAAGGCAAAAATAAAAATGTGTTATCATTTTATATTGTCAGTGTTATTTGTTTGTGTTTACTTCAAGTCAACGACCGTTAACATGATGGTTAAATTTGAAATTGGTCATTTTACATATTTGATGTTTGAAATTAAACCAAACAAAAGCAGTAAGGCGCACCAGCAAATCAGTCGTGTTGCTAAACCAGTATTGAAAACAAGAGGGCAACGATGGCCCTAGGTCGCTCACCTGATAGCTATGCATGAAGTTTCATTAAAATATCTCAATACGTTTTCAAGTTATTGAGCGAAAACTGTTTTTCTATTTTTAGTAACAGTGACCTTGACCTTGACCCCACCCACAACATACGTAAAGCAAGGTCTCGATATAAGGTATGTACATATGAAGTTTCATTAAAATATCTCAATGCGTTCTTAAGTTATTCAGCGATAATAACAGTGACCTTGACCCCACCCACCCCATAAGCAAACCCTTGTGAGGTATTGATATAAGATATGTCTATTAATTTTCATTAAAATATCGCAATGCTTTCTCAAGTTATTGAGCAGAAACTGTTTTTCTATTTTCAGTTATGGTGATCTTGACCCCACCCAGCCCATATGCAATCCAAGCAATCTCTCAATATAAGGTACTAATGTATTAAGTTTCATTAAAATAGCTCAATGTGTTCTCAAGATATTTAGCGGAAACCATTTTTCTATTTTAATAACGGTGACCTTGACCTTGACCCCATCCACCCCATTAAGTTTCATTAAAATATCTCGATGCGTTCTCACGATATTGATCGGAAACAGTTTTTCTATTTTTAGTAACAGTGACCTTGACCTTGACCACTCCCCACCCCATATGCAGTCCCATGCGAGTTGTCGATATAAGGTATTTATGTATTAAGTTTCATTAAAATATCTCAATGTGTTCTAAAGTTATTGAGCATAAACCGTTTTTTCTATTTTTAGTAACAGTGACCTTGACCTTGACCGCACCCATCACATATGCAATCCCAATGGAGGTCTCGATATAATGTTTTAACCAAATATGAAACCTCCGGGCCTTGTGGTTTCAGAGAAGAATTTTAAAATCATTTTGCCATTTACGCCTATATAAACCATGTGACCACCGGGGTGTGCCCAGCTTTGACCCCGGGGCATCATTTGAATAATCTTTATAGAGGACCACTACACAATGTTACATACCAAATATGAAACCTCTAGGCCTTGAACTTTCAGAGAAGAAAATTTTGCTATTTAAGTCTATATAAACCATGTGAGCCACGGGGTGTGGCCAGTTTTGACCCCAGGGGCATCATTTGAACAATCTTTGTAAAGGACCACTATACAATGTTACATACCAAATATGAAACCTCTGGGCCTTGCGGTTTCAGAGGAAAAGATTTTTTAAGTCATTTTGCTATTAAAGTCTATATAAACCATGTGAGCCATGGGATGTGGCCAGTTTTGACCCCAGGGACATCATTTGAACAATCTTTGTAGAGGACCACTGTACAATGTTAGATACAAAATATGAAACCTCTGGGCCTTGCCGTTTCAGAGAAGAAGATTTTTAAAGTCATTTTGCTATTCAAGTCTATATAAACCATGTGACCCATGGGGTGTGGCCAGCTTTGACCCCAGGGGCATCATTTGAACAATCTTTGTAGAGGACCACTATAGAATGTTACATACCAAATATGAAACCTCTGGGCCTTGCCGTTTCAGAGGAGAAGATTTTAAGTCATTTTGCTATTTAAGTCTATATAAACCATGTGAACTCCGGGGTGTGGCCAGTTTTGACCCCAGGGGCATCATTTGAACAATCTTTTTAGAGGACCACTATACAATGTTACATAGCAAATATGAAACCTCTAGGCCTTTCGGTTTCAGAGAAGAAGATTTTTAAAGTCATTTTGCTATACAAGTCTACTATATAAACCAAGTATTCCCCGGGGCGGGGCCACTTTTGATCCCAAGGGTATAGTTTGACCAATCTTTGTAGAGGACCACTCGAGGATGTCACATATCAAATATGAAAAGTCCAAGCCTTGTGGTTTCAGAGAAGATTTTTTAAGTTTTCAGTTTTTAAATCTATTTTTAGCTCCTGTGACCTACATATGCAGCGGACCGGAACAATGTGAGCAATTTTGTAAGAGGGTCACCCAAGGATCATTCCTGTGAAGATTGGTGAAAATCTGTCAAGCGGTTTAGGAGGAGATGTTCTTTGAATGAGAATGTTGACACACGACGCAGGACACACGATGGACAAAATGCGATCCTAAAAGCTCACCATGAGCACGTTGTGCTCAGGTGAGCTAAAAAGGACAGCCAACACAAACATTTAATATATATGCGAATATCTTGAACATTCATGAAGGATTATGACCGCTATGATAAAACCAAAATTTAAAAGGACGATACTGATGCCGCCGATGATGCCGAAAACGATAACTGCCAAAAAGCAGTAGATCTTAATATAAAATAAGCCTAGAAACAGCTTCCAAATAAGGGTTAAAATAGTCTCAGATATGCTGAAAAACGCTTATAGGGGCTTTTCGGAAAAAATAAAATTCTTGGTGAGCATGCATGTGGACGTCCACCCCCCACCCAGTACACTTTTTTCAACATACACTTTGGCCGGACCACTTTTAAATTGCTGGTGATGGGCCTGATATTGCTATCATGTCTTTTTGGGGTTGAAACAGTATTTATTCAGAAAAAAGAAATGTTTTTATGCACAAAGTGACAAATTATACATTGAAATGTTTTGTGGGTTGGAAAACAAGCTTTTAAAATCTTATAGCTGTTCCTTTCCATGTTATCATTCCACATTGGTATCAGATCTATTTTTTTGAAGCTTGAATTATGTATGGTATGGTCATTTGATTTGCTTCTGTATTGGTATAGATCTATTTTTGAAGCTAGAAATAATGTTATGTATTGTCATAATGACATTTGATTAGCTTTTATATTTGTATCAGATCTGTTTTTGAAGCTGAGTGAAATTCCAGAATCAAGACAGCAAATACGGTTCTTATGAAATTTCGCTTCTTCCAAATTAATTATTACATTCCCTTGAAATATAAAATTCACTTATCCAGACTAACAGTTGTGTGTGTGTGCCCTATAGGGAGAATACCAGCCCCTAACTGACCCCAATCGAGAGGTACCGGAGACCTACGTTGTGCAGCGATACATTGAAAATCCGTACCTGATTGGAGGACGAAAGTTTGATATCCGTGTCTATGTTCTTGTTGTTTCTGTAAGTACCACTTCATGACATTTAAAACTTCACACGGAGTAAAAAGCATACAACAGCAACAGAGATTCTCACAAGTCAGTTTTTGCTGGATAAATTAAGTTGTTGCATTTATGATTTAATTTCTACAAACTATACTTAATTATTTATGATTTATACTCATTTTGCTTTGTAAAATTAGGAAGACTTTAGTCAGCACTCTTTTGGAATTCAATTTTTTTTCTTGGTCAATAACAAGGAGAATATTTTTCTTTTGCATGATGAATATAATTGCACTAAATGTTGCATGTTGTTGTTGCTATTGTATCATTTTACTGTTTGAAGATACAGTGGGAGCAGTGGTCTAGTGGTAGGACACTGGCTTTGGTATTGTGAGGTCCCTTGTTCGAATCCCACCCAGACCACTGGAATTTTAATGAGCAAAGAATTTATCCCGCGGTTGCTCCTCTCCGCCCTTGTGTATAAATGGGTACATGTGAGGGAAATAAGCTAATGTGCCGTGGCTGCATACTGCGCCAACGGATGGCTTATGAACCAGTGATCCGGGGGGGGGGGGGGTAAATGTGAAGATATATATAGTAGCAGACTATAAACCGAACCTTTACCTTTACCTTTGTACATGTATTTCAGTACAACCCTCTGAAAGTGTGGCTCTACCGTGGAGGCTTTGCAAGGTTTTCCAACTCCAGATTCTCTCTGGATTCCATAGAAGATGCATGTATCCTTTATGTCTTTTTCTATTCTTATTTTCATTCAAATTTGATGTTTCACTTGTATGTTATACAGCAGATCCTGTCTAAAACAAACGGCATCGGGACTGGGCCAATCGTTCGGTTTTCACAGGTGTTCGGTTTACCCAGGTTTTTACTAAAAGTGTTTTTCCTTATAAATGTACATTTTATTTTATATGTTTATGTGAGTACATAATAAAACTACAATGATTTAATGTTTACACTTGGATTATTGTTTATTATTTAAATTATTTGCTTGTCAGAAATGCATATTTTGGTATTCATTAATTACACTGTTTTGAAACATTAAAATTTTTACACTGTACATGCATTTCAACATTAAACATGTCAGACTATTCAGATTTTTTCAAGTTGATTATTGTTGTATGCTGACTGCTAATTGCACCACTGCCCCGTAATCACCATGGTGAATTAGCCCTTTGTGTATAATTGTGTCACCAATTATTGGGTTCTCTGACAGGATACAACGTTTGGTTTATTCAGATTTGTTAAGATTGAATTAGATCAAATTTGTAATAAAGCGTTTGGTATTCGGTTTATACAGGGTTTGGTTTACTAAGATTTTTTTATGCATAAAATCAGAAGGAAAATAATCAGGACCGAAACAGCGGTTGGACAGGTTTCACTGTATTATCTTCATAATAATTTTGTTTACAAATTTGCCCATTCAAACATATAGTATAGGATTTCAGCTTGCTCTAATCTACGTTGAACTTGTCAAAATAAAAAGATCAAAAAGTTAGCAAGTAAGCAAAACATCAATAAGTAGACATCGACAAAGGCATACCATAGAGAATGGGAATGTAGGGCATCCCACTAGACAGTTCAGTGATGTATTGCTGTTTTTGGTCAGTTTTCCTATTTCAGAAGCATCTAATGTAAAATCTTATTCTTAGCCTTGAACTTGCTATTTTGCTTTACCTTTTTATTCCATGCATACATGAAGTTCTGCTTAGTGTTCATGAATTATCAACTTATTATTAACTACTAATTACTTAAATGTAATTGGTTCACTGATTTATGTGCAGTTTTAAAACTATTACCTTCTTAAGCAAATATAATTTAAAATAAACTTAAGATGTTTCTGGAATATGGGCCCTGGTAACTAAATACAAGGTGTACTATCAGGATGTAAGGAGAATACATTTGCGACATTTCAAACTACAAGAGTTGACACCTATATTACATAAAGGACCTTGTAAGTACATGGGTTATTGCCCTTGACACACACATTAGATGTTCATCTGACAAACGTGGCGGTGCAGAAGACGGCCCCCGACTATGACCCTGACAAGGGTTGCAAGTGGGCCACCCAGCAACTACGTCAGTACCTGACGGCTAAACACGGCACTGAGGCAGTAAGTGGGAGCTAACACATTTTGAAAACATGGGCTACTCAGTTACCCTCATTTGGGACTTAATCCTTACTGATTTTTAGCTCGACTTTTTGAAGAAAAGGCAAGCTATTCTACTCGCGCCGACGTCAGCGTTGGCGTCGGCGTCCAAGCTAGGTTAAAGTTTTTCAGTAAGCTAGTTTCTCAGGAATGGCTTGAGGGATTTCATTCAAACTTGAAACATTTATTCCCCGCATTAAAATGAACCTATAGGCCAAGTTGGTAACTCTAGTTTGAAATTTTTCAAAATTATGGACCTTTTAAAACTAAGAAATTTTACAAATAAGCTATATGGACAGGTTAAAGTTTTTCAGTAAACTGGTTTTTCAGGAATGGCTTGAGGCATTTCATTCAAACTTAAAACACTTATTCCCTATATAAAAATGAACTCATAGGCCAATTTTGAAAACTCTAGTTTGAAATTTATACAAATTATGGGCCTTTTTACACTTAGATATTTTACATAGAAGCTACATGGACAGGTTCAAGTTTTTCAGTAAGCTAGTGTCTCTACTTTGCGTTTCTGCTCTCTAACTCGAGAACGGATTAAGCTATTGTAATGAGACTTCAAACATAGATACCTTATAGTGAGACCTTGCTTGGATTGCATATGGGGTGGGTTGGGTCAAGGTCACTGTTACTAAAAATAGAAAAACGGTTTCCGCTCAATAACCTGAGAACGTATTGAGATATTTTAATAACACTTAATACATAGATACCTTATATCAAGACCTCACTTGGGATTGCACATGGGGTGGGTTGGTTGGGGTCAAGGTCACTGTTACTAAAAATAGAAAAACGGTTTCCGCTTAATAACTTGAGAAGGCATTGAGATATTTTAATGAAACTTAATACATAGATACCTTATATCAAGATCTTGCTTGGGATTGCATATGGGTTGGATGGGGTCAAGGTCACTGTTACTAAAAATAGAAAAACGGTTTCCGCTCAATAACTTGAGAATGCATTGAGATATTTTTATGAAACTTTATACATACATACCTTATATCAAGACCTTGCTTGGGATTGCATATGGGGTGGGTGGGATCAAGGTCAAGGTCAATGTTACTACAAAATAGAAAAACGGTTTCCGCTTAATAACTTGAGAACGCATGGAGATATTTTAATGAAACTTAATACATAGATACCTTATATCGAGACCTCGCTTGGGATTGCATATGGGGTGGGTGGGGTCAAGGTCACTGTTACTAAAAATAGAAAAACGGTTTCAGCTCAATGACTTGAGAATGCATTGAGATATTTTTATGAAACTTTATACATACATAACTTATATCGAGACCTCGCTTGGGATTGCATATGGGATGGGTGGGGTCAATGTCAAGGTCAATGTTGCTAAAAATAGAAAAACGGTTTCCGCTCAATAACCTGAGAACGCATTGAGATATTTTATGAAACTTAATACATAGATACCTTATATCAAGACCTCGCTTTAGATTGCATATTGGGTGGGTGGGGTCAAGGTCAAGGTTACAAAAAATAGAAAAACGGTTTCCGCTCAGTAGCTTGAGAAGACATTGATCTATTGTAATAAAAATTCATATGTAGATACTTTATGCATATGCATATGCAATCTAGACCTCACTTGTGATTGCATATTGGGTGGGTGAGGTCAAGGTCACCATTAAGACAAATGTTATTTTTGTACTGACTTTAATGCATTTTGTACGAAAAATTTGGTTTTGATGAACTTTTCATGTTTCTTGTTACTTTATGTAAGTGATTAATGTGTTTTCAACATTTTAAATGAAAGCAATAGAACCAGTAGAAAATATGCAATCATTCTGCGTTACAATTGCTTTATAATTTTATCCATTTCATCTGGTTATTTCCAATATATTCCTATGTCATAAAGCTATTTCACTGATTTATATACAGTTTTCTTTTATTTTTGTGGAATCTGTGATGAAAATTTTGGAAATTGTCAGTTTTTCAATCTATGAACAGGTCCCATTAACTGTTTGTTGTTCAGAAATGTTAAAAGATAATTTCTCTGAATATGAAACTTACAATTTGTTTAATGTAAATGTATGTAGACATTTTTATATGTAACTTTTTGTTGCAGACCAGGAAGGTGTTTCAAGGCATGGACAATATAATCATCAAGAGCCTCCAGAGTGTACAGAAGATCATCATAAATGACAAGCACTGCTTCGAGATGTACGGCTACGACATACTGCTTGATGCAAACCTGAAACCGTATGTATCAGCTGGCCGTTAATCTGAGATTTTTCCTTAGAGGTTGCAGTCCCTTGTGAATTTTATTACATGTGTTTAAGTATCAAGATATTCTGTTATTCAGTAAAATGATTTTAATTAAAGTGGTTTTTCATTTGGTCTTGCTATTTAATTGCTTTTTCTGGTGTGAACACACACAAAAATGAAAACCATAAAAGACGAGGCCCATAAACTATGGCTCTCCTTAAGTCCTATAGTCTGTGAGACTCATCAAGTGATATGCAGAATTGACATTTTATTTACATATTTATATTTTGCTGTGATCTTAATGAAGAAAGAAATCAGGCAGCAAAGATTGGTATCTTTCTCTCAACTTCATGAAATATCCAGCAAAGGTATTATATCTAAGGAATTTTTTTTTCTCAACATATTTTATATGTATGCTGTAGATTAGTTTTCTAATTAATCATTGCCATATTGTCATTGATTATTTGACAAAATGATTCGATAGCACAACTCTACCATAGATAATTTGACTTCAGTATGTTGCTATGCTACAGGTGGCTGATAGAGATCACACTACATAGATAATTTGACCTTATTCTGTCGCTATGCTACAGGTGGCTGATAAAGATCACACTGCCATAGATAATTTGACTTCATTCTGATGCTATGCTTCAGGTGGCTGATAGAGATCACACTACATAGATAATTTGACTTCATTCTGTTGCTATGCTACAGGTGGTTGATAGAGATCACACTTTCATAGATAATTTGACCTCATTTTGTTGCAATGCTACATGTGGTTGATAGAAATCACTCTAGCATAGAGAATTTGACCTCATTCTGTTGCTATGCTACATGTGGTTGATAGAGATCACACTATCGTGGATAATTTGACCTCATTTTGTTGTTATACTACAGGTGGCAAATAGAGATCACACTACCGTAGTTAATTTGACCTCATTCTGTTGCTATGCTACAGTTGGCTAATAGAGATCACACTACCATTGATAATTTGACCTCATTTTGTTCCTATGCTACAGGTGGCTGATACAGATCACTCTACTGTGGATAATGTGACCTCATTCTGTTGCTATGCTACAGGTGGCGAATAGAGATCACACTACCGTAGTTAATTTGACCTCATTCTGTTGCTATGCTACAGTTGGCTAATAGAGATCACACTACCATTGATAATTTGACCTCATTTTGTTGCTATGCTACAGGTGGCTAATACAGATCACTCTACTGTGGATAATGTGATCTCATTCTGTTGCTATGCTACAGGTGGCGAATAGAGATCACACTACCATAGATAATTTGACCTCTGATGCATTCTGTTGCTATGCTACAGGTGGCTGATATAGATCACACTACCATAGATAAGTTGACCTTATTCTGTTGCTATGGTACAGGTGGCTGATAGAGGTAACACTACCATAGATAATTTAACCTTATTCTGTTGCTATGCTACAGGTGGCTGATAGAAATCACTCTAGCATAGAGAATTTGACCTCATTCTGTTGCTATGCTACATGTGGTTGATAGAGATCACACTGCCGTGGATAATTTGACCGCATTCTGTTGTTATGCTACAGGTGGCTAATAGAGATCACACTACCATAGATAATTTGACCTCATTCTGTTGCTATGCTACAGGTGGCTTATACAGATCACTCTACTGTGGATAATGTGACCTCATTCTGTTGCTATGCTACAGGTGGCTAAGATAGATCACACTACCATAGATAATTTGACCTCATTCTGTTGCTATGCTACAGGTGGCTTATACAGATCACTCTACTGTGGATAATGTGACCTCATTCTGTTGCTATGCTACAGGTGGCTAATAGAGATCACACTACCATAGATAATTTTACCTCATTCTGTTGCTATGCTACAGGTGGCTTATACAGATCACTCTACTGTGGATAATGTGACCTCATTCTGTTGCTATGCTACAGGTGGCTAAGATAGATCACACTACCATAGATAATTTGACCTCATTATGTTGCTATGCTACAGGTGGCTGATAGAGATCACACTACCATAGATAATTTGACCTTATTCTGTTGCTATGCTACAGGTGGCTGATAGAGATCAATGCGTCTCCGTCTCTGACTGCCAGTGGGAAGGAAGACTACGACCTCAAATATGGCGTTCTCAATGATGTACTTAACGTGCTGGACTTGGAGAACAGGTCAGCATTGAAGAAAGGGTTGTTTGTTAGAAAAGCTTTTCATACTTGAAGTATGATTTAAAGCAAATCAGTTATCAAGGCAATCAAGCAGTGTCTTACAAGGTGCAAGGAAACACATTCGAAATATGTACAATTAGCTTCAAATTGAATTCAGCACCACTCTGTATACGTAAATATGCCAGAAGTTGTTAATAAAAGTCAGCGTTCTTATCTTGTTTCTATGAAAATTATTTAAACTCACTCATAGTCTTAATCTTAAATAGCAATGAAAGCTGATACATGTTCGTAACACACGTTTTACATTGGTCAGTATTTAAAAAGGCAAAATTCAAGATATTTCGTTATAATGAAGCTAGTAGATGTATCAATAATTGAAAAAAAACAACACAACTAGCAGCTGAGAAAAGTTTACTTACAGATTGCCTATGTGAAGGTTGTGCTGGTATTTGTAAAAACATATCTTTGATACTTGTTGTGTACATTACTTGTTATTGAAAATAAAAGTAATGAAAACTTTCTCTTGTTTGCCATGCAGGTTGACTGGAAAGGAGAAGCGTGTGGGTGGGTATGACCTGATATGGGACGACGGGCCAGTGAATGCGGACGATGGCTCCATGGAGTGCTCCATAAACAGCTCAGCTACAACTTCTAACTCGTTTCTAGGTACTGCTAGTGTCACTTACTTTTTTGGGGGTTTTGTTGCCTTAATATGCTTGATGTAATATTAATATATTCCTAAGTTGGCATTAAAGCAGCAGTCCAGAAATATGTTAATAAAAATGAACTTTGCAGAAATCGTTACTAATGGAAATCTTTCTGATCAAAATATATAAAACTGCATTGAAATCAGTCTGGTAACTTTTCTTCGTGTAGTTATCTGTATGTGATAGCTGGTGATGCCTCTGGAATAAATCAGCATGTATGTTAGTGTATATTTCGTTCATACCAAGCGTTTTCGTACATAGACATTATAAAATGCCTTTCGTAAATAAGAAACAGTTTTCAGTCGAATACGCTTCTTTAACGTTCATTAGAACTAATGCCAATTTAAGATGTATAGAATTATATTCTATGGACTGTGGCTTTAAGTAATAAAATTTAGTAGCCAAATTTTTCATTTTGTAAAAAAATGTGTCATTTTGAAATATCCCCCAACCCCCAAAAAGTACAAATATGTCTTATTTCCCAATAATTTCTGAAATTTAAGTACCCATTGGCTATTTTGGCTAATGGTAGCATTAACATAGAATATATGCAATATTTTTATATTGTTTTTTTTCTTCAAATGACCCATCTTTTTTGTTGTTGTAATTATATATATTGTTATGGCTTCAAAATAATTGTTTACATCATCATACATTGTATATACTACATGTATGTATCCACCTGCACTTTACACTTGAAATATTCCCATACAATGAAATCTGTTAAGGAGAATTCAGTATTACGTAGTACAAGTGCCTTCAAAAGTTAATAGTAATTAATAAGATGTGAAAAGTAATTTATTTTCTTGTGGGAATTGTTAAGTAAGCATATCACAATGTTGTTATTAAATAGTACATAAGAATTGTGTGACTATTGTGAGAATGTCAAATGAAACTGAAAACAACAAAATCTAGATAATATAAGTGTACAAGTGGCATTGAGTATGTTGGCAGCTACAGTGTTGATATTCATCATCTCTTCTGACACCTTTTTGAAAGGTGCCAGAAGAAAAGAATACTCAGTGTGCTACAACGTTCATGCCAAATTCTTGAGCTTCCTATAAAATATACGAATGTTGATGGCATTTCACAAGTACACAATTATTGTTTACCACTTTAGCGAGGACTTTGTGTTGGCAGACTACTTCATTATGAGTAATATGATCAAATTTTTATGTGAATATGGGTGAGAACTTTCTTTGGATGAGAGTTGTTTTTCTTTTGACAACAAGTATAGACGTAATAATATAAAAAATTGGCTATGAAACAGTATCTTGATTAAAATCTAAAAGATTTTGTGTGTTATAGCCATAATAATGTATTTCAAGTTATAATATCAGCTTACTGATAGATGACACAATATTTAATGCAATCTTCCTATAGTATATAGAATACTAGGTTAATGTTGATTAAAGATTAGTTTATTTAGCGAGGCTGAGAAAACCTGAACCACGAACCTTGGTGAGTGGTTCACGTTTTCGTTCCAAGCAAATAAAGTTTTCTTTATTCAACACTTACCTAGTATTCTATTTATCCCATAATTTTATGTCGTTATTTTTAAAATAAACATAAGAACACACACTTAATATTATGAAAAAAATATGTCATCATCAAATTCAACAAGCTGACATCATTAGAGAGAGCGTGCTTGCTTTATCCCTAAAAAGCCCCCAGTGCCGGCATGATGATGGGAGAAATTTCTTTGTATAAGTTTATATTATATATATATATATATATAAGTAAGAAAGACATTCATTATTTATTGCATATTTGACATTTAATTATTAACATCATAATACATTTTTGTAATCTTTATAATTTGAATGTTTCATAATTCTAATGTAAATCACAAGAAAACAATGTAATTGTAATACAAATTACATAGTTATCTTAATATGAAATACAATCTTAATACAAAAATAAACAGAGTTTGGTAGACAGTCAGATTTTTGCTCACAAGTTAAATGTTTCTGAGTGGCCAGTAATATGGATTACAGAGCAGTTATAATTAACAGATTACCTGACCTGGCCAGTAATGGATTTGTGACTATCATGAAAACTGATTGATGCAACAGTGAGGTCTCTGCTGCAAGCTTTACTGCTTCTGAGTGGCCAGTAATAGGGATTTCAGTCCAGTAATAATTAACAGATTACCTGACCTGACCAGTAATGGATTTATGACTTTCGTGAAAACTGATTGAGAACATCATTTTTCCAGAAGCCAATTTAGGTCTACTGCATAACATATAAACTCATTATTTTTCCTCATTTGTCATTTCTAAGATGGGCAGATAAAATGTAAAACATAACATTCAGAACAGAAGATAATTTTACCATACACCATTTATTCATTTAATGCATTTTCTGTTATCATTATTACATATTTGATTGAGAACTTTTGTTGCCTATCTGCATTCAAATGAAACCTCTTTCCATTACAAACGTCAATACTGTAAATAGAACCTACAGAGAGCTTAGGCATCATCGCCATATATCTTGGGTTAGATTCAGAAACACTTAAGGGGAGGGAACTACTGTAAAACTTTAGAGAGTTAATTAATTTCCAAACAGATCTTGTCATAATTTGTTTACCGTAAAATCATTTTATTTTGTGTTGCGGTGTCTAAATTTCACGCATTCGTGCAGAAAAACAGTTAATTTGCATGGGCTTAATTTTATGCATTTTTCATTTCATGTATAAGAACATTTATGTTTTTATTTTGCACTTTGATAGTGAAATACGCAAAAATTAGACCACCGCAAAATAAAAATTATTTTACAGTATACAATTTGCCATTCAAAGGGAGGAAATCAGCTGAATGGCTGAATAATTACAGGCCTGAATTATTTGTCAGTAACGTTTTTTTATACCCCCAAAAGAGGGCATATATTAGTCGCACTGTCCGTCTGTGGGTGTGTGGGTGCGTGCGTGGATCCGTCCGTCCAGACTTTGTTTCCGCTCTGTAACTTTCTAATGCCTGGATGGATTTTAAATATAACTTCAGATTATTATTCCCCATGACTAGACGATGTGTCGCGTACAACTCCCATGCTCGTTGGTCACAGGTCAAGGTCACAATTCAAGGTCAAAGGTCATGAATTTTCGTTTCTGCTCCATAACTTCTAAATGCCAGGATGGATTTTAAGGTAACTTCAGATTATTATTCCACATGACCAGATCATGTGTTGCGAGCAACTCCCATACTCGTCGGTCAAAGGTCAAGGTCACAATTCAAGGTCAAATGTCATCAATTTTGGTATCCGCTCCATAACTTCTAAATGCCTGGATGGATTTTTAATATAACTTCAGATTATTATTCCCCATTACCAGACGATGTGTCACGTACAACTCCCATGCTCGTCGGTCAAAGGTCAAGGTCACAATTTAAGGTCAAAGGTCATGAATTTTAGTTTCCGCTCTGTAACCTCTTAATGCCTGGAAGGATTTTAATATAACTTCAGATGATTATTCCCCATGACCAGACAATGTGTAGCTTACAACTCCCATGATGTTCTGTCAAAGGTCAAGGTCAAAGGTCAATTATTTTTGTTTCCACTTTATAGCTTCTAAACGTCTAGAGAGATTTAAATGTTACTTCAGATTATTATTCTCTATGACCAGACAATGTGTTGCATACAACTCCCATTCTTGTTTGTCAAAGGTCAAGGTCCCAATTTAAGGTCAAAGGTCAAGGATGTCTGTTTCTTTACCATAACTTCTAAACGTTTGAAAGGATTTTAATATTACTTCAGATTATTATTTCCCATGACCAGGCGATGTGTCGTGTATAACTCCCGTGGTCCTCATTCAAAGGTCAAGGTCACAATTTAAGGTCAAATGTCAAGGAATTTTCTTTCTGCTCTATAACTTCCAGAAGCCTTGAAGGATTTTATTATTACTTCAGATAATTTTTTCCCATGACCAGATGATGTGTCACATACCACTTACATCTCCCATGCTTGTTGGTCAAAGATCAAGGTCACAATTTAAGGTCAAAGGTAATGAATTTTTGTTTCTCCACCATAACTTCTAATCGTTTGGAAGGATTTTAATATTACTTCAGATTATTTCCCATGACCAGGCAATGTGTCGTGTATAACTTCCATGGTCCTCAGTCAAAGGTCAAGGTCACAATTCAAGGTCATATATCAAGGAATTTTCTTTCTGCTCAATAACTTCCAGAAGCCTTGAAGGATTTTAATATTACTTCAGATTATTTTTTCCCATGACCAGATGATGTGTCACATACCACTTACATCTCCCATACTAGTCAGTCAAAGGTCAAGGTCACAATTCAAGGTCAAAGGTCATGAATTTTTGTTTCCAATCCACATAACTTCTAAATCCTGGATGGATTTTAATATAACTTCAGATTATTATTCCCCATGACCAGACATGTGTCCCATAGAGCTCCCATGCTCGTCGGTAAAAGGTCAAGGTCACAATTTTTAGGTCAAAGGTCTTGATTTTTTTTTTCCGCTCTGTAATTTCTTAACGCCTGGAAGGATTTTAATATAACTTTAGATTATTATTCCCCATGACCAGACCATGTGTCACATACAACTCTCATGATGGATGGTCAAAGGTCATGGTCACAATTCAAGGTCAAAGGTCAATAATTTATGTTTCCACTTCATAACATCTAAACGTCTGGAGGGATTTAAATGTTACTATTATTCTCTATGACCAGACAATGTGTTGCATACAACTCCCATGCTCGTCTGTCAAAGGTCAAGGTCACAATTCAAGGTCAAAGGTCAAGGATTTCTGTTTCTCCACCATAACTTCTTAACGTTTGGAAGGATTTTTATTTCCCATGACCAGGCGATGTGTCATGTATAACTCCCATGGTCCTCAGTCAAAGGTCAAGGTCTTAATTCAAGGTCAAATGTCAAGGACATTTCTTTCTGCTCTATAACTTCCAAAAGCCTTGAAGAATTTAAATATTACTTCAGATTATTTTTTCCCATGACCAGATGATGTGTCACATACCACTTACATGCTCCTTGGTCAAGGTCTGTGGGTCCAAGGTTACACTTAAAAGGTCAAATATTAGAATGAACTTTTTGTAGGAAGCTTATTTTTTGCCAACATGTAAGGAATGTAATAACTTGGTGGGATTGAAGATCATTATGAGGCAGTGTGTCACAACAACAAACAGCTGTGTTGCTGAAATCTCAAGATATTTGTCCAGGGCATGATATTGTACTCTGACTTTGTTTCGCCTTCCTCTGACACGCATATGCTTCAGGGGCATATGTCACATCCTGTGACAAGCCTTGTTTGTTTTATTTTATACCTTCAGGCTGCCAATATGACCGTAAGAAGCAGCTGCGAGACATCTACACGGCCGCCCAGGCTCTCAAGAAAACTGCAACCAGCTGATTCCCTCGTCTGCGTTTAGAATCCATAACTGCGTGTGGAGCACCTTGTTGTTTGGTTCACAACTAAGAAACATATGGGGTTGTACATCACAGTACTTGTTAAAGATTTAAAACATGTTCCTCTGAGATTTAAGCATGAATCATTTAAATGGACATTGAAATGGACTTGTTTATCATTTTAAACCAAGTGGCATAACCAGATGATGTGCCACAAAAAGAAAAAAAGTTTCTGTGCCTTACAAACAAAAAACACGCATTTATTTAGTCATAGACATACAATTCAGTGACTTGTTTCCTGTGTCATGAACCTGTAATCAGTGTTCCCCACACATTACCTGACAATGTTACATTCATATGACTGGTGATTTGTGTGCAGCAATTGCAACATCTGAGGACCATGTTAGATGTTGGATTAAAACAATTTGTGGCACACAAATCTTTGCAGTGAAAATCAAGCACTATCAATTGTCATAATAGTGACTGATTGGTTTACCTTGCAACTGCACACAGGGGCTGTATTCCAGAAAAATCTGGAAGTGGAATGTTATGCACCTATCAATATTGTTCCCCAGGGGGGAGCGGCGGGCATATAGGGGATTTTAGACTGAAAGCGATTCCTGAGAGGTGGGAATTTGATACGCCGAATTATGCCAGGTCCCGGGGAAATAGACTGGTTGGATTTTAGTTCTCGGTAATATTGCGCAGGGCCATTTGATACCCCTATAGCCCTGTAGCATCTCCCACTAAGGGGATTTAGAAAAAAATTCTCTTGGCCCTAGGGCGGGAAATTAGACCCCAAACAATTAAATAAGTCAAATTCCCCTGGGTCAGCCCACTGCATTAGTTTATTAGCATATTTGAGCAACGTTTCTCAATTATAATAACTGCTAAATATGTGATCGCAATTCTTTCATTTAGAATTTGTTACTCTTTTCAGGAGTCTAAACATTAGTAAATTATTAACAGTTATGGTTGCGTACTCACGGGTGTAATTGTGTACTACCTGTATATTCAATATCTTTCGGTCTTGACGCGTGACGCGGAGCCATTCTAGTGAAAACATGGTATTAGGTATCTGTTGGTGAAATACTGCCTTTATGTTGATGGAAAATTACTTTCTATGGCAGAAAATGATTGGATTATAAACAGCAATAAAAATTGGAAAATATTTGAATGGGTTTGAACTATTCGAATGGTGACCATTCAATCGAATATTTGAATAGTGTTGCAATCCTTAGTATTAAATCTTGTTCATATAAACATAAAAAGAATTACAAAATCATACACAGTTTTAAAATATAACAGTTCAACATTTTCAACATAATAGAAAATATTTTAAGATACACTTAAGATTCTTCTAGAATAGGACCCCTTGTCATTATGATATGTTCAAATGTGAATTGAAACTTTTTTGCTGTTAATCACTTTGCTCAATTATACATTCCTTAGTTGCTTTTTGATAATGCTTGGTGACAATCGGTACATGCCTTGCACAGAGGAAAACCCTGCACTATTGCTTCTAGCAATTTCTTGAAAGGATCAATGTTAGATATTTGTGATAGTTGCTGTCCAAACATGTTTACTGCACACAGACAGTATGAAAAGTTGTTTACGTTGTTTGTTATTTTTAGGAACTCTGCAGATAAGTTGGTCCAGTATATTTTCATTTCATTATAAACTTTATTTTTTATTTATTCACATATTTGTTTTGCATATGTCCTTAGAAATTGTTTTTAAATAAAAGATTTTGAAAGAAGTGAGGTTTGTTTTTTATTATATACCTGTTTGAAATCTTAACAAAATACGTGCTTTATAAATCGGTGAAATACATGTCGACAGAAAAAAATTCTGTATTATGCTACTCGCTATTTTTCCGATCCCGTATTACCATACTAGCCAGACTACTTTTTAATGACGTCATCATAGAGTTATGTAAACAAATATAATCTATGCATACAATGATTACCGTAGTCAATATTGTAGTTTTTAAACAAATAAAATAAGGTAAATGCACATTTGAAGTTTATCGTGGTATATAATAAAAGGAATATTACGTTGGTAAATTGTTCCAAGCGTTTGTATTAGTCTCGTGGCTTGCGCTGTTTCGTATCATACTCGAGGCTCCGCCTCTCGTGTGCTACGTCATCACACAAGCCACTGGACCAATACATACTCGTGGAACAATTGACTAGCGTAATATTCTGTATATATTATCAATTACAGTATTAGTGGTTGACCACAGTTGATTGTATATTCAGTGATTTATTAGCTCAACTTTTCAAAGAAAAGGCAAGCTATTCTACTTGCCCCGGCGTTGGCGTCCGGGCTAGGTTAAAGTTTTTCAGTAAGCTGGTTTCTCAGCAATGGCTTGAGGGAATTCATTCCAACTTAAAACACTTATTCCCTATATTAATGTGAACCAATTGGATAACTCTAGTTTGAAATTTGTCAAAATTATGGGCTTTTTTGCACTTAGAAGAAGCTAGTTCCTCAGGAATGGCTTGAAGGATTTCATTGAAGCTTAAAACACTTTTCCCTATACTGAAATAAACCGATAGGCCAATTTTGATAACTCTTTGGACATTTGTCAAAATTATGGGCCTTTTCACACAGAAATTTTACATATAAGCTATTGGGATAGGGTGAAGTTTTTCGGTATAAACTTGTTTCTTTGGAATGGCTTGAGGGATTTCATTCAAACTTATTCCCTATAATAAAATGAACCCATAGGTCAATTTTGCTAACTCTAGTTTGAAATTTGTCAAAATGATGGGCCTTTGTACACTTGGTTGGTATTGATTATGGGCCAATGGGTGGGGTGGCGGTGTCAACTTTTGATTTCAACTCTATCTTAAGAATGAATGTTCAAGGTCACTGTTACTAAAAGAAGAAAAAAAAGTTTCTGCTCAATAACTCAAGAACAAATTGAACTATTTTAATAAAACTTGTTTTATAGATGCCATATATTAAAATGTACCCATATGCCAATTTTGATAAGACTAGTTTGAAATTTGTCAAAATTATTGGCCTTTTTACACTTAGAAATTTAACATTCTCGCGGTGTCAACTTTTGATTCCACTCTCTAACTCGACAATGAATCTTCATACATAGATAGCCTACAGTAATACTTTACTTGGGATTGCATTTGGGGTGGGGTGGGTGGGGTCAAGGTCACTGTTACTTAAAATAGAAAAAACAGTTTCTGCTCAATTACTCGAGAACAAATTGAAATATTAATAATAATGAAATAATAATAACTTAATTTATAATTATCGCATAGCAAGACATTGCATGAGATAGCATATAGGGTGAGTGGAGTCAAGGTCATTTTTGAAAATAAAAAAAATGCTTTCCACTGTGTAACACGAAAATGAAATTTACTTTGTTCAATTGGGCCCCTACTTTCCAAACATTTGTTGAAGAAAAACTCCCGGTTACTCTGACAAGTACAAGAAAAGTCGAGTGCGCTGTCCTCTGACAGCTCTTGTTTGTCCACATGTTCTGATGCCACTCACACACTCCTCTTGTTTGTCCACATGTTCTGATGCCACTCACACACTCCTCTTGTTTGTCCACATGTTCTGATGCCACTCACACACTCCTCTTGTTTGTTCACATGGTCTGATGCCACTCACACACTCCTCTTGTTTGTCAACATGTTCTGATGCCACTCACACACTCCTCTTGTTTGTCAACATGTTCTGATGCCACTCACACACTCCTCTTGTTTGTCCACATGTTCTGATGCCACTCACACACTCCTCTTGTTTGTCAACATGTTCTGATGCCACTCACACACTCCTCTTGTTTTTAACAGATTTTGTTTGTTCAAATAATGAATAACATTGCAAGGTAAATAAGAATGCAGAGTAACATTGTCAAACAGAAAGTTATGAAATAATTATGAAAAAAACACAACAAAAATTGCTTAAAATTAGGCATATAATTATCAAATTTTCACAGTAGAACTTTAGGGTAAATTTGTCATGGATCCAAAAAAGAAAATACACTACATATAAACATAAGAAGAAATAACACTTCTGACAAAGAAATATATATGGAATAGTGTCGTTTACAGATAATCATCAGCTGAAAAGGATAAAATTATAAAGCGTTTGTAACGCTTTTCATAGGTATTTTTGAAAACACGTGTATCGCTTGGTATCCGGACAAAAGCCCCTTGTCCAAAAGCCCCTAGGTCTAAAAATGCACACATGGACATAGGCCCCTCTGTATATTTGACAGAGTGGACATAGCGGTAACAAAAAACTACTTGTCAATAAGGCAGAATGGCCGAGTGGTTAGAGCGTCAGACTTGATCCCGAACATCATAGGTTCGAGGCCCGTCAAAGACATTTGTGATCGCCTTTTGTCCTTCGTGCGTCGTGAATCGTTCGTCGTCAACATTTACCTTGTGAACACTCTAGAGGCTACAATTGTTGCCCCATCTTCATGACACTTGCTCAGAACATTCGTCCCAATAATATCTCGGACTCTTTCAAAACTAGGTCACTAGGTCAAATTGAAGAAAAAGCATGTGAACACTCTAGAAGTCAAATTATTTGCCCAATCAACATGATCAAATTCAGAACATTTGTTCTTATAATATCTCGGCTGAGTTCGAAAATGGTTCTGTTCCATTGAAAAACATGGCCACCAGGGGGCGGGGCAGTTTTCCTTATATGGCTATAGAACATATTACAAGCTTGTAAACATTCTCGGAGTCACATTTTTTGCCCAATCAACATGAAACTTTCACAGAACATTTGTTCTTATGATATCTCAGCCTAGTTCGAAAATGGTTCCGCTCCATTGAACAACATAGCCGCCAAGGGGTGGTGCAGTTTTCCTTATGATGCGATATTGAAAACTTCAAAAAGGCTTGAGAACACTCGAAAGGCCACATTTATTGCCCACTTGTCATGAAACTTGCCCAGAACATTTGTTCTAATGATATCTCGAACGAGTTCAAAACTGGGTCATGTAGGGTCAAAAAGCTTGTGAACACTCTTGAAGTCATATTTTTTACCCAATCTCCTTGAAACTCGCTCAGAACATTTGTTTCAATAATATCTCGGACGAGTTCAAAACTGGGTCACGTGGGGCCCATAACTAGGTCACCTGGCCAAATTGAAGAAAAGCTTGTGAATACTCCAGAGGCCAAATTTATAGCCTAATCATCAAGAAACTTGCTCAAAATATTTGTCCCAATGATATCTCAGATGAGTTCAAAACTGGGTCATGTGGGTCAAAAACTAGGTCACTAGGGCAAATTGAAGAAAAAGCTTTTCAACACTCTAGAAGTCACATTTTTTACCCAGTATTCTTGAAACTTGCGCAGGATATTTGTTTCAATGATATCTCGGAAAAGTTCGAATCTAGCTCATGTTGGGTCAAAATCTAGGTCACCAGGACAAATTGAAAAAAAAAATTGTGATTACTCTAGATGCCACATTTATAGTCCAATCAACATGAAACTTGTTTAGAACATTTGTCCAAATGATATTTGGGACACATTCGAAACCAGGTCACATGGGGTCAAAAACTAGGTCACCAGGCCAAATTGAAAACAAAAGCTTGTGAACACTCTAGAGGCCACATTTTTAGCCAAATCTTCATGAAACTTGCCCAGAACAGTAGTTCCTTAGCCCCTCAGGTGAGCAGATTAGGCCCTTATTGTTTTTCCTTTTTTAACATTGGTTATTTGTTAGTCCAGATGCGTTAGTTTTTGCAGTTAAGACATTTAATGGCATTTTTTTTAAAATACATACAATCTGTGAACAGTCCCTTTTACACAAATGAGCAGATCTCAAGTTGTGTGTTCAGTTGGTCTATTTGTAGTATACAAGATGTCAGTAACATAAGATGCAGGTGTTCTTTGTACCTCAAAATGAATGTTTTTTAAGTTTTAACTTTTCTTTACAATGCATATACACACATCATGTCACCATCAGAGCGGAAGACATGAATTAATATATGAGCACATGAAAAAGTACTAAGTGCTAAAAGTTTAATATTAATGTACCACATACCTTATAAATATTTTTTTCTCATTTACATCTAAACTGGGTGAGCATGTCTGCATGAATGTCATGTTTCGTGCATCTTTCAACTGTAACAAGTCGGTAGTATCATAAGTGACCTTGGCAAATGTCATTTAAATTAAAGGGACCTATTCACAGATTGGTGAATTGATCATTTACTCTTTTTTTCACATATTATAACAATAAAAGAATATTGTCGATAAAGAAGTAAAATAACACTCCAGACATAGAAAAAATATTGGAAATAAAGTGTCATTACTGAGTAATAATCAATTAAAACGGATAAAATTATAAAGCGTTTGTAACGCAAAATGAAAAACTTAGAGTACTAAAGATGTTTTGGCTGAGATTGTTGCAAACACTTCCAAAAAGTAAAAAAGAGATGGGCATATAATTATGTAAATCAGACTTGCCGAGAGATTAGCACGCAAGTCTTTTGACCCGGAGGTTGTAGGCTCGAGCCCTGATGGAGGCACCTTTTAATGATTGTCATGTAATGATACTTGAGCTCTTAAGTTCAAATGTAGTTAGTTTTTCCAGTTTAGACATTTACTGGCTTATTTTTAAAACAAGACGGCCATGATGGCCTAAAGTGCTCACCTGAGAACTGGTAGAGATAACCATACTGTTGTGACAGGTTTGAAAATTAAGGTATCTGAACAATACGCAGAGGGGGATGGGATCAATTTTGATTTAAAACACCCGATAGTGCACTGGGCTAACGAAAGTATGAATTGGGTAGTGGACATGCATTTTTTTTGCTAATGGTTCTCAAATCATTTTCTCGATATTCTTACCTGACCCTTTTTCATTTAGTCATTGACAATTCTGGAAAATGCACAAACAGTAGATTTTGATGTCTTGTTCGCAAACAGTTTTGGAGAACTAGTTGCAATGCGATAATTGCGATGGCTGTACTATGAGGTAAATGATGTTAATGCAGGCTCTGAAGACATCAATGTTGCATGTACAAATTACTGCATGCAAGTCTTGCAACTGTTGGAAATCAAATTTTATCAATCAGTTTTTATGGTCATGCGCAAACTGTGTAAACATTGAATCAAAAATCGTGTGTGCAAGCCAATCATTGATAACTTGTTGATGTTTTCTTCCCAATACAAGGGGCAATAACTCTGGTTTTTCTGGCCCGATCATGCTAATATTCGACTTCACCTGTGTTCTTACGTTCATAGACAAACTGTACACGATTAGTGAAGATTTGATAAAAAATGAAGTCTCTATCCTGAACAATGTCCATTTTTGCATTTTTTTTTCACAAACAAAGGGCAATAACTCTATTGTTTCTGGTCCGATCTTGCTTATATTCAACTTCAACTGTAATCTCATGATAATAGACAAACTAAGCAAGATTGGTGAAGATTGGATAAAAAATGAAGTCTCTATCTTGAATTATGTCCATTTTTGTATATTTTTTTAATAAACAAAGGTCAGTAACTCTGGTGTTTAAAACACGATCTAGCCCATTTTTGGCTTCTTCTGAGATCTGATGGTCATACACAAACTGTGAAAGTTTGGTTAAGATTGGATGTAAAATAAAGTCCATATGTTTGAAAAGGGCATTTTTGCACTTTTTTTGCTTGAAAAAGGGGCAATAATTATGGTGTTACTGGTGTGATCTGACCCAATAACAATCCCATCCGAGATTTTATGGTAATATACAAACTGTGCAAGTTAGGTCAAGATTGAATAAAAAATGTAGTCTTTATCGAGGTAACGGTCCAAATTGTTGACGGCATATGGACGATGGACAATGCCGGAGAGGTCCCCTATACCAATAGCTCACTGAGCACTTCGTGCTCAGGTGAGCTAAAAATACAAAACTCTGTGAATATGTCCCTACAGTGGTGTAATGGATATAGTCTGCCGTGAGTTCGATCCCTACTCAGGGTGCGTTTGAATGATCTTTCCCAAAAGACACAAAGTACTGGTTCAACCGTGAGGAAACGGACTCGAAAGTGTCTAAATAAGCCGCAAACTTTCAAAACAATTGAGCTGAACTAAATAGATTTAAACTTATTTAAATTAAGCAATATGGGTTATCCAATTTTTTGTACTTGAGTGATATACAGACCTACAACACATCAAGATCAATCCGTTTGACAGTTCGTTTTTTTTTCTCATACATGATTTTCGTTAAAATCATGGGTAAACACCACTTGGATTGTTTACATAATAATAATTATGATAAACTTTCATCATTTTTTGCATCCGAAATCACTGAAGCAAAATAAAATCTAGTGATACATGTTTTTTAACACACAGCTTTAAAAGCTAAATGAATTATGAGATTATTTGTATCATATTTTTGGAACATTTAATGAAGTAAGTCACCTGTCGGTTATATCATTTCTACAAAACAAATCTCGAAACTCAAACACTCTACTTAAAATAAGCTAGTATTTAATCTAATTGAAGATGGAGATCCATCCCACTGTCTTTCGCAAATTAAACCTTATATAGCGCGTGTCTAATTCAATTCTATTTACCGGTATCTACGACATTCTCATCATTTTTTGTAATTCGTGGGAGGCAAATAAATTTTTTGTGCAAACTATTAAAACAGCAAACATAGTTGTATGCATACAAGTCAATCTACAAAGGGTAAAAATTGTCAATGAACCGTATAAGTTTGAATCAATGTTCAGTGCTTTTTATTACAAGCGCTATGCTATGTAAATACCAATTTAAATGAAAGTAAGTTAAATTAGTAATATACATTCAAAACTCTCTTTATCACAAGCGCTATGTTTGGTAAATACCAATTTAAATAAAAATAAGTTAAATGAGTAATATACATTCAAACCTATGGTGGCATAGAACTGCCATAAGATAACCATTCAAGGTTCGCGAAAACATTCGTGTAAACTACTTAGCGTCCGCGAACAGATTCGTGTTAACACTGATATTTATCTGGATATTAAGATAGCATTTGGGAATATTTATCCAGAATATATTTTACTATTATACTAAATGGCCCCTAAGTGCCCAGAACTAACATTAGATACATTTTCTTGGGGTTGCAAGGTCTTCTGTATTAACTTACTAATATGAATGTTATCATGGTATTTATCTTACGACGCGAATCTTAACTAGTTAATATTCATGTTAACACTTAATTTGTGCGCGATGTCCTCCACATGATCTTACTAACACGAATACTATCATGATAATTATCTGACAACGTGAATCTTGACTGGATAATATTCGTGTTACCACTTAATATGGCGCGATGCCTTCATTATCTTACTAACACGCATTATATCATAATGATCATCTGACAATGCTAATCTTAACTAGATAATATTTGTGTTACCACTTAATTTGTGCGTGAGGTCTCCGCATTATCTTACTACCATGAATACTATCATGATAATTATTTGACAATGCGAATCTTAACTAGATAATATTTGTGTTACCACTTAATTTGTCCGTGAGGTCTCTGCATTATCTAACACGAATACTATCATGATAATTATCTGACAACGCAAATCTTATCTAGATAATATTCGTATTACCACTAAATACGGCCCGCGGTCTTTCATATTATCTTACTAACACGAATATTATCATGATAATTATCTGACAATGTGAACCTTTACTATATAATATTTGTGTTACCACTTAATATGGCGCGATGTCTTCATTATCTTACTAACACGCATTATATCATAATGATTATCTGACAATGCTAATCTTAACTAGATAATATTTGTGTTACCACTTAATTTGTGCGTGAGGTCTCCGCATTATCTTACTACCACGAATACTATCATGATGATTATTTGACAATGCGAATCTTAACTAGATAATATTTGTGTTACCACTTAATTTGTCCATGAGGTCTCCGCATTATCTAACACGAATACTATCATGATAATTATCTGACAACGCAAATCTTATCTAGATAATATTCGTATTGCCACTAAATACGGCCCGCGGTCTTTCATATTATCTTACTAACACGAATATTATCATGATAATTATCTGACAATGTGAACCTTTACTATATAATATTCGTGTTACCACTTAATTTGTGCGTGAGGTCTTCATTATCTTACTAACACGAATATTATCATGATAATTATCTGACAACGCGAATCTTAACTAGATAATATTTGTAATACCACTTAATTTGTGCGTGAGGTATTCCGCTTTATCTTACTAACACGAATATTATCATGATAATTATCTGACAACGCGAATCTTAACTAGATAATATTTGTAATACCACTTAATTTGTGCGTGAGGTCTTCCGCATTATCTTACTAACACGAATATTATCATGATAATTATCTGACAACGCGAATCTTAACTAGATAATATTTGTAATACCACTTAATTTGTGCATGAGGTCTTCCGCTTTATCTTACTAACACGAATATTATCATGATAATTATCTGACAACGCGAATCTTAACTAGATAATATTTGTAATACCACTTAATTTGTGCGTGAGGTCTTCCGCATTATCTTACTAACACGAATATTATCATGATAATTATCTGACAACGCGAATCTTAACTAGATAATATTTGTGTTACCACTTAATTTGTGCGTGAGGTTCTCTGCGTTATCTTACTAACACGAATATTATTATGATGATTATCTGACAACGCGAATCTTAACTAGATAATATTTGTGTTACCACTTAATTTGTGCGTGAGGTTCTCTGCATTATCTTACTAACACGAATATTATCATGATAATTATCTGACAACGCGAATCTTAACTAGATAATATTTGTGTTACCACTTAATTTGTGCGTGAGGTTCTCTGCATTATCTTACTAACACGAATATTATTATGATGATTATCTGACAACGCGAATCTTAACTAGATAATATTTGTGTTACCACTTAATTTGTGCGTGAGGTTCTCTGCATTATCTTACTAACACGAATATTATCATGATAATTATCTGACAACGCGAATCTTAACTAGATAATATTCGTGTTACCACTTAGTTTGTGCTCAAGGTCTTTTGCATTATCTAACTAATGCGAATATTATCACGATAATTATCTTACAACGCAAATCTAAACATGTTAATATTCGTGATACCACTTAATTTTTATATATCGCAAATGAATTCGCAAACCAATATGTGTTGCCAGTTTTCTAACACAAATATTATCATGATAATTATTTGACAACGCAAAAATCAATTAATTAATATTAATGATACCACATAAGTTTTTATTAACTGAAATTCTGATGTCAGTTCCTGGCAGTTTCAGGCCTGTTTTTCATTAAGCAAATTAATATCATACGTCGAACAAAATTGCAAACTCTATTAAGATATAAGATAAATAACACAAAACTTAAGTGGTAACACAAAAATTTTTGCCAACCTTCAGTAGTTATCGTAAGGCAGTTCTATGCCAACATACTAAACTCTCTTTAGAAGTACAATGCTTTTCCATAATTCTCATGTATACGTCAAAAACAATATCAATCGTCAAGCGAGTGGTTATGATCGCTCCGCTATTTGTACTGACTCAATACACTGTTGTTAAACTTATGCAATATGATGTAATACGTTGTTAACTAGTCAACAACACAAACAGATATTGCTGTCATACCTATGTGAATAGACATACCATGAATCACTTGTAGATGTGGACTAAATGGATTATTATTATTGTTCATTAGTGTTTTAAGTCGGATCTATTTCTTGTCATCTATTCATAGAAAGTAGCATCGATAACAGGAAGCCCCACTGCTTAGCAATCGAAGCACAGTAATTTATCGATTTACTAACTCGTAGCCTGCAAAGTTAAGAAGTAGTTCCCTCAAGACCGATTTCTGAATACACCTACTAAATCCTGTTAAAATAGAGATGTTTGTAAAACATATCAGCCTTAAGAAGTTATCGTAAGTCAGTTCTATGCCACCATACTAAACTCTCTTTAGAAGTACAATGCTTTTCCATAATTCTTATGTATACGTCAAAAACAATATCAATCGTCAATCGAGTGGTTATGATCGCTCCGCTATATGTACTGACTCAATACACTTTTGTTTAACTTACGCAATATGATGTAATACATTGTTCACTAGACAACAGCACAAACAGATACGCTGTCATACCTATGTGAATAGACATTGTAGATGTGGACTGAATGGATGATTATTATTGTTTATTAGTGTTTTAAGTCGGACCTATTTCTTGTCATCTATTCATAGAAAGTAGCATCGATAACAGGAAGCCTGACTGCTTAGCAATCGAAGCACAGTAATTTATCAATTTACTAATTCGTAGCCTGCAAAGTAAAGAAGTAGTTCCCTCAAGACCGATTTCTGAATACACCTACTAAATCCTGTTAATCAAGAGATGTTTGTAAAACATGTATGCACCCTGACTTGCAGCCAAGTCGTCACTATGTGCCATTGTTAAGAGATTTTTTTAATATTGTATGTGCACATTAACACATGGGGAGGAAATTACAGTTGATGCTTTAGGAAGTAAATACTGTGGATTCATTTAATTTTGTTGACATGAAAGTTCGTGGATTTGTATAATCGTTGGATCTTAAAATTCATGAATTTCGATTTTTTGCCAAAAACCTAAACAAAAATACTGTATCTATGTGCTTTTGGTTTATGCTAACAACCCTTGCGCTCAATTGACATTCGCTCAAACCACGTGTCAATTACCCGCATTGTCCATATCTTATCGTCTCAATCTTGCGATAACATGGTCCTAGTGCAACAATACCATACCAATTAGCGGGATTAAGCAATATACCAGTATCGCAATCAACAGTCCAATTAATAGTGGTGCCCATAGTGGCAGGTATCATTGTAATAAAACAGTGGGTCCTATTAATGGCAGTTTGACATGAAACCAGTTAAGCGCATGACACTTAACAAGTGACAAACTGCGAATATACGTGCGTGAGAATTTAGCAATCTGTACCTTTAAATTATTCTGTCAGTATTATCTGTTCTTTCAAGAAGGAAACATTATCCAATTATTTATTTTTTTCAAACATAGTTAAAGTATAATTTAACATCATGTCAGTATTCACAGTAAATTATTATCAAGGGAGGTAACACAATCACCCAAACATGGGTCAAAAGTAATTGTGCCCCTTTAGTCTGAAGTCACAGTAGTGCAGATACTAATACTAATTTTGGATATAAGATTTCGGACATAAACGTTCGTCGTACATTTGAATTTGTGGTTGAGCTGACCCACGAAAATCCACGAAAATTAGTGTCTGACGAATATAAATTGGTTTTACTGTATAAAGCTGAAAAAAAGAAAGAGTATAATTATGGATTTATTTTTCCAGTCTATTATACAAGGATACCTGTTTTCTGTTTGCTTTAAACATCAAATAGGCTAAAACATCTCTAGATATCCTGGAGAAACAAAATGGTCTACGGAGAAAACAGTTTTCATGTTACAAGCCCCTGTGACCTTTGACCTGTTAACCTCAAAATTGATAGGCGTCTTCCTTTCCTCTCGAGTAACCAGCATACCAACTTGGATGATCGTAGGTCAAAGCGTTCTCTAGATATCGTGTGGAAACGAATTTCATGTTACAAGACCCTGTAACAAGCCTCTGTCACCTTGACCTTTGACCTGTTGACCTCAAAGTTGATAGGCGTCTTCCTTTCCTCCCAAGTAACCAGCATACCAACTTAAATGATCGTAGGTCAAAGCGTTCTCTAGATATCGTGCGGAAACGAATTTCATGTTACAAGACCCTGTGACCTTGACCTTTGACCTGTTGACCTCAAAATCAATAGGTGTCTCCCCTTCCTCCCAAGTAACCAGAATACCAACTAAAATGATCGTAGGTCAAAGCGTTCTCTAGATATCGTGCGGATACGAAATGGTATATGGACAGACCAACGGACCATCCGACCGACCGACAGACAGACAGGTGCAAAGCAATATACCCCCACTTCTTCGAAGGGGGGCATAATTATAAGTGTGGCGCGTCGTGAGAAAACCGGGCTTAATGCATGTGCGTAAAGTGTCGTGCCGGATTAGCCTGTGCAGTCCGCACAGGCTAATCCGGGGTCGGCACTTTCCGCTTTTATGGTATTTTCTGTATATATAAATCCACCGTAGGTGGAAAGTGCCGTCCCGGATTAGCCTGTGCGGACTGCACAGGCTAATCTGGGACGACACTTTACGCACATGCATTAAGACCGTTTTTCTCACAACGTGCCACAATTCTGTTCCAACAAAATGAAAAGTGTTTTTATGTGAAACTTAACAGGACTGTTAACCAATGTTTAAAATATATTTGGAGCTATATCAGCAATGCTTGGAATATAAGTCTTCATTCACAAGTCATGGTGAATTTTATCTTTTTTATGTGTGAAACCAAGTGTTATGTTCTATGCTCTTGACGAATACTCGATGACCAAATGTTACAATTTGTACTATACCTGTTGTGTAATTTGACAGTGCATTTTGTGTTCTACTTTTATAGTTTATTTAATATCCATTAACATTGTTAAGATTTCTATCTAGGTAATAGGTTAAAGATGCTTTGTTGGATAAGCCTTCAGTTTATGTATGCTCCATTCTCCTATACCTTATCACATGGTTACAAATTTAGTCCAAATGGTTCAAGACAAACATGTAGGTGAATGGAATCGACAGGGTTAAGATCCTTAGTCCAAATGGTTCAAGACAAATGTGTAAATGAAAGAAATTTACAGAGTTGATATTTAGTCAAAGATTAATCAGAAGATAATAAATATTTACACAGTTATACACAGGTTCATAACAAATGTGTACAAGTATGTGAAAAGATCTTGTCCACAGGTTTTGCACTGGAAGTATCAGTTCTTCAAACATTAGGGTCAAGCACTGAAATCAAGCAGTATATGAACTTGTGCTTATTTGCATATATTCAATTTAGTACCGAGGCTACCTCACAAAATATACCTTTAAACTTCTTCACAAATTCACAAAAATATACCGGTATGAGAAGTAATGAGTACTAGATGCCTGTTGGCAATATGTCCAGCCTGTTGTCAAGAAAGCAACTTATGTTGTAATAATTTCATATTCACATTTTCTAACAAGCAAATCTCCTTTTCACCTCCAAGTATTACCTTGACCTTTGAACTTGGGACACAGGTCTTGCATGTGACGCGCTGTCTCCACATGGTGAACATTTGTGGTAAGTTATTTTGAAATTCCCTTATGAATGAAGAAGTTACAGTCCGGACAAGCTGTATTATGGCCATATTTGACCTTGAAGTGTGACACTGACCTTTGAGCTAAAGACACAGGTCTTGCACGTAACACGCCATCTTCACATGGTGAACATTTGTGGCAAGTTATTTTAAAATTGCCTAATGAATGTCCAGGCAAAATCGGACAGACGTACCATACAACGAACCGCGATCGGGACAACAAAGTTGAGCTGACTGCAAGTGGGCTCGACAAATAAAACCTGTAATGTTTAATAAAATTTATTTCAATCAGGTTAATATTTTATCTCAATCTGAGAGCACTAAATACAGGTCACAGATTCTTACAAGCTAAAATCATTGTATCACAGATCAGATCATACTATGTACAATATCATTAAGCTGAAAACATTGTTAAACAAAATGATACTGTTAAAACATGAAAATGTGTTCATTCTAGTTTTAGCAAATGTTGCCATGACAACCAGAGGTGAAGCACCATTCATCATTGTATTTTTGGCTGATCTGTCAGAAGGATGTTCGATTTACATGTAAGCTGTAAGCTGGAACAGTTTGTTGGCAACTCTATGTTTTAGTAAAACTGATTTAGACTCAGCAGTGCTGAAACATCCTTTCTTTGTTTAGTAAAGGGCACTGTTGTAAAATCGTTTTTTTCCTTGTTAAATGTTTTCCCTGCATCCAACAAAAATTACCCATGTGATGAACACATGCTAGGAAGGTGCTATAAAGCCGTGATGTCCACTGCAGACTTGATATCCACAATGACAGACTTCAGTCCAGTCCCCGAACACATAATCCATGGATACGGCCCCAAACCTCTACCTCAGGGTTCAAATCCCGAACTTTGGGGTTCTCCTGGGCGTGGCTGCAGGAGTACCGGGTTCTCGATGACCTGGGGTCACAATCTGGGACCTACAAACACAGATACTAAGGTAAATGCATTACAGTTAGACAATGTAAAGGAAACTGGGTATGTAAGTGTGTGTAAATTTTACTAATTATTCAAAAGTATGCATAAAACATCACCACTGATGGTTCGCTAACATAACAAGCACAGTTATCAGGATGTGATTCTTTTGCCAAACATATTAATAACAGAACTATCTGACATTATGGTATAAACTTCCATAAGTGTGAATGACTCATAACTTCAATTTCTTGTATGAAAATTATGAGAAAGTCCACCTGTTTTGTAAACTCCCCACAGATGCATCTGTGATTGCACTCACAAGAACTATCAGACGACATCCAGTTACTTTCATATACAAAATAAATTTACAGGACTCCAAATTCTTCTGCTGACATAAATATGAAATCCAATTCTCCCTTACCTCTTGGATCCAAGGTGCTGCCTATCCGCCTGCTCCTTGCGTACCAAGATGAGCTCCTGTGCCTTCCTCATCTCCTCCTCCATGGCTCCCATCTCCTCTTGGGTCTGCTGGCGACGCTCCTGAAACAGACCACAGCAGAGAGATATAAACAGATAGCACAACCCATCTTGACCTTGACCTTTGACAGACAAGCATGTGTGATGTACGCAACACACTATCTGGTGATGGTGAATAATAATCTGAAGCAATATTAAAATCCTTCCAGGCATTTAGTTATTGCGCGGAAATGAAATTCCTTAACCTTTGACTTTGAACTGTGCCCTTGACCTTTTACAGATGAGCATGGGTGATGTACGCCGCACATCTTATGGTCATGGTGACTAATATTCTGAAGTTATACTAAAATCCTTCAAGACTTAAAAAGTTACACATCGGAAATGAAATACAGACAGACAGACCCCACAGACACCCATCCACCCACGAAAAACCAGACAGATGGTGCTACTTGAGCCCTTCTTTGTGGGCATAAAAATCTGATTTATCGAAAGTTATTTATGTCTTAATTATCCCAACAGTCTCAATTTATCTTCTTGTCACACTTGCCCACATGTGTGATAAAATGTTTGTATGCACAAATAAGTAATTAACCCGTACCTGTCTCGTCTTGGTGGCGTCCTTGACACTATAGAACATGGGCCCCAGATCTGCCAGCCAGTGTCCGTCCACAGCGGTTACACACTGCATGTACTCCTTGGAGGTCATCACAAGCTCGTGGTACACAATGTAGTCTGGAGTGTAACCCATCCCGAAAAGGGCGCTGGTAGGGTGTAGGTGGCAGGGCATGCCAGTACGCGTATTCACATATTCTCCAAGACCCTGAAAGGAATGGGAAAGGCAGCTTTCAATGAAAGATCCAAGAAACAAGTTATTGCCATATAATGACATTGACAGTAAAGAACATTGTATAATATGCAATCTAAAACAAACAAAGACATAAAGACAAGCTGTATAATGAATTCATACAAATTATATACTGGTAATAAATAATTTTATTTTATTTTATTACACTTGAAAAGTTCCCAAGAATTCCATGAACAGGTTTAGCATAGGAATAGTAAGTCATTCAGAAAGTCTGTGGATAGGTAATGCATTAAACTGTGAATGTGTGATGCAGTAAAATAGCAGTGTGTAAAATCAATGTACGAGTAATGTACCCACCTTGAGTCTGGCAGCCTGCTGGAAGTATGCGGAGCAGATGCACTTGCGGACGATGTCCCAGTCGTTGCCGCAGGAGACTAGCTCCATCTTCTGGGAGTCCATGATCTCCTTGAGCTGCTGTCTCACTTCCCGAACCTGACAGATATCAATGAACGATCCGAGAAAGGGGATAATTATCTGTATAAGGAATGTCTGACCTCAGTATATTGCATGAAGCTGGCTGAAATATGGGAGAAAATATTGAATAACCTGAATTGACAGCAATATATAATCTGTATAACAAGGAATGCTTGAACATAATATTGTATGTATTTCAGTTTCATTTATGGTATATACTATACCAGATACATAACATACAATGTTTAATAGTAACCACTAGCAACAACTTCAAATGGCACAGAGCCCAAACAGAAAGTTTTGAACTGCCCGCTACAATATTTTGACAGTGTTTTCTGACGGATATGGCTGGGACAAGTAACAGTTTACTATCCTGGTTCCTGGCACTGAATTACCCATACGTACCAGGGTACATGTGAGGCTTATTTCCTTGAACATTTACATACATTCGTTTATGCCGTCCAATTGTCAAATACAGTTGAACCTCGTTATTTCGAAGTTACTTGTCCCATGAAAATACTTCGAAATAATGATTATTCAAATTAAACATTTCTAGATTATCTGCATAAGAATTATTGTTTTAAAGTTGACAGTGCAATATAAAAATGTTAGTTACCACACTGCACAACTTGCCTGGATTTATTAAATATTTATTCTATTATTCACATGTGATGTCCAATTTGTCTATGAAAACAAAAACAATATCCAAATATTTTGATATCTTTGTTTGCTATGCAAGCTTGTTGATGCAATACCTTACTCCGCTTTAATAATAGAAACACAACCGATAAAAACACCAATACGTGTGAAATCAAGCCGAGAACAAATGCGGCCATATTACCGAACCAGATTAATGGGTTCATATAGCGATAAGTTGAAATTCCAGACTTTGAATTAAACATCAAATTACTAATAATATTAAGAAGAAAAAAACACACATCGGGACCGAAAATAAACTTCGAAATAATGAGGAATTCGTTTTAACATGGAATATACATTGTTTGGTCAGAAGTTATTATGGTTCTAAAAACATGTTTAAAAATATGCACATAAAATGTGCTTAATATTCGAAAATAGAAATATACAGCAGTCTTCAATGGAAGTTATATTTAATGTTAAATAACATATCTAACAGGTTCCCTGGAAAAGATATGGTACCCAGTAAGTATCATTACCTGATCTGATACCCAGATACTAGAGTACCTTACTGCCCTACAGAGGGAAAGAACATGCCCATTTTAGTGATAATAACTCACCTTCCTCATTGCCTTGATATGAATAAAGTGGGTGTTAGCCCAAGTGCTGGAATACCTGAAACAAAATCACATTCTATTATGTCATTGACACAAAAGAAGTCAATCAGGCAGATGCTTGAGAATACCAAAATAGAAAGGAACTTCTTCCATTTACAACAATCCATTCAAAAAATAGCAAAGTTCATATTTATTTTACTCAAATTTCTATTCAACTTCAAAAGAATACATTCTGAAATATCGTATGGGTCGATAACTATGCACTAATCTTATGCAAGGATTTCTATGAATTACCTCTGGTATGTCTGTAGTTAAGTTATCTGCTCAGTGATCAAAATGATTTCTCAAAATGAAACTTGATACTTTCCTTAACAATATGTTAAACCTGAAGATTTTCACTACACTGCCTATCCCAGCAGTAAATCTCATGTTTATTTTGAAACACAAATAGTGAGGTATTAAAACAGTTTTCTCACAGATTTGAAGCATTCAATGTTTCATACATAAAGGGGTATATCAGCGATATGAAAAATATATTTAAAAAAGATGCATGTATTTTCCTGTTTATCTCAAATACATTTTTTGAGTAGTGAAATATACTGATGGAATTGTTAAGGAAAAATCTACACAAATAATTTGTGTCGCGTCGTGAGAAAACCAGACTTAATGCATGTGCGTAAAGTGTCGTCCTGGATTTGCCTGTGCAGTCCGCACAGGCTAATCCAGGACGGCACTTTCCGCTTGTATGGTATTTTCTGTTTCAAGGAAGTCTCTTCTAACCATAAATCCACTTTAGGCGGAAAGTGTCATCCCGGATTAGCCTGTGCGGACTGCACAGGCTAATCTGGGATGACACTTTATGCACATGCATTAAGTCCGGTTTTCCCACGACGCGCTTCATTTTAGTTTTTCATTCACGGTTCCAGTAGGATTCAAACTTATGTCTACAAAATTGCACCCTTTAATGAAAACTTCCCTATGGTATGAGAGGATTATCAATGTCAATGCGCATAATGGTATACCATGCACATTTCATCATTATCGATTTTACTACTACTATTATGTTTCCCTTGCCCGCAAAAGTGTCATTGATGAAAATGCTTCAATATTAATTCTCTGTACATTAATTTTTCTTGCACATGGAATTGTGCATACTGTAAATAAGACCCTTTACCAAACACCACCAGTGTTGGGACATTGGTTCCAGTGTTGGGACATTGGTTCCAGTATTGGGACATTGGTTCCAGTGTTGGGACATTGGTTCCAGTGTTGGGACATTGGTCCAAAACTGTAACCGATCATCGGGTTGGAATTGGTCGCCACTTCTGATACAATTTGACCGATTATAATCAGTTTCCTGTTATTTTGTAGTTTACATATATCTCTTCTTTAAATGTAGAAAAAATACATAAACATGCTTGAATGTTTGTAAATATAAATAAATAAACAGTAATTCCCATAACATAACTTGTATTTAGACTAAACACTAGTAAACAGATGCTTATACATTTAAACATATAAAACAAGTATAGAACAAGTAAATTTAACATGAAAAAACAACTGTAAAACAATTCAAAATGAATGTTGAATCCGTAATCGATTTTGTAACTGTGACATCGATAATCGACATAAAAAAATATGTACACGCCACTAATAGATTTTTTCTGATCATCATCTTAACACTACTAAACACCACCAGACACTGTGAAATGTTAGCTGGAAGTAATAATGGCCCAGTGGTTATTATGTCCACCTTAAATTGAACATGCAGATCCTGCTCAAGATATCCACATCGACGTGGTAAAGATGTTATTTCATTTGTATATGGAAAATAACAAGAAAGTAGAAAATAAAACAACTACCTTCAATTCATTACATTTAACCCTCAATAACTTATTACACATAATACAACTAGAACTCGGCGAATTGGATGTGTTGCCTGACGGAGCATAACTCAAGTACCATAAGAACAATTATGCCGAAAAACCAAACATAATCTTCCTTCTATGCCTACTAAACTTCCTTAAAGTTTCATAATGATTGGCCAAAAACTTCTTGAGTTATTGTCTGCACAAGCCTTATTTGAACTTTTTTTTTAAAGGGGCATAACTCAAGTATGATAAGAGCAATTATGCCAAAAACTGAACTTAACCTTCCTTTAATGCCTACTAACACTTCCATAAAGTTTCATAATGATAGCACAAAAGCTTCTCAAGTTATTGTCTGCACAAACTGAAGGGGAAGCCGCTGCCATCGCTGCCACTGCCAACACCAAAGTAACCAACGCCAAAGTAACCTCTATAATTATGTCGCCGTTTTAGCCGACACAATAAAACTATACCTTAGTCAATTATAAGTAAAATATTATTTGTTGAAACCAATATAAAAGCATTAAGTATAGAGTTGACTCCTGATGACTTGAAGTCGCTTGTCTCAAATTTCTCGTTGGCTCAAAGTTTCTGCAAGAGACCAATATTTATTACTATATACATGTATTGATATAAATTTCTGTTGTTTAGCTCAAATTCGCAAGGGTCAATTTGTCTGATGGCTTGAAGTGATGAATGTCATTGTAACCAGTTACAGATTTTCATGCATTTGATTGTTTGTTAGGCTCAACCTCCCTTCAGTTTGCATCAAGTCATTATTAATATATTAGATGCGCTAGGTCAGTGTCAAGTGTTGAGAGAATGCAGTAACTGATTTCGCAGCTTTCACAAACTTATAAAATATGTAATAAATGTTTGATGTGTATTAATTACCCCTGTATCTATCTGATTACTCTTCAATTGGAGAATTAAAAAGCAATGCAGACAAATTTCTGTCCTTATAAGTACAAATTATCCAACTCCGTTTAAGCCTCGGTCACACTGTCACTTGGCTACAATTGCCCAAAGTTTACACAATCTTGGTGAAGATGGTAAAGTGTGAACAAATACGTCCTGGCATCTGTGTGAATCTTGAAGAATCCTGGGTGATCCTTATCAATCGGGATGTGCTACGACAGTTGTGATCATGTTCAAAACATTTGTGGCTTATCGTAGCGCCGCCACGATTTTCCAAAACGCATGACAATCTAAGTGCCATCGTATCTCAATTTGGCTTATTCTTACAACCATCATAGAGGCATTCGTGGCCTTTCATGTTTAATCGTGATTAATTGTGACTGATTTTATGACATATATATAACAAGACTGTACTACGTTATGGTACGTTTTGCTACGTATCTGGTACGGATTTCTACGCTTGCCTTACGGTTGAGTTATGATTTCAGTAGGATCTTCAGCGGCAACTATCATGACTACTCACGAATATACACAATAGACCACAACAACACGACAACTGGCATCGTGATGTCCAACTCGCATTGAAGCGTAACGAAGCGTGAGAAGGTTTATCGTGATGAATCTTCTTGAATCTTACTAGAATCTTAGGAGAAACGATAATAATCGTCTGTAATCATCTGTTACCATAGCGTATACCTGACGCTAGCGTATTACAACCGTAACAGGTTGTATCATATCTTGGTGAAACCGTGATGGTGAATTGGCCATGGTAACCATCACGTGTCGTTGATATTCGTAGTCTCATCCTACAACAACCTAGGAAGATACAATCGGGGCACTGTGCATCCCGACTCATCACGATTAACATGTCCACGATCAATCGTGGACTATAGTAACCAAAATCGAGACAGTGTGACCGGGGCTTTAGCTTTAAGATTTGATGGCTCAAGGTTTCCTGCTGGTCCCTGAGAATTCGAGCCAACAGGAGTTGACTGTATTTTCCTTAAAACCAGTAGTTATATCATTGTTGTTTTTGTCCCTAACAACTAAAATCAGTAGTCTCCATCTAGAAATAATGCAAAATAATGTTTTTAAACAATACAAGGCTTTTGAAATTGAATGAACTAAAGCATGTACATATTAACACAATACTTAGCAATTGGGATCTTTGAAAATTCTAATATCCTTTGTCAAACATTTCCTAATATTAAAACCATGCCTCTGTTCCACCAAAACTGTTTTCATTTATGTTGATTTCTAACTCTTCTAACAGAACCAAGAAATGTCTTTAAAAAACACAATCGGCGTAGAAATTAATTTGAGATGTCATTTTTTTGCCCTAAATATAATACAAGAGGACCCAGCTGTGACTTCACGGACCCCATATTTTTCGTTCCCTACTAAGGAGTCTTCTCGGACCCCAGATTTTTCAGTCCCTACTAAGAAGACTTCTCGGACACTAGATTTTTCGAACACTATAAGAAAACGCATCGGCCCCCAAAATTAATTTGAGATAAACTCAATAATTATTAATATCTGTACCGTGAATAAACCGATCATATACCGCCCCATGTTTTCACCAGTGTTACATGAATAAGCTAAATTTACGTAAACATAATTGATACATGAATTTGTCAGGCAAATTTTACAAATTAACATAGTCAGAAAATAATAGCGTGAATGACTGAACAGTAAGTTTATGAATTCCCCATTTATTGCAATTCTCGGGTTTAGGATTCTCCAGACGCTAATTGATGCGTGTGTATTAACACAGCTTTACTGCGCGCTATTTTTAGAATCATTCTCCTGCTGGAGTTGTACTCGCTAGAATTGATTCACGGGGACAACAGTCGGTTACAGCGTACACTAATATTTTTACACAATGATAAAATAACAGGAAATATAAGCTGAATCAAATTTGCTAATATCTGTTTTGCTTATTTATCAGAAAAATACCAGAAATTTACCACTTTATATTTTGTGCTTGTGAGCTCAACTGGCAACTTTGTACGTTGTGACCGACTGTCGTCCCCGTGACTTGTAGCATTGTAATTGCTATTTATAAAGCACACAGATTATGTAGGCTAAACAATATAGTGATTTCTTTATGTGAATGAATATAACATTCTGATCATGACATATAATGATTAAAATTGTTAATAATTATATTCATTTCTAGAATGTTTGTCCAAGAAATGTTTACAACTTTAATTTAACCGCTTATGTAAACAATTATGTAAATTTGTAATCCCCAAAAGTATGCAACAGTTATTGGTATACGTTAAACCATTGTTTGACGTTTGCATTCCCTAAAATTAGAAAATTTGCCCAATTCTATTGGCATTCAATTTTCCCGCTGCATAATTATCACAAGAAGTCTAGGTCAAAAGTGATCTTAGACAGCTACCCCGAAAAAGGATTCATATACACAAAGGAAGACAATCAAAACTCATTGAATCACTGCTAGCTTCACTTTATAAAGCATGGATTAACATTCACACTGTTCTCTTCATATTTATCGTTTCCAATGATTATCAAATTATCAATTCTTATGATCTTATGATGAGCATAAGAGGGACATTTTTTTTTTTGCTAACCTGAATGAATGCGGGTCTTCTTTATTTTATTCCCAATTTCCTGATTTTAAAGGCACTAACTAGGTGATCCACGTTAATCGAAACATTAAAAGTTTAATGTTGAGATAACAAACATGTAAAATAATGCATTATGAGCTAAAAACGCATACACATTTTCATTAATAAATGGAAATTGAACAGTATGAAGTTCAGTATGGTGTTTACATTTAAAACACTAAGAAACTAGCCGAAGTTCCTCGTGTTTTATGTAAAATATCGTGCAGCTGGCCAAACGGTGAATAGTCAGCTTTAATCCGCATCGCCACAAAATTCGTCAGTAAATAAAGCTAGTTTTTGTAAACAGTTTCACTTGAATGATCAGTGTTTTTACCATAAACGGTAGGCAGTTTCTGACGTAGGTTATATACTTAAACGTCAACATATGCTTAGACTGATAATAAGATTTAATTCATTGCTGCGCAAGCTGACACTCATGCTTTACATCTTTCTATGCATACATGAAATATGAAACAAAGGAAATAAGAAACAATCTTGTGGTAAAAATTGTACTGTAAGCAAACTTCTGCATTAAGTGTAATGTCGGTGAATTTCCATTTACAGTTTAAATAAGATTTGTGCTACGATTTTTTTCATTTTTTTCGTGGTCTCTCCGCTATTAGGAGAGCTAAAAATGTATGATTCCAAACTATGTGGAACAGATTTTTTACAATTAACAAAGATGTATTTAAAGACTCTTAAAGATGTGTTAATAAGTAACTCAAAATAAAAGTCTGGATATAATCCAGAATATTCGCAGCCAACAAGTTACTAACAGTTACTGTTAGAGGAACAGAGTAAATGATGTGGGGATGGGGGGGGGGGGGATGACATTTAATCAACTATATTGTACACAATAAATGTTTGATTCTTCCCTTGTGAGGTGCATTCTTTAATGGCTGTTATCACAAACATGTTTTGCATTCCTTCAAGTGCTTACTTGTGGCCTTCAACAAATGAACAAATGTACAAAAAAGCAATAAAAATTGGTTCAAAACATGTTGATCTTTATTCTGACATAATAAACACGGAATGTTTACCATTCCTGTTGTTTGTGGCATTCGAGGTTTTCATAGTAAGAACCATACACAAATGCATATAGAATGTAGAGCAATAAATTCTGATAATGATTACCATTTTATGAAAGCATATATACTAACAAGTATGTGTGAGTAATAAAAATTTTGTGCTAAAACAAAAGGTATTGATCTCTGTTTATTATAATAGTTTCTTTATGTTGGATTGTGAAAGCATTAAAAATGAGAGATTTATCTATTAAGATGTTAAACGTCAAACTCAGGGATTCTTCAGATTACAGAGACATGAAAAATATGTATGGGTATCATTTTGCAAAATATGACGGTCAGGGTAAAAATCAGTCAGGTATATCAACCAGTGACTATTAACAAACATTGTATAGGTCTGTTACCTTAGTCATTATCTACACATTGGCTGTTAAAGGTCCGTTTGGCTGTGCATTATTAATACATTGGCTGTTATAGGTCTGTTAGTCAGTGCATTATCTATACATTGGCTATTATAGGTCTGTTTGTCTGTGCATTATCTACACATTGGCTGTTATAGGTCTGTTTGTCTGTGCATTATCTATACATTGGCTGTTATAGGTCTGTTTGGCTGTGCATTACCTACACATTGGCTATTATAGGTCTGTTTGTCTGTGCATTATCCATACATTAGCTGTTATAGGTCTGTTTGGCTGTGCATTACCTACACATTGGCTATTATAGGTCTGTTTGTCTGTGCATTATGTACACATTGGCTATTATAGGTCTGTTTGTCTGTGCATTATCTACGCATTGGCTGTTATAGGTCTGTTTGTCTCTGCATTATCTATACATTGGTTATTATAGGTCTGTTTGTCTGTGCATTATCTATACATTAGCTGTTAAAGGTCTGTTTGGCTGTGCATTATCTACACATTAGATGTTAAAGGTCTGTTTGGCTGTGCATTATCTACACATTAGCTGTTATAGGTCTGTTTGGTTGTGCATTATCTACACATTAGCTATTATAGGTCTGTGCATTATCTACACATTGGCTGTTAAAGGTCTGTTTGTCAGTGTATTATCTAAACACTGGCTTTTATAGTTCTGTTTGGCTGTGCATTATCTACACATTGGCTGTTATAGGTCTGTTTGGCTGTGTATTATCTATACATTGGCTGTTATAGGTCTCTTTGTCTGTGCATTATCTACACATTGGCTGTTATAGGTGTGTTTGTCAGTGCATTATCTACACACTGAGTGTTATAGGTCTGTTTGTCTGTGCATTATCTACACATTGGCTGTTATAGGTGTGTTTGTCAGTGCATTATCTACACACTGATTGTTATAGGTCTGTTTGGCTGTGCACTATCAACACATGACCTGTTAATAACCATATTATAAGGTATAATATGGTTATTAACAGGTCATGTGTAGATGATGCACAGACAAACTGGGTTTTTTAGCATTATTTACACAGTCATGACCTGTTTATAAATAATTTATAGTCTGGATGCACAGTGTCCCTATTGCATTTTCCTACAAATACTGACTGTTGTTGAACGATGAGACTACGAATATCAACGACACTTGTAGGATTCCGCAGCCAATTCACCACAGTTTCACCAAGAGATGCTACGATCTGTTACAGTTCTAATATGCTAATGTCAGGTATACCCTATGTTACAGACCATTGTTAATGTTTCTCTTGAGATTGTATCAAGATTAAGGAAAATTTATGATGATGAATCTATGAGCAGCCAATAATTCTCACCCTTCACTAAGCTTCCGGTCGATTTGGACATAACGATGCCTCGGGCATAATCGTGGCACTAACCTAGGCAAACACAGTGTATCATCGCAACAAACTGTGCGAGCAAGGTGACCAAGCATCATGTTGTCATGGTCCATCGTGTATATTCCTGTGTAGTCATAATAGTTACCGCAAAAAATTCCTACTGCTAGCGCTACTGAACTGTAGGCAAAGCGCAGAAATCAGTATCATATACGTAGCGAAACCTATCATAACATATTACAGTCTTTTATATATACGAGGGTTGTCCGGAAAGTTAGTAGACTGCTAGAATATTATTTGTTTTGCGCTAAGAAAAGTACTGGAAACTGCATATTTAACTAAATACAAGTATATTTGTTAAATTTGCAAAATATCTTTAAAGTATAAATGGTAAAGATACATACAACATAACTAAAACAGTGCATCACACAAAGTACAGAGCATTTTGACGTGGATTACAACGTCATCTGTACATAACGTCACTATTCAAAATATTATCCGGACACTGAAACATACTTTCTATGATAAACTACCGATTTTCTATTACAAAATACCCAATGCGTACAGATTTTAATGTACTATTCTCTGTTGTATTTTTTTTTATCTATTTGCATTGAAGAGTTTGGAATGATTTCCATAGCGCTGCCGCTACAGGTCAGAGTACAAACTCAGACACACTGCAAAGTTCATAGGGACACCGTCTGGATTAAACGGAACCTGCTTAGTCCGTTGGAAAACAAGGAATCTGATAGTCATTGATGTGTCCTGTGTCCTGGTAGACAGCATTTTCTCAAAATCAATCCATGTCTAATTATTTTTGGAAGGAATGAATAAGATCTCGGCGCACGGAGTGATCGAAATGGAACTATGAAATCGTTAAAACTATTTTTTTTTTCATGTGAATGCTAAAAAATTTATATGGCGTACCAAGAGGTTCTAAAGTCACAAATTCTTCCTTAAGAACAATTAATTCTTCCTAAGGAATATTTAATTTTTCCTAAGGAAAAATTATTTCTTCCTAAGGAAAAATTAATTCTTCCGGAGTAATAAATAATTCTTCCTGAGGAATAAATAATTGTTCCTTACAAATAAATAATTGTTCCTTAGGACGAATTAATTATTCCTTAGGAAGAATCCGTGACTTTTGACCCTTTTAGCCGCGTAAATTGAATTCTTCCTACAATATTTGAATTCTTCCTATGATTTTCAATTTCTTCCTATGATTTTAATTCTTCATATGAATTTTCCAATTATTCCTGCAATTCTTATTATTCTTAATAATATCATACTATTTATTAGTATTACATGTATTATTATTATTATTATTATTATAGAACAACAACATACATAAAAGAGCTAGGTTCGCAAAGCCACTTAATTGGCCCTGTGAAATGGTTAACAAATATATTTAATAAACCACCAAAAAATTGGTATCATTCTAAAGATAAACAAAGAAGTCTAATCGAGCTGAGAACAATGTATAGTTTACCTTAATTTGCCAATTTCGATATTTTTTTAGACGAAAAGGGACAAAATAGAACATGAAGGCACATGTTCGACACAACGATATTTTTACTATTGATGTATTTTTTGAAGATAGGTTCATGATAAAATTTGCTAGGTGTCCAATTACATCCTTCATATTAAATGTGTAACTTTACTAAAATGAATCAGTGAATACTAATACTGTGATGCAGCCCTATTCCGTTGTTGTTAATTACATTAAAACAGAAAAACATTGTGTGTTGTGTTGCCATTGCATTATTTTAGTTTAATCTAGTATATCCTTTCCATGTATAATGTATTGTTTATTTTATTTCAAGCTTGAAAACGAAGTTTTCGTTTTAAAAAAGTGATTGAATAATTTTGTGATTAACTAAGGGAGTCAACTCTTTCACGGTTGTTTACATTGCTCCATGACGATCCGTTGTAAACAGTTTCGCATCGCTATTTTCTACTAATTACAAGGGTACGAGTAAGTTAAAACTGTGATGTATTTTTTATTTTATTAAAACATTTCCTTTGTAATTACTGTACGATATTGAAATTCTTGTGATTTCTGTTGAAAATCATGATAAAGTAATAAATTATTGGTTCTATTGCACTTTGTCTGCATACGACTGAGGCTCTTTCTTGGTATAAAACTATGTTTTATATCGCTAAATAGATTTCAAAGTGTCATTGGAAATGTTAAAGTGTTGAAATAAACGTTTTTGTTCAAATGATTACAGCATGAATGGTTTAATCAGGTTTAAATGAATATGTGCTGTCACTGCACGTCATTTCTTTTGTTTAAGTAGTGCCAATTTTCAATTTACATTTCAACAGTTGGCACGGTGTAATGGATAGTGTAGTGGACTTACACGCTGTAGCACGCAGTTCGATTCTCGGCGGCGGCACTAATTTTCTTTTTCTGTTAACTTAACAACGCAACCGTATTACAGCAATTACAATTTGCGTAAGTCAATACAATACTAAAGTTAAATAAATGTCAGCATTATATTTACCCTCTAAGTTCTTAATTTGATTTCTTTCAGTATGCCTTTAAAAACTTGTGTTCTATGCAACAAGCGCCTTAAACGACACCAGCGCCGACCCATTAACAGACATAGCTCCAAATATTTCAAGAATAATTTTATGTTAGATGCAACGAAAAAACAATTTATCTGTGGGACCTGTAGTCGCCCAGCTAACAACAATACATGTCAACAACCTAGACGTGTCACCTCTAGCAGTTCAACGCTGTCTCAAGATAAAGAAACTGTCCTACAAAGCAGCCCCCCCCCCCCCCCCCCGTCAAGAAAAATGAAAATATTAAGACTACTTCAAAAAGTCATGCCTATTGTTTTATTTGTCAGAAACCTGGACCTACATTAATTGTTGTTCATGTGAATATCAGAACGGAAACCTTCGTCAACCACAATGTTCTCATTACAGCGGAAAGATGTTGCCCAGGCCATATCAAACAAGATTTTACTGCTTTTGAAAAAAACGTCATATCACGTCTTTCAACAATTGACCATGCATATTTTAACAGATCCTCTCGGCTTAAACTGCTAAATACAGTTTGAGAGTATTCCATTGGATCAACCAATAAAAGGCTGTCTTTTGACAATTTTGAATCATTGGGTGATGCAGATAAATTTTTTTATTATGAACCTAACTGGGATTTCTGTGTCTAACTTTAAACACCTATTGAATGCCGTCGGACCTTCCCTCAGAAACAGGCCTTCAAAAACTGTGGCAACCACTCTTGGAATTTTTCTTTTCAAGTTGAAATCGGTCTTTCGAATAAAGTTCTTGCAACACTTTTTGATATTTCCAAATTGAGCCTCAGAAGAGCTTTTCAAACATCAAGAAAAGTTCTTATTTCCAGCTGGGTTCTCCCACATATCACGTGAAGATGTTATTAATAAACATACAAGTGCTTCAGCGCAGATTCTGTTCACCGAAAACAAAGAACAGGTTATTCTCTACCTTGACGGGACGTACATATATATTCAAAAAAGTGGAAACTTTCAATTTCAAAGGCAAACATATAGCATGCACAAAGGACGACCTTTAGTGAAACCCATGGTTATTGTTACTACTTCAGGGTATTTTATTTCTGTAATCGGGCCACATTTGGCAAATAGTAAAAACAATGATGCTTCAATACTGCAACATATAATAACAAACAACATCAAAGAAATAAAGAACTGGTTCAAGGAAAACGACGTATTTGTAGTTGATAGAGGTTTCCGTGATGCCATTTTTCTACTTGAGGATCTCAGGATTCAAGCGCAGATGCCTTCGTTTATTCCGCAAGGAGCAAAACAACTACCAACAGAGTTGGCCAACTCTTCACGGCTCGTCACAAAGGTATAGTTGTTATTTCTGCGTATATTACAGTACTCAATAATTATTGCTGGTTACATATGCATGTTACGTAGACTCACATTCAATATTCCATCAATGCAGCTAGTGCCATATGTACGTGTAATGGATACTATTTAAAGTGTATATCATTCATTTCAATTATTGTCAAAATACGAAGATGAAAGTGACACTATAACTTTAATACAGACTAATAAACATAAATATGGCGAAGGAAAAACTAAATTATCTTATAAATCAACAAATACGACTGTCGACATTTGCATCGTTCAGTAGTGTTTTGTAACCTATTAGAACTGTGGAGTGAACGTATATACATGTATTTGAGTTTCTGTCTCAACATCCCAAAAATGATTTGTGATTAAAAGGTAGTTAAGTGTATTACAACAATGGTTCTTATAAGCTTTTGTTCCGTTTTAAATCGTACATGACAATTAACTTTAATCGTTTTAATTTACATGTATGTCAATAAATCTGTTTTAAGATCATACACGACAATTAACTTTAATCGTTTTAATTTACATGTATGTCAATATATCTGTTGTAAGATTGTACATGCGCATGTTTAAATCCTAATACCTAGTTCACATTTGGACTAAGATGCATCTATGGCGCCCGTAAACTCTCCTTAAAACTTTCCGTGAGGCCTCCTCAATGATTTTCGTAAGACATCGTAGGGATTTACGGGCATGGTACCCTATACTATTCTGTTGAACTGAAAGTTATACACATTTTAAAAGTCATATGTCCGTAGCTCGTAGACACACCGTAGGTGGTACCGTACGACGTCCGCACGATTATTCTTGTATTTCGCATTATAATTGCAGGTTAGATAGGTAGACGAAGCTGCTAACCCCCGAATAAAACAATGGAAGTGCTTAGACCACATCCAAAATCAAGTGCCAAACATAAGCGACTATATTAAAATTATATATGCTTTATGCATTAAGTTTCTTTCACCTTTAAATGCCACCTCTGACTCTTCGGAAGATCTGCTATGTGCTGATGATGCTAGCTAAATTAAATGACAAAATAAATTGCAAAAATTTATAGAAGAAAACAACCTTAATCACTAGTATAAGTAAATGGGCAACTGTAAGCGACACTGTCACAGACTTTCCTCAACTTGATGAAACAATGCTTAAACTCCTGACATTAGGCATATACCAGTTGAAGGTGTGTCCATCTTACATTCAGGTATACATGGGTTCTGAATGCACAATCAATGTATTCGGAGAAACTTGTGATCTCTTGCGTGTGCGTCTCCAGAGTCGTCATATTTCTTCCAAGACATATGGATTCAATATGATTCAGACCATGTTAAAGCATGGTATTGTCAATGCCGGGCAGGTGCGCGAACAGTTGGCACACGTTCGCATGTTGCATCTGTCATTTGGTATCTGTCTGGATTAGCAGGACAAACAAACAATTGTGGCATACAGGACTGGGGTAAGTACATTGATGATGCCTCTCATGTGCTACAAACTATGGACACCTCCGACTCCAACACCGAGTCTGATGTCAGTACTGTGGAAGAGTAAATTATACGCAAGTGGATTGATAGGTTTCTTTTCGATGGTTTTCCCTAGAACAATCTCAATTTTCAATGCTGAACACATTCATGAAATGAATAAATCCCCATTAAAACAGGAATAGTCATCGGACTGCAGCGATTATTCGTATAATCGCATTTTCAGTATAATAGCATCGTTTCTAAATAATAGGAAACATCATTAAAACAGGATAAATATGTCTGGATTGATAGGTTTCTTTTCGATGGTTTTCCCTAGAACAATCTCAATTTTCAATGCTGAACACATTCATGAAATGAATAAATCCCCATTAAAACAGGAATAGTCATCGGACTGCAGCGATTATTCGTATAATCGCATTTTCAGTATAATAGCATCGTTTCTAAATAATAGGAAACATCATTAAAACAGGATAAATATGTCTGTAACGTACTTAATAAAAAACAGGTTGAATTTAAATTATTTAGTGGCTGATAAACAACGATAATGCGAAAATTATTTCAAATATATATGACATATATTTTTGCAATTGTAATTGGAACTACTTTTTACTATGTACCGCTCAGAATCGGGACTTCTTTTTGCATTGTTTATTGGGTAGTTTAACAACGATAATATTGTGCTTTTTCTATAAAAAAAATTAGCGAGTATCATGTTAGACTATTTATTCAACAATGACTTATTAAACAATACAGTTTTTTGTTGTAGTTTGCAGATGGCGTATGATCGTATACCAATGTTATTTCGGTGATGTGAGCCAATCTTTCAGATTTTGCATAAGTTACTACGTGCCCTATCACACATTAAAAGTAATACCATGTGTTTCAACTTCAGCGCTTACACCTGAAATATGTGAAACAAAGGATGGCGGTTATAAATCAAACAGGTGTGAAAATAACTGCCAGTTGGCGATTCGTATAACTGCATCTTTTCCACTCGTATTTAATTGTTATATAACCATGATAATTGTCCTTATAATTGAATTTTTCGTAAAATTGTGATTTGCATAATCGCATCTTTTTTACATTGCTTTCAGAGGGCAAAACGACAGGACTGCCACACTTGTTTGTACTACACCGTCATTTCGTATCATTGCCATTCTACTTTAGCAGAAATGTACGTCTCAATCTAAAAATGTTTTCAACGTTATTGTGGCTTTATGATAGATAATTACTTTTAAAAAGTTCAACCGTTTGCTAACTGGTGGCACGTTACAAATTAATTGCTTTTTGGTTAGTGAAGTTTATATTCACCGACTTCACATGTTTAATATGTTGTATTATGTTATGAAAGTAAGTGACAGTGCCGCTTATACCATCACCATTATTTGATGCTTCTTTTTATTTTATATGTGTGCTGGGATTCCTTATTCTGTAATATCATATTTGTCTCCATATAATATATTTTGGTATATTAGATGCATTACCATGGCAACATGTATTTCCAGGCACAGTATAAATAATACTTTCATTTCTTTTGAAATCTGACTGTTTTGATAAAGTGTGCATTAAGTATGGGCATAGTATTAATATATGTTTACTATTCTTGATTGAAAACCGTTACCATGGTAACCGACCATTAAATAAAGTTGTATGTTTTGTAAAATGTCTTCCTGTATTCTTGTTTGTATGTCGGTATTTTTGGAAATCGTAATTGATAATGGAATTGTTTAGTTTATTTCGGAACAGAAAATAATGATATCATCCTTATATTGTCTACATATTAGTTTTTTTTGTAAAATAGAACTGTTACCATTGATACCTATGGTATACTTATACATTATATTTGCATAAAACATTTGCAAATAAGCCGATATTTTAATAATTATGCATAAGAGAAAGCACAATGTGTATAATGTGTAATTACAATAATTTCATTGACTTATTTGCATATTTCACTGAAAAAACATCATTTGTTAATTATTACCATGGAAATCAACCATGATATGTTGTCATATCTCAACTTCAATGCTTTTCTTTGGTGTTCACATATATGCTGAAATATATTTTGTTGATAAAATTACATATATAGACACAAATTAATACATATTTAGAACATTGCCATAGTAACCATAATAAAGTGATATAACTTCTAAAAAAAGTAGTTTTCATACATCTGAAAGTTTGATATGTAATTTACATTTTATCGAGCAATAAATCTGCCCGTTTCAAACGATATATACATTTCATTGCTTTTAAGTCTCCGCTTTTATATGTGTCAGGGTTGCCAGCACCTGGGACAAAAAAAACTCCCTGACTTTTCCCTGACTAAATCCAGTTTTTCACTGACCAAAACCACCCATTTTCAACGGCCTCCTCCTCCCCTTTTAGCCGTCCAAATCCTCCCATAACTTTTATTTGTTTTGTCTTATGTTACAAACAAGCATAAATAATTTTTAATAACTAACGAATGTTATTATTTGGGTGGTATTGATCAATGTAAAATGACATGATGCATTTATAGTAACTATTAATGTCATTTATAATGTTAATAATTATGTTAGTAAATCTTTGGTGTTCAGAAGATGTGTTAATCTCATGTCCACTAGAAACTTTAACACATTTGCACTTAAGCATATTATTCAACCTAAGTATTAAGCTCAAAAGAATATCAAATTACTAGAATTATTTTAAAATAACTAAGTACATAAACATCATAAGACAACATAGAGGTGCTGAAGCAGAATAATACACCAGTTGATAAGAAGCACATTGAGAAAACTTTTTCTCAAAATAACAAATGCATCACACTTTCACTGCTTCAACTTCTTCTGCAAACGTTCAACATTCTTAATTTCATCTTCAAACTCTTTCCTTGTTTTCGTGATTTCTCCCTCTTGATCAATAGTTGAAGATTGTTCTACTTCTCTGCTTCCATGGCCAGCACATCAGCCTCAACGATGAGCTTATCAGCAGCCATCTTCAAAGTACCTGTCATTTTCTCAGCCTCATCTAACTGCCTCTGCATATCTTCTCGGTCTTTTTCCTTCTGTTTCTCGCATTCCTTCTTATTTGTTTCAACAGCATCAGTTTTGTACCTGTGATACGCATGTCGACAGCTCTCCACCAATGGTTTGCTGATGCATTGGTGGATGGGTTTATTCTCATTCTGGATTCCATCATGAGCTCTTCTGTAAGTCACAATGGTTTGTTCTGACATGTTGTCTCTCAGCAACTCTTTGTTGTCAGTAATCCCCTCTCTACTGATGCCTGGCCATGTGAGAGGATCATCATGTCCTTCACTATGCTGAACAGCTCTCTGTATTTTGGTTGCTTCCAACATCCTCAAAAGAACAGTTGATCAAGACCAATATTGCCTTCCATGTTGAAATACACAAAATTGTAATTTCTCCTATTTCTGACAACCACATGCGGTACTGGTGCAATACATCATCACAGATGCTTGCAGCTACAACCTTATTGTCTATAAGGCACTGCAACAGCTTCGTGAACATCTCCCTTGAGACTTAAGGATTTTTCACCATCTCGTTGGGATTCAAAGCTACCAAATACCTCACCACTGGATACTTCAATGGACACCTTTCTAGCAACTTTGTAGTCAGCATCTGAAAAAACAAACTGCACTCTTTTCTGAATGTTAGAACCTGCAGATCACTTACTGACTGGTCTTGTTCTGCCTTCCTTAAAAGTTGTTTGGTAGCAAAGCCTAGTTCTACCTTCTTAGGATGGACTACATTTTCAGGTGCCATGACATCAATGTTTGCCAACTTTGCTTTTGTATTTGCCTTTTCCAAGACATCAGGTTTAATGAACTTTTCAAGGATCTTAACCAGTAATGAATATAGCTCTGGTACCAAGAAGGGCAGCAATGGGCTATCACTTTGAAATTCCTTCAAGAAAGGCTGTAGGATTCTAGCAACCATGATGAAAAACTGTAGTTTGGCAGTGATTAGTGGGTCCTGAATATCAGGTTCTGGTCCTGAATGTCAGGTTCTGCAATGAGCTGATGGTTGGTACCTTGCCCTTTGGTTTGCTAGATATCTTTTTGACATATTTGACAACCCCAGGCCAAATTTCCAAGGCTTTCTCTGCCACTGCAATATCCTCAAGCCATCTGGTGGAACAAAATCTCAATGGATAAACCTGACTTCCACTAATTGTTTCATAGTCCTCCATTCTGGCTGGAGAATTTTCAAACATATCAAGGCATATCAGGATCTTCTAGTTGTCTGTCTTTCACAATCTCTTCATAGAATTCCCAGTTCGTTGATTGCCCATCCATAGAAATCTGCAGAAGGTTTGCATATTTCAAGGATTGCATCCCAGTCTTGAAGTGAGCTAGCTACTGTCAATCGTGTGTGGCCAAGAAACTGAGAATCGAAAAACCTGGTTTGAACACGATGCTTGTTACAATCCCAGAGCCTTATATACATGTCCATCTGCTCTTGCTGAAGTGTTTGATTCAGGGTTTCATCAAAAGACACAACATACTTAGTTTCTGGGTCCTGTAACTGCTTTAACAGAATGTCGAGGTAGTATGGTGCAATTCCATATCTAATGAAGTAAGAGCACTTTGTCTTACCATACTGAAACTGTTTTGCTATGGTACTCTCTGGAAACATTTCAGCAAACAATTCATTATTACCTTGGCAACTATTTGCTGAATAATTGGAGGTTACTGTCTCCACAGCCCATAATGTTTCAGCCTTCATTGTTTCAACTTTTGTGATCCAGTGAGAGGCGCTGGTCTTTGAATCTGTACTGGTGCTGGGCTTTTTTACTGTAGATGGCTTGGAGTTGCAGGATCTTTAACAGATATTTCTTGCTCTTTTAACTTGGGCCTGTCAACACTCCCTGTACTTTTTTTCAATTGTCACCAACTCTGAAAGCAAGGTCTGATAGGATTAAGTTTTAGTCATCATGGTCACTTTGTCTTTGTGTTTTTTTCCCGTTGCATGGTTCCTCAAAGCTTGTTTACCCATGTTGCCCAAAGCAAAGGACCCCCCTCCACAAAGCACACACTGAACTTTACTCACATTCTTAGAATCTTTGGCAAGCCATCCAGAAAACACTGTGTCAGTTAGCCAGCTGTCATTAAACTTTGTTTGTTTACCCATTTTTCACTTCACACTCATACAGTCATTGTTCACAGAAACATGTACAGATCTGAAAATAGTGATGCAAACCCATATTAACTTATCACCAGCATAGTACATCATATATATTATTATGGATTTGTATTACATCATTAAACTGGTGACAATCTAAATCTTCAGTCTGCTCCTGAATAAAAGATGTGCATAAAATCTAAAAGAAACATCTGCATACATTCTCTCCCAACAAGACAACAGATCATGTTAGTTTGCTCTGGAGGCAAGGGTTGCAAGTCCTTTCAGTCTTCAGGTAGGTAAGTCCCAGAACAAATTTTATTCCAGTCAAACTAGGACATTTACAAAAACTGTTTATATATTTCTGACTAAAAATAAGCATATTATGTATTTATACATACATTTTAGTAATTCGAAATACCTGAAGACTGCCAAAGCAATAACCTGCAAATTTGTATAATTTTTTTTTACCTTCAGGCATATTTTTCCCTGACTTTTCACTGACTTTTTTGGAATTTGATTGTTCACTGACTTTTTTTCAAAATTCCCTGACAATTCATTGACCTTGAAAAAAATTCAAATTTCCCTGACTTTTCAAGTCTGCTGGCAACCCTGATGTGTACCCTACATCAAATGCAAATGTATGTACTCTTAATATTTACCGATTACCCAGAATGTTCTGTTTTGCTGTGCGCCCGAATGAAAAACACATAAAATAATACATCTGGAATGACAACATACCAAAAATTTGCATCAGATAAATTATAATTAGGCCAGGACTTTTTGATTTTACAGTTTACAAAACCGGCGAACGTAAAATTTTCTGAAGTGAAAAAAATAAAATAATTACAATTATTTTTGACCGATGGGGGACGAAACGTTCAAATTTTCGAAATATTTTCAGTATGAATATAATAATTTGCTCGGTAAGTCTGTTTACTTACATGACACTGCATTTTGTTTTTGACAGTATCACACAATGATCGCCATTCGAGATCTACAAATTGTTTCGGAATTTCACTGACAATTTTTTTAAGCATGGCGTCCGCCGTTGTTTATGTACATGTATGCCATGTAAAACCAGTGTTTTCTACAACTTAAAGAGCGCGAAATGTCTGCTGAAAACCACATGTCACGTTCCATGCATGGAAAGCGTGCATGTAATGATCATGTGCTTTACTAAATACAGATCTTTAACATTTGATGCGCGTAGGCACGATGTGCTCGCGTAAATTTTCCCGCCGTTTGTGCAAGAACAAAGCATGTATAATATAAACGTATTTTAATCAAGATCTTTACAATTCACCAATTATCCACCAATTATGAGTGTAACCTAAAGATTCGAGAACGACAAGAATAGTGGGTTTGGACATGACGTCACTGTGTGAATGTGATGCGCACTGGACATAAACATCCCGAAACAATCATTACTTTCAGTTTCGCAACAACAATGATGCTTTTGCTTTTAAAAGGCTAGAGGTAATGCTGTTCAAACGGTGATGTTTCGTTTATTTCATACCCATCCCTAACCCAACCATCTCGGGTTGTATATGTAATTTACATGTTACTGAGCACTAAATCTCTGTTTGAAACAATAAAAAGAGAATACATGGTTGGTGCCGGGATGGAGAAAGTTTATCCCGTGAGGCTTAGAAAATGAAAATAGGGCGAGCTTTACCGACAATCTTCTAAAATTTTAAAAATAATCTAATTTGCTGATGCCAATAATATTCACGAACAAGAATAAGTACACAGTAGCCACTATAAACCAGACATTGATTTTTGACAAGTTGCACTGCGTCATGCCTACGTCATTCGGTTAAGTTTGAAGTTTACACAGTGTACAAACTAGGATACGAGTGTGTTGGAATTTAAAATGAAAGCTATCAGAATACAATAGTTAGTGTTTCAGTGTTTTGGATGAATTATGTTAATAACATTTAAATCAAAAAGTGTATGGAATATATGCGTGGAATGGAAACGGTGAGATTAATCCCATTTGTATTTCAATTTTCTCGGATTGTGGGTGGAGAACATCGTGACCAACTTAAAGATTTTTGTCATTTATAGATGTAGATCTACTCTTCGTTAAGTTTTAATAACATTTCAACGAAAATTTATATTAAGGGTTATTTCTTCCTTGAATAAATTGTATCTTTGTTTTTGATTGAAGAAAGTATATTCAGAAAAAATAACCCGCTTACATCAAGTGTTTTCAAACGGAATGAAAGGAAGATGTTGTTTACACCTTTATCGATTACACCATACATGTGCGGATTAACAACTCATTATGGAAGCTAGGATCTCTGTAAAACTAGACAACACGACATTTTTATCGATGAAAAACTCGGGTGAGTACAAGTGCATTCACAAACAGACAGTTATGAAGGTATATCGCAGTTACAAAAGGACTCCCACAAACTTTTATATTTATCTCGTAGTTGTGTGTGTAAGATAATTGCAAAGGCTATTTTTAAGGCCGTGAATTGTTGGATTTACCATTTTACGTTTACAGATGTAAATAAATCGCTTTATTTCAAGGCAAAAATATATTGTAGACAATTTACTACTTGATCCAAATAAAAAGGTTTTACAATCAAAAACAAAATCATTATCAATGTTTTTGACAACAGATGTGATGTCATTCAACAAAATTTGTTTAATATTACAACTCCAAACTAAGTGAACATGTGTTTCTGTTTCTGTCTTACAGAAAGTACATTTGTCAGAACCACAGATCTTTATTTTATTGAGCAAGTTATTTGAAGTGTAACATGCAGGTGGTCTAATGCACACATGAGTCTTCATTACTCTATATAAATTTTCCTTGGGGCTACCTACCTAATGATTAGACAGATGATTATAATCAATGATTATTAAACAAACCCAATCAAATTAAAATCAAGGATGGCATCTACTAAAATAAATGGATGGTACGAATCACATATGTACAAGACGGGCGGATGGAACACTGATATCCTTAGATGTGATGGGCTAGCATAGTATCTTATAGTCTAAACAAGAGGGCCAAAAGGTCGCTCTCCTGACAGGCTAAAGAACTAAACTGTTCTGAGCAAGTTTCATGATGATTGGCCTATAAAATGTGGCCTCAAGAATGTTTTAAAGCTTTTTGTTCAATTTTGTCATGGTGACGTAGTTTTTTTTACCCCACATGACCCAGTTCCGAACTTGTTCGAAGATATTATGGAAACAAATGTTCTGAGCAATTTTCAAGAAGGTAAGGCAAAATTAAAGTTTTTACATTTTTTTTCCTATATGACCTAGTGACCTAGTTTTGTGATTCTAGTGTTAACAAGCTTTTTCTTCAATTTGTCCAAGTGACCTAGTTTTTGACCTCACATGACCCAGATTCGAACTTGGCCCAGATATCATTGGAACAAATGTTCTGACCATGTTTCATGAAGATTGGGTAAAAAATGTTACTTCTAGAGTGTTAACAAGCTTTTTCTTCAATTTGACTTAGTGACCTAGTTTTTGACCCCATATGACCCGGATTCTAATTTGGCTGAAATACCATTGGGACAAATGTTCTGACCAAGTTTTATGAAGATTGGGCAAAAAATGTGACTTCCAGAGCATTAACAAGCTTTTTCTTCAATTTCACCTATTGACCTAGTTTTTGACCCCACATGACCAAGATTCAAACTCGGCCGAGATATCATTAAGACAAATGTTCTGACCAAGTTTCAGAAAGATTGGGCAAAGAATGTGACTTTCAGAGTGTTAAACGCTTTTTCTTCAATTTAACCTAGTGACCTAGTTTTTGACCCCACATGACCCAGATTCGAACTCAGACGAGATATTATTGGGACAAATGTTCTGACCAAGTTTCATGAAGATTGGGCAAAAAATGTGACTTCTAGAGTGTTCACAAGCTTTTCTTATAGCCACATCAGGAAAACTGCCCCTCCCCTGCCCAGCTGTACTTTGTCCAGGGTAAGCCTGGACAAGATGCTGGAAAAGCCTGGTAAAGCATGGAATACCATGGAAATCCATGGAATATGATGGAAAATGTGGAATTTTTTCCATGTTATGTGGACTTTTTTGGTCCAGCCTTTTCCAGCATTGGCTGGAATAGGCTGGAATTAGGCTGGACAATGGTGGTAAAAGCCTGGACAAGCATGGACTTTAATTCCATGCAGCATGGAAAGTTGAACTTGGAAATTTTTAATGCTGGAAAACTGTTAGACATTCTCCATGTACCCTGGAAAGAACTTAGTCTCTTTTCTGTGAGAAAAATACTTATCATTTTACAGCAAGAAAATAGTGTGCATAGAATGGTTACATTCTTGTACCAAGATCCAATAAAAATTCATTAAGCAATGTGACTTATTATTTCTAAATGTTACTTATCTTGTAGAATTTTAAGTTTTGTGGCGATTTATTTTACTTTGCACTACTGCGTAAATGTTTGAAATGATCGCTCCACCTGAGAAACAGATTTAAAATGATTAACAACTATAATATGACGACTTTAAGACAATGTAGCAAGGTCTTAATATGTCATTATTCCCAACTTAATTTTGGATTACCCACTACATGAATAGAAAATCTTAAAGTTTTTGTTTCAGTGGGTCACAGACTATAATTAAAGTAACCAAACAAATAAGTGAATAAATTAATTATTTCAGTGGCATGTGTAATTCATCAAATGAAAATTTCATTAAAATAGATACATCCGACCTGACGAGTCAGTAAGTCACCTGAAAGTTAATACATTGTACAATATGCAACAAAGTGCGATGTTAAACAAATAAATGTAAATGTTAAATGACAATTACCCGTAATAATCATATCAATTAATTATTTAGGTTATAAACATGTTTGTAAACCCGTCTTATAACTACAATGTAAATGATAAAATTTTAATGATGAAGTCAGTTATAAAAATTCTGTAATTAAAGCTGCAGTCCATTAAATCTTTTTCAATACCCTGTAATTTGACAATTATAGTTTTTATGGATGTTAATGGTGTTTATTCTTTTTTCTTCAATTTGACCTAGTGACCTAGGTTTTGACCCCACATGAACCCGATTTAACTCAGCCGAGGTATCATAAGAACAAAGGTTCTGAGCAATTTTCATGTTGATTGGGCAAAAAATGGGACTTCTAGAGTGTTCACAAGCTTTTCCTAAAGCCATATATGGAAAACTGCCCCGCCCCCTGACGGCTATGTTTTTCAATGGAGCATAACCATTTTCGACCTCGACCGAGGTATCATAAGAACAAAGGTCCTGAGCAAGTTTTATGTTGATTGGGCAAAAAATTTGAATTCTAGAGTGTTCACAAGCTTTTTCTATAGCCATACAAGGAAAACTGCCCCACCCCCAGGCGGCCATGTTTTTCACCGGACCGGAACCATTTTCGAACTCACCCAAGATATCATTAGAACAAATGTTCTGCGCAAGTTTCATGTTGATTGGGCAAAAAATGTGACTTCTAAAGTGTTCACAAGCTTTTTCTTCAAATGTGGCCTCTACAGTGTTCACAACGTATATGTTGAAGACGCACGACGGACAAAAGGCGATCACAAAAGTTCACCATGAGCATGTTGTGCTCAGGTGAGCTAAAAATAATGGTGTGTTTCAATTATTTACAGCAAACGTAGTTCGGTTGTATAAAGGTTATATTTCGGTAACTTAAAACGTCATTCCATAACGTTGTCAAAGGTTTTTTGGAGTCTACCTTTTTACGTTATATGTACGTTGTAATTTAACGTTATTACAACTTTAACTGTAACGTTAATACAACGTTATTGTGTTAGCTGGGTAAACGCGTAAGCTCCCGTTTTTGCTGCGACGTACTGCCGCACGGTCTTTCGAATTTCCGAAATAACACAATCGTTGTATCTTGTGAAAGACGTTCCGCAATTGCTAGATAAATTCCCCTCTCAATATACAGAAGAGTGCACTGTTTGGCGCGAGATTTTAGCCGTTAACTTCACAAGTTATCTTCTACATCTCATTAAGTTTAATCGACAAAGGCAGATCTAATCAGAAAAAAAGATAAAAAACTAATTGTGTTCCCCTTCAGTTTAATTAAACGCGCTAACTTTATCAGATTACATTTAGAAAATAGCAGAAAATCTAAGTCATTCTCATAATCAGATTAATAAAATTACTGTGCTGAAATGCATTGTGGGATTCCAACATGCGTCTGAACTTGGCGGGATTTTTGGTACTTGAATTTTGATTGGCTGCTAAAAATTCCTGATTAATAACTTATTAAACGGCAAAGCCAAGCCAGAAGTGTTTATTGGCACAATAAACCTGTACTAGCACGAGGGCTTTGGCCCGATTGCTTATCCATGTTTGCAGTGCCAATAACCACTTTCGGCACGGCTTTTCAGTTTAATTAGTTGTTTATTATATACCACCGCTATTATCTTTCAAAACATAAACAAAACTTGTGTGACTCATTGACTCAGTTTTTCAACACCGTAAAGACCGTGGAAAAGTGCGCGCGCTCACGTCATTATTAAATGACGTCGTGATAAGTTACTTCCAAAATATACATGTTGTATTTTCTCGTTAGATACGCCGTTAATAAAGGTTTATTCAGAAAGTAATACAAGGCAGTCCAAAGGACAGCTATATCCTCCCCCCCCCCCCGGGTGATCCTTCATTAGATTTTAAAGGTGACTTTTGAAGTACCACACTGACCTTAATCAGTTTCATGAAAATTCCTTAAAGGGCATAGGAGATATGGAGCAGACACGAAAATGGAGGCTCAAACATTTGACCTTTAAGTGTGACCTTGACCTTGAGGTGGCAAGACTGCTCCATGCCTTCTGCACATTGCCTCAATGTGATAAACATTTCAGCCATCTCCATAAAAATCCTTCAAAGGGCATAAGAGATATGGAGCAGACACAAGAATGGAGGCTCAAATATTTGACTGGAAGTGTGACCTTGACCTTGAGGTGGCGTGACTGCCTCATGCCTTCTGTACATTGCCTCAATGTGATAAACATTTGAGGCAAGTTTCATGAAAATCCTTTAAACGGCACAGGAGATATAGAACGGACATGAAAATACAGGCTCAAATATTCAACCTTCAAGTGTGACCTTGACCTTGAGCTGGCATGACTGGCTTATGCCTTCTGCACATGGTCTCAATGAGCAAAACATTTGAGTCAAGTTTAATGAAAATCCTTCCAAGGGTATAGGGGATATGGAGCGGACACGAAAAATGGACACGATAATGGAGGCTCAAACATTTAACCTTCAAGTATGACCTTGACCTTGAGCTGGCGTGAAAGGCCCATGCCTTCTGCACATCATCTCAATGACCTAAACATTTGAGCCAAGTTTCATGAAAATCCTTTGAAGGGTATAGGAGATATGGAGCGGACACGAAATCTAGGCTCGAATATTTGACTTTCAAGTGTGACCTTGACCTTGAGCCGGCGTGACTCACTCATGCCTTTTGCACATCGTCTCAATGACCTAAACATTTGCGCCAAGTTTCATGAAAATCCTTCAAAGGGTATAGGAGATATGGAGCGGACACGAAATGGAGGCTCGAATATTTGACCTTCAAGTGTGACCTTGACCTTGAGCCGGCGTGACTGACTCATGCCTTCTGCACATCGTCTCAATGACCTGAACATTTGAACCAAGTTACATAAAAATCCTTCAAAGGGTATAGGAGATATGGAGCGGACACGAAAATGTTAAGGACAGACGGACGGACAGACGGAAGGACAGACGGACGGACGAACGGAGGGCATTACTATAATCCCCCTCCCGCTTTGCGCCGTTATTATTAAGCACATTTTTAATGTGGCAAATTATTAATACTCAAGTAAATTAAATTAAACTATTATTCAGAAAAATGAGATAGTGCCTCATTACGAGCATGTGAATTTTTAGCGAGTTAATTTGCACTCGTGCAAATAACCGGAACTAACTGTATTGGGAAGATAGCTAAAGGTTTAGTTTTGTTTTTTCTGTACAAATTTGTTACTTTTTATACTAAGGTATATTATAATGGCTGTTAAGAGCATAGGAAGAATTCCATTTTTGAAAAGAACTTCGGGAAATATCAGAATAACTGAAAATATTGCAGAAGATAATATTACATCTAGAAATCATTAACAATTATTATAATTAATGTGGATTATTGCATATATTACTATATATAGTAACACCTTTACATTAAAAAAACAGGCATTATGTGGTTGATTTCGACATTGTAATATTAGGTGTGCCAATTACGACTAATCGGCACACTCGAAATATGTGCCAAAATCCATAATGAGAAAACGCGCGCCTGTGCAAAACAACGTGACGTCATTTCACGAAAATGGCGCGCTTTGTAACGCAATCAAGTGTTATTTTCTGATAAGCAGAATTCCATATTAAGAATTACTTTAACTATATTAAGACGATTTTGAATGGGGAATCAATTAGAAAACATCAAAGGGACTGTTGATGCGATTTATTTATTTATTGTACAAAATGAAAAGAAAACGTTTAGGAAAAACAGATCTGATGTACCGTACTTCAGAAATTGAATATCTTGGAACTGTGATCAACGTTTATTTGATTTTCATACATCAATCGAGAAGCAAGTTTGAACATAATAATTATTAATACATATCTTTTTCGTATAAACCACTATTTGTATTATAAAAAATATAATTCGGCGGGGCCCTAGCCGTATAATTATGAGTTTTCGGCAACTTTCTTTATGTATTCAAAATGAAGGAATTACATGTATAGCCATTGCATTTGATAATCTAAGTGGTTGAATTACTTAGCGTCAATACAAATAATACAGAAACTCTTTTAGAATGGCACACCTGATAAGTCCCTAGGGCTAAAGCCCTCGGGCCACTACTGATTAGGTGTGCCTTATGGACAGATGTCATATCGGCGCCGTTGATTCACCTCTAAATAATAACAATAATAAAAATAATAATAATGATAATAACTATAATGACAAAAACAATACGCTAAAATGCTATAGTTGTAGTTTTATTATTAATGAATAGAATGTTAAACAACATAAACTACACAAAATAATTCAATAATAATAATAATAATTATTATTATTATTACTATTATTATTATTATTTATAATAAACATCATTGGATTGTCAGGAATATTCCCGAAATTCATAGGAAGAATTAAAATTGCAGGAACAATTCGAAAATCATAGGAAGAATTCAAACATTGTAGGAAGAATTCAGTTTACGCAGCAAAAAGGGTCAAATGTCACGAATTCTTCTTGATGATACCATGGGGTTCTAAAGTCACAAATTCTTCCTAAGTAAGAATTATTTCTTCCTAAGGAACAATTATTTATTCCTGAGGAAGAAATAATTATCACTATGGAAGAAATAATTATTCCTTAGGAAGAATTTGTGACTTTAGAACCCCATGGTATCCTCACCACCATCATCATCCCTATCACCACCATTATCCCCCTCTCTATCACCACCATAATATTCCCTATCACCACCATCATCCTCCCTATCCCAACCATCATCATCACTTTCACCACCTTTATCTTCCCAATCACCACCATCGGGACCCTCTCTATTACCACCGTCACATGCACTAGACCTGTTCATATAGAAACTTATATTTGTGTTTATGACAATAATCACACTATTTTGTTATCTTATATGTCTTCATGTCACCAAACACATCCCGTGTATTACTATCATGATACAAAATAACACCAATAGGCACCCCGGGTGTCCCATCAGATAAGCCGCGGGAGGTGCCATAAAACTTGAACAGTGTGTAAAATTCGACAAAATTTCACTGCATTTTGAAACTTTAATTTAAAAAGACCAAAATATTTTTTTTTTATTTTAAAATAAATTACAAAGATAAAAAGTTGAATTATTGTAGATGTTCGATCCGTTGGAACCTAAGCGATATACGTATCAGGAACGATACACATAAAGAAAGAATCAGATAACCCACCAAAAGATTCCTTGATTTTGTTCTGTATTAATATTGACAGATGGTGAGTGTTTTTAACTTAAAAAACTTAAAAAAATACCAAAAGTCTGTTGAAAAACCAAATTTGGTAAAACAGTCAGTATATCATTAGAATAATATATAATTTTCTAAAATTGTTGGAAACTTAGCGATATCAGTTTGGGTTTCAAAGATATTTATTATTTCGTGTCCCCAGGTTTTTCCCCATGCCCAGAATCATCGATGCCGGAATGAAAGATGGATATGCGTCTTGTAAGTTATTAATGTAAATTGTCTTTATGCGTTAAATAGACACAGCCGGGTGTAGTAAGATAGCTCATCTATTCTTCTAACAGTCGAGCTAAAAACACACAGAGCAAACATTCCTAATAATTTATGTTGTTTACATTCAAAGAAGGCAATTCAATGCCATATTGGACCTTCCAACCTTCATATAACAAACATAAAATATACAGTAATGTAAGCTTCCCTAAAATAAAATGAAGATAAAGAGGTCATACAGCAGATACTGATCTGGTACATATTTTTAAGGACTGTCAAGAGGTATTTAAGGTAGAGGTAGATTGCAACCTTAAATAAGAAACAAAAATACCCTGATGGGTACAAGGATTCATCCAGGCATAAAATGGGTAAGGTATGCGTAGGACAACATACCAGTACATACTGTAACATTAAAAGCTTCATTGCATTTGCTCTATATCTTGATCCATTCCTTTACATAGTTTACAGTAGAACAGAAAATAAACACAATCCTTCAACTCAATTTAAACAAAACAATTTCTAACCTAAGACAATGTGATTTCATATTAAATAAGTTACACTCTGTAGTGTTCCACTCAAATTTTTTTATTTTTGTAGGAAAAATAAGCATGTATTATGCTATATGGTAGCCTAACACGAATCCAAAATAGCTATTATCAGGTAAAAATGTCTACAAAAAACTAGGAAATTATTTGAATGAGGTATATTTTTCCATGGGATTTTTTTTCCAAAATGACATGTAGTGTCGCAAACTTGAAAAACAAAAGCCTTTCTTACCATCAAACCAGTATATTATATCATATTATTATTATGGCAGATGTAGACAAGAGCTTGGCAGATGTAGACTCTCTCTTGAAATCAGGACAAGAGCTTGGCAGATGTAGACTCTCTCTTGAAATCAGGACAAGAGCTCGATGTATGTGAGACAGCTTACAAGAACCTGCCCTATGTGGGGATCACACCACGAGACCATTTTCACAGCAAGTCCCACCGACCAAGTGTTCAAGGCTTACATGCTTGGTTTTGTGATTTTCACTGATTTAGGTCACAGGTAGGAAACAGTGTGTCAATATGTTATCTCCAGATCAAACTAATACATAAATTATGAGGAGGGGATTGGTGTGCCATCCGGGTTTAATATAAGTTTACTTGTGTAGGTAATGATAGTGATGATGATTATGATGGTGGTAATGATTATGATGATGACACTGATGATAATAATAAAAATGATGATGACGATAACGATGACAATGATGATAATGATGGCATTGATAATGATTATTATGATGGTGTTGTTCATAGTGATAATTAATATTATGATGACACTGATGATAATAATGATGCTGATAACCATTATAATGATCAAGATAATGATGATGCTATTGATGATGTCAATAAAGACATTTGTGTTGATGATGGCTGTCATGTGTAAATAAAATACAGTGCTGATGATTATTGCAGACAAAATAATAAAGATAATAACAATGAAGTACTGCCAATAACTATGATGATGCCAGTGTTCATGACAGCTATCACATAGCTTACCCATTCCTTTTCCACTGCAGGTAGACATTGAGGTATGTTAAATGGTCGCTCTCAGGAACTTGGAATTTTTCTCTGGCTGCGTCTGATTCCTCCTCACGACCTTTCGGGCGATAAAATATGGCGGGAACAGACAACATCGAGACTATAATCTGAAATGAACAAACGGAACTGCATGAATATGGCATTATCAAGACAACGGCACTCCTGTGTCGCACAATTTTAGTGTTTCATTTCTTTTAAGCAGAATAACTGTAACATAAGCTAACCAATGAAGATCACCCATACAGCACTTCACATCCCTTGAAAGCCAAAAATTCTACTAGCATTATTTAAAACTCTAAATTATTTCCTATATTTATACTTGGTTTTATATGTGTTTTGGCATGTATTATATTGATACCATAACTGTATTTCAGTACAATATTATATTGATTAACATAATTCTAAAATGAAAACTAATATATTCAAACTAACAAACTGTAATATATTCATGCAAAAATGTCAGTGTCACATTAATTTTTCTGAGCTATTCTTGAAAATATCATTAATGAAATGTAGATCCCTTAAATCAAATTGCTCATTTTGATATAAACATTGATATTTCAGTTTACACTCCACAATGATAAAATTCTAATGGCAGTCACAACTTTACCTCACTAAATAAGAAATATTTATCTACAAATACTCAAGTTATTTTATTTCAGTATTAAAATTTATCTGACTAAATGGACATGGCACCTCAACTCTTACATCAGCTGGCGCAAATACCTGGTCTATTACCTCATAATAACATTTTCAACCTATATGAAGGCACATAAAAATATGGTATGATTACTTTTAATCTGAACAAGAGATGTTTGTAAAACATGTATGCCCCCCGACTTGCAGCCAAGTTGTGAATATGTGCAATTGTTAAAAAAAAAAAATAATATCCAAGCCCATGCGAGGTCTTGATATATGGTATCTATGTATGAAGTTCAGGCTGATTTTTTTTCATATGTTAAATTTACCTAAATTTGGTGAAAACATAATAACTTTGACTAATTTGTAGTGCGATGGCTGTGCTATAAGGTAGTTTTGCTTTTTCTTTGAAAATTTTGTTTCCAATGATGTTAATGCAGGCTCTGAAGACATCAAAGTCGCATGTACAAATAACTGCATGCAAGTCTTGCAACTGTTGGAAATCAAATTTTATCAATCAATTTGTATATTCATGCGCAAACTGTGTAAGTTTGGTCAACATTGAATCAAAAATCGTGTGTGCAAGCCAATCATTGATAATTTGTTGATGTTTTTTTTCCAAAAACAAGGGGAAATAACTCTGGTGTTTCTGGCCCGATCATGCTTATATTCCACTTCACCTGTTGTCTTACGTTCATAGACAAACTGTACACGATTGGTGAAGATTGGCTGAAAAATTAAGTCTCTATCCTGAATAATGTCAATTTTTGCATATTTTTTTCAAAAACAAAGGGCAATAACGCTGGTGTTTCTGGTCCAATCTTGCTTATATTTGACTTCACCTTTAATCTTATGGTCATAGACAAACTGTGCAAGATTGGTTAAGATTGGATGAAAAATGAAGTCTCTATCCTGTATAATGTCCATTTTGGCATATTTTTTCACAAAGGGCAATAACTCTGGTGTTTCTGGTCTAATCTTGCTTATATGTGACTTCACATGTAATCTTATGGCCATAGACAAACTGTGCAAGATTAGTGAAGATTGGATGAAAAATGAAGTCTCTATTATGTATAATGTCCATTTTTGCATATTTTTTTCACAAAGGGCAATAACTCTGGTGTTTCTGGTCCGATCTTGCTTATATTCGACTTCAACTGTAATCTCATGGTAATAGACAAACTGTGCAAGATTGGTGAAGATTGGACGAAAAATGTCTCTCTCTATCCTGAATAATGTCCATTTTTGAATATTTTTTTAATAAACAAAGGGCAATTACTCTGGTGTTTGAAATACGATCTGGCCCATTTTTGGCATCTGCTGAGATCCGATGGTAATACACTAACTGTGAAAGTTCCGTTAAGATTGGATGGAAAATGAAGTCTATACGTTGGAAAATTGCATTTTTGCACTTTTTTTTGCATGAAAAAGGGGCAATAACTCTGGTGTTACTGGTGTGATCTGACCCAATAACAATCCCATCCGAGATGGTCAAACACAAACTGTGCAAGTTCGGTCAAGAATGAATAAAAAAATGTAGTCTTTATCGCGATAACGGTCCAAATTGTTGACGGCATACGGACGCCGCCGGAGAGGTCCCCTATACCAATAGTAAAAAGTAATCAAGAAAAATACAAACATACACAACCTAAATAATAGAATGAGTTGTTTACTCAGAATGCATATTAAAACTCTTTTTCAATTATATGTATATTATTTTAACCTTTATTATATGCCAATATTAATATTTAAATTTCAGATTTGTTTACTGCAGTTGCCCCTAGGGGCTCTTTCTGCAGACATTGTACCTTTAAATAATAATTATGTAATTATTTGGATTCCCTTTGACAATGTTTATCAACTGATGTGATAATATCATACCCAGTTATGCACAGAAGAAAAGTTCAGTAAAAGAAGACAACAATCTTAAGACAGCATTAACAGTGTATTTAATACTGATATGACAAGCTAATGTCACTGCAATGGATTATGTACAGGTTTAAAGAGATTTAACCCTTCAAAATCTTAATACAATTATGAAAGAAAATGTAACATAATTAGCAAATAGAGTTTATTTTGTATTGCTTACAAAATATAAACACATGCTTAAACAAGAGGGCCCTGAGGGCACTAGGACGCTCACCTGAGACCTTGTAACCCAATTGGAATTTTCATCCCCGAGGCGTGGCTTATTTTTATCCCAAGGGCATAAGTTGAACAACCTTGAACAAACCTCTGGGCCTTGCAGTTTCAGGTAAAGATTTTTAAAGTCAATTTGCTATTTAAGTCTATATAAACCATGTGACCCCTTGGGGGTGGCCAGATTTGACCCCAGGGGCATAATTTGAACAATCTTTGGAGAGGACCACTATGCAATGTTACATACCAAATATAGGAAAGCTGTGGGCCTTGCAGTTTCAGGTAAAGATTTTAAAGTCATTTTGCTATTTAAGTCTATATAAACCATTTGACCCCTCGGGGGGTGGCCAGATTTGACCCCAGGGGCATAATTTGAACAATCATTGGAGAGGACCACTATGCAATGTTACGTTACAAATATAGGAAAGCTGTGGGCCTTGCCGTTTCAGAGGAGAAGATTTTTAAAGTCATTTTGCTTTTTAAGTCTATATAAACCATTTGACCCCCCGGGGCGTGACCAGTTTTGACCCCAGAGGCATAATTTGAACACTCTTTGTAGAGGACCACTATACAATGTTACATACCACATATGAAACCTCTAGGCCTTGCGGTTTCAGAGGAGAAGAATTTTAAAGTCATTTTGCTATTTAAGTCTATATTAACCGTGACCAAAGGGGTGTGGTCAGTTTTGACCCATGGGGCATAATTTGAACAATCTTTGTAGAGTACCACTAAAGGATGTTAAATATCAAATACAAAACCTCTGGGCCTTGCGGTTTTAGGGAAGAAGATTTTAAGACATTTTGCTATATAAGTTTATATAAACCAGTTTTGACCCCAGGCGCATAATTTGAACAATCTTTGTAGAGGACCACTAAAGCATGTTACATACCAAATATGAAACCTCTGGGCCTTGCAATTTCAGAGGAGAAGATTTTAATATATATTCTGATATATATTCTATATAAACCATGAGACCCCCGGGGCGTGGCCAGTTTTGACCCCAGGGGCATAATTTGAACAATCTTTGTAGAGGAACACTATAGGATGTTACATACCAAATATGAAACCTCTCGGCCTTGTGGTTTCAGAGGAGAAGATTTTTTTAGTCATTTTGCTATATATTCTGTATAAACCATGTGACCCCCGGGGCGTGGCCTGCTTTGACCCCAGGGGTATAATTTGAACAATCTTTGTAGAGGACCTCTAGAGGATGTCACATATCAAATATGAAAGGTCTGAGCATTGCGGTTTCATAGAAGATTTTTAAAGTTTTCACTTTTTAAATTTATTTTTAGCTCTGGTGACCTTCATATTCAGCGGACCGGAAGGATTTGAACAAATATGAAAGAGGTCCACCCAAGGATCATTTCTGTGACGTTTGGTGAAAATCTTCCCAGCGGTTTAGGAGGAGATGTTGTTTGAATGACAAGTTGATGACGCACACACGCACGCACACATGCACGACAGACAACAGGCGATCACAAAAGCTCACCATGAGCACTTTGTTGTCAGGTGAGCTAAAAACAACCGTATTTTTAAATATTTTTCTATTACAATTTGCATGATATTATTACAAATTGATTTCTTTTGATCTTAGTTTGTATCTCTTTAAATTTCTGACTCAATAATCAGAATATGATACATTTAACTATATTTTATTACTACTATTATAATTATTATTATACTTATAATTATAAAAATTATTATTATTATATTTATATTACATTAATTTTCTAAATTAACTATAATTACAACCTTTTGCATTTTCACGTAAACTCTGCATTCTGATTGGATAATACGTCCACATGACCTGTCATTCAAATCCCGATGAACCGGCTGGGCATGCAAATTACCTCGTTATTATTCATGACAATATCACTTTTTCGTTCTCTTTTTGCAAAGTAACATTGTTTTGCGTTAACCTTCACGATGATTTCTTTCATTCGCTATTTGCGAAATGACGTCATTGTCTTGCGAAAAAAGGTTTAGGATGATACCACTACTGTTCTTCAAAAAATGACTGATTTTCAGTTGCCGGGGTTGCAGACGATGAAATTGGGAAATTTGAATTGTATTTTACCAGAAAGTCCACTCCAAAATGATCCACAGCAAATTTGAAATGTCTGACGAGATATCAGAAATACCCTTCAATGAAAATGAAACCAACTGAGGCTGCACGTCAGTTGTTGCCTTTAGACAGTTAACAGTAAAGTTTAAATATCCACTTTTTGTTGTAATCATCAAAACTGAATAATATTTTTCTTCATTTCTAAATTTATGCATAAACGTCGTCGGCATTTATGCCAATTAGGCGTAATTTTCCTGACAGTTCATACACCAATGAAATGCAGAAAATACTATTAAATTCTTAAATGAATTTACAGCAAAGATCTATCAATAAACAAAGATTCGTGTTATCGCGAGGTACAATCGATTCTCGTGGGCCCCCGAGATTTCAATCACGTGGTTTATCGGATCTGTAATTATGGCAGAGTATATCGGCATTTTGAACGGTATAAATCCAAATCGTTGTTTTCTAGCCAATAAACAACTCTAAATGGAAAATTATTTCTTCAGTAAGTCAAGGAAAATAGATGTAATCTTTAATGGCAATTTAACCACACTACACTTTTTAACAAAATTTTAATAACTCAGATTCAAAAAATGAACACTCCAATTTAAACCTTACCAAAAACCAAACCAACGAAGTAAGATCATGAATAACCAAAAACAAATAATTTCATGTGGCCTTGATTCTGCCTGTTGAGAAATCCACCCAAAAAACAAACATTGCACACTGCCCTAACTTTTTCACTCTGCCCTAACTTTTTCACTCTGCCCTTCCATTTATTTAAGTACAAAGCCTACCCTACCCAGGTTACTGTCTCGGATAACACCACGATATCAAACTATCAAAATTTAGTTTGTAAATATACTTGGACTATTTCTTTTGACAATATTGGTCTTTTGCAAAACCTCCTCAAAAATGCAGGTATGTTTCAAAATTAGTTATAATATCATAAAAAAAATATTTTTGTTTTACAGAATTGTGAAAACACAATGCTTATTCTATATTATAATAATGTAATTTATTTTGCCAAAGTTGATTTATATATTGTAGGACATTATTGCGCAATTTAATGATTTTAAACACTATTTTCTTATTGAAGATTCAAATTGATTTTGCTAGTTCAAAATGAAAATATAGCTTCAATCTGTTGTTTTAATTAGTGAGTTGTACCATTTATTTAAATACTATTTACATTGATACTACTAATTATCAGTACCAGCAAGCCAGTTAGTTAGCAACCAGTTGTTTTGGTAATGAAATAAGACATAGCAATAATCTACCAATCTGCCTACTTCGTACAACTGCTAACCATGTTAACAACAAGTTTAGACAACAAAACAATTTGGTAACCAATTAATGGCAACTGATGACAATTTAAATATGTGAAATAACTTATACAGAAGGTTACACAATAAAAAATATATTTTTAAACATTTTTCTAAAATAACAATCCACAGAGGTAACAAAGTGTTAGGCACCTTAATCTGATACTTAAATATGAGCCGTTTCGTGGGAAAACCGGGCTTAATGCATGTGCGTAAAGTGTCATTGTGGATTCTGGATTAGCCTGTGCAGTCTGCACAGGCTAATCCGGGACGACACTTTCCACCTACAGTGGATTTATGTTTAGAAGCGGCTACCTCGAAACCGAAAATGCCATAAAAGCGGAATGTGTCTTCCAAGAATAGCCTGTGCCGACTTGGTATACTACTGAAAATTTCATAAGGCTGACACATGTTGTACAGTTTCTCTTTTTGTTGGGTAGTTTTATTTGAGGTGTGTCGTTAACTGGGCTTAATGCATGTGCATCTGCTCTAGACTATCAAATTTAAGAGTTGTACAGTTTCACAGTCGTTCTACATTGTGCATTGTATAGTGTATGTTAAATGTAGAAATGTAAATTTTATTACCTTAATATCGCATTTAATTAATGAATAATTATATGATAAAGCACTTATATTTGACAGTATTAGTCTAAGAAAATGCATATAGAGGTTTACAATGATTTTGTATCGTAGATACGTTGAAGTTAAAACTGACTATTTTGACGAAAATCATTAAACTCCACTTAAAATTATAAATCACGGATTGTTGTTACAATTAATTGATATCGATTATTCAATATAGTCATTTAATATTCCAGTGTTGTTAATGTTCACAACCCTGATGTAGTTACATTACATATGTTGAAAGTACATAGTAATAGTTCATTCAATTTTTATATCAAAATACTGTAACTTTTTAAAGAATGACAACGACTAACCGGTTATCCGATTATTAAGGCAGCAATCCGATTATAAATTTGATATTTTGTTATTTGCTTGCTGATGAACAAGATATAGATAAAAATATCTTCATGTGCTAATTGGTGTCAATATCCAACCCGTAGACTGATCTGCAAAAGCTCTCCTTAATTGATCAACAGTGGTCGTGAAACCATAAAAGGAGCAACCACTTCCTATGTTGTAACTTCCAGCTTTTGTTTGTCATTTAACACTGTATAATTTCCCATTTATCTGCGTTTGATATAACTGTTGATAACGTATAAGGCACGCCAAACATTTATCCATTTAATGTTTATTATCAACAAAATAAAATATATCTTGTAGTATTAAATAACTTTCTTATTATTCTTTCTTTTTATAAAATTTGTAATTTATAAACCGATACATTATAATATTACTTAATTATTCTTTCCACAAAAAATGTTGTACTACAGTAATAGTGCTGTCATAAATATATGTTTAAATGATACTGTAAATAAGATAATTAAGAATACTACATTTATATAACCATTCCGGAAAGTTCTTTTAACACGAACTATAAATTGACCGCTGAGTGAAAATATTGCGTTCAGGTGTGCATTTTTACTAATTACTTTCTCGTCGCGATTTGTGGCGGGACAAAGTCTTTCGTCACGAAAAGTCGCAAATACGCGCAAATTTTCATCGAGAGAATTAGCGAAATTTCGTGACATCTCGAACAAGCGCTCTGCACTTCGAGATAAAATCCGATCCTCGCATATCGTGAACTTTGCGGGTTTCGTCTGGCGTGTACTGTATCTTATTTCAATTATGAATTGTTTTTAAATCAATTATTTATTTAAAAATCTGCAAAAGAGAAGAAAACTGCCATCCATACCAGATATTGTGGATTAAAAAAAAAAAAATCAGATATGGTTGCTTTATTGCACACTTCACTCAGTGAAATATCTGCATTTAGCTCTAGCTTTGTAAATATGTATCTTCTAAACATAAATCCACTTTTGCAGCGAGTGTTGTCCCGGATTAGCCTGTGCGGACTGCACAGGCTAATCCTGGACAACACTTTACTATGATACACCTCATATTAATATCATTATAAATAGACAATCTAATTCCTTTCTCGTTAAACTCCATAAGCTGTCAATGGGACATAATCTGAATATATTTTTGTTAAACCTAAAGTTCCAGGTATCCAGCAATCCAGCTATATTTTCAATAGTCTTACCAGTAATAAAATATTAATGAATAAGCATTGAGTCAAGCCTAAAAAGCTCTCAAGTTATTTTTCAAGTACACACCTAAAAGTCTGTCAAAATTTCAAATAAACAAAAATGATGAGCTTCAGAATATACACCTCTTGAGTATGTTGTACGTCTTTTCATGAAGACCAAAAATGTCATTGAAGTAATAAATTTAGTTTTAAATGTTGCATGCATTTCCTAATATAAAAAAAGAGTGTATTTAAATACATGTATAGTGATACTGTTTGCCATGCTTTTTTGATTGTTGTTCTATTTATTCCAGGCAACGGGACTTGCTGCAAATATGCTTGGACTGCTGCTATTGATAAGACCGTATCCAGGAAGCTGCGATTCTATTGGTCTGCTAAATATAGATGTTGAGGTCACCGGCAATGACATTAAGGTATCATGGACAATGAATACACAATCTGAAAACATCTATGGCTTTAAGGCTATAATCTACAATGACAAACAGGAGGCACTCTACACTTCATCCGTAATTCAAAGCCTAGAACGGGAAATGACGATAAGTTACGAACTGAAAGGAACGAGCTCAATCTGCCTCCAAGCCCTGCATAACAGCACTCAAGTTCTACAGGAGGCTTGCAAAGAGGTGAAGGTGAATGACCTCAAAATGGTGACTGGAATTCTAGCTGGCACAATATTTCTCATTCCTTGCATAATGGCCCTGGCATACATCATCTACAAGGACAGGAAAATATCTGGGCTCGGGCTCGAGAACTACACCAAGTTGGAGAGCCATAAGAGGCAAAGTACCAATTCTGAATCATCCAATGACACCAAAAAGACTGTTAAAGACCCAGAGTCGGCAGCAGGAAATGTAAATAATGCTTACGCGGCTGATTCAATAAAGGGAAAAGAAGTAAAAGAGAAAGCCAGTAATGCATTAGACTCAGCAGAAAGAAAAGATAACAAGGTACCAAGTTTATTCAAACATAGTTTAAGAAAAGATGTGGTTATTGCAGATGAAACAAGAAAAGGTGGGCAAGCAGAAAATGTTCAATCAACTGACTCGCACAGTAGCAGAGCTTCCAAAAAACACACTTCCCCAAAAACAAACCATGCAAAAGACATCTCTCAGAAGGAAACAGAAATATATGTAGTGAGACTATAACAAAATGGAGTACCTCAAAATGACATGTTTTGATGTCTATAATCAGATATCCATGCTCAAATCTCATTTATTCAAAATGTTAACATTACAGCTGCTGCTTCCTAGGGCTATTGCGATGATACAGTTATATGGGAAGCTATTTTAATGTATGTATAACCGAATAACTTATTCAAATGTGATGCAATTTACATGTAAATTACTATTTTATGATGTTACCAGATTCACTAAATGCTTGTTAATGTAAGTTTGAATTTTTTAGTTTTAAAAAGGCTTATGTAAAATATTGCCGTTAGTGTTCCTGTTAACATAAAACCATCACATTACCCAATATACTAGTGTTTAATCTAGAAGGGCAGAGGGGCATGGCGCTAAACCAATTATGATATTTGATATTACTAGAAGGGCAGAGGGGCATGGCGCTAAACCAATTATGATATTTGATATTACTAGAAGGGCAGAGGGGCATGGCGCTAAACCAATTATGATATTTGATATTACTAGAAGGGCAGAGGGGCATGGCGCTTGACTTGGAAAAAGGGCTTTTGGGGCATAGTGACACTGATAAAACGGGCATATTAGGTTTTAATAGCTTTTTCCTGAAGTAATATATAAACCTATTATGATATTTTATATTACTTAATGATTACTTTTACGTTTGATGGTCATTTAAGCCCCATTATGAACACATTTTAATTTTCCAATATTATTACTTCTTCTTATACTTAAGTTATATTATTACAAGATCAGAAAATTCATTTATGTGTTATTCATAAGTATTTCCAATGTGCAAATTGGGCTATCAGACATGAACACTTATTGACAACTGTCAAACTAACACTGTTTATGGGCAAGTCATGTTTATTAATTGTAAAATACTTCTAAGTTATAACCTGGAAATATTTTTATTTTTCATCTTTTGTATTGTAGGATTTTTTGTGTGCACCTTAATGGATTATAAGTTGTTGCTGTTAACACACTATTATGTGAAGTTGGAATCAGACATCAAACATAGAATAAACTGTTTTATTACAGCAATGCTTTATATGCAGTTTACTATTTGTAATTTAATAATTTTGAAGAGTAATTAGTGCAATAGACACCTGCGTATATAACTGCATCAGTAAAATTGATTTTACCACAAAACTGTATACTTGTATGCATTTACAAATTTTTCACGAAAAATTGAACTGTGTCCATGTGTGCATGAACACAGTTTATTAATACAGTATAAATTATCAAAGACACAGTCAGTTTTAATGAAAAAGTCGTGGAAAAATGCTAATCATACCAAATGTATTGACATAATATAACAAACATACATAAACAACTTGAAATACTCAGTTTCATGTGAAAAAAGAACAAAAATAATGTCCATTCTATGTTTGATGTCGTATTCTAACTTCACATAATACGTTGTTCTGTTGATGATGACATTGCTACTTGTATTTGTATTAATGGTGAAAAGCTTTAGTCAAGATTTAAAATTTAAAAAACAAACATTAAAATTCAGATTGAAATGATGTATCTGAATATGTATATCCGAAATAATAGCCAGTTTTGCAATTCTTTTTTTTCAGGGATTTTTATTTATGATTGGAAGAAATATTGTATACACATTTTTTATAATTAGTGATTAAAGACCACATTGAGTCTACATTTATATGCATTCTGCCCTTTGTTATCACGTTAATCATAAAATGGACAAAACAAAAACATGTTATAAATTGCATACAAAAACGAGGCTGTTAAAAGCAGACAACTTGCGCTCATTTTTGTAACAAAATCAGCATGTTTTATTGTATCTGGACACAAACTCGTAAGCTGAATGACCCTACAGCTGATCTTATCATTTGGTCACAGATTAATATACCATAACATGCCATCACAAAGAGCCCCCGTTAATAGCAATACAGTCAATAGATGAGTGGGCACGAGGCACTAATTGCCTTTGAAAAGGGCAGGGTGGCGGATCAATAAAGGGGCGTGGCGCGGCGCCGCGCTGATTAGGCCTGGATAAAACACTAAATATACCATACATTTTTCACACACATTTTATTTTTGAGTAACTTACTGTGGTAAAATATTTTACATTGTTTGTAGGTGTGATCGTTAAAATCAGATTTAGTCATTTTTAACATAAAATTGACATGTCTCATTTTTAGTTTAACTCCAAAAGATCAGTACTCTAACTGTAGAAGCCCAACATTAAACATTAGATAACATAATAATGCTACACTTGATATGGATATCTGCTAAGGCCAGACCTTTACATGGAAATGTGCTAAGGCCAGACCTTGACATGGACATATGCTAAGGCCAGACCTTGACATGGACATCTGCTAAGGGACCTTAACATGGACATCTGCTAAGGCCAGACCTTGACATAGAAATCTGCTAAGGCCAGACCTTGACATGGACATCTGCTAAGGCCAGATCTTGATATGGAAATCTGCTAAGGCCAGACCTTGACATGGACATCTGCTAAGGCCAGACCTTGACATGGACATCTGCTAAGGCCAGACCTTGACATGGAAATCTGCTAAGGCCAGACCTTCACATAGAAATCTGCTAAGGCCAGATCTTGACATGGAAATCTGCTAAGACCAGACCTTGACATGGAAATCTGCTAAGGCCAGACCTTGACATGGAAATCTGCTAAGGCCAGACCTTGACATGGAAATCTGCTAAGGCCAGACCTTGACATGGAAATCTGCTATTTTCATAAAGCTGTGTAGTAGAATCATCTATTGTCTTTGAAGTAAAATCCTCAAATTCCAAAGTCAATGTTTTATTTATAGAATTATAGATTATGTTTTATAATGTCTATTTATAGTAAAAGCTGAACAGATGTAGATATGCCTCATTTTATCACATAATTATACTGACTTTCGCAGTAAAAATGTGTATGAAAATTAACTCGAAAGGATCACTTAAGATTTTTCAAAGATTCTTTATGAATATGGGCCTAGTAATCCATGCATTCTCAATAAATCAGCATCAAGAATACAAAGACGCATGCATGCCACATCGTGTTGATTAAAATTGTCAATATGTGGGGTTTAGGAGTGTCAAGCTTGTACAACCTAGAATTTCAAGTCACACTTCTCCATTATCTATCAAGATTTAGGTCAAATACTATTTACACCACACAACACACACATTACCTGCAAGGACATGGGCCAGCACACAAAGGCCCAGTTGAAATGCATCTGCATTTACATGACATGAACAGAATGAAACTTGTTTACTGTGACTCCCTTGGACAATATACATTAATGCATTTATTCAGTACTTCAGTACATTTGCCGTCTTTAGTTAGTATTTCAGATAAGCAACTTGAACACATTGATCTGAAATGCATGAACTCTATTAGCACACTTAAAATGTAAAAAAAAAATTGTGTCTTTCGGTCTCCAAAAAGTTAGGTAGGGTCGGGATCGAGTTTTTTGTTTTACTTATTTTTTAAAGACACATTTCGGTAAAAAAACAAAGAAAATTATATAAAATCTGACGAATGCGGATTTTACGGAAAACAATCGTAGCCAAAACTTTAGGGTTGTTTTTTTTTCCCCAGTTAGGGTCAGGTTGCCCAAAATACAGAAATTTTGTTGTTGTCTTATTTCCTATTTAAAATGTTGGCGAAAGATAACGGTCTTTATAGAGGGTAATTTCCAAAAACATATTTCGCTGAAAACTACTTCTTTTCTTTGCAGGCTATTGGTCAGTAAATCAAAACCACAAAAACTCCTTCAAAACAGCCAAATCTCAGACCTGTTTTTTTTATATTTCGATTATTTAAGATAATGTATGTAATATGTAGTATAATTAGTATATCATGTGATTCATTAGAATTACAGTTTCGAAAAAAAGTCAATTTATTTAAAATGTAACTTTAAACCAATAACACCCGTACTTTTGCTACTTACTTGTAACAACAAATAACTGCAATTAATCTATTATAAACTGTAATATGGAAAATCGATAGCACACCTCATATGACCTACTTTTGACTCAGTAGGCTACAAAGCACTAACAATCAGTGCTCCTAGCTACTACGCTTCATCGGTTATTCTGGTCCCTTGCATATTGACTTGTTAACTGGCATGTATATAATTCCGTTTGCATATGATAACCACAATTTAGTTTTTATTGTAATGCTGTATATATTGAACATGAAGACACGTTGTAAAGTTCAAAGGTGGGAAATAGAACTTCATTCAAACAAATGTTGCCGTTTAAAAAAAAAATCCCCCCATAATTCACATGCTTTTACTTTTGTTGCCAACAGTCTTTCTACGCTGTCATCAATTTTTTATTTTCAGTTTGTGCATGTGTTTCAAATGTTTCTAATACCATAACTGTTTGTTCAGTGGAATACTTGTACATCGATTTAACAAGATTTTAATACAGAAACTAACATATGCATTGTAATTGATTTGTTATATATTCATGCATAAAGGTCAGTGTCAGGTTAATTAATCCGAGCTACATGTATATGTGATCTTTTTCTTTCAGAAATATGGCAATCCTTCTACAACCGTCAAGAAACTTTGTTTACGATCAGATAAAAACATTTAAAGCGTAACTTGTTTCTATGTTGATGTTATATTTTGATGATGCCATGCAGTCCTTTGATCATTTATATTTACATTTTTTTATTTTTATATGATAAAAAATATAATGAAAATCTGTTCCTTTGTTATTATTTACACAGTATCTAATCATGTACACATGTCAATACAATATGACTGTAAATGATTTGTAAGTATAAATATATACGCACACACAATTTAATAATGTAAAAAACTGGAAATTCATGAGTCAGTCATTGGGTAGAACCAGCATCATTGAGATTGCACCCTGTTCGGGATTCAAAGTCACTACCACAAAATGGAAAGACCGACGCCATATCCATTTTACCACAATGATCTTAAATTGAAAATATTCATGGGAATGAGTGGAGTGAGATGCTAGTATTTATTGTTGCCATCTGATTATCCAAGAAGGTGTATAATATGTGTAAAATATATTTGGCTGAGGCAATTCTGTTTGACCACAACCTTTTCTTCATCAAACCCAATACAATACCCCAACTGACAAGGATTTCCCCAACTGACTTAGTAAGCTAACTTTAGTACAGCCAAGGGTCAAAAGTATTTCCACAATATCGTGACATCACCGAGTTAAAAATAATTTGCGGTATTGAAAAACTAAATTTTGGTTGCATATAACCCTTTAAATTCGGTAAAATACATTGGTTAAATGATCTATCCTGACCTTGACAGTAAAAACAAATTAGAGTAGTTTCCCTTTTTGTTCACAAAATTCATCTGCTGTCAAAGTGCCTAACAAGAAAACAACAGGCTCGACTTTTCTTGTGCTTGTCAGAGTTACTGGCATTTTGTTTCTAAAACAAGAAATACGGAAATTCCGCAAAAACCCAATTTTTTTAATGAAATGCATTGAAGTCAGCACATCAATACAATTTTTAGTATAAGTGAACTTGACCTTGACCCCACCAACTCCATATGCAATCCCAAGCGAGGTCTCAATATAAGGTATCTATTTATTAAGTTTCATTAAAAATCTCAATGTCTTCTCAAGCTATTGAGCGTAAACTGTTTGTCTGTTTGTAGTAACTGTGACCTTGACCCCACCCACCCCATATGCAATCCCAAGCGAGGTCTAGATATAAGATATCAATGTATGAAATTTCATTAAAATATCTCAATGTGTTCTCAAGCTATTGAGCGGAAACCATTTTGTATTTTAAGTAACGGAGACCTCGATCTTGACCCCACCCACCCTATATATATAATCCCAAGCAAGGTCTCAATATAAGTTATCTATTAAAATATCTCAATGCATTATCAAGTAATTGAGCGGAAACTATTTTCTATTTTTAGTAAAAGTGACCTTGACATTGACCCCACCCACCCCAGATGCAATCCCAATCGAGGTCTCGATATAATGTATCAATGTATTAAGTTTCATTAAAATATCTCAGTAAATTCTCAAGTTATTAAGCCGAAACCATTTTTCTATTTTCAGTAACAGTGACCTTGACCCCACCCACCCCATATGCAATCCCAAGCGAGGTCTTGATATAAGGTATCTATGTATAAAGTTTCATTAAAATATCTCTATGCATTCTCAAGTTATTGAGCGGAAACCATTTTCTATTTTTAGTAACAGTGACCTTGACCCCACCCACTTCATATGCAATTCCAAGCGAGGTCTCGATACAAGGTGTCTATGTATTAAGTTTCATTTAAATATTTCAATGCATTCTTAAGTTATTGAGTGGAAACCGTTTTTCTATTTTACTAACAGTGACCTTGACCTTGACCCCACCCACCCCACATGCAATCGCAAGTGAGGTCTTGATATAAGGTATCTATGAATTAAGTTTTATTAAAATATCTCAATAAGTTCTCGACCCCACCCACCCCATATGCAATCCCAAGCGAGGTCTCGCTATAAGGTATCTATGTTGAAGTTTCATTACAATTGCTTAATCCGTTCTCAAGTTAGAGAACGGAAATGAAAAGTTGAGAAACTAGCTTACCGAAAAACTTTAACCTGTCCATATAGCTTATATGTATAATATATAAGTGTAAAAAGGCCCATAATTTTGACAAATTTCAAACTAGAGTTATCAAAATTGGCCTATAAGTTCATTTTAATATAGGGAGTCAGTGTTATAAGTTTGAATGAAATCCCTCAAGCCATTCCTGAGAAGCCAGCTTACGGAAAAACTTTAACCTGTCCATATGCTTATATGTAAAATTTCTAAGTATAAAAGGCCCATAATTTTGACAAATTTCAATCTAGAATTACCAAACTTAGCCTATAGGTTCATTTTAATGTGGGGAATAAATGTTTTAAATTTGAATGAAATCCCTCAAGCCACTCCTGAGAAACTAGTTTACCAAAAAACTTTAACCTAGCTCGGACGCCCGATGCCGATGCCAACGCGAATAGAATAGTCGAGCTAAAAAGGCGTTTGACGTTTAATGGTTTTAAACAGAGAATTGTGAAGAAAAAAACTGAAATCTCAAAAGTGAACAGAGTCTGTAGGAGGGCATAGTGCAAAAGTAAAGTTCATTTGACTGTTGACAATTTTTGGAAACAGGTAATATTTTCTGATGAGACACAGATAATCATTGGTAGAGACAGAAAGGTTTATGTCTGGCGAAAAGATGAAGAACAAAATGGGCCATGATGGCCCAAAGCGCTCACCTCAGAACTGGTACAGATGAAGACCATACTGTTGACAGGTTTGAAAATTAAGGTACATGAACAATACGCAAAGGGGGATAGGATCAATTGGATTTAAAACAGTGGGTAGTGGATGTGTGGTGTTTTGGCTAATGGTTCTCAAATCATTTTTCGCGATATTCTTACCTGACCCTTTTTCATTACGACAGTGACAATTCTGGAAAATGCAGAAACAGTAGATTTTGATATCTTTTTCGCAGATAGTTTTGGAGAACTAGTTGCAATGCGATAATTGCGATGGCTGTGCTATAAGGTTAAGTTTTGCTTTTTTTTCTTTGATAATTGTCTGTCCAATGATGATAAATGATGTTAATGCAGGCTCTGAAGATATCAATGTTGCATGTACAAATAACTGCATGCAATGTTTGCAACTGTTGGAAATCAAATTTTATCAATCGATTATTATGGTCATACGCAAACTCTGTAAGTTTGGTCAATATTGAATAAAAAATCGTGTGTGCGAGCCAATCATTGATAACTTGATGATTTTTTTTTTCCAAATACAAGGGGCAATAACTCCGGTATTTCTGGCCTGATCATACTTATATTCAACTTCACCTGCAGTCTTACATTCATAGGCAAACTGTGCATGATTGGTGAAGATTGGATGAAAAATCAAGTCTCTATTCTGAATAATGTCCATTTTTGTGTATTTTTTTCACAAACAAAGGGCAATAAATCTGGTGTTTCTGTCCCAATTTTCCTTATATTCGACTGCACTTTTAATCTTATGGTCATAGACAAACTGTGCAAGATTGGTCAAGATTAGATGAAAAATGAAGTCTCTATCCTTAATAATGTCCACTGTTGCATATTTTTTTCACAAACAAAGGGCAATTACTCCGGTGTTTCTGGTCCGATCTTGCTTATATTCGATTTAAACTGTAATCTCATGGTAATAGACAAACTGTGCAAGATTGGTGAAGATTGGATGAAAAATGAAGTCTCTATCATGAATAATGTCCATTTTTGTGTATTTTTTAATAAACAAAGGGCAATAACTCTGGTGTTTGAAACACGATCTGGCCCATTTTCGGGGTCTGCTGAGATCTGATAGTTATATTCAAACTGTAAAAATTTGGTTAAGATTGGATGGAAAATAAAGTCTATATGTTGGAAAAAGGCATTTTTGCACTTTTTTTCCATGAAAAAGGGGCAATAACTCTTGTGTTACTGGTGTAATCTGACCCAATAACAATCCCATCCGAGATTTTATGGTCATAAACAAACTGTGCAAGTTTGGTTAAGATTGGATAAAAAGTGAAGTCTCCCAAAAAACCCAAATATTGACGGCACACAGACGACGGATGACGCAGGAGAGGTCCCCTATACCAATAGGTGAGCTAAAAATGGTCGCCAAGGTGTCTTGGAACGCACAGTGATTCACTGCCACGCTGCCACATTAGTGTTATGTTTTGGGGCTGTGTAACTTTTTGTGGGGTTGGTACATTAGTTCCAGTTAATGGAAACATAAATTTTGAAAAGTATGTCAATATTTTAGAAAACCTTTGTGGCCTGTAATTGCAAAACACTTCCGGAATTCTTCGTGGATTTTCCAAGATGACAATGCCCCACCCCATGTGTCTTGGTTCACTTCCATGTGGAAACATAGAAACAATATCCCTACACTGATGTGGCCAGCACAGAGCCCAGACATGAACATTATTGAAAATGTATGGCACAAGTTGAAATAAATGCTTCAAGAAAACGTTCACCTCATTCATTCCAAGACTGATCGATAGACCATGTCATGCAGATCTGGACCTCCCTCACTCCATCCTACTGGTAAGTCATTATACAACATCATCCAAAGCGAATTCACCATGTTTGGAGAGCCAACGGATGCATAACCAAGTATTAAATTCTTCTGTCGAGTTAATTTTACTTATAAATGATGTAATTTGTTGAAGCCCGTATGCTTTATTTGTTTGTGACGTCACAACATTGTGGAAATACTTATGGTCTTCGAGTGTACATGTATATAACATTTAAAGCCAGGGAATGCTCAAATCCACTTCAATGGTCTAAATTAACACGAGCCATTAAGCCCTGCACTGGTAAATTTTGAACTGGGCTTGCTCAGATTCTCAGTTTTTTATAGCCCAACTTGTAACAATTTCTTGCTCCCAAGTAATACAAGAATTCGGACTTGCTTGGCCAAACTGCTAATTTCAAATCGATGACAGCCACTTACAAGTATTTCTGCACTGCACTCCATCTCGAGGGACTTGATGAGCATCTTGGAGAGGGCTGGGTCCAGTGGGAACTCCACCATGTTGCGCCCCATGGGGGTCAGCGCGCCCGTGTTGTCCAGCGCCCCGAGGATCCACAGCTGGTACATGGAGTTCAGTATGTTGTCCTGTCAGGATGGAAGCACATATATGTATTGATTTGTAGACATTCAATTATGGTTTGTAGACATTCAACTATGGTTCATAGGCATTCAATTATGGCTTGTAGACATGCAGTTATGGTTTGTAGACATTCAGTTATAGTTTGTTGACATTCAATTATGGTGTGTAGACATTCAATTATGGTGTGTAGACATTCAATTATGGTGTGTAGACATTCAATTATGGTGTGTAGACATTCAATTATGGTGTGTAGACATTCAATTATGGTTAGTATTATGGCTTGCAGACATTCAGTTATTGTTCATAGACATTTGATTATGGTTTGTAGACATTCATTTATGGTGTGTAGACATTCAATTATGGTTTGTAGACATTCCATTATGGTGTGTAGACATTCAATTATGGTTAGTATTATGGCTTGCAGACATTCAGTTATTGTTCATAGACATTTGATTATGGTTTGTAGACATTCATTTATGGATTTGTAGACATTCAATTATGGTTTGTAGACATTCAATTAGTTTACAATTATGGTTTGTAGACATTCAAAAATGGTTCGCAGACATTCAGTTATGGATTTGTAGACATTCAATTATGGTTCATAGACATACAGTTATGGATTTTTAGACATTCACTTATGGTTTGTAGGCATTCAATTATGGATTTGAAGACATTCAGATATGGATTTGTAGATCGTTTGTAGGATATTAAAACAAGTACATATGGAATATTACGCTAGTCAATTGTTTCAAGAGTATGTATTAGTCGAGTGGCTTGTGTGATAATAATGCAAGCCACGAGACAAATACATACTGTTGGAACAACTGACTAGCGTAATGTTCCTTTTATATATACCACGATAAACTTTAAATGTGCATTTACCTTATTTTATTTGTTTAAAAAATTACAATAATGACTAATTATTGTAGGTAGAGATTATGTTTGTTTACATAACTCAATGATGACATCATTGAAAAAGTAATCCAGCAAGTATGGTAAAACGGGATCGGAAAAATAGCGAGTAGCATAATACGGGATTATGTTTCTGTCAACATGTATTTAACCGATTGATAAAGCATGTATTTTGTTAAGATTTTAAACAGGTATATAATAAAATCAATTATGGATGTGAAGGTTGTCATGATATTACAACCTGCAAATTCAAGTGTGGATTTAAAAGTATTCAAGAATAAAAACAGCTTATTTGAATTCAACAACTTATTTGAAGTCAAAGGTAAATTATTTATACCACAATTAAGAACAGCTTATCTGCTATTGTAATTTGACATGTAAAAGATCAGTTATCTATGTCCCAATAAGTAACAGCTAATATTCTATAGTACTTCAACAGATTTATTGATAAGTAAGTAATCTATGATTATATCACAATTAACAACAGACCATCTACAGTAATTCAACAGGTTAGAGTTAGTCATCAACATGCAGGTGCCAAACAAGAATAACTAATCTTCTACAGTAATTCAACAGGCTTGAGTGCAAGTGGTCTCCTCCACTCACCTGGAAGGTGGGTCCATGAAGCAGAACTGCAGCAGGTCCTGTACACCTAGCACTCACCTGCGGGGGTGGGTCCATAAAGTGGAACTGCAGGAGATCCTGTACCCAGAGCACTCACCTGAGGGGGTGGGTCCATAAAGTGGAACTGCAGGAGATCCTGTACCCAGAGCACTCAACTGAGGGGGTGGGTCTATGAAGTGGAACTGCAGCATGTCCTGTACCCAGAGCACTCAACTGAGGGGGTGGGTCCATAAAGTGGACCTGCAGGAGATCCTGTACCCAGACCACTCACCTGAGGGGGTGGGTCCATGAAGTGGAACTGCAGGAGGTCCTGTACCCAGAGCACTCACCTGAGGGGGTGGGTCCATAAAGTGGAACTGCAGGAGGTCCTGTACCCAGAGCACTCACCTGTGGGGGTGGGTCCAATAAGTGGAACTGCAGGAGGTCCTTTACCCAGAGCACTCACCTGAGGGGGTGGGTCCATAAAGTGGAACTGCAGGAGATCCTGTATCCAGAGCACTCACTTGAGGGGATGGTTCCAGGAAGTGGAACTGCAGGAGGTTCTGTACCCAGAGCACTCACCTGATGGGGTGGGTCCATGAAGTAGAACTGCAGGAGATCCTGTACCCAGAGCACTCACCTGAGGGGGTGGGTCCATGAAGTAGAACTGCAGCAGGTCCTGTACCCAGAGCACTCACCTGGGTGTGGGTCCATGAAGTGGAACTGCAGGAGATCCTGTACTCTAAGCACTCACCTGAGGGGGTGGGTCCATGAAGTGAAACTGCAGGAGGTCCTGTACCCAGATCACTCACCTGAGGGGGTGGGTCCATGAAGTGAAATTGCAGCAGGTCCTGTACCCAGAGCACTCACCTGAGGGGGTGGGTCCATGAAGTGAAACTGCAGGAGGTCCTGTACGCCAAGGGACTTCAGTAGCAGCACCACGTTAGCCAGGTTTGTTCTTTGGATCTCTGGCACTGTGGTCGTGAGCAGCTCGTCCTTGTACTGTCGAGCCGTGTACAACCGGTACGCTTGCCTGCAGGAGAGAGATGTGTGTGATTGGTTTTTCTATTGATTATCTATGTGGCATTGAAGTATTTTGTTCTGGGTGGCTTAGATGAGCAAACATGCAAAGAAGAGCATTGCATTATTAATATTAGACTACTTTGGCAAAGAACACATGGCAGAGAAGATTTCAAGTACTTGTTGTTTCTAGTGCACAAACTCTTCTTACTGGCAAACCTGAAAGTGTTTTAATGTCTGGAAATAGTGACCTACCCTGGCCCAGTCCTCCCGGCTCGACCTGATCTCTGATTAGCATTGGCCTGCAACACACAATCATATGCAACAGGAAAACTAATACTTTGAAGTCACTCAAACAACCTGAACATTATACGAGCATATCTGTTTTGCTAAGAGATGATTTGTTACTTGCACATTATCTGAAGTTAAAAGTTTGATATGGAGAGACTATTCATCTTGAAAATCACTGTACAAAGTATATTTTTCACTAACAAATTTGGTTATTTTTTTATTCTAACTAACCCTTCATTGATGGATCACTTTTGGTTTTATAACAGCTCTAGAAGCATTATCAATGAAACTCCATTAATTATATGATCATAATAGATTAGAAATAGTAATATTATTCTGCTTACCAACTGGCTACATATTTCATATCAAAGAATCATGACATCAGTTATCAGATAGTAATTTGTATATGCAAATGTACACAGCATAAATACCTGACTGATGGGGAATATCTGCAAGGCATCCATGCCAACTTTTGGGTTGAACACCTTCAGTTTACAGTAGCCAGAGTCAACAACAAACATTATACCATCCACTGGAAAGGAAAAAGTGATTATTGATTAAATAAAATGTTTATTTCAGAAAACGAAGTAAATATTCCCCGATGTATGGGGACAATATGACTAACTAGAATTGTCACATGAGTGACGGATATACCCCCACAATATGGCCTTGTCACAAAACTATGGCATCCATTCGAAAAATTTATTTTCAATAGGAGCCATCACTCTGTCAACATTTAGTGGTTTGTAACCAAAGTTTAATTTATCTGTATTATATGATGTTACACCTATGTACCGAAAAAATATGTGAAGCCTTTCATGAGTTATTGTCCATGTTTTTCGAGAATTTAAGTCAAAAAGGGGCCATAACTGTGTCAAAATTTAGTGGTTTGTAATCAAAGTCGAAATTGACCTGTATTTTATGATGCTACACAAGTGTACCAATAATTTTGTAAATATGTCAAGCCATTGTTGAGTTATTGTCAGGAAACCATGTTTTTAGCGAATTTAAATCAAATAAAGGGCCATAACTGTGTCAAAATTTAGTGGTTTGTAACCAAAGTCGAACTTGACCCGTATTTTATGATGCTACACATGTATAGCAAGAATTATTTGAATATGTCGAGCCACTCTTGAGTTATTGTCCGGAAATCATGTTTTTAGGGACTTTTAAGTCGAAAAGGGGCCATAACTTTGTCAAAATTTAGTGGTTTGTAACCAACATCAAACTTGACCTGTATTCTATGATGTTACACATGTGTACCAAAAATTATTTCAATATGTCAAGCGTTTCTTGTGGTATCCGGAAACCAAAAACCAACAGACCGACAAGCTCACTCCTATATACTGCACCTAAACCTCGTCTGTGGGGGTATAACTAAACTAAAGATCATAGTCCCATCTTATTGATGTCTACATTAACAACCTAGTGACATTGCTTAAACAAGAGATGTTTGTAAAACATGTATTCCCCCTGACTTGCGGCCAAGTCGTCAATATGTGCAATTGTTAAGAGATTTTTTTAAGATTGTATGTGCACATTAACACATGGGGAGGAAATTAAATTGATGCTTTAGAAAGTAAATATAAAGCTAAAAGAAAGATAGAGTACAACTATGGATTTATTTTTGGCAGTCTATTACATAAGGATACCAGTCCTGTTTTCTGTTTGATTTAAACATCAAATAGGCCAAAACATCTCTAGATATCCAGCGGAAAGAAAATGGTCTACTGAGAAAACAGTTTTCATGTTACAAGCCCCTGTGACCTTTGACCTATTGACCTCAAAATTGATAGGCGTCTTCCTTTCCTCCCGAGTAACCAGCATACCAACTTGGATGATCGTAGGTCAAAGCGTATTCTACATTTCATGCAGAAACGAAATGGTCTACAGAGGGAACAGTTTTCATGTTACAAGCCTCTGTCACCTTGACCTTTGACCTGTTGACCTCAAAATTGATAGGCATCTTCCTTTCCTCCCAAGTAACCAGCATACCAACTTAAATGATCATAGGTCAAAGCGTTCTCTAGATAACGTGCGGAAACGAATTTCATGTTACAAGCCCCTGTAACTTTGACCTTTGACCTGTTGACCACAAAATCAAAAGGCATCTTCCTTTCCTACCAAGTAACCAGCATACCAACTTAAATGATAGTAGGTCAAAGAGTTCTCTAGATATCGTGCGGAAATGAAATGGTCTACGGACAGACCGACCGACCATCTGACCAACCGACCGACCGACGGACAGGTGCAAAGCAATATACCCCCACTTCTTCGAAGGGGGGGGGCATAAATATTATCATACATGTACCTTGTGTGATCACATAACCCACAATTTAATGTTACATTATTTGTTATTAATAAGTATCAGTAGAGTACTGTTTTTGCTTTATAAAATACGAAACATAACCAGCGAGAACCAGTTTAAAACATAAACATACTCTTTTAGTTGCAAAAATTGTAAGATATTTGAGAAATTTGCAGTTTACACGATCAATATTTCACTCTTAACCTGTGAGTGATGTTTCAGCAATGTTTGTTGCTACGATACACTTGCGAACACCATCAGGTGCCTTCTGGAAGATCTTGGCCTGTAGGTCGCTAGGCAACTGTGAGTATATGGGCAGAATAGCAAGGGGTGGGGCTTCATCAAGCTGATCCAAACGCTCTGAAAGGAGCAGAAATCTGATAAAAAGATCTGATATCTTAAAGCCGGACGATATAAGTTGAACAATAGATCTAAAAATTGGGGCGAAGATCAAAACCCTGAAAATCTGTTAACATTATCAAAAAGTTTAAACTCTCCTGAAATGATGACCCAAAAATGATGGGATGATATACAGTACAGGTAAAGTAGAAATAAATACAATTTGTTTTACTTAATTTCAAACAGTAACAAGAGCTGTTAGAGGACAGCGCGCTCGACTATCCGAAGTATTTCAGTTGGTACATATTTTGGATAGTGGAAGGGGCATAAATTTTTTAAAATACAAAACTTTTAAGTGAAGCCTTGTATAGTGTATACATTTTGGAACAAAAACTTTAACTACAAAATCTATGTAAACAGTGTGCATAACTCTGTCAAAATACAAAACAGAGTTATGGGTAATGTTGCCCCTGATACTAGAGTTGATGACATAGGTTAGAGCCAAGTAACAAGTGAATAACTTACGTAGTTTTTGAAGTTACAGAACTTTTGAATATAAACTTTAAACAGAAAATCTATGTGAAAAGGGGGCATAACTCTGTCAAAATACAAAACAGTGTTATGGGTTATGTTGCCCCTGATACTAAAGTTGATGACAAAGGTTAGTTCCAAGTTTCAAGTGAAAAACTTATGTAGTTCTGAAGTTACCAAACATTTGAATATAAACTTTAAACAGAAAATCTAAGTGAAAAGGGGGCATAACTCTGTCAAAATACAAAATAGAGTTATGGGTAATGTTGCTCCTGATACTAGAGTTGATGACAAAGGTTAGTTCCAGGTTTCAAGTGAAAAGCTTATGTAGTATTGGAGTTACAAAACTTTTGAATATAAACTTTAATCAGAAAATCTATGTGAAAACGGGGTATAACTCGGTCAAAATACAAAAAGAGTTATGGGGAATGTTGCCCCTGATACTGGAGTTGATGACAAAGGTTAGTTCCATGTTTCAAGTACATAAATTATGTAGTTTTGAAGTTACAAAACTTTTGAATATAAACTTTATCCAGATAATTCAAGTAAAAAAGGGGCATAACTCTGTCAAAATACAAAACAGAGTTATGGGGAATGTTGCCCTGATACTGGAGTTAATGACAAAGGTACATAAATGAAATACAGTAGTAAATACCTGAGAGCAAATCACATGTGACTTCAATGTCCTCTTGACCAGGCATGAACACAAGGATGTCACCTGGGAAACAGACAAATATACTCATACATTGTAGGGTGGACTAATCAATGTAATTGTCAGGTGGAAATAAACTGTCAATAATTTGTTTCTGTGGATCAGTAGAAAACAAATCCATCAAACTTTGCTATTAAACATGCACTTTTAATGGGTGTAGAGTGGCTACATTTTTTTTTTTGAAGGTCTGTCAAACGTTACCTTTTATGCAATGTTGTAGATCCTAAATGTGAAAAGCTGTGCGTTAGGGTTTGATTTTAATGTGATTGATTGAAGAGTGGACTAATCAATGATCAAGGTAGTAACTTGAATAAAGAAACAAGGCAAATAGGTCTGCAGATATAAACATTCTACTATGTGGCTTACAATCTGCTAAAGCACTAACATTCAAGAATTGTTTAAGACTATATATTTTGCAAGTAATTTGTTAAGACTATCTATTATGCAATGAATTTTTTAAGACTACATTTTCCATGAATTTTTCAAGACTATCTATTTTGCAATGAATTTTTTAAGACTATTTATTTTGCACTCTTTATATTACATTGAAATATTATAACTAATTGTATGTCTAAAGACGTCTAAACTGAACTATTTTTTCCAATTATTCCTACCTTCATTTCCCATGAGGTGAATCTGCAGGGCCTGTTTCACAGCCGAGTCCACATAGTCCTCTACTGGGTTCTTTGCATACAGAACGTCCACTGGAAACGTTCTACCGGGTATAGTGTATGTGGGCACGTTACCGAAGAAATGAGCAAATTTTCCAGCATCCATAGTGGCAGAAGTGACAATCAGCTTCAAGTCATGTCGTCGGGCAACCACCTATAAAATGGTGAATAAAGAGGCCTAAAAGCTTTCCAAGTGACAGCACTGTGCAGGGCTGTATCTTAACCTGTAAGTTTCAGATAAAATTCAAAAGTATGCCAATGTATTCATTCAAATAAATACTCAAGTCTGTTAAAATAAATGCAATCCACTTTTGTTGGCTTGAATTAGCTGGAAACTTTGAACCATCAAAACTTCAAGCCAAAGGGAGTTCGAGACTGTGTGAAATTGGTCTGCCTTATTGCCAAATCTCCAAATTAAGATTATTCATATAGTCATAACCGCATACTGTTTACATAATACTTAATAAACGCCAAAAATGTAGTTATATATTGTATTATTCATATTCATCTGTGTTTGTGAAAGCTGTGAAATCAGATCGAAACTTTACACTAATCTAGTGCATCTAATCGATTAATGACTAGAAGCGACTAAAAGCGTGTTCAAGCCATAGATACAATTAAATGTGTGAAAAATGTAACTTGGACAGTGACAAACTCTTCGGTCCATCCAAACCTTTGACCCTCACAAATTCAAGCCTAACAATAAAAATTAATCTTAATATATAGCAATCAAATTAGAGCCAACAAGAAATTTGAGTTCAAGGAATTTGGAGTCAAATGCATATCAAAGCCCTTTACTCAGCCTTTCTTCTGGTAAAAAATACTTCAAAAGCTATAACTCAATTCTGGTCAAGAAATAACTTAAAAGCCTATACTTACATGTAGGGGTGAATAAATACGACAACATCAAAAGCCTTCACTGAAAAATTAAGCCCAAACTCACATCACGCAGCAATCCAAACAAGACATCCGTGTTTAAGGAGCGTTCATGAGCCTCGTCCATCACTATGGCGCAGTAGTGGTCAAGGTCAGACTCCCGCAACGATTCACGGAGCAAGATACCATCAGTCATGTACTTGATTATTGTTTTCTGTAAAAAAACAGTAATCAATTATTCATACAAGCCATTTATTTCTTCGAAACACACTGACCTGGGAGTTAAAACAAGTTGCATTGCCTTAATGGCTCCCTCTGAATGAGAATAATTATTTGCAGCATTTATTCTATGTATTATTTAAATCATATTTACTGGTGTAATTTCTAAGGCTGTATATAAGAAAATAATTTTTTTACCCAAATGTGTGACATTGGTTAATTTTGTGAACAACTGTGAATCACTTTCTACTATAAACATTTCTATAAATCAAAACTGCTGCTTCATTAATGAATATAAACCAATTATTAAGTCACTGTACACAATATATAAAACATTTCAACTCAACCAGAAATTGAACAATGAAAGTATAAGACAAATTACCAGTGTAACAAGTGTTGTCACATGACGTATTCCCTCAAATACAATTTTGTCAAAAACAAAAACAGAATGACGGTGATTGCTTTACTTGATGGAGACATTGATAGTAAAAAAGTATTTCAATTTTCAATTATTACCTTTGATAGTATTCAAAATCTTGGACTTGATGAAAAACTTTAACCAACATTTCTAAGCTACAAATGGGGCATAAATCTGTCAAAACACAGAACAAAGTCCTGGGGTTGCTTTCCCTATTGGCGGCATTGATAGAAAAGGAGTATTTTAAGTTTTAAGTAAATACCTTTGATAGTATTCAAGATATTGAACTTTATAAAAAAAATAACGGGCGGCAGTTCGATTTTAATATGCCCACCTTTGGGGGCATAAAAATCAATAATGCACTGTGTTAATCAATATATCGCATAAAATAATACACAAAGATGCCATTGCTGCTAAAAAACTTAGTTATTACCACAAGTGTTCCCATATAGTGCTTACTAATTTGCTGCAAATGAGAAGACAAGACAAGAGCACCACCTACGGGTGCTGGACGCTCAACTTTCTAGTATTTGATAGTATTTTGTCCTTTTTTGTTCATAGAATGGGTTCATTACTGTGATAAAGTGTGTTGAATTTCAAGTCAATACCTCTTATAGATATTGAGAAATTTGACCTAAAGCTAAAATTCAAAGTTGAAAAAAGGACATAATTCCACCAAAATCCTATCTTGTCTACAAAATGGGTTCATAACTATGCTCAAGTATTTTGAGTTTCAAGTCTATACCTCTTATAGTTATTGTGAAATTTGACCTAAAGCGAAAATTGTAAGTTGAAAAAGGGCAATTACTCAAACGAAATCCTTGATAGTTACCTCCTCTTCTCTACAGAATAAATTCATCACTGTGATCAAGTACTTTGAGTTTCAAGCCAATACCTCATACAGAATAATGAGAAATTTGACCTAAAGCGAGAATTGAAAGTTGAAAAAGGGTAATAACTCCAACATAATCCTTGAAAGAGTTTCCTCCTCATGTCTGCATAATGGAGTCAGCACCATTAAAAAGTATGTTGCGTTTCAATTTAATGTCTTTGGTAGTTATTGAGAAATTATATATTTAAAAAAAAAAAGTCAAAACGTTGTAAGTCCAAACAAGGGCAGATAACTCTGGAAATACAAATCACAGGGTAACCTGCCTTGTTGTAATGGATTACCCTTTTGATAGTGAACAAGTATTGAAAGTTTCAAATGGATACCTTTGATAGTTGTTGAGAAATGGACTTAAAACTTAACCAAAAAACGTAACAAACGCAGACACTGACGCAGATGCAGATGACAGAACGCCGACGATAACTCAAATTTTTTTCTTCAAAAAGTCTAGCTAAAAACAACATTATGCATAGAATTTAACCTCATTTGTGCAGTCCTCAAATCGTATAGCATAACCAACTTCCTCCCCGAGTTTAACGCCCATCTCCTCAGAAACTCGCTTAGCAACTGACATGGCTGCCACACGACGAGGCTGCGTACAACCAATCATACCATACTTGGTGTAGCCATCCTCATGTAAATACTGGAACAATAAACAGATTAGGGCCCAGTCAGCAAATATATCAATATCAATTTCTTAATGTATGCACATGTATATTATGTAAATAAAGCTACTACTAAATGGATGTTATGAAGTAAATCAGGTTGAACAGTATCAAATATTGTAAGAAAAATTATTCACATGTACATGTTCAAAAAAAGCTTACAAAAGCTTATCATTCATGTAATGAATAGAATAAACGTGTAATATTAAGATGGCCACATTTTATTTAAAGGGAGACAATTAAGCAACCTGTGTAAGTTGAGTTGTCTTCCCTGACCCTGTTTCTCCTACTATGACGACCACACTGTTGTCACGGATGATATTTAAAAGCTGAAATTATCAAATTTCGGACAATATTTATTAACAAGAAAAAACAGTTACTTTGTTTCCATAGCACTCTAAGTTTCAGGATATCATGCCAATATAACATTTTTTCATATTGATATTTAAATTAGTAGGTTTTTTTTGCAATAAACCAGAAAAGCTAGTTAATTAATCTTATTGATTGAAGCATTTCCATCCAAAATAATTTTTTGCTGAAAGCTGTATCAATTTTGACTGCAAAGACATTGCTACGCAAATACAAAGCAAATGTATGACAGTTACTAAACCGTAATCCACAACACATGTACATCACAGCAACAAATGTAATGCGTTCTTCCTTAAAATCTACTAACAAATTCTAAAATACATTCCAAACAAAAAAGTAACATTCCTTTTAAAAATTAATTTAGAAAATGTTAGCATCAAAGAGAACAAGAGATGAACACTTTTGTAAAATGTCCTATAGAAGAGTCCCCGTTACTGACCTCATTTCTGACCGCAAATATGGGCAGGTACTGTCGCTGCTGAGACAGTGTGCGCTTCTTGGCAAACTCACTGACAGCCTCATTCTTGCCTTGCAGAAGGTCGGCAAACTTGTGGTCCACTTTGTAATCCCGTTCCTCCCGCTCATCCTAACAGTCATTAATAACATATATAACATTAAGTATGGACATTTGTTTTGTATCAGTCACCATGACTATGGACATTCTTAAAATTAAAATCTTATCTTAACACACTTATCCTAAAGTTTCTATACGTCACACACTATCTCTATCTATTAAGTTTCTATACGTCACACACTATCTCTATCTATTAAGTTTCTATACGTCACACACTATCTCTATCTATTAAGTTTCTATACGTCACACACTATCTCTATCTATTAAAAAGGTACTCTTATCTTGTGACTGAAATCCTAAACAAGATCTAGCTCTATCGCTACAGCGCAAACTTGTGTTACTTAATAAAATGAAAAAAAAAAAAAATTGCCATCGTTAATTAAACTCTATGAGAGGCCTGATTTCTTACCTCTTCCTCCTTCTTTTTCACCCCCATGATGTCCCCAATTCTGGTCCCTGCCAGCTCCCACTCTTTCTTCTGAGCCTTCTTCCTTTCTTTCTGCTCTCTGTGGGTCCTCACTACCGCACAACCCTTCCTGGACACCACTGCCATGTCTGAGGTTGGGTCCTGAATAATAGACAAGCTGGGTCATGAATAACAGACAAGAAGGGTCATGAATAACAGACAAGTTAGGTAATGAATAACAGATACATTGGGCCATGAATCACAGACAAGTTGGGTCATGAACAATAGACAAGTTGGGAAATGAATAACAGACAAGTTGGATAATGAATAACAGACAAGTTGGGTCCTGAATAACAGACAAGTTGCGTCCTGAATAACAAACAAGCTGGGTCATGAATAACAAACAAGTTGGGTCATGAGTAACAGACAAGTCTGGTCCTGAATAAGAGACAAGTTGGGTCCAGACTTATATATACCGAATATCCGGAAATTTTCACGGTCATAAAATGTTCGCTATATTCGCGGTCACAATGGAAATGCGAAAATTATAAACGAAAATAATAAGCAACTTTCTATTATCCACGTTGTCAAATTGTCACCATGACAATTCTCAATCAGTCGTCTGCTTCATTGTTATTTCACTATAATTGATTTTAATCCATTACAAATATGGTTAAACTGGGTTCAGGGTTGTTCCGTTAATGCAGTCTAATTGTGCAAATTATGGTTCGTAATAGTTTGTTATGGTTTTAGCATGTTCATAATTATGTGTCATTTGGTATTTATTGTGATCAAATTGAAATAAATTCCCACACATTAAAACCTTGAAGTTCTTTGTCCTCCATTTTAGTTCTTTCTTAGAGAGTGGATATGTCAATATGTCAATGCTAAAATTTGTTAAAGTTTTTAAGGAGAAGCATGATAAATATCCTATGTTTGAACTGGCTGATAAATGTGTGCAGGAGACTGTTAGTAACACTAGTCATCTCCTAAATGTGGAAATTATAAATATTATAAATGTATCGTAATAAATATCCAGTAATGAATAAAATTAGTCCTTACCACAGGCACAAGTTTTGCAAAACTGCATATTTTATCGTCAAAAATAAAAACGCAAAAATGCATTTTTTGCTACTTTTGCAAAATTTGCATGACACAAAAATTACCGGATATACGGTAACCAGACTGTCATGTTTGAAGTTTGGTCCAGAATAACAGACTTTTCTATTACAAGACTGCAATGACACAAGAGTTGGTCATAATTAACAGACTAATTTATAACAAAACTAAACGTCCAAGGAAGCCTCATGAATAACAGACTTATGAATTACAAGACTGGTCTGTATGAGTTTGGATTAAGATACAAAGCAGCAAAGAATAGCCCTTCCAGGTTCATACTATTATGTAGTTTTAAAAGGTTTGTAGACCCTGGGTGTAGGTTCAGAAGAAATGTTGTGCACGATTTATTACAAATGTTTATTTAAAAATACATAACTTGTTACCTTGATAGGGACGACAGGCTCAGGCTGCTTAGTGAACACAATCCTGCCATCGAGGAAAGGTGGTACAATGTTGTGAACTAGCAGGTGCACCCGAGCCTCATTCTCGTCTTCGAAGTCGTCGTCGTAGTTTAACTTCTCCACTACACCACTGCGCAGCATTCGATTGGTCTCCCAAAGCTCTATATCCTGAAGGAATGTTAAAGTAGCAGAGTCGTGTATATTTTGGGTATCACTTTCATTCAATGAACTCTTTTATTACACACAAACAACTAAACAATTACCCCACTTGCATGTGTGGGGATTTTACTTTTCACCCAGTTAACTATTATTTTGCCTTACAACCCTTGCATGTCTGGGTTTCACTAATCATCCAGTTAGTTCTATTTTCCTTAACAACATAACCACTACACTACCAACAAAAGAACCACTACACTACCAACAACAGAACCACTACACTACACACCTTGTTGATCTGTCGCTGCCGTGCTGACATGCGATTCTTCTTCCTCTTCTCTACCTCCTCCTCCTTTCTCTTCTTGTACGCCTCGGACATCCCCGAGAACGGGTTGTGTTGGTCATCATAGCCCTCGTCCAGTCCATACCATTCACGGTCCAGACGCTTCTGCTCCTCCTCCCAGATCACTCGCTCCTCCTCGTCTCGAAACTCCATCTCACCCTTGTCTGCAAACCGTTGAATTGCTTAGTACAGTGTTTGTTAAAGCCATGGGGGAATGTAGCAGGTACCTTGGAGAAGGGAAAATCTATGAGTTTTACCAAGATCTATTTCAGGTACCTTGGAGAAGGGAAAATCTATGAGTTTTACCAAGATCTAATCTATGAGTTTTACCAAGATCTAATCTATGAGTTTTACCAAGATCTAATCTATGAGTTTTACCAAGATCTATTTCAGGTACCTTGGAGAAGGGAAAATCTATGAGTTTTACCAAGATCTATTTCAGGTACCTTGGAGAAGGGAAAATCTATGAGTTTTACCAAGATCTATTTCAGGTACCTTGGAGAAGGGAAAATCTATGAGTTTTACCAAGATCTATTTCAGGTACCTTGGAGAAGGGAAAATCTATGAGTTTTACCAAGATCTATTTCAGGTACCTTGGAGAAGGGAAAATCTATGAGTTTTACCAAGATCTATTTCAGGTACCTTGGAGAAGGGAAAATCTATGAGTTTTACCAAGATCTATTTCACTCCCATTATAGCAACATTCTACATAGCTTTTTCTTTAAGTTTTTACTTGAAAATACAGAAAACTCTGTTGGTTTCCTTATGATGCAACCACTTAAGACATAAAGGGGGTGGAGAATTTTGGGGGAAAAGGTATACTTCACAGCTGGGGGAATGGGGCCCTATGTTTACCCAAAATTGGCCTTATGTTGGATAACGTATGGACATTAAAACATTTACCAAACCATGGAATTGTTTAGTCAGATAATGTATAGACATTCAATATTTACCAAACTATAACCTATGGATATCAAACATTAACCAAACCTTCAAAATGTTTAGTTGAATAACATATAGACATTAAACAATTACCAAACCATCAAATTGTTTAAGTATAAAAACATATGGACATTGAAGGTTTACCAAATTGTTGAATTGAATTGTTATTTGTTTGCTGAATAACATATGGATATTAAACAATTACCAAACCATCAAATTGTTTAGTTGAATAACACCTGGATATTAAACACGTAACAAACCATTTTTACCAAACCACATATTCTAAACCAGAAATATTGGAAAATCTTGCACAATTTTACTTTACACAGTAATAAAAAAACCTAGATGAATTTAAGTTACTTTGAATTTGGGTTGAACAGGAATATAAAGCAGACTATTGGGTAAAATATATAATAACATTAAAACTTGTATTTATAATAACAGTTAAAATATAATTCTAAAATGCCAAAACATAATATAAACAAAATGAAAACTGAATATCCCCAGTTAGCCTACAATGGCTAAATTAATAAACACACAAACAAATGTTTTTGAAACTCCATCTGTACAGTGGTAGAAAAACACCAATTAACAACTCAAGGACCTTCATTAAAGGAAGGTTTTTTTTTCATGACAATCTATGTTGACCACATTCCATACATTCAATACATTGATCTAACATCCATGACCTTAATTTTAAGTGAAGCCATGCATGTACCTTCTTTACTGGAGTCCCTTGGCGTGTACTTGATGGTTTTCTTGTCCGAGGCCCATTCATTGTACTTGTATGTAGGGGTTGGCATAGGGGTGTCATCAGATTTCTTAGACCTTAAAAAATATATAACATGCTAATGGTACCAGGTACAGGAACACATAGATACAGCACGTTTACACAACACATTTGAAGTTTTTTTTTATTAAACATGCTATTTGACCACAATTATAAATGCTATTTTGAAAGTGATTATTAATCATGTTTAATAACTGACTAACACGTATTCTGCAGAAGATATCCTAATTTAGAATGAGGCATGTATTAGTTACCTTTCTGAGTAAATTACTTGTTTGCTGACATTAAGTAAAGTGACCCCTTAAAGTGTATATGTCCGATCGTTCATATCAAATATTTTTAAATTAGGCAAATAAAATTAACAATAAGACTTGAAAAAAACAAAAAAAAACAAGATTCTGTGTTTGATAAACACATGCCCTCTGTTGGTGCTGGATAGCCCATTTCTTAGTCCAAATTAGGTCAAGGTCAAAGTGAGGTTGGGTGATATGGGTGGATTGGTGATAGTCGTAAGCAACAACTGTGTAAGTATCCAAGTGTTGTACCAAGCGGTGTTGGTGCTAGACAAAACGGTAAAATCTAGTTAACCAAGAAACAGCCGATTTGAATTATTCTAAGTGCAAATTAGGTCAAGGTCAAAGTGAGGTTCGGTGATATAGGTGGATTGGGAATGGTCATAAGTTACAACTGTGTAAATATCCAAGTGTTTTTGCAAGCGGTGTTGGCGATAGATGAAACGGTAAAATCTAGGTAACCAAGAAACAGCCCATTTGAATTATTCTAAATGCAAATAAGGCCAAGGTCAAAGTGAAGTTGGGTGATATGGGTGGATAGAGAATGGTCATAAGCAACAACTGTGTAAGTAGCAAAGTGTCCTAGTAAGCGGTGTTGGTGCCAGACGAAGCGGTAAAATCTACTTAACCTTGTCACGGACGGAAGGACAGACAGGACAATCACTATATGCATCCTGCATCAAGATGCCGGGGCATAAAAACTGGGAATAAATCAACAAGTACTAGTGTTGAGTTTGTGTATCGTTAATCAGTGTAACCTTAACCAACTGTCAAGTCAACGTATATACATGTATTTGAGTTTCCGTATGTACAAACGAAAACTATTTGGTGATTAAAAACTAGCTTATTGTGCGTTTAAAAGCTAAGGTTGTTTTTAACTTTTATTCCATTTTAAAAAGAAATATATGTCCATTAACTTTATTTGGTTAATTGTATTCATGCCACTATATATATTGTAACATCGTTCATACACGTTTTAAACAGTTGCACACTGTTGATGTTCAATTTAGTTGAAATATAAGGGCAAAAAAAGCAAACTAATATCTTATTAACATTCAAGAGAAATAAATAAACTTAATAAAATCCTCCATTGAAACGTTAAACACTGTGTTACTTTTACTATAGCTCGGACAAACTAACCTGACACTGACCTTGATGCATGAATATATTACAAAGCAAAACCAATGACTATATAAGTTTCTGTACTTGAATAAAGTTAAATCAATGTAAGAGTATTGCATTGAAAATACAGTTATATTATCTATAAACAGGCAAAACATGTGCAAAAACAAAACCCAAAAGTATAAAATATAGAAAATTAATAATTCAAGCGCATAATTATGCTAACAGAGTCCATGAGTGTCAGGTCAATTTGACTGAGCTGTAAGGTGAGATGGTTTTGCCATACCGCTTTCCTGCCTTGCTTCCTTCAGATCTGAAGGCAGAGTCACCTCCCCTGTCCCCACTGTCACTGGGAGTTGGGAGATCCCAGCTGGAGTGCTTTAAAGGTGTCACATCCTCGTCTTCATCCCATGCCGATCTTGATGGGGTGTCTGAAAGTAGTTATAGCCAAAAATAGTCAACTCTCCAACCTATCCATTGTAAAAAGAATTATTTCCATCCATTGTTGTGATACATTCATTACAAGCATTAACAGTGTCCAATCTAAATTCAAATGTATGGGGACTATAGAACTGTTGGAACAATGAACTGTTTAGACAGACAACATATGATCATTAAACATTTACATTTTGTTTTCTAGACAAGTAATATTCAATTATCTAGCAATATTTAACAATAAAAACAAAATGCTGAATTTAGATTTTGACAAATTTGGGTTCTACCTAGATACAATACGGACTATTGTGTACACTATATTAACAATTAAACATGTGATAACTTATTCACTTATTGAATACGGTAAAACACTTTATGAATGATAATATATTGGGAAATAAAATAGAACTTTGTCCTCTCCACAAAGCAATGATGCTTCTATATTCTGTTACATATCATAGCCTACAAACTTAGTGACAATGTTTAAAAGTTTTATATACAGCAAACCAAAAAGCAATGACTTCATTCTACAGGATCATGAAATCAATGCCAACCTTTCACTCTTATGTTGGGAGTAGCTGGTTCATCACGTCGTCTTGGTGTGTCGCTCCAGTCCCGAGAACTTCTTTCTGAGTAGCGGTCACGTCTTTCTGAGCGTCTCTCACTTCTCTCAGAGTTCCGGTCTCCTCTCCGAGAATCACCTAGGCAACACATGACTTACTTCATAAATAAACAGATTAATTTCTATGTATACTGGTAAAAACATAATGTAATAACATAAAGAAATATGACCTTACAGTTTGACATTTCTTTTCAAACGATTTAAACCTAGTATTACAATAACAATGCAGATACAGTTAGCAAGTTTGTATTAATCCGGGATGAACCTAGGTAAATTCTGTACACCTCATCGAACTTTGTGCATTATAATGAATAGGGAAAGATCTAGGATCTTAAAATGTACAAGGTGCTGCTAAAACAGGAGCATTGGGGAAACCGGACCAGCTTGTGGACATTTTCTAATAATTTGCTAAATCCAGGGTTTTAATGAGTCTTAATGCTTCTTATTGAGCTTTTTAAGCATAGTCTATTCATTTGTAGTTGAATATTTGCAAAAATATGTCGAATTTCAAAACATAATCGACATTACTGTATTGACAAGCCCAGAGGGACAGCAGGGGGAAACAAAAAGCAGCAGGGTGTAGCACCTGCTATTTCGCTTTAGAACTTTCCCTAAAGCTGCGTACTATTGATACTGAACAATACCTCTCTCCCTGTCCCTGTATCTGTCCCTGTCAAAGTGCCTATCTCTGTCTCTACGATCCCGTTTCTTGCCCTTGTCTTTGGAAGATGCATACACGCCCTTGTTGTCACGGTCACGATCATGGCGTCGCTGCAACTTCTCACGTACCTCTGAGCTCACGCCCCCTGGATGAGATGGTGTTTCAACCCTGGACTGTCTGTACCGCCTGAAATATTGAAAGTACCATTGTTAAAGTAAGATAGATTAAAATGTGTTTCAATGGATCTGAAGCCAGTACATATTTATTGGTCCTAGCTGATAAACAATGTGCTGACAATGAACAACAATATCAAATAAATAGATTATTAGATTTATTTTATCATAACACAATTAATAAAACATTTATTCAGCATTAAGAAGGTTTAATTATTGCAGTCTGTAACTACGGCTAAAAGGTTAACACGTTTAAATGGAACAGTTTCGTGTTTTGCCAAAAAGAGTTTACAAAGTTTAAACTTAGAAACGTTTAAGCAATTTTAAAAGACTTGAAATTTCACAGGCCGTTTTAAGTTGGGTCCACGGGCATGAGCGACAACTGTGCCACGTTTCGTTATACTGTAAACGTAATACCTTTTTGTGATTTCAAATATTATTTGCAGCCTCTCTCATAAGTATGCCCTTGAAGCGGTTAAACAGTTACCACAAATTATAAAGCTCTGTACTGTACGTATTTAACAATTCACATGCGTAGACACGAGCCGCACGACATGCACAAGGATATTTCCCCGACGTTTTTGCAAGCGCAATGCATATTTAGAAAATTGGCTAACAAGCCAAGACAAGGGAAAGTGTCAACTTGTTTAATTAAGTTACTAAAATAGAAATAGCTGGAAAAAAAAAGTAAGACGTCACTTGTGTTCGGCAGTGTTATCATACAAAGGAGGCAGTACGGGGACAATGTCCTATCATAATGCATAAAATAAGAACAGGCTCATAAGTAAGAGAATAGTGGTTTTGAATGTGATGTCATGTTTTCAATGTGATGTCATTGTGCCAAAAAACTGATGCGCACTTGACATAAACATTCGGAAAGACTGATTACTTTCAATTTCACAACAATGATGAAGCTTTTGCTTTTAATGGGCTAGAGGTATACCGTTTAAATGGTGATGTTTCGTTTATTTCATTTTGTTTTAACGTTAACCAAAAAAGAAAACATGTTACTGTAATAAAATCTTGTCTGTGCTTTTACCTTTCATGCCGATTTTCTTTTGACTTCTTCTTAGGTTTAGATTCATCATCACTTGAACTGCTGGAATCGCTACTACTGCTAAAATCATCATCTCTATATGATGAGACTTTAGACTTCTTTCTTACACCATCAGCCTCGCTTTCTGATGACCGCTTGGATGCTGCCAGTTTGTCCAAGCCCAGTAAAGAGGGCTTTTTAAAGGCAAATGTATCTGTCTCAGATGCTGGGCCCTTTTTCATAATAACAAGGCCTCCCACTTGGTTCCCTGAGGACCCTTCCAGCCGATGGAGCGAAGGGTCATCGTCAGGATCCACAAACGACATCTTGAAAAACCTGTAAAAGAACGTCTGACATGGAGCTTATACAAGGATACTGGACTGTCTCTATGCTATCCGAAATTCTAGTCATTATAAAACAAATAGCTTTATTCCAAATAAATATTCTATACGAATAATTCCATATGACAAAATAATAATAAAACTTTCAACTAGAAACAATTAATTAGATTGTGTAAATTATCGCCTACTAATATCTCAAATATCTTCGTTTTTGTTTATCTTTTAGGCACAAACGTTTTTCATTGTAGACCACACCGTACTATAATGGTTACATATAACTGTAATGTAAATAAACTTGCGTTTGTAACAGCGCATCTGATTGGACAAGAGGGTAGCAACGCAAAATGGCGGACACGCTACTTGTTCGTGCATTGAAATCTAAACCCAAGTCATTGAATCTCAGTAACAAAAAGTTAGACCGCGTTCCAAAAGCAATCGGAAAACTAGACTGTGTTATACACTTACAGCTTAAGAATAATTTCCTTAAAAACTTACCTTTTGAGTTGAGCTATTTAGATCAAGTGAGTAATATCATTTGTTTTCGCAATCTTCTGTATTAACAAATGCAGAGCTTTATCCTGGTGCCATCAGATTCTTACTGAAATTTCTCATTTTATAAAATACAAACTGCAAAATAATTTGCCATATACTTACTCTTGTCAACTTTTTTTCTTATTATCTATGCAGCATAATCAAAACCTTTTAAACTCGCATTTCTTACTGCCTAGCATTTGGAATTTCTGTGGTTGACATTGCAGAGTCCAAGTCCTCAGAAGGACTTCGACTTAATGGAAGATAAAAAATAGATAGATAAATATTGTTCATAGTGTTTACGATGGGTACAAAGACTAACAACAAACATGACGGTACTCACAGCTAGGATCACAAAGATTTAATCAATTGAAGATGGTAGCACAGTGCTACTGCTAGCATAACAACAGTCTTTACTATTAACCAGTGGACCGTGGACCAGTGCACCAAATTTTTGCTCAGTCCAGCAAAATGTTTAAGTTAACTCTGTGTTTTTTTTAGGGCTAATGGGGCTTAAAAAGTGTATACTTTTCCCCTATATTTACCTAAAATTTCCATCTTAAAGACAAGCTTTATTTTGAAAAAATGCCAGACTACTATCAAAATGAAATACCAGAAAGTCGAGTGTCCAGTACCTGTAAGTAGTGCTCTGGTTTTAATAAAGTTTGAATACCTGCATTGAGAATTTATTCCTCAATAATGTTTCATAAATACTTGTATGATAACACTATCATTTTGGATGTATCAGCAATTTAAACCTACACACATATGCATTTTTAAATGAATCTCGATAACCATCGTTGGGAACTTCTTGATCTATATTCTGCTGCCCTATAAGGATGGTCTCATTCTATTGGTCAGTTGCCTAGAAAATTATATTAATAAATAGATGCGTCATTTCGATTGGTTGAAGGGATGGAGGTGGTAAATTTCGGCACACTAGTCTGAATCACGGTGATTCATGGATTTATGCAAAATCCACAATAGACCACATGAAGTATTGTGACTGTAGTGTATATTCATTGGAAACGTTCTGTGTGTGAAATTTATGGACCAGTCATAATTTAAATGCTTAAATAAAAGCAGTTTATGTCATTACAAACATTTCGAATAAATTGGCAACCTTTATTAATTTTCAAAGTTCACCCTTGTAGTCACAAAACTTTCATTCATTGACTCTGTCACACCATACATTTTTATTTACCATTTTAAATCCTCTAAACTGCTTTCATATTTGAATTTAAATAATGTTTCTGTTGATTTTACTTTATTTTCAGCTTCAAATCTTGAATTGTGGTAACAATGAGTTTGAAGTACTTCCAGAGGTTATTGAGCATTTATTTATGTTAGAAAAACTGCACTTGTTCAACAACAGAATCCATACTCTGACTCCAAAAGCCTTGAGTAAGTTTATTTACAAATGATTTGAGGCAGGTCGTGGGAAACCCGGGCTTAATGCATGTGCGTAAAGTGTCGTCCCGGATTAGCCTGTGCGGACTCCACAGGCTAATCCGGGACGACACTTTATGCACATGCATTAAGCCCGGTTTTCTCACAACATGCCTAATTTATGTTTATAAATAATTAAGAGCTTTTTATAAACAATTTTTACTGTAGGTTTTTGTATATTTATATTATGAGTATTGATTTTGATTAAATGTTTTTAGTGTTAAATAGACTTTATATGAGTGATGTGGAAAATGCATTAGTCTTTGTTTTGTACTGTTGGACCTTTGCCTTTTCAGATGAATTTTGCATTTTAATACCAGATTTTAACACGTTTATTGACTTTTAGATCATATTTAAATCACCAGGTCACATTTTGTGTTGGTGATCATTATTATGTCCATTGAAACAAGAGTTCTCTTGATTTTTCAGCAAATTTACGAAGTTTGACATTTCTTAACCTGAATTCAAATTGTTTGAAAACACTGCCTTCAGAAATCTGCAGGTAAGTTTGAAATAAAATAAAATAAACTACATTCATTGCTGTTTTAACATTACTGGTTTATATTTTCACCACATTTTATACATATAATACACTTATTTTGTGTCTGTATAATTATTGTTCCTCCTTTCCATATCCAGGTTAATAAGCCTCCAGTTTCTAGGCCTGGACAATAATGTGTTGGCAGAGCTCCCAGTAGAGTTATGTGCTCTTACCAGACTGGAAGAACTGCACATTGCTAATAATCAGCTGACAAATCTACCTCTTGAGTTTGGATTTCTGATCAACCTTGAGAAACTTCATTTACAGAAGAACAGAATCAGAGAGCTGCCAGAGGTATTTACATAAGGACTTTGTCTTTAATGAACTATGCTTTATTACCTTATTTTTGTGTCGCCTGACTAGGCGACATATAGGGGTTACTTATGTCGTGGGCAGCGGCGGTGTCGGCAGCGGCGGCGGCCCCTTTCTCTTGTCCGGAGCATAACTCTTAGACTATTAAAGCTATCAACATGAAACTTCATAGGTAGATAGATCTAATCAAGGGGAAGTGCAGTGCACAAGAACTGTTACTCTGCACCTCATACTTTTGGAGTTATTGCCTTTTGTTTATTTTCATACTTAATTTTTGTCCAGAGCATAACTCTTAAGACTATGAAAGCTATCAACTTGAAACTTCATAGGCAGATAGATCTGATTGAGGAGAAGTGCAGTGCACAAGAACCATTACTCTGCATGGAGTCATTGTCCTTTGTTTATTTTCATACTTAATTTTTGTCCGGAGCATTACTCTTAAGACTATGAAAGCTATCAACTTGAAACTTTGTAGGTAGATAGATCTCATTGAGGAGAAGTGCAGTGAACAAGAACCGTTACTCTGCACCTCATACTTTCGGAGTTATTGCCCTTAGTAAATTTTCATACTTATTTTTGTGTCGCATTTTTGGTTTTAATCAGTCTTTTCTTTGCAATAAGCCAGAGTGCAGTGCTTTTGAAGATTTCAATAAATCTGTTTAAAAAAAATTGGGTATTAACCTTAAGAGCTTCTTCATTTGGATTCACGTAAGCTATCCGGCGTCAGGCGACACATCCGACTCGCAGAGTTCTAGTTGGAATCACGTAAGCTATCCGACGTCAGGCGACACATCCGACTCGCGGAGTTCTAGTTGGAATCACGTAAGCTATCCGACATCAGGCGACACATCCGACTCGCGGAGTTCTAGTTAAATTGTTTATATATTCGTGTCTTACTTGAATGTATGCAACAGTGTGAATTACTTGAATGTATGTAATGGTGAATCGTGTAAAAACACCTTGCAGCATTAATGAAAAATATTCTTAGTTTGTTCATATGTTTAGTATTTCCTTTAATTGTAGAGTATTGGAAAATGTTACAAGCTGCGGGTTCTAGACATAGCTGCAAACGACCTGAGAATATTTCCTACAGAGGTACACATTTCAATAAACAATAAACTGTTAACAAAAAACAATAAAAATATACACCAGTATGGTTGATATATGATTACCATGATGGTGTGTCTTGACACTTGTTCTTTTGAATGTAAACATTTTATGTTTTTGTGACTTAAATAATTATACTCATATAAATAAACAAGCTTTGTCTAAGTCTATAAAATATAATTTTGCTACAATTGGGAAACATCAACTCAGTTGATTAATTTGCATGTTAGGATTACAAGGGCCTATCTAACATGTGTTAAAGAAGCAGATAGGCCTTTGTAATACTCAGGTAGCGTTATGAAAGCATCTCAAGTGAAACCAGACTACTGTTATTACACTGGTTATACCATATGGCCCTAGTCTTGTATCTCAAAGAAAATACTATTGCAAAACTACAAACTATATTCTTTACTTTTCCACATAAACACATTCATAAACATGTACTTTCATTTAACTGCCAGATATCTGAAACCTGGTTAGTCGTATGTATACTTAACAAGTATTTCATGAAATACACACAATTATGTTCATGTTTATGGTATTTGCCAATAGTCTGTAAAGTATGAGTAATTATATAGGAAATTCTGTCAGCATTTTGCTTTACTTTACATGCTTATGGACAAGCTTGGCTATATGGACAATTTATTTTCGCCACCCCTGGACACCAGGAGCCATATTCCAGAAACATCTTAAGCTTGCCTTAACATATTTACACTTAAGTTCCAAATTTTGTAAGGTAATATGTTTAAAAATACATATAAATAAGTGAAACCAATTGCAGTTGAATATGTAGTACTTAATAATAAGTTGATCATAAGTGAACACTAAGGAGGATTTTATGTATACATGGCATAAATTGCTAAGGAAAAACGCCGAGTTTAAGGCTAAGGAAAAAATTTAACTTAAGATGTTTCTGGAATACGACCCCTGGTATACACTGTGACCATTAATTTAATGTGTGACGTGTCGTGGAAAACCAGGCTTAATGCATGTGCGTAAAGTTCACATAGGCTAATCCAGGATGGCACTTTCCGCCTACAGTGAATTTATGTTTAGAAGAGACTTCTTTGAAACAGAAAAGGCTATAAAAGCGGAAAGTGCTGTCCGGATTAACCTGTGCTGACTGCACTGGCTAATCCGGGACAACACTATGCACATGCATTAAGCCCGGTTTTCCCACGACACGACTCATATGTTTCAGCTGCACAACATGCCCCTGAAGGAGCTGTTCTGTGAGGAGAACCCTCTCCTGCAACACATCCCAGTGCACTCCGTGCAGGAGGAGGAGGTGTTGTCTCTCAAAGTAAGTACTCGTACAAAATTTGGGGTTACAATGGCAACACAGTCGTTCAAAATTGCTACAAATTTATTTCTGGTCAGATTTTGTTAGGTAAAAGATTCATGAAGAAATAAAAAAAAGTAGAACAGAGTTTGAAGTCATAATAGACCAGTTTAATAGTAAAATTGGATCAGGCAGGGTTGGGTCAGCCTTAACCAACAGTCATTTTGGCCATGATTTCTATGCCATTAAAAGTCATGAACTCAACAGTGTAGAAATATAATTCTGAAGTCATGAAGTTCTATTTATTCAAATTGTACCTAGCTCTGCAGGGTCAGTCCAAACCTACTTTATTATGTTTGTTTCACTAGAGGGGAATATAGGTTTTCCCTCTGTCTGTATGTGTCTGCCAAGAAAGGTACATTTCATACTTGATAAACTTCTTGTTTAACTCTTTAACAAATTCATTCAATTTCACTCCATTCTTAATGACTCCTTGTATGCTCTAAGCTGCATTCTGTTCAATATGATTTGTTTCTTTTGAATACCGGCAGATACTAGTGGCTTTCATTGATACTTTCTACGTGACTTCATAAATTACAACACAACGCTGGCCACCAGAGACTAGTATAACCTGCCTGTGACACATGTTGTTAAATACATATTGTATACCATTTAAGAAAGACAAATGAAGCATGTCGTGGGAAATCCTGGCTTAATGCATGTGCGTAAAGTGTCGTCCCGGATTAGCCTATGCAGTCCGCACAGGCTAATACGGGATGATACTTTCTGCTAACAGTGAATTTATGTTTAGAAGAGACGTCCTTGAAACAGAAAATACCATAAAAGCTGAGAGTGTCATCCTGGATAAGCCTTTGTGGACTGCACACGCTAATCCGACACTTTACGCACATGCATTGAGCCAGGTTTTCCCATGACACGCCTCAAATGATAATCATTCTATTTCATTGCAGGAAGTGTGTGCCAGATATGTGATGAAAGAGTTGAAGGACAGGTAAATGTGACATTCTTCCTGTTGGAAGCTACTTATTGAGTGTTTTTGTTAAAACATTTGGTTAGTTTCGTATATATTTTTGTAATCAGGTTGAAAACTCATGTTTAAACAATACATGTTTTTACAACAAGGCGTTACAACTTAATATCATTCAAAATAGATCAAAGAATTAAATTAACTATTTACATATTAAACTGTGGACATTGCCTTTTATTATAACTTGACTCCGTGCAGTTTCACTCTGTTTTAAGACGGCCAGACAAGAGGTACAGTATGTTATTATGAACCTGCAACTTGTGCACTTACCTGCAAACTGTGAAACCATGCAGATTTGCACTCACGGTTTTGACTAATAAAAAATTGTAACATACCCAACAACACCGAAACATGTAAAATAACATAATAATACCACAAGAAATAATGATTCAACATTATTGTTGCATTTGTTTTATTTTGTGTATGAAACTGAAGATAATATTATTGGTTTCACAGTTACAAACATGAACATTATGCTTAAAGTATGGCCGCCTATGCCCTCATTATAAACAACCATTGTGTGTGTGTTAGCAGAGATTTATAAACATAATATTTCACTTTTTGGACTCCATGCTTTATAATTTGATTTGTGTGTGCTGTTTGGTGCAGTTTAACATGATTACATTGTTACATTTTTTTTATATTGGTATAATTGACGTTATGACGGACCATGATTGACAGGTCGAATAGCCAATCAGATTGCTGAACTGATAAGCATGTGTTTCATCCGCCATTTTGTCCGTCAAATTTACCAACATGTCGGACATTCCAGTAATTGTTATATTTTTGTAGTCACCCTTTGGTGGGGTGTAACCCTTATAAAAAGTAAAAGTGAAAGTCCGTTCAGTTCTACGGAATTCCTAGATTCTAAAAATAAGGTGCATACGCGTAATGATGACCAGATTTAGTTTACACAGTCACAGGATTTAAAAGCACAAGTGGTGTAGGAGATTTCAAGATAAATAAACTCGTAGATCTGCGTTAAAATGTCAAACTATTGAAAATGTACAGTGAAAGTATGTTCAGAAAGGGATTACTTATATGTTAGTGTTTTCTATATTGGTTAAACACAGTATTAATGTCAAAGTTTACATTTTTTCGGGAGCATCTTGATTCGTTCTACTGCTTACTCTATGAAATCGCCATCAACTTTAAGACTGACAGAAGAAGATTCCAAACTTGGACGGACGTTCGTTAATGTGCCGATCGGACACAAAACGACCAACCAAGAATCGAAAAGTGACCATAGTGTGTACGAAAAACGATTGAAAACAAACGTTCACATTTCGGTCATCAATACAAAATGGCGTCCGGGGAAGCTAAAGAATGCTGTACTGAACACTTCATTAATTCAGAAAAACTCTTGTGTGATAACTGGATATAAATACTTAGGTAGGGGCCTACATATAATAACATGTTTTTAATGAACAATTGCAATTAAATATTTGAGGGTAAAATGGATTTATTTCGCAATTAGAGAACCGTCAAAGGCAGCAATAAAACGTATAAACAAAGGGAGACTATGCGAGCTTAGCAACATTAACAAGGTAAAGTATCGACCTAATATGTGGAATGAATAAAAAAGCTAAGGATAAATCAATGATGTCAATCACATTATCAACATGTTTACTTTCTGACACTACTGTACTGGTATGGTAGATCTTCCCAGTACCAGTATTTCCTAAACGGTCATGCTTCATTTGTTTCATCGCAAAAGGCCGACACATAAGCATGTGGCTTGTGCTTGAAACACAAACCGGCCGGCGATTCTTGATGCCATGTTATTTTTTTACGGACATAAACAGAGTAGTCTCCCTTGAAATCAGTGGGCTCTGTCGTAACGTCAATTTTATTATGATTTCACATGGTCTTAAGCTTCTTCCAACATGAAGTTACCATATCACCTCCACTGGTAATATGGAACTTCAGATTTATCTCATTAAAAACTATTCCATATTTTGAGAAGCAATGAATCTTGTTGAATTTTGTCATATGATGTGAAAGTTTGTCTCTGAAAGTTTGTAGGACCTATGGATCAAATTTTATTGAACTATCCAAAACTTCTCAGACTACTGGTTAGAAATAAATGTGGTGTCATAACTATACAATTCCGAGCAAAAACAAGGCAACTACCATAAAATCATTTAAGGCATGTCGTATGAAAACTAAGCTAAATGCACGTGCGTAAAGTGTCGCCCCGGACGATGTGTGTATTAATGTGTTCTTTCAATTCTTCGTATGGTTTAGTTACATGTATTATATGTCATATGAATCAACGTAATTTTTTGTGACCTGTCCATTTTTCTTGTGTGTTAACTAATGACTTCGTATATAGAGGATATTTGTTTGTTTTCGGTGTGATAACACATTTAATTTAATGCTAAGTAGTGAAATATCGAAAAATATCAGTGAGATATATCCCTATATCACTCACAGTGATGGACTACTTTTATTTTATTTTATTTGAACAATATTTAATTGTAGGTGTTGTCACCATTTATCATACAGAATAACCAAAAAAGAAAAGTAATGAATATTAGTAACACCAAATGTTAAGAATACCTCTCTGATATATTGAAGTGTCTTTCCTCTTATTTTCTCTTGGACTCCTCAGTCGTATTAAGCTAAGGAGACTAGAACAGACAATGCCTTGCGGGTACAAGTTTTACCCACAAGGCATTGGAGCTCGTCATCTTGGTCCAAATTTAATTTTAGCATCCAAAGTATTTATTTTATCCTTTGCACTTTATTCATCCCAGCATATTACACTATTGCTATGTACAGTATGTCAGTAGTCTCCCTTTGTTTACATAATTGCTGTATTGCCCGTTCTCCAATTCCAAAATATAACAAGAATCCAGTGTGCCCTGAAGTAATAACTTGTGTTCATTAAGCACATAATAATATTGTTTTGTGTGTATTAAGTTTTTATATCCAGTAACCACTCTTAAGTATTTAAGTATCTAATGTGTGTTCTTGTAAGTAGTGTTCAGCGTTTAATTCTCCGCCATCTTGTTTTATTCAAATTCTTGACCAACCGTTAATCCAATTGTGTTGTTAAGTCCGAATAATTAATATAGAAAACACTTCATACGTATAAGTATTCAATTTCAGAACACTCCTAACAGTACATCTTTTGTTCTTTTACATTTTAAAGCGCATCTAACAGTTTAATCAGCTTAAATTGCTTGCAAAAACACATGTGCGTTTGAATATCGTGACTGTGTTAACTATTGTTTACATCATAACACCTATGCACATGCTATTTTTAGAAAACTGAATTTCGGAAAACTGAACACACTTTCACTTTCAATATGTACTTTTATCATAAATATATTTAAAGCTAGCAGTGTGTGCTAACTTCTTGATTTAAAAGCTGACCATTATTCAACGACTATGTGTATCCAATTGTATTTAAACCATGATAATGCATTGAGTCAAAGAAAATTGTGATTTAAGTTGCTTAACTATACCTAATCCACGGACATTTGATCGTAATCCAAGATGGCGCTGGAATGTTTATTACTAATCCCGATTGCTAAGCATTATAGAGAAAATAGTGCAAACGTAATATTGTAAATATCGTGTTGAAAATCCCCTAAATAAAAATCAAACGTAAAGAATATTCACATAGCATTTAAATAAAAATAAAATTTGTTTATATTGTTTGTTTTACGTAATATTGTAAATATCGTGTTGAAAATCCCCTAAATAAAAATCAAACATAAAGAATATTCAAATAGCATTTAAATAACAAGAAAATTTGTTTGTTTTTGGTGTCATAACGCGTGATATCGTCACTGGAAAGGGAGACAGTATACATATTTTCACACGCGCAAGCGCTCGTGAAAATATTAATTGCCTCCGTTAATTTCCGTTAACGATATCACACGTTATTACACCGAAAAGAAACACATATCCTTTATTTATCATCATCAGAAAGGGAAACAATTAATATTTTCATTAGCGCTTGCGCGAATGAAAATATGTTGTCTCCCAGTGAAAATGTTAAGCGTTTTCACCGCAAAAACAAACACATTTTCTTTTTAGCTCGACTATTCACCGAATAGTTCGAGCTATACTACTCACCTGTTCGTCCGCGTGGGCGTAATGCTCTGGCTAATGCTTGCGTGTAACAAGTCCATATCTCTGTAACTACTACAGATATTCAATTGAAACATCACACATGTCGCCGGGGTCATTATGAGAGGTTACTATCCAAGGCCCATAACTCTGACCTGCAATTTAGCAGAATTATGTCCCTGTTTGTACTTAGATAATCAGGTTATAGTTTGCATGCAACAACTCCATATCTCTATATCTACTATAGATATTCAATTGAAAATTCACACATGCCTTAAGGTTCATTATATACGGTCACTGGCTAAGACTTATAACTGTGACCAGCATTTTAGCAGAATTATGCCACTTTTTGGCAAGTCGGGTTAAGGTTTGTGTGCAAGAGAAAATTCAGGTTATTATAATAAGGTTTGCGTGCAACAAGTACATATCTCTGTGACTACTACAGATAGTCAACTAAAACTTCACACATGTCTTTGGGGTCATTATGTAAGGTCACTGACCAAGGCCCATAACTCTGACCTGCAATTTACCAGAATTATGCCCCCTTTTGTACTTAGAAATTCAGGTTAAAGTTTGCTTGCAACTACTCCATATCTCTAAAATTACTACAGATATTCCATTGAAACTTCAAACATGTCTTCAGGTTGAAGTTTGCGTGCATCAACTCCATATCTCTATAACAACTACAGATACAATGTATTAAATTGAAATTTCACAGTTCACTGACCAAGGCCCATAACTCTGACCAGCAATTTAACAGAATTACGCCCCTTTTTGTTCTTAAAAATTTCAGGTTAAAGCTTACGTGCAACAACACTATATCTCTGTATCACCTACAGATATTCAATTAAAACTTTACACATGTCTTCAAGATCATTATATAAGGTCACTGACTTTTTTTTGTTCTTCTTGGTAATATATATATATATTTTTTTTGCAACACTTTCCTTATAGTAAATTTACATACATACATGCATATATACACACAATTACTATTTTAAATTCATTTTATAATACATATACAATAAAATGTGCATAGGCGCATAACTGTGACCAACATTTTTGCAGAATTATGCCCCTTATTTGTAGTGATAAAGGCCAATAACTCTGACAAAGCCGTTGAATAGTCGAGCGCTCTGTCCTGAGACAGCTCTTGTTTCTAGTGATTAAGGCCAATAACTCGGATAAAGCGATTGAATGTTTGAGCGCGCTGTCCTGAGACAGCTCTTGTTATTTTATGCTATTGAGTATTTGTTACATTTTTAAAAAAAGTATTCCGGCACAGTGAGATATATAAGGATTTATCTCACTGATATTTTTCTATATTTCACTACTTAACATAAAAAATATACATATTTGCAGCTTTAAGTGTGCTGTAGATTGTCGATATTATTCAGTAATATTGCATGCGACATTGTGGTTAAGAATTGTGTTTATGCAATTTTATAGAGACAGTGAATGGTAAACATATTTATTTATCATAGAATGTAGAAAGTGTAGAAGGTAAAAAATACAAGTCATAAATCTACTAGATTCTGTCCATTTACTAAAAATATGTAAAAATTGAAAATGACTTTTGATGTGAAAATGTGGCAATTTACATATTTTATTGTAGACATCATTAAATGGACTATGTAAACAACAAAAATGTTTCCTATTGCAGTATAAAAATAATATATTATAGAATGTGTTATACTAACATGTGCACATTAAATGAAGAATAAATGATATAATACATTGTGAGATATTAGATTGAAACAAATCAGCAAAAATGTTTGAAAAAAAAACCAAGCTGATATCAAACTCAGGACTTAGGAACTATACTAAGAGATGACAGCAGACTGCGCTTTAACCAACTGCGCTATTCTGTTTTGTAAAGATAACTGTGTAAACTATGGTTTTACAAAATACAATTCTGACGCCAAAATGTAAACATGAATAGTGCCAAACAAACACGACCCATATTATAAATAGAATTTTATCTCCGAATGATAAAACTCTCATTATATATACCTTAGTTTATCCGTTATTATATGCCATTATTAACATTTTACTTTGAGATTTTTTAAAGAAATTATCCCCTTGAGGCATTTTTCGTTGACATAGTCCCTAAGATTATTGTTCATTCATTAACCCTAGCTGATGGCTTTTGTTGTAGTGTAATGTATTTGGAAAGTGTACTTGAGAAATGTAAATGTATTGCATGTGGATTCTTTCCTAACAGAACTGTGTGCATGTTATATTTAGAATATTAAGTTGAGCAAGTTGTGTTCCTTTAATAATGTCATTGTATTCTGCAAAAATTAGTTGTCTGCCTTTGATATCATAGTGTTATTATAAATAACATGGTTTCATAACTATGACAAGCCTTAAATCTTTAGCTTAATTTATTTGCCAATGGTTTTAAGATGTTTGTAAACGTTGATAGACTTAACATTATTTGGTGTTTTGAGTCTTTTTTTCATGACAGTTGCACAAGTTACATTTGGTATATTTATTCATATACATACATGTATGTAGATTACACAAATCACATTTAGATTTACACATATATTAATGTTCTTTTCAATTTACGGTAAAAGACCATGTACAACGCGCGACCATGTATAACGCGCATCCTTTTTTTAAAGTGAAAAATCTGGAAAAAAAGTTTTAATAAGTTTTTCATAGGTTTCATTAAAGAGTTGCCGCTTACCAACACCGAGCAGAAATCACCTTCGTGACGAAGAGCGATGGTTAAATTACACTGATTTTTTACAATTTTTGAGACATTTCTTTCATAACAAATGGGTAGCCCTGATATTGGCCAGAAAAACAAGCCAAAATTCTTGTTACCATGTATAACACACACCAAATTTTTGACATCAAAAATGAGTGAAAAAATCTGCAAGATATACATGGTCTTTTATGGTATAAACAAAAACGAACCATATGATCATGTTATCGAAATACAAAAAGCATGGTCAACTCAGAGATGCAGTAGCTGGGTTATTTGAGGGAATATTTTGTTCAGTTGTTGATATTGTATCAGCCGCTTACAACAAATGCAGTTTTGCAAATGAAGGTTAAGAGATACACATTTGCATAAATAAAATGTCAGAAAAAGGAATAATTGAATCTTAGCAATTTTATATTCTGGAGCAAGTTAGGAAAAGTTTTATGAATAGTAGTAGAAGGAAATATTGTATTAATTGTTTTAGAAACTTAGAATGGACAATGGACTTTCATATTTATGAAATAGTGCATGGATGGAAAGAATTGACTTGATTTCCCAATCTATTAACCACCTGAATCAAATCATGAAGCTAATTAAACAATGACATTATATATAGTATTGCATGTTTACATTTCTGAAGGTTTATTAATTATTATTATTTGGTATATTAATCTTGATTGTAAAATATTAATATCTAATATTTAGGCTTAAGAAATCTTAAATAATACAGCAATAATACAAAACAGCAGTTATTTAAAATACTAATATAAAGGAATTCATATATTTTTAAACCCTTAAAAAAAACACAATGTTTCTGTAGTTTGATAGCAAATGGTGCATGTTACAGGTGGTCGTACTTACGGCGTGCAATAAAACACTACCCTCAGATCCGAGACATGTTGGCGCAGGCGAGTCGCTGTGCAGTGTGCGGGGAGTCCTTCCTCAACACCTGGCTCGAGTGTGTCCGATTTGTGGATGCAAAATCAGTAAGTGGTTTGCTGGTTATAGTTTACTATAAACCCATTTATTTTAACTTGATTATGTTGAAAGCCATAGGCTTACTGAAACATTTTCAAGTCCGTTTCCTGGGAAGAACCAGTGTTGGCTCGAGTGTGTATGATTTGTGGATGCAAAGTCAGTAAGTAGTTTGCTGCTAATACATGTGTTGGCTCGAGTGTGTATGATTTGTGGATGCAAAGTCAGTAAGTAGTTTGCTGCTAATACATGTGTTGGCTCGAGTGTGTATGATTTGTGGATACAAAGTCAGTAAGTAGTTTGCTGCTAATACATGTGTTGGCTCGAGTGTGTATGATTTGTGGATGCAAAGTCAGTAAGTAGTTTGCTGCTAATACATGTGTTGGCTCGAGTGTGTATGATTTGTGGATGCAAAGTCAGTAAGTAGTTCGCTGCTAATACATGTGTTGGCTCGAGTGTGTATGATTTGTGGATGCAGTCAGTAAGTAGTTCGCTGCTAATACATGTGTTGGCTCGAGTGTGTATGATTTGTGGATGCAAAGTCAGTAAGTAGTTTGCTGCTAATACATGTGTTGGCTCGAGTGTGTATGATTTGTGGATGCAAAGTCAGTAAGTAGTTCGCTGCTAATACATGTGTTGGCTCGAGTGTGTATGATTTGTGGATGCAAAGTCAGTAAGTAGTTTGCTGCTAATACATGTGTTGGCTCGAGTGTGTATGATTTGTGGATGCAAAAGTCAGTAAGTACTTTGCTGCTAATACATGTGTTGGCTCGAGTGTGTATGATTTGTGGATGCAAAGTCAGTAAGTAGTTTGGTGGTTTTACATGTTGGCTTGAGTGTGTACAATTTGTGGATGCAAAGGCAGTGATACTAATTAGTAATAAGATGTAATGCAGCAAACGTTAAATGAAGAATGTAAATGGTGTATGTGAAAGTGATACTTAACTTGCGTCTTGTTTACATATTGTTACAATAAAATATTGGCATGCATTTATGCATAGTATATGGGTGATCATTGCTTTCACCCCCATGTTGTAATCACTTGATATTTCTTTTAGGATTTGCGGTTGAACAATCTGAATGGTCTGGTGCCAGTGCGAGCCTTGTTGTGCTCATACAAGTGTTTCAACTCCAAGGGCCACGACTACTACGGAGTTGCCTTCCCCTGAGACAATGGGATACAATGGAATAGTTTTGTGTGTTTAATGAGGCATGAGGTAGGAAAATCGGGCTTAATGCATGTGCGTCCACACGGGCTTATGCGGGACGACACTACGCTTTTATGGTATTTTTCTGTTTCGAGGTAGTCTCTTCTAAACATAAATACACTAGGCGGAAAGTGTTATCCCGGATTAGCCTGCATAGGCTAATCTTTGACGACGCTTTATGCACATGCATTAAGCCCGATTTTCCCACAACACATCTCAAATAATGTTTCACAATGGGACATTGAAAGTAAAGTTGTTCGCTCTTAATTACTTTCCCAATTGAAAAGAAGTGGAAAATAAACGACATGCAGGGTGATATGCTAATTCCCTTATTTTTGTTATAACATCTAAATGTAGATATTTAAATTTTGACTGCTGTTAATTTTTATTGTCATACTTTGAATAATTGTATTGTTTTGGCAAGATAAATAAAAATTTTGCTTTGACCTCTGGATTTACTTGTAATGCTTATAGTCACTTTACATTTAGTTGATAATGGGATAAACCATTAATTGAAAAAGAGGGAATAAATGATTTTCTGTTCATAAAATCGCTGCAATCCTACAGTAGATTCGTCCATGTTTATAACAATTCTCACTTAAATTTAAATGGACTGTACAGAGACCTATGGTTTTGAATTTGGAAACATTTATGTCTCCAGACCTTGGGTATGGCCATGTTTTGTATGTTATATGAATTGTACATTATTATAGATGTTTTTATGTTTTGTTTGATTTCACGTATATAGAGAATATTAGTTGAATGTTGGATAAAGATGAAGTTTATCATGTGAGGCTTAGAAACAGATGAGCGCAAGGCTTGCCGAGTGCTCAAATGTTTTGTGCCGAGCATGGTAAACTTCATCATTATCCAACACTCACCTAATATTCTATTTATCCTATTATTGTATGCTCATAAATCATAAAAACAGTGTGAAAATGTCAAAAATTAAAAAAAAATACTTTGATTCCCCAGATTTAAAATTGGGTTTGTTGTTTTCTACAAACGGAAGCATTTGGAATGACGTCACATTGCAATAAATAGCGTTATAAAAATAACCATTAAATAAAGGTGTGCTAAAAATAGTGTTCGGATAAAGCTTAAGTTTATACAATGGATTGTTATCCGATTGATTCGGCCGTAGTAAAAGGATAAAATAAATAGTGTCACACTTTATGTGCAAATTTATGATAAACTGAAATTGCAGGCAATGTACAAGCAAAGGTCCAGTTCAATGAAGGTGAATTACTGTACATGTTTAGCTGTGGAAAAAATGCAAAGACAAGCTTTAACAGTATGTTGACAGTCAACTTGGAAAGTAGATTTTACTTACAATGTAGCGAAGTTAAGCCCCAATTCTTTAATTACTTAATATTAAGTGTGCATGTTAATGTTTAATGGAATGAAATTGCCTGCAATGTACATGTAGTAGAAAAAAAAAACATGTTTTATTGTGTTAGAAAGAAGTTATATGTGCTGTCCATATCTACCTTGTTTATGCAAGTTTATTAATTTTACATATCATTTTTACATGCATTTAGAATTTGCATGTAAAGAACCGGTATGTGCTGTTGAAATGGTAGAATTGTACAAAATGTGATACATGTTAATGTGATAATGGCCTTACAAATGTGATTTTTTATTTATGTTCATTTCAAGGGTTGAGCATGAAACTATTGTATCTAATATATAAATGTTAAGCAGATACAACAGTTAAATGCTCAATTTCAAATAGATTTAATATTGCATTGTTGTTTTATTCTTTGTCGAGTAACACGTCAATGTAATTTATTTTTATTATGAGTTTAGTGATTTTCTTGAATGTCTTACTGCATAACTTATGTATAAATTCATTTTGTAGATAAGTCTGTCTGAGAACAACAAAGATTTATAGTACAGGTATATTTTATATATTACTGTTACGATGTAGGTTTGTATTTTTGAAGTGTTAATAATGCAAATGTTTGTCAAAACACAATTTGTATACTCTCTAGATTTGTTAAACACCTGAGAGTGAAGTGGTTAGTTTTGTTGGCCATCAGTTGTCTGTCATGTGTAATTATTTGTGTGGCATTAACTTGAAAAAAAATGTAGTAAAAAAACTGTGTAGAAGTTAACACAAATTGTTCCATGGTTGGACCTCGCTACAGACCTTCAAATCAAACTGATACATGCTTAATTCTGGTTGCAATGCCAACTGACATTAAATGCTTAAAAAATCTTAGAAACTGCTGGTCAGATTTGCACATAATTTTACAGAACTAATTAACCTGTAGACATACATAGATCGCTCCACCTGTCTGTTTGTCCAAATTTGTTTGTCCAAGGATTTGGTGTAAATCGATTGGATTATGCAACCATGTGCTATTTTTACTACTGAAATCTAAACCCATAATTGGTCAACTCAATCCTTGACTGACAAGTATCTATTGGTCAATTGGGTGACCCGCTGCAAAATTCCTTCAAGTTGGTTTGATGAAAACAAACATGGAGATGGGTTAAATGTCTTAAATATGACCATATGTAAAACTTAAAACATCATGTCACAAACTGATGATTGGGATGCAGTGACACAAAATCCGGAATGCAGTGACACAAAATCCGCATGCCCATGCTGTACATGGCTCTTCTATCTCATTTCCTGTGAACTCCTTATTGGTCAAACTCAGGTGAGCGATACAGGCCCTTGATAGACCTGTTGTTGTAAAATGGGTTAAAACCATTATAGGGCTGGAACCGTTACATGGTAAATGGTTAATTTACAAAATAGAAAATGTTACCTTGTACTCTGTTAGGTTTGATTAAAACCACTAATTCAGTTTCTTTTGTGATGGAAATACTAAAGTTTTGCATTCTGAAAGAGCTATTGAATTTCACATTATTAATATGTGCTTATGCTTTCCGAGTTAACAAACTTGATATCTTTGATTTTTTAAACTGGCGTTGACATTTTGTTATCCAAACCCTGTACGTCGTAGTTAACTGCATGTTGCTTTCTTCATACTTAACATAAATAAAATGTGTCATACACATTGTTATTGGTGATAAACACTCTATTCTTTATTTTGTTTAATAAACGTTTACATTCATGTACCACAGTGCGGGTGTTGTTATTTTGTTGTTTTTAGACTGTTGGCGCAAGCCAATAGGATTTAGTAGTTGTAATCTGAAATCGGTCTTAATGGAACTACTTCTTTTCTCTGCAGGCTACGATTCAGTAAATCGATAAATTACTGCCTTTCGCTCGCTGAGCAGTGAGGCTCCCTGTTATCGATGCTACTTTCTATTCATGAATAGATGGCAAGAAATAGATCTGACTTAAACACTAATAAACAATAATAATAATCAAGTTAGTCCACATCTACTAGTGAATTCATGTTATGTCTGGTCAGTTTGTGCTGTTTACTGGTTAACTGCATACGTGTTTTACATAATATTAACAACAGTGTATTGACTCAGTACATATAGCGAAGCAATCGTAACCACTCGATTGATGATTGCTATTGTTTTTGAAGTTTGGATAAGATTTGTGGAACAGCATTGTACTTCTAGAGTAGAGTTATGAATGTACAGAAATAGTTTGCACAAAAAAATATTTGCTCCCCACGAATTTCAAAAAGATAAGGATGGAAATGTCGTAGATAAATAGCATTGAATAAGACGCGCGCTACATAAGTTTTAATTTGCGAAAGACAGAAGCCTGGATCTCCATCTTCAATTACGTAAAATACCAGCTGATATCAATTTATGGAAGTAGATTGTAGGGTGATTAGTTTCGATATTTGTTTTGTAGAAATGATATAACAGACGGTTGACTTACTTCAATAAATGTTCCTTATGATACAAATACTCTCGTAATTCATTTGCTTTAAGTGTCTTTTCTCGCCAACAGTCTTTCTACGCCATCAGCGTTTTGATTTGTATAGTGTACCAGTATGTTATTGGAGGCTGCAGAAGAATCACAATATAATTTACCAAACATGCATGTCATTAAGGAACAAAACAGCCCTAATAAACATACGTCCAGGTAAGAAATGAGGCGTGAGAAAACCGGGCTATTAGCATGTGCGTAAAGTGTTGTCCCGGATCAACTTGTGCAGTCCGGGCGTATACGGGTATTTAGACTGAAAGCGGTTCCCGACAGGCGGGATTTTGACACGCCGAACTTTGTTCGGATTTTATATCGCGGTGATGTTGGCCCCCGGGCCATTTGATACACCAATAGCATCTTCCAAATGGCTTTCGGGTGGGGAATTAGACGGGGGGGGGGGAAATACTGATAGGTGCATTAGTTATCACCATAACGGTGTCAGCTGGGGTTTCCTATGGGTTCTCCGGTCCCCCTCCTCCACCCCACCAGCACAGGACCACATCCAAATTACTCACGCATAATTCTCCGGTCCCCCTCCCCCCCCCCCACCAGCACAGGACCACATCCAAATTTCTCACGCATAATGCTCCGGTCCCCCTTCCCCCCCCCCCCCCCCCCCCACCAGCACAGGACCACATCCAAATTACTCACGCATAATGCTGCTTCGGCGCGGAATAACTATTGAGATTGAAAAACAAAATTAATATTAGTACAAAAGTCAACCGTATGTATATTTACCATAAAACAATTTGTTTAACCCAGGGCTTTCCTACTAAATATATAATAAGATGCGGTAATAATCTAACTGCTTATATGTTGTATGCTTTCTTGGCTTTATAATCAATGCTAACAGGTACACCCGTAAAAACACATGGATAGTTGAAAGACCAGACGGGGTCCGCCGCGCGTTTATATCGCGGTCAAATCTAATCCCGTCATGTGTAACATCAATACACAATCAACATAATTGCACATAACACGTGCCGATAACTTTTTAACAAAATGCTACCCAATGGACAAGCTAAAAAAAAATTAATAAGTTAACGTGGAATGGACTTCGGTCTGTTTGGGATGAAAATGTCACTAGGAGATGTATACTCATTAATCGACATTAATATTTTTCTCGTATTTCCATACAAATCTACCTCTTTTGTTACATTGACATTGAACCAATCATGTACATTTGTGCCATATTATGACATACCTTCTTAATATAATCTATCGTTTAAATACGTGTTTAATTAGGATTTATATTGTACATGTTTACATATACTTAAATCTAGCACACACTGCAGACTTGCGAGTTGTTACAGGGACACGAACATTGTCGGCGATTGTTATGTAATATTGATAAACAATGAACTTCATAACAATGAATTTGATAAACAATGAACCAGTTTTCAGTCCCGACAGTGTTCACTGTTCATTCTTCAGTTAACTTAAGTTAGATAATATTGACCGACTATGGAACTAACAAATGCTCTTATGAGCATTGGTTTATCACCAGTGCACCCGTTGTTGCATTCGCGGCTCCTGTAGCTGGCTGACGGACGGACACTGTCAAAACATTAAACTTGTTTGATGGTTACAAAGGATACTATTTATAATATCAGATTTTCAAGATAGCAAAATACAAAACATGACGTAGATATTTAATAAGTACGTTGCCTGTTTGCGTTGCGTACACTCTTGTTACGACCAGTGTTTTATCAACGTAACATTAAATCACGACAGCATACAGGTTTTCTTCAAAATGTGCGTGGTGAAATTAATACTAGGGATTTTATTTGTATATAATATACATTTATTTGTATTATACATGATATATAAATATACATTTATTACATTGTGTCTTTTGAAACAGTACTTCATATAACTACGATACAAACAGCTGCCCTTACAATATCTTTCAACATAATGCCGTCGAAACATATATAAACTTAAAATTGTGCAGATTTCGTCCCGATCGATGTCCAATAATCCATTTAAACATTCACATGTCCATCATGATGAATGTACTCATTTTAATCACAACTGTGTGGAAACATTGCCGTTCTTAGAAAGTTTATGTCCGTTTTCTACGGAATCCGGTTAGGCCATATGAAATATCGTGCCTCTTACGGCGAGGGCGAGACACGAGAATTGCGCGAAACACGAAGCAAGACTCGATATTCCCGCGAGACACGAAGCGAGGCACGATATTGTAACAAGAGATCTCGCACTGTCGCAGTATCCAATACCACGATATATCGCGGCAAAATATCGTGTCTCGCTTCGTGTTTCGCGCAATTCTCGTGTCTCGCTTCGTGTCTCGCGGTAAAATATGTGGCTCGCTTCGTGTCTCGCGCAATTCTCGTGCCTCGCGTTTAGAGGTCGAGGCACGAGATGCGAAGCGAGACACGAACGAAGCGATACACGATATTTAGGCCAGACACGAAGCGAGGCACGACATAATATCGTTCAAATTACGCCCGAATCTCGAGTATCGCGGTAGATTTTCAAACCACGATACTCGAAACGCGAAGCGAGACACGATAATCGGGCGACACACGAAGCGAGGCACGATATTGTATCGTTCAAATATCGCCCGAATATCGAGCCTCGCGGTTTGAAAGCAGGGAAGCAAAGCAGGGAAACACTCTTCTTCCTAACGAACGAATGCGGGTCAGGACGGCCCAAGTCGTTGACGGCCCAGACCATGACGGCCCAGTCCATGACGGCCTACTGTCTGTCTGTCTGCCTGCTTGTTTGTCTGTTTGTTTGTCAGCCTCTTTGTCCATCAGTCCACCCATTCGCCTGGATGATACTGCTGCTTTGTGGCTATTTCTACTCGATTTGATAACTGTTTCTGTTTGAACTATAATGATGACTACGTTTTATTTATGCTTATTGTTTATTTTTATGCAAAGCCTGTTGCTGTAGAAGTAACGGTCTGTCTCTCTGTCAGACTGTCTCTTTGTATGTCTGTCCGTCCGTCCGCCCATCCGTCTTGAGGAAACTGCGGCTGAAATTACTTATGTTGCGTTGTTAAATAGTTGTATACTAAAGGCCTTCTTCAAATTAACTTTCACACACTGAAAGTAGGTCAACACGACGTGGGGTTGCATCATGCACTAAAGCAGATAGGTGCATTGCCCTATTGTCCTATATAGCAACGCACTTTGGTGTCAACTCAGCTTCGGTGTTACTTATCATCATTATCATCATCATCATCATCAACAACAACAACAACATCATCATCATCATATTTTTTACAAAATAATATATAACAACTACAACGTGATAAATTCCTGGTGCACCGGTAGACTCGAGACTCGATATTCGAGCGATATTTGAACGATACAATATCGTGCCTCGCTTCGCATGTCGCCGGATTCTCGCGTCTCGCTTCGTGTTTCCTGTATCGTGGTTTGAAAATTTACCGCGATACTCGAGATTCGGGCGACATTTGAACGATATAATATCGTGCCTCGCTTCGCGTCTCGCCTGAAGATCGTGTATCGCTTCGTGTCTCGCTTCGCATCTCGTGTCTCGACCTTTGAACGCGAGGCACACGAATTGAGCGAGAGGTTAGAAACCAGTAAATCCAATTCCCATAGGGTCCCATTATAAAACGGCAAACTTTCCAAGCATTTTTCTAGCATTTCCTTTATTTCAGATTGTGCAAGCCTGGTATCAATTTAAAGATCAATCTGTCCTCTTCCAAAATTTGCAATAAAAAAGATATGTCATGTTACTTCTAAGAAAATGCATCTCACTTGAATGCAGGCACCGGCACAAAACAGGGTTTCGGCAGTCATATTTCGACGAAAGCCCCATACCACAGTAAACACACCCCAAAAGTTCACCTCTCAAGTTAGCCTCCAATGAAATGCACCAAAATGTTGCAGACACGCATAGGATAATAGAAATAACCACAAAAGGCATGTCTGAGATACCTAAATGGCTTTTATGCCCGAAGAGAAGAAGAACTCTTTAGTAATAGGCACTACTTTTGAATGGACCACGGAGGGAAACACAATGATTTACTGGTATCTAACCTTAAAGAAAACTCAACATTTTGCTATCATGAAAAAAACTCTTCTACACCATTATTAACCTACTTGTACCACAAATGCAAAATTTCAGGTCGATCCGCTAAGTAGAAATGCCCCCAAAACGCATTTGAGAATGACACATGATAAGCCATTTGGCTTGCGCTTCAGTACTTGGATTGTATGGGGAGCGTGAACTAAAATTCGCACCTAAATCACATAAACCTGTCAAAATACCAGTTCATTTAGACTTATTTTAATGCAATGGACAGTAATAAGGTATAAAACGTGTAATATTCGTGTATAACATGATTCGATGTGCTGTGAGCTGCATAAGGCGAGTTTCCGTACTTTTGTTTAATTTTTTAACCCGAAAACAGGTTTCGCTTAAAAAAGTGTAGATAACGTGTCAGTTACGATATTATTCACATTTATTTCCGTGAAAAGTAATACACGCAATAAAATAAAACAGCTACATGGTGATTTTATGTATAAGTGGACCCTAAAGGGCCGGTCCCTGGTTTTCTTAAAGGTTAGAAACCAGTAAATCCAAATCCCATAGGGTCCCATTATAAAACGGCAAACTTTCCAAGCATTTTTCTAGCATTTCCTTTATTTCAGATTGTGCAAGCCTGGTATCAATTTAAAGATCAATCTGTCCTCTTCCAAAATTTGCAATAAAAAAGATATGTCACGTTACTTCTAAGAAAATGCATCTCACTTGAATGCAGGTATCGGTAGAAAACAGGGTTTCGGCAGGCATATTTCGACAAAAGCCCCATACCACAGTAAACACACCCCAAAAGTTCACATCTCAAGTTAGCCTCCAATGAAAATCACCAAAATGTTGCAGACTCGCATAGGATAATAGAAATAACCACAAAAGGCATGTCTGAGATACCTAAATGGCTTTTATGCCAGAAGAGAAGAGGAACTCTTTAGTAATAGGCACTACTTTTGACTGGACCATGAAGGGATACACCATGATTTACTGGTATCTAACCGAGGCACGAAGCGAGGCAAGATATTTTACCGCGAGACACGAAGCGAGACACGAGAATTGCGCGAAACACATAGCGAGGCACGATATTTTACCGCGAGACACCAAGCGAGACACGAGAATTGCGCGAAACACATAGCGAGACACGATATTTTGCCTCGATATATCGTGGTATGGGCTACTGCGACAGTGCGAGATCTCGTGTTACAATATCGTACCTCGCTTCGTGTCTCGCGGGAATAACGTGTCTCGCTTCGTGTTTCGTGCAATTCTCGTGTCTCGCCCTCGCCGTAAGAGGCACGATATTCCATATGGCTCTAATCGGATTCCGTAGTTTTCAATGTCCATGTCATTCATTTCTGTTGTGAAATACTCGTCTGCTCCATCTTTTTTGTTGTCTGGCTTATCGCCGCGCATCCCTCTTTTCTTGCAACGTTGGTACGTCAGGTAGATAATCGTCAGCAGGAAAGGCGGAAGTGGCGTCATCACGGCGGAGGCTACCGGTGCGGTAGCTGCTATGTCCCCCTCAGGAGCAGGGACTGACGTAATGAGTAAAATATATTATATCTTTGTGTTCTGCATACCGGTTTCTATGGCGCTGGTTTTCACTCGCGGAAAGTCCTGACGACAGATTAAAGCAACCACACCACCACTGATGTATCCAATATACGGTAAAAGTAGTCCAGCAACTATAATACTAGGTTTGAACATTCTCAATATATACAAATTCATATAATGCCAACAACAAGAAGTAGGAGAGATACCAATATTATGACTGGTTTAAGAAGCTTCTGTAACCGATCCGCGACGCGCGGGAATTTCTGACGTATGAATACACCGAACACTAAAGGTGTGATTAGGATGGACACAGACATGCCACCGTTTCGAACGGAGTGTTGAGATCGGTGTCCGTCAGAATTGTTGCGCCCAGCGTGTATAACCAGTGTGGTAACATGCCTGTGACAAAAACACATGATAATTTGATTTCCGATTATTCCTTTTGATTGGCGAAACTCAAATATCGGATACAATGACTAATTTGTAATAATATAGCCAAAATAGAATTTAGCAGTAAATGTTTCGAATCACGGGAAACTGAGTTCTCCTCTTACCTAGTGCGAATACTGTGCTTAGCGCTGTCATGGTGATGGAGAGGTCGAGGTCACCCTTGAGAAGATACGTGTACATGTTACACTCCCCCCCCCCCCCTCCACCCGGGCAGCAACCTGACACGAAAATCCCGAGGGTGATGACCGGCGTATCAATAGGAACCGTAATGGCAATCGTGAATGCCATCTGTTCAATAACCAAAATTAATGTTCAAAACGTCGTTCAGTAAACATAAACGTAATTGGCAAATGTGGGTTTGAGTAACATGCATATTCCATCAAACTAATCTTAAGGGCTTTTTGAAACGTAACTTTCCTCAATGATAAATATATAATGGCCTTTACGATGAACATTTACGTTGGAATAACAATGTTAGATCCATGCATTCTTTACTTGTAACATATACTCCCGATCTGCTTTCTTAATCAGCTCTTAGACTTGTCATACTATTAAGCTGACCTAAAAATGTCAAATGCCTACCGAACAAAACGCGTTCACGTTAGCATCAGGGTAAATATAGATCTACATGTATACGTACCAAAGGCATCAGAACGTACTGGCACCCCAGTCCAATTCCTACAGCTATGGGCCGAAATAGGTTGTGTTTGACAACGGAAGGTCCAGCTTGGACGCAAAACAAGTGGCCGCAAATATCTGCAGGCAGAATACCGGAACTCGAAATAATATGTGGCGCGTCGTGAGAAAACCGGTCTTAATGCATGTGCGTAAAGTGTCGTCCCGGATTAGCCTGTGTATTCCGCACAGGCTAATCCAGGACGGCACTTTCCGCCTACAGTAAATTTATGTTTAGAAGAGACTTCCTTGAAACAGAAAATACCACAAAAGCGGAAAGTGCCGTCCCGGATTAGCCTGTGCGGACTGCACATGCTAATCCGGGACGACACTTTACGCACATGCATAAGTCCGGTTTTCCCACTAAACGTATTTTCCGGACTACAGTCACGTTGAACGTTATGGGCTCGTAAGGGTTTTGTTCGCTAAAATCATAAAGAGGATTTCCTAGACTGCACTTCTGCGTTTGGTTGTGGCGTCGGTAGTTCGGACACAGTAAACACTTCATCCGACTTGCTCATATTTTTTTATTTCATTCAGTTGGAACTGAATCGTTCCAAATCCAATAATATGACTGCGGAGTTTCAGATTTATACGACGCTCTGATACACTGTAAGTTGTTCCAGCTGTTTACCGGATGTCATATTCTACTTGAGTTCGCGCAGGCGCTCAGAATCAAACAGTACAACGCGTTCGGTTGCGTTGTTACATTGTAACAAGAGAAAAACGGTGTCGGCTGTTATTTCTATGTAAGTCCTTTCGAACGCCGATACGTTTAAGGACAGTGCAATACCCGGACTCGGGCAAATAATCAAGAAATCAAATGTCGCCGTGAAGTCGCTGTCCATGTTGACCCCAAGTTTAGACTGCAGCGACGATGACTTGTCCAGAAAGAACGCCAGCAGTGGTTCCCCATTCTCGGACGTTACTTTATTAGGCCGGCCATAAAACCAGCTCTTGGACCGGAAATAACGCGATAATATCATCGGTCGAACAACGGCCGCCGATTCAGATCCAGTTTCTTCCACGAAACAAATGAATAGCAGCGCAACACGTACCCAACCAGTTAACAACATTTTGGTATTTATTTTTACAGTTTAAAGGGACTATGGCAATGAAAAAATGACTTCCTATTACACTATAAATTATATTATATAATAGAAATACGCTTTACTGAGACATTTGCATAACTAAATAAAACATAATATAATACACAATGAGATATATGATACAAACAAATCAGCAAAAAGTCTGCCAAAAAAAAAAAAACCCAAGTGGGAGTCGAACTCACAGCTTAGGAGCCATACGAAGAAATGAAAGTAGACAGCGCTTTAACCAACTGTGCTATCGTGCTTGTTATAGACGAATGTGTTAACTACGGTTATACAAACTATTCATAATTCTGACGTCAAAATGTAAACATAAAAATGGCCAAACAAACAAGACCCACATTATAATTTGATTTTTATCTCAAAATGCATACAGTATTTTCCTATTATATATATCCAGTTATAACCGTTATTATCTGCCAGTATTAATATCTAAATTTCAGATTTAAAAAATCAACAAATTGCCCTTTTGAGGCCCTTTTCGATGACATAGTCCTTTAAAATTGTATGTATTCTTTAGGCTATTATTGTTAAAGAGCAACAACAACAACAAATAAACGTTTACACAAGTTTTAATCAACCACAAAGCATGTATAATTTGTTCACATTGTGTATCGGGTGGGTGAATTTTTAATGCGGGATAACTTTTCAGGTAAAGAAATACGGTTATAGGGAAGCGCAGATAGCCATTCTTCATTCTGTTCATATTTAAATATGTTATAACTATAATGGATAAAATTAACCTTACGATCATCTGCACTAAGCAGTTTCACCGATCTTACTTATAAGAATTTTGCTTTAATACGTAATTATTCATAATTTGTGTTCTCAACTGTTACAGTTGGTCCATTTCTATGTAGGTTTCAACACAATCTCATTAAAATCATCTCCAGTCTGACGCTACTATATTATCCGCTGACTAGATCTGATGACTTCGCATTAGGGGTCACTTTCAGATGACCCTTTTCAGGAGCTTATCAAACTGTTGACTTCAAAATGTTGTGTTGTAGCTTCATTTATAAAGCACAAATGCAATGCAAGAAATTACCGTGAACTTTGGATACTCGCGTAAGGTACCACTATATCCATTGTTATTCGCGTGAAACTGTAAATGATTTATTCCCGAGGATCAGCTGAAATGCATCACTTTTCAAAACTGTGGCCAAATTTTGCTGTGCAAAAGGCAATTTCATTGGGCGTAGCAGGGATGATGTTTTATTGTTTAGATGGTCATTTGAACGTGACCTGTTATACGATGTCTTCAGATCCGAACCATGTTAGGATTTGATTTTGAGATTGATTTCAACTAAGACATTACTGTACATTACATATCGAGTTTATTGTCTATTGCAGTTTAGTATAGTTAGTCAATTTTGTGAATAAAAGTGTAGTGTCTTCTTCCATTGGCCTTGTTGTGAACATAAGCATGTTAAACATGTTTTTGCAATAGATAACAATAAAATACGTGCAATGGCATAAGTTTTCTTCCGGAGATAACGTTGGATATCTCATCAGTTTACATTGGGACTATCCTGTATCATATTACATAGCCTGGCTTAATTATTGCCCATTTTCAAACAATAAGGTTCATACACCCTAGGACATGTGACTATTTGAGTGAAATTTGTTTCACATCATAACGGGCGAAACCCGGTGTAATTTTACTGTCACGTCTCCGATGAACGCACACAGCGTGACTTCAATATTCTGTGTTCTGTCCGAGAAACAAGACTAGCGACGGTGTAAATGAACAATAATTCGTAACCAAATAAGTAACTACCTTAAAAACGAGCATATCGAGGGTTGAGCAGGAATTATTGTTTCTATATAGAATGTGAAGCAGATTCACGGCTACTCATTCTCTGTCGAGAGTCAGTGCCAGTATCAGTTGCACTCTGTCCATTGTGCAAAGATAACTGCAACACATATGGTGAGCTGTTTTGTCAAATTGAATGTACTGTTTCAAAAAATAAAACAGACACACATCTATTCAGCTTCTGTGATGTTTTCTTTTGTTAAGTAATTTAAGCTTTTTTAATCGGACATTACGATTATCGAGCAGCCCTCATTTGAACCAACTCGATCTATGCCCAAATTCGTGACGTTGGTGTTGAATTACCTATGTACAACTACACAGCAGAATAAAAGTGCTATATATGGTGCTGATTCAAAAGTGTGATACAAGTAATAGACAACACACTAAAAACACCAGTCGTTAAATCATCGGTATTTAATTGTATTGATGTATTTTTTAAATGTTATGTATACAATATTTCACAAAAGAAATATTTTTAAAAATGATATTTGGCGTCTGTATGACGATAACGCTTTCCTGTCTGTTGCATAGTTTGTAGCTCAGAAGAAAAAATGACATGGCACCAACCTGTTTTATGATCTGGGCCCGTATTCATTAAGCTCCTTAGGGAAAACTTAAGTAAATTTCTTAAATTTGTAAAATTCCGTAAGTCTTTAGCAGTTTCATGTATAGGTCATTGTACTTAAAGGGAACTGTTCACAGATTGACGAATTGACAGTTTTCAACTTTTTGTTACCGATTCCAAAAATAAAAGAGCAATGTATACAAGGGAGCAAAATAACACTACGGACCAAGAAACATACTTTAAAAACCGTTTCGTTTATGAGTAATCATCAGTTGAAATTGATAAAATTATAAAGCGTTTGTAACGCTAAACGACGGAAATAATTTTGAGTGTTTCTGTTGTTTTCGTTGAAACTGTTGACATCACGTGGAACACTTACACAAAGAAAACAATTCAGGGTGTAGTACAGAAGTCGGAATGGACGAGTGGTTAAGGCGATAGCCTCTTAATACGCACGTCCTGGGTTCGAATCGCGGTGGGACCAATTTTTATTTTTATTTTTTTCTAAATACTTTTCTTGTTATTCATACTTGAGTTTTAGTTCCAATGATTAAATCTGTCAAGTTAATACATGTAATGGCATATGTAAAAAATGCGAAAATCTGTTAACAAGTCCCTTTAAACATGTTCAAACTAGTTAATATTGCTTAGATGTGTCATAGTTTACCCTTTTGTAAACAGATCCGATCGGATTTCACACATAAAATTGGATGAAATTTCCACTAAAGTACAACTTAAGATTTCCCTTAGGAGCTTTGTGAATACCGGCCCAGTTATGTGCGCTTAGTCGATGCACTGCTAGTATTTATTCAATCGGGGCTTCTCGTTTGGTATTGTACTACGTTGGATTGGATACTGAGAAGGCGTTATGGAGGGAGGCAGGGCCAAAGATGGGTTAGACATTTACCCTGAAAACTTTGTTTGTTTGTTTGGATTTTTCGCCGTTTTTAACAGTATTTCAGTTATATCACGGTGGTTAGTTAACCTACTCACACTTTTCCTGCGAGCTTAGCCGATCTAAGCGGTTTACCAGTACTAAGTGAACATACTTATGCTATTAACCGTAAATGACCACTGCTCTACTTGAATCAGAGGTAGGGGGAGAAAGGCCGTAGAAATAATTTCATAACCAATCCACTCACAAGTTATGTGGTCGGGCTGGGGAGTGAACTCACGAATCCCGGATTGACATTCCAGCGCTCTACCAACTGAGCTAGCTGGGCCCGGTTACCCCGAAAACAGTCGAGTATTAAAACACCAACCGCAAATGAAACAATAATGCTCCAACAAAATGCATCGTTGTATATTGCGGCCATTAACGTTCATAAAAATGTCTTTGTTTTGTTTTAATTTTCAAACAAGGCAAACAAACAACAATTCGTTAAAAGGAACGATACACTTTATTAAATTATTCAAAGTTGTGTGTTATTACACTGGCGCAATACAAATGCGTACATGCGAAACTCCACGATGTTGAATCTTCATTTTAGAACAGATGATGCCAGTGAACGTTCGATATCAGCCAAAACAAAGCTTGAGCCAACCCATCTCGTAAACAAATGTGTTCATTTTCTTCGACATGCACTTTTCGATGTGTATGTACTCAAAAACAAAAATGATCGTAGATAGATAAGACAGTTGAGCAAAAACATGTTCTATAAACTATGTTTTATCCCTTTTAGAGTGCTAACATGGGGTAAAATGCACAACACCCTTAGCTCTACACTACTAAGATAATATAAAATTAATAATCTTAAACATTCATGTTTATTTAACATTCAAACTGGTCCCATAGATATATATGTGTCCCTAGTTGGAAGCCAGTGTCTAGATGGCGCCTCCCAGCAGGAAGTTTGCAGCAGACGATGGGTCGTTGGACGTTAGATAGCCTCTCCACAGACTCTCGAACTGCTCCCGGGTGATGTTCTCGCCCTAAAAAGGTTAGTGACGTGTCGTGGAAAAATCGGGCTTAATGCATGGTCGTAAAATGTAGTCCATTCTAATCCGGGATGACACTTTCTGCCTATAGTGGATTTATGTTTAGAAGAGACTACATCGAAACCGAAAATACCATAAACGCGGAAACGACACTTTATTCTCATACATTAAGCCCGGTTATCCCCCGACACGCCACGTACTAAATTGTTAATACCCTTCACTAGTATGTCATATAACAGTATATATATATATAGTTATTTCATGGGCGTTCTGGGAAGAGTAACAACTGTTGGCCCGATGTGTCATCTACAGATTGCGCGGGGCCGATAGGTCGAGGGCAACAGTTCCAAATATCATTCCTAACACCGAATGACAAAGATTTAACTGTTCCCAAAACGCCTATGGACTAAATATGTTATTACCTAACTTCTCACCAAGATCTAACTAACTTTTATAATATTGTAGCCTGCGATTACATTCGGAAAAATACTTATTCACCATGAACAACGTTTGTTCACTTCTAACGTGATTTGTTATAATATGAACGTCTTGGTTCTATTATCATCATTGTAATAAGACTAGCATTTGTGCGCAATATTCATGCGCATGAAACAGTTCATCCGATCAGGCAACACTCGACAATGTTTCACCCTGGATACAAACACGTATAATTTATGGGAAACAGTCGAAAATATTTGTTATTCATTTATAAAGTGAGTTAGGTAGTAATATATATTGATTGTGATAAAATATAACTATAAATACCATGAAACAATTTCATCATTGTGCAAAAATGTGCAATAATTGTTCTTCCTAGGTGTCTTCTGTCATTTATTCACCAAAAACGATAGATATTTGGAAATCAACCAACTGTCTGAGGGACGCTGTACGCTTTACTTTTATTTCAAATCAATTGTATCTGCTTACTTATGTAGTTTTAGAGTGACAGTTGGTTTATTTAAATATACATTAGACAATAAAAATACAAATATATATGGTTGAAATCATTAATAGTGAACACATTATATAATCATAAAGGTATAAAAATTAGTGAGCTTCTCGAATTAATTATAAACAACATAAAACACCAGATGCATTACGATATCTGTCTTAAGTCGACGTTTCGTTAGATTCTACCACACACAGTCAATATCAAACTGACTGTTGTTTTTTAAATACACGCACACATGCGTAACTAAAATGTACAAATTAAATTGAATATTACTCCAAAATTATAAAATTAGGCCTGTCGTGGGAAAACCGGGCTTAATGCACGTTTCAAGAAACTCTCTTCATAAACATAAATCCACAGTAGGCGGAAAGTGCCTTCCTGGATTAGCCTGTGCGGACTGCACAGGCTGATCCGGGACGGCACTTTGCGCACATGCATAAAGCCCGGGTTTCCCACGACACGCCTCATTTATTAATTTAATTCTTTAATACAAATACACACACAAGCACACACATGTTTGTAAACAGGTATTGAGCATTTTTGAGTACTTAGATCTACTAGTACACTTATATACCCGACATGACATTTGAACACATTTTCCCACTGTATACTTACGCCCGAGATCTGCTCGAATGACTGGCTGCATTCCTCCTCAGTTACCCCAAACTGAGTTAGAAACGTGGAATATTCCGAGCAGTCAATGAAGTCGTCACCTGAATTTGACAGTATAGATGAAAAACCACATAACTTCATTGAGCACAATGTTACCTCTAAGAGAAAAATCACGTATACATTATTCAACACCTATGCAATGTTTTCTTCTTCAGTTCTCAACATTAAAGAATATTTCTCTTTAATACAAAACACATTTTCACGTAGATCCAAAATCGATAACGTCTAAGGTAAATATGTATATTAAATGCCTGTATATTTATTTCATTTTGCTATGCTGTCCATATATTGACTGAAAATATTGATTTCACAAAATAAAATGCCACTTTAAAGCACTCAGGTAAACACTGCTGTCGCAACAATTACTTTTATTAACAGCTTTTACTGTCTACAATTATCACTCAAGAGTAATACTACAAAGTTGTCTTCCCAGAGTGATCATTTATATGTTATACTACATGATTTGTCATTCTGAGTCAAACTTCCGGCTTTGTCTTTCAAAATATTGAAGTGGTCACTAAACAGTTATACTACCGGATTTGTAATTTTGAAGTGATCACTAAAGAGTTATACTACCGGATTTGTAATTTTGAAGTGATCACTAAAGAGTTATACTACCAGATTTGTCATTTTGAAGTGATCACTAAAGAGTTATACTACATAATTTGTAATTCTAAAGCTATCACTCAAGAGCTATACTATCGGATGTATAGTCTGCTAAAGTTATTACGCAAGAGTTATTATACCGGATTTATCATTCACTTCAAACATGAGGTCCATGTACTTTTCCTGCCATGCAGGGAAGTGGCCCTTTTCAATGTCGGCCAGACAGTCGCCCCACATCCGCAGCCATTCCTCCTCTGTGATCTTAGCGTCCTGTAACCAGCGACACTCAAACATGACATTAAGGTTGCATGAAGTGAAATTAATTTTCCATGTACATCTTTGGATCTGGATCACAAGTCTTTTTAGTTAAACTCATTATGCTGAGTGTAATGCCCTCAAAGCAGGTGGCTTATTGAGACGTTTTGTCGTTTTGACCGAAGCCAGTATGTTTATGGCGTTACAAGTACCATTTAAAACGGTCCCTGGTTGGGAAATAAACGTGGTCTGAACGCTGAGTGCAATGCATTGCAAGCTTGTGGCTTATTGATAACTTTGTGAATACCATCTCAGATCACCTTGTTTGTGTCTGCATACTCCACGAGTCCCTTCCAGACCGTGTCGAGCGTTTCTTGGGCGTTCACGTACTTCTCGCTGTCGGCGCCCCACTGCAGCACATCGCTCACTCTCTACAAGCAACAAGAAAACAACAAAGTAATAATACAGCCACTAAGAAAACAACACAATAATAATGAACGACACCACTGCAGCACGTCGCTCACTCTCTACAGCCACCAAGAAAACAACACAATTATAATGATCGACTCCACTGCAATATATCGCACGTTCTACACAGCCACCAAGCAAACAACAAAGTAATACTGAAGTACACCACTGCAACACATCGCACACTCTCTGCAGCAACCGAGAAAACACTACATAATAATTAAGGACTCCATTGCAATACATCGCCCACTCGCTACAGCCACCAAGAAAACGAGACAATAATAATGAAGGACTGCACTGAAATATATCGCACACTCGCTACAGCCACCAAGAAAACGAGACAATAATAATGAAGGACTGCACTGAAATATATCGCAGGCTCAGTACAGCCACCAAGAAAACGAGACAATAATAATGAAGGACTGCACTGCAACATATCGCAGGCTCTGTAAAGCCACCGAGAAAACAACACAATAATAATGATGGACTCCACTGCAACATATCGCAGGCTCTGTAAAGCCACCGAGAAAACAACACAATAATAATGAAGGACTCCACTGCAACATATCGCAGGCTCTGTAAAGCCACCGAGAAAACAACACAATAATAATGAAGGACTCCACTGCAACATATCGCAGGCTCTGTAAAGCCACCGAGAAAACAACACAATAATAATGAAGGACTCCACTGCAACAGATCGCAGGCTCTGTAAAGCCACCGAGAAAACAACACAATAATAATGAAGGACTCCACTGCAACATATCGCAGGCTCTGTAAAGCCACCGAGAAAACATCAAAATAATAATGAAAGACACCACTGCAACACATCGCTAACTCTCTACAAACACCAAGAAAACAACAAAGTAACACTGAAGGACTCCACTGCAACACATTTCACACTTATACAAGCGCCGAGAAAAAAAACAAAATAATAATGAAAGACTCCACTGCAACATATCGCACGCTCGCTACAGCAACCGAGAAAACAACAAAATACTAATGAAGGACTCCACTGCAACATATCGCAGGCTCTGTAAAGCCACCGAGAAAACAACACAATAATAATGATGGACTCCACTGCAACATATCGCAGGCTCTGTAAAGCCACCGAGAAAACAACACAATAATAATGAAGGACTCCACTGCAACATATAGCAGGCTCTGTAAAGCCACCGAGAAAACAACACAATAATAATGATGGACTCCACTGCAACATATCGCAGGCTCTGTAAAGCCACCGAGAAAACAACACAATAATAATGAAGGACTCCACTGCAACATATCGCAGGCTCTGTAAAGCCACCGAGAAAACAACACAATAATAATGAAAGACTCCACTGCAACATATCGCAGGCTCTGTAAAGCCACCGAGAAAACAACACAATAATAATGAAGGACTCCACTGCAACATATCGCAGGCTCTTTAAAGCCACCGATAAAACAACACAATAATAATGAAGGACTCCACTGCAACATATCGCAGGCTCTGTAAAGCCACCGAGAAAACAAAAAAGTAATAATAAAGGACTTTACTATTTAGCAAATTGCTATCAGAGGGGAAATCAATGTTCATTCGCTAAAGAATGAACTATACCTTATCCAACGCAAGCGAATATTTATACTTAGACACGTACACGGTTTCCCCTTGTATGCAAGTGTGTCATCTTCTTGCCTGTCACTGTTTGTATTGTGTCTAGACAAATCTACCCGCAAGCGGGCGCTATATATTCGGACTTCTTGCTATAACCAGCCTTTCGCTTTGGAACACGACAACGTGTAAATCACATTGGTTTTGTTACTGTAAACTGTAAACCCTCCCACTCTCCTCAATATTGTATGTACTTGGATACTCGCCAGTGTTTTATATAGTTTCAGTGAATTGCACACTGGGCTGGGAAAACGCTGTTTCGTCAAGGCTGCTTCCATACGATATTGCACAGAATCGCACAGTCAACGGTGGTCGTCCATGACAAAGTTGGGACCATAAGTGATTTTCTAGGAACTGTTATTCATTGACTTGGAAAGACTTATTAGCCTGTATATTTACTACATGTACTTAAAGCAGCATAGCTTTTGTGTGGTGTACATGAGATAAGAGTTCTTTATTAGTAAAAAATAATGATGGTTGATTGTTAAAATTGTTATACCATTATTTCTAGATGCATCGCCTAAAATGGCACATTCAGCATATCTTGCTTTTGGAGAATTAGTAAGATTATATATCTATATTTTTAATCACAGTTGTAAATTGAAACTTCTGCAGGATGAGGCCTAACATCCGGTGGTTCTTAGACATTAGCCATTTAGGCTGCCAAAATGATACTACGTTTCCAGACTTTTTTTGTACATGTTACATGCACATATAATATGGTTTATCTGGTTTTTCCTGGGCGGCTTGCCACATTTGCATAATGTTTTATCTTTATAATTCATAAATTTTATTGAATTATATCTTATTTTGTCACTTCATATAATTATGATATAGATATTCGTATTATTGAACAGTTTAATCAATGTTATTTATTGCAATTTGCTTATATAAACTCCTGCTATATAGTTATTTGGTCTGTTGAAGACCGGCATTATTCTATTAGCACACGTCCTAATAGTGTCGGGGGAGGTGAATTATTGAATGAGTTATTCAAATCATTGCTTTTTGATAACGTACTATGGTAATGTTAATTTCATGTTTATGTACACCAGCCTTGACAAATATTCTGCCAAACTTTAATAGAAGGAATAAAAAATAATACCTTGTTTTGTAGCTTGTCGTTGGATAATAAACAACACGAATAATAATACACAAGACGAGATTTTAATGACTATATACGTGTGGCCATACAGAAGTCAGCGCTGTGTTTAAGCTCACCCAATGCAGGTGTAACATTAAATATTGACCCCGTTGAAATTGACCCATGGGTCCTTTTTCAACGTTGAGAAATGACCCAGCCAACATTTCAACATGACATTTTGATCAAAATGTCTTTGAAAACTGATCAGTCGTTAAATTTTTATCAGTTATGGGGTCATTTTTTAACGGTTAGTTAAATTTATGTTAAATGTCGGAGATAGTCTGTTTGTAGACGAGAATCACACTGGAAAGAACCAGAAACTGTCGCAGGCTTGCTGGATAGCTTTTAAAAAAATAGTTTCCCAAGGCCATGAGTCTGAACTACATAAGAGATGCCGCAAGAAAAGATCAAAGAAGACGACGTCGCGTATGAAGCAACGTTCTTTTAAAAACGTATCCTGTGCAAATTTGGTTAAGATTGGATAAAAAGTGAACTATCCAGCGTGAGAACGAAACAAATTCTTGACGGCACACGGACGACGGACGACGGACGACGCAGGAGAGGTCCCGAATACCAATAGCTTACCGAGCACTTCGTGCTCAGGTGAGCTAAAAACTCTCGCCTAACCATTTGTAATAAAATGAAAACAAAAAATTCAAAAGAAAATCAGCCAAACGGAAAATTCTGCGTAATCAGTAAATATAAAGTTACATACATTTGCATTAAAATTAAAACCGGCAATTTAAAAGGAATGATATGTAATTATCGTTTCAGACCAGCAGATTTATTGCTCAATAACATGTAAAAAAAACTACCACTAGGTGCTAATTATAATTTATCTGATGCAAATTTTATTATGTCTTCGTTCCGGATGCATTATTTTACGTGTTTTTCAATATGGGCGAACATTCGATTTTGCCTTAGATACACCCTTGAAAATAATAATTTTAGTAATTTTACACTGCTGCCTACAGACATATACATGTATCATCATTAATATATGGATATTAATATTGAATGTGTAATTGCACAGTTCACTGACTAGAAGGACAGAAATTTAGACTTTTAATAATTGCGTGGCTTGTATTTGTTTGATGTTTCGGCTCTATTACAGAGTAAATTGTTCAGAGAAAAGTTTTTAAAGACGATATGTTTTCCTTAAAAAATTTGATTTAAGAGCTTAATAAAGCATATTAGAATGTTCAAAATACACCAATTTCGCAATTATATTCAAAAAGTCATATAGGTGGGTGGGGTTTGGGGGTGGCTGCATACCCGAAACAATATTATGAATCTACATGGATATAGGACTATAATAACAGCAATAATTTAAATCTATAATAAAGACTCAATTACAAACACAATTATAGAATAACATATACATATTTCCAAGGCAACATGTGCACATGAACTAAGCTCAAACTTAGAGAGAACACTAATATATTACATGTTTCTTTACAGCGCGCACTTTAGAATAGATCGCGAAGGCGACTAGTAACGTAATTCACAAGTGCTAATTTTACTAAATTTGAAAAAATGTTCTTTGACTCAGACTGACAATTACACACATTGTATGTAATAATTATCTTGTTGGTCAATAGATTCTTTTCCTTTGACACAGAGCAAACGAGGCAAAACTGTAATATAATTTTAGTGTGTGATAGTTCGTGCGTTATAAAACTTGCGTTTAACATTCACTTCACGCATGAAATTTAATGGCCGAAAATAAAAATATAGCTTGGGTGGCAGTATTAAACCGAACATATATTTGAACGACACTATTTGTGGATAGAACCTGTTATGACAGTTTGCTACTTTGACTCGTTAGTTAACACCTTAAGAAAACACAGTATAATACCAATGATCGACGGGCTCCCACTTAAATTGGGAACCGACATGTGCACCGTATGTAGAACAAATAATGTGTTCTTCAACAAAGATCAAATTAAGAAAGTCTAAACTAATTGTTTGCTGCGCTGATATTTTGTAAGATGACGATAAAATAAATATATAATTTCTACGATATAACTGTAACCATAGTTTACATATGTTTTATGCAGCAACATTCATGTAACATGTATATAGCACATAAAACTACAATATCTTGATTGAAAAAGATGATGATGATGATGATTATGACGATGATGACGACGATGATGACGATGATGATGATGATAAATTTGAACGTGGTCATTGTGTCTTAGATACAATTGATATTTATATAATCGCTGTGTCTATTGTGTACGAATATAAAAGAAAACACGCAAATGTAGAAAGTGTTTCCATTTACATCGTTGCAAAACATCAAATTTATTGCTTGTTTACGTGTAAATTGTCATGTCAAATCATCTTAATAACGTTGTGCACATACGAAAGCTCTCATTTTGCGCGAAATGTTATTCCCTTATTTAATTTGCTATAAGTATTCCAAACCTGTTACAAATTAGTCTGCTTATTGTTGAGATGTTGCACCTACTCATTTATGACTAGTGTAGAGGGAATTTATCGTAAATTACCCGATGGAATGTTAGGATTTATTCATTTTGGACTACTGGCAGGAAGTTTTCACAACATTTGATTGGATATTCAGGAAGGTCAAAAGTTGGGTTAAACAGCTATGCCGAAAAACAATCACGGAATAATATTCACACAAATTTACCAAAAATTTACTGTAAAATTCTGTTGTTTGCCTTCATGAGTAACTGGCGAATTATGTGTTATATAGCTCCATCGGGTGTTTGACTGTTACATTATCTGTCATTGTGTGTGGGAACAATATTCGCAGGCAACCATGTTTTACCAACTTTGCTTTTCACATGTATTGATTGTCCTAGGTATGCGTTTCTCAGTTTTAACTGGAATGCTTATGTTGATTATGTCTACCTTGCAACAATTGTTATTGTGAAAATCCGAGGTCTTGCAACGGAGTATTTCTAAACTCAAGAAATGCAATCACTCTGGGCTTCTTTTGCCTTGACGTTGATGCGTTTGACTGTTTTAACCACGACTTCAGGCACACTAGTTGACTGCTCTTGTGGGAAAATTAGTTTTGCAATTGCAGTGACCTTGACCTTTGACATACAAGCATGGGTCACGTATGTTGCACAAGTAGTAGTAGTGATATCTTACAGCATGGTGTATTAGTACGTTATAGTTTTGTTTCGGTTTTGTCTATACAAATGTATACTAGTCAAATGACTGAATATCAACACCAGTGCGAAGTTATATATTTATTCTGGCATTCTAATAAAAGCTAATCATCAGCATCTACACTGCTCTACGGCATACCATAGTTAATAAGTTTTCAGACATCTTGTCTATACATTACACATAAATTATAGTCACTGATTTTACATACAGACGTTATTAGCATCTTAAAATGTGTAGCTAGCGGTAACTTTTATCTGACCTGTAACTGCAGAGGTATGGCCCTTGAATTGTCAAATAATTATCGTTATTAGCTAGTAGCGCACTCAAATATATAACTAAACGTTAATTAATGCTTACAGTCCTGACAAAATAGAAGTGTTGTTCTTTGATCTGTATGGTAATAGGCAAATTGCATAAGATTATTGGAATCAGTGGAAATATGACCTGGCTATAGTTGATCAGTATTCAACGAGGGTCGAATTTTCACGCGTGGATGAGTCATTATATAACGGGCAGGGTCAGTTTTCAACGTTGAAAATTGATAACTCATCCGTTGAAAAAGTACCCATGGGGTCAATTTTCAACGGGGTCAAAATTTCGTGTTACACAGGCACCAAGAAAACAATACAATAATACTGGGCGAATACGAATATGAAGATTCTCCTGTTATTCATTACATAAGTTGAAAATAAGTCAAAATTAGAATTTGTGTGTTGAAACACTAAGCTTCGGAACGTGTGTTTGACTAATGCTAAATATTAATACACTTGCAATTATATTTCAACTATACTACATGTATATCAAACCTTCAATCATTGTTATTCTAGTTCAGAATTATGGAATTTCAGAATTTTCTGAGTTTTCTTAATTTTCTACTTACAGTCTTTATAAATACCAACCAAGATGACGTTAAATGAAAACTACCTGACGGGTCACCGTTTCCGCTGGACTGTCAGTCCGGGGATCGTGAGTTCGAACCTCATCCAGGCCACATAACTTATGTGGGGATTGGTCATGAAATTATTTCTACGGTCATTTTCCCACTACCTCTGATTCAAGTAGGGTAGTTGTCAGTTACTGGCATAGGTATGTGCACTTAATACTGGTAGACCGCTTAAATTGGCTAAGCTTGCCCAGGAAAAGTCTGCGTAGGTTAACTGACCGTCGTGATATGACTAAAATACTGTTAAAAACTGCGAAAAATCCAAACAAACAAAGAACAAACAAAGTTTCCATAAAACACTTCCAAAATGATTTACCAGACATCTAGCTCGGACAAGCAAAGCAATCCTCACACTCTGAATATCCTGTCTCAAATGTCAATTAAATCTCGACAATATATCACATTATCAAAAGTGTATTTCTGAAATGATCGACCATGGCCAGAGAATAAAATACGCTTTGTGAATACATGTTTTTTCCATTAACACCAACGTACAGTTTGATATATATTGTATAATACAGTCAAAGTGTAAATTCATGTTTGTTGATTTTAATAATGCTAAAGTACATTTTGAAATTAAAGAAGTAAACTATAATCAACACATGCCTTTTGAATGACGTGTTAAACATCCGTGTTTGATGTGTCATTTAAAAGCAATTTATCTTTACTTAATACTTGTATAAATACTTCCTAGTCCTGTGTTGCAAGAACGTGTACCGGGCCTACTGCACGTGATTAAAGAGTCGTCCCGGATAAGTCTGTGCCGTCCAAACAGGCTGATCCGGGACGACACTTTACGCACGTGCATTAAGCTCGGTTTTCCCACGACACGCCTACAATATTTAATAGGGGCAGATTTAACGGTGGGAGATCAAAGGATTGCGGATCTTTTTAGTGCATGTACCTGAAGGTAGATGTCAAAATCTTGTTTCTCAATCACCCCATCGTTGTTACTGTCTGAAATAGTGAAAGAGCGTCAATTAAATGCCACGCCTAATCAATTTCAACAATAAAAGTTTATTGCATTAAACACATACATGTTTATGGCAAAAATAGTTATTAACATGACGGTATAAATAAACAGAACTAAATGTCATATTTCAATGTTAGATCTAATCAATACCATCATACTATTGATGCACATCGTCGCTATAACAATTCTGGATGGCAAGGTGTAACGAGACGGCATTTCCAATGTTCAACGATATGATTAGTATTCACTTACATACATACTGAATACATGTTTGCTGGATGGATTTGTATGACATAAAATGTATGCATGATTAAACACAGATAAAATTTTGTTTTGAAATTGCACTTATTTGACTACAAAAAACATTTTATGTTTAATATACGTATCGTCGTTTACATACTAGTAAGTTATAACTTCTATGATGTCTTCAAATCTCTTGGGCGCACATAGCATAAGAGTCGTAAGTTGTATGTATGAGCATATTTAATCATTCTGGTCAAAACTGTATTTACAACTAAACTTATCCCTCTTTTGGAATCGAAGGGGATTTCAACCCATGCACAAATAAACACGTCAATTAGTATTATTACTCTTTTTCTCATTCAAATCAAAAACTCATTTTTACTAATATAATATTCAATTTTCAATGTAAACACCACTAAAATAAACATTGAATTAATGCAAGAACACGGATGTTTACCGTATAACATGGTGAACAATTTCAGTATCTTCTTCTTCTGGAAATCGGAGAGTGAAGCCATTATGTTTCAGTTGTCTGAAATAGATTTAATGATATTCTTTGCTTAAATAAAATCGAACTGGTATTTGGGCTGTGTTGGCTTGTTTACCCCGATTGTTTTCCATTGTTGCAGTAAAATACGTAGCATTGGATGTAGTGGAAGAAAAAGCAGCAGTAACGACAGCAGCAGCAGTATAAGTAAATCGGTCATACGAAATTGTTTTCCCCTTGCAATTGCTAAGTTCGATGCATTGAATACAAATTAACTGGATGAGAAAACATCACTCCCAGAAAAAATGACAATATGGTTTATGGATGCACTGTATTGTTTATCCTTATATAACAGCAAGCTGTAGTGTACCTTTACCTTTGTTTTAAGCAACGTGTGAGGGTTTTTAATGACTTTAAAATATACTAAATTAAACAAAATCAAATGTTTCCTAAAAAATCTATGCACATGCCTTAAGTGTCAAATTTATTTAAATTGTCAGACGTTGATAAATCTAAGAAATCTATTGCATATTTCAAAACGTTTATAAAGTAATCTCGTGAAAAATGTTCAATTACGATTACCCGGATATACATTTTTCATTTTTGTCCGGACATGCAAGCGATGCTTCGAAATTCAGAAATTTACCTTGCTTTAAGTATTTATTGAAGGTGTACTGCAGATTAGACACAAACATTGCTAGAGCCTTTGCGAAACTAACACGATGATGAAGTATTTGGTTATATGGGGTATTGCAGTTACTTATTTCGGAAAGTCCTGGAGTCTACCGACGACCCTCAGTAAGTATTTAGTTTTATTTCACATATTATTATATGCAGTGTAACTTTTTTTCTAAATGAAAATCCGATAATATAAATAATAGTTGCCATCATTGGTGTTGCAAATATATGTCAATAAAGCCATGGATTTGAAGAACAATTGTGAACTGCCTATACATCAACTCAACAAAACTGTATTACGAAACACTCTCACACAAAGTCAAATCACGACGAGGGTTATAGGACAAGCAAATAACCACACGGTTTTAAATTTGTTAATTTATTGTATTTAAATACGATAACTCATTCCGTTTCCCATTCTTCACGTGGCAATTATTTTGTTTATTTTGTAAATCAGGAGGATTAAATGACCACTTGGCATAAAGAAAATGTTTGGCCAAATGGCTTTTAGGTCATGTCAGGTTTTTCTGACAATAGTGTTGCGGTCGCCATTTCATCCAATTGGATCCATTTGATGAGACAATAATTCAACCGACAGGTCACGTCTATAAGCTACTTTATAGCTCTGACAGTACATTTTCTACATTATGCATGCTGTTGTTTATAAATTCTAATTCTGGTCTTGTAGGCTGTCCCAGCTGCATGTCTTTCGACTTCAAGCTGATCAACATTCCAAGCCAATACGCAGACGACTTTCGGAATGCATTGGAATCCAGCGTGAAACAGCACGAGCACAACCGCGCCGGATGTGTTCAAAACACCGTGGCTCCAGGCCCTTGCCCAGCGAGTTCGTTTAATAGGGTCCCAACGTGCGACACGTTATGGATCAAACTTCGCGCCATCGGAATTAAAGATACGGACTTACCAGGTAATACAAATATACTTTACGTTTCAAAAAGTATTATTGAGAGATATCGTCATATTTATATTATTTATATAACTTACATACAGTAGAAACGATGTGTATTAATTATATGCAAAATGAAAACTACCTTTAAAAAAGTATTTTTGCTTTTTAAGGTTTGCATATATTTTGTATATAATTAATGCAAGCTGTTTCACTTTATTAAATTTGTGTTTATGTTCTAATTTAACTTTATATGCACAACGATAATACTTTAAACTATTTTGATTACAGTTATTTCGAACTTTTATTAACAATTTGGAACGTTAATGTACCTTTACTCTTTTAGCTGAAAGAATATACAATTATCGTTCTCGTAGTTATTTCATAGGCAGTTAGGGGATAATGAAACATGTTGTCTCACTGAATATTTCTCACTGTTTGAACGTTATGATACATACCATAAATTTTGAATTCATTGCAGAAACAGCTATATGTAGAATGTAACTTCACATCTGGGTTAAAACATAATATATTATGATTTATGTACAAACAGTGGAATTATAATTGATAATCATACTACAATAATAAATTTTATTATCCATTTTATATTGTGTTTTGTCGTCGCAAAACACTGTCACACGCTTATTCTAAGTCATAAAGCGCCGCTGTAAATTTCCAAAAACAGCTTCTGGTCTAGAGGTTGTCGCGGTTACCAGAGCTTGTGGCAATCAATCGGTAGATACTACGGACCGATGCACAGATATTCGTCAACTGTCTTTAGAAGCACAATACGAACAGATACATCAGAAGATTCGTCAACTGGATACTCGGTATGATTCCGTCACATATGATGGGCAATTCTGTCAGTCATCCACCGGCAAAACGTCGGCGTTGAACAATGTCATAAGTGAGTACAACAACGATGCCAGCACAGTTGTAGTCAACTACATGTCATCGATACTTTATTTTCTGTTTGTGCTTGCACTGGCCTGAAGCATATTCTGCTTTATTGCTGTCGTAGCTATTACAAGTTTTCTTACTATATAATAATAATTTTATTTTCATTTTGCACAAATACGGCTACACTATTTTGAAATGGCAATTTAATAATAACATTTTAGAATAAAAGCATTTAAAATGAAATTATTTTAAAGGCAAAGAAATGTGTAACTGATACAAACAGAAAAAAGACAATTAATGTTAATCACTTCAATACTTTATTTCGGTTTCACTCAATCGCATATTGTGAATATTGTACCCAAATTGTCGAAGCATAATATTGTTTTACTCGAACATAATAATATTTAATAACTTCTTTATTATCTACAACACTAAACTACTAAGTATGAATAATGACTGAACAATCTTAACCATTTGAAAAAAGTGAAAATTAGTTTGAAGCACTATTTACTGTCCATTGAAACTGAATAATATGTATTTTCAAAAATTTACCATGTATTATAATACAGTTAATCGGGCACATAGAGAATACTAGGTTAGTGTTGAATTCAGATAAGTTTATTTAGCGAGGCTTAGACAACCTAAACCGTAACAACTTATCTGTATTCAACACTTACCTGGTATTCCATTTATCCCATCATTTTCTGTCTTTCTTTTGAAAATAAGCGAAAAAAAATCACTTAACAACACGAAAAACATCAAATTACGTCACGAAAATAAACAAAAAGACGTCCTTCTAATGCGCGTGTTTGCTGTATTCAACAAGGTGTAATACAGCTAAGTTTATTCCACGGGGTGTTATTTCGTCAATGCAGGCGTGATGATGGGATAAAATAATATAATTGTATTATTGAACGGTTTCAAAAAAATACAGTAACACTATTGTTTTACGAATTTACAATCTTATTTCTGTATTAACTCTATGTTTTAAACATGTGTACTTTATATCCTGTGACTTTAATAATGATTAGTTTGACTTACATAATTAATGAATTTTAACTGACTTCTATATCGACGAACATTATTATGTTTCATGTGAATAATGCCTTGAATAACATATTGTTTCGTAGCTTATATAAAAATATGAATAAAATGTAAGAATATTTGATCAAAAGTAAGCTTCATAAATTATACTACCAGCAACCTGTGTAGACTGTATACAGCATTAAAACTAGAGATGGATACCTTTTGAGTTAGGGCGTACACTGCAATTTGTTAAAGTGATGATCAAAGGCCATAATGCTTTTTTTCAGCTATCAATCTCAAAAATTAATCGAATACGAATTCGCCTGAATGATCAGAGGGAAAGTTGAACAAGCAATTAATATCCATTTTAAAATGTGACTTCCTGCTTGCATTATATTACAAATAATAGTCATAACCGGATGTATGTTTTGATGCAAACATGTGTACGATTTACTGCTGGAAAATGTTGTTGTTGTTTTTCTTGCAAAATAAACATCCAACCCATTTGACTAACCATTTAGTTAATTCCCTCCATGAAAATATCGGTTATTTTGACTGATGTGTAATGCGACACTTTTATGATGAGGTAATTAATGAATTACAATACGGGAGAATGTAATTACAGCGATAATGTATTGTATATAAATAAATTAATTTTTAAATTAATTATATACATCATAACTGAAAGGCCTATGTTAAGCGATATAAATAAATATGAATCCAATGGCACGACGTAATTCAACTTGAAGGTAAATTACACGCAATTTTCATAAAGTCATCAATGGTGACTCATTTAATTGAGTCCTATTCGCTCCCATGTCGTTGGTGTGTTTTTGGATGACGTCGTTTGATTTGTGCATTGTTAAATTATGTAAAAAGATTTCACAATCACAAACATCGATCATCATCAACAACAACTAGAACTGTCACATGAGTGACGGATATACCCGCACAATATGGCCTTGTCACAAAACCAAGTCATCCGTTCGAAAGAAATGGATAGAGAGAGAATGCTTTAATTTGTGAATGGTCAACAGTGTATTTGGAAAAGTTTTATTTCAATTGGAGCCGTAACTCTGTCAACATTTAGTGGTTTGTAACCAAAGTTTAACTTGATCTGTACTTTATGATGTTACACCTATGTCCCAAAAATAATTTAAATATGTGAAGCCTTTATGAGGCCTTTCATGAGTTATTGTCCATGTTTTTCGGGAATTTAAGTCAAAAAGGGACCATAACTGTGTCAAAATTTAGTGGTTTGTAACCAACATCGAACTTTACCTGTATTCTATGATGTTACACATGTGTACCAAAAATTATTTGAATACGTCAAGCCTTTCTTGAGTTATCATCCGGAAACCATGTTTTTATGGAATTTTAAATCAAAAAGGGGCCGGAAACCAAAAACCAACAGACCGACGGACCGACAAGCTTAATCCCATATACCCCCCCCCCCCCTAAACTTCGTTTGTGGGGGTATTATAACACTATCATTAATAACAGTAGTCGTTTTAGTACAGGTTGCTGTTTCTACGCATATTTTACAGTAAAGGGACGTAATTCTTACACGGCTCTGAGAAATGACTTAACAGGAGTGATCGAATTACGCGACGACTGCATGTTTTGTCCTTGCTAAAGCAGTCTATATTTATGTTGCAAATACAATCACACGCTTACAACGTTACATGATAATTTTGTTTAAAACTACAATTGACCAGTTTGTAATCTGATTCTTTTTAACAAAATATTCGAAAAAGCAGTGTACATGTATATGAATTCATTACTTTCCAATCAACATTTTGGGTTAAACGGACTATCATTAAGTACAATAGACGCACTGCTTGTCCTATAATGTACTTTAGAATTAATATCAGTAATGATCACACAAATTATCTTCAAACATAGGAACTTAGAATCAAAGAAAATAAATGTGTACAAATGCAGGCAGACCGATGAATCAGAAACGGCATTTATTATTTATTAAAATTGATTACATTGATAGATGGAAAGCATTTTGAAAAGGCAGAACTCATTCTAGGCAGCTCATTCCGCCATGCACTGTGCAAATAATGAGTTATGCAACATACTGTGGCATAATGTGGCAATATTTCAATATATTTGCAAAAACAAAGCATCCTTTCAATCAAAATCTGGTTCATTTGCTCGCCCAATCACCGTCAAAGTCTAACTATTTCCAAGAAAATTTATGCAAATCCTTAAAATAACTGCTTGCATATAGTTTCTAGTAATGCAAACCCAAATCAATGCCGGCAAAAAAAACCAACTTGGCGGAAATGAATATCAACTTAAATATATTGGCTATTTTATAAAACTCATTGTTCAAAAGTGTAGTATTTTTTTTTTATGAACATAGTACCAAACAAAAATATGCTTTCAAAAGACAAATACAACACCATGAAAAAATATATTTAAAAAATCAAAAACTCGCAATATGTTAAATTGTCAATCAAGAACATACAAATAAAATTCGATTAATAAAAATAAAAACTTACCAGGTGTCGACAAACAAGAGCGCAGACTAATCACGTGCTATTTTTGCTAACTAAGCCACACTATCGCTGCGATCTGAATCCCGCTGTAGCGACTCTCCGACTGGTATTGTATTCCACGATCTCGAGGCAGACAGAGTCGACAATAAATATCAATCGATAACCAAGGGTCTGCAACAACCGACGGCGTATGACTTCGCCGAAATAATGGAACATTATGCACGCGTCTTTGTTTGCGTTTATGTGTGTGCATAAAGTAATTAGTCGTACAGGGCATGGTAAATAAATTTATCGATGCAAATGAAAGTATTTGACGTCTTTCAAACCGTTTGGATGTTCACCGTACCATTTACCCACAATTATTACATTCATTAACTACATTAGCATCCCACAAGTTCTAGGCCAATAATGTGTAGTGGTTTATGCTTTATTGACTAAAAGCGCCGTAACTATAACATTGCGATTATTTTCGTTTCCACGTCAATTTTCATCAGCATCTGTCCGTGTATTGTTTTCATTTTTTACGTTTGTTTGTGTGTAGTCAATCTCTAAACGCCGCTTATGTTAGTTACTATATCCTATATTTAAAATGAAAACATTCGTCATAAGCATTATGGTCAAATCCAACTAGCTCACATATACGCTGAATGTGTACGTATTCTTAGAGACATTCAGTACCATTGAATGCTACGAATGAAACTTATTTTTTTCATTTTGATGGACACATAAAAGAACATGCAGAAACGTCAGAAGCATTAACCATCAAGCTAAAGTTATTAAACTTGTTACTATAATGCACACGAAAATACATGAAAGTTGTTAATAATGATGTTAAATTAACATTCATATTTATTGCTATGATATTATATGAACGCCAAATAACAACGAAGTGACATCCCACATTTGGTGTTAGTGTTGTTACAGCCGATGTTATTTTACCGAAATGATTTTGATTTTAAAAGAAAACCCAAACCAAAAAGTAAATAAAATATGCATATTGCCTGATAAAAGTTTCATGTACAACACTTCAAAACGGGTAGTACATAATACAAGAACTGGATTTGAACCAAATACGTGTACGTTGAAAAATATACTATTAAAGTCAGCAATAACTCAGTAATAACGCAAAAGAACAACATGTAATTTATACATACGTATGTATATTTTACAAACATATAGGCTATCATGCGGTAACATGCTAGTGGTATATTGTACGCGTATTTCGTACCACTTAACACTTTGGCTAACATATTTGACGAGTCCTTATTAGCAGCTCATTTACATTGCCTTGCATCAAATCACTGACAGCAATGTCACAGAAATACTAATAGAACTTATTAACGAGGTAATTAGTCGGAGTATAACCCGGCTTACACTGTGAAGTATTATGTCCGAGCTTACAATGATTGAGGATCTTGGCTGCAATAAATGTCGGTCTGAGTTGGTACAATTAGCTGGTGGATGAACGAAACACACGAGCAGCCATTTTCACAAATTACAGCCTACATGACATCTTTCTTTCTTTATTAGTATCGTAAGGCCTCCGGCCCAAAATACAATCAATATGCATCAACAATTGTAGTGACACAATATTTACAGCAAGGATAAAATTATAGATATGTCGGCATAATTATGTATTCACTATATATACATACAAGCATTGTGTGCATACATATACGATATATATAGACCTAGATCTAGATAATATTCTGTAGAAATTATATTATTAAATTTTATTAGCTAAAACATGTCAAGTTAGTATCAAGACAAGGTGCTAATTAATTTATATCATTACTACAAAATACGCATGCACGAGTTCAGTCTAACTGCTTTGCTCTGAGTGTAAATGCAGCGTTCAAGTAGCGTGCAAGCGAGAAAATACTTTGTTCATTTTGATCAGACATGATTTTCAGAAACAGTTGGTCTGTTATCTGGTTATTTAGCCATTCGTCTCTAAAATATCTCTCTCTTAATTCGTTATACAAAGGACACACAATCAAAAAATGCAACTCGTTTTCAATACAGTATACATTTCGTTTTAGACATATTAGACAGAACCTATAATCACGCTCAATCCGTAGATGTCGCCCTCTTTCTATCATCAGTTGATGGCTAGAACATCTAAAGTTTGAGAGTACACGTGTTAGGTGAAAAGGCAATGAGATAGACAAATATTTTTCTGGTTCTAACACACTTTTTAAATATTCTGTACGACAAGCTTTTAGGTGATGAATTAATATCGGCGAATAATGTCTGTTGAGAACAGTCTGATAGTCTGTCGGCGAACAGTTTCCGGAAAACTTCAGCATCTCCGACCTCACCGGCTAGCCAAGCGTATCCAAAGCCGTGCTGGAATAGAATCCTTTTAATGCATGTCGCCCACGTGGATCTGCCAGAATCGTCGAGTCGTCTTAGCATTAAATAGCACTGTCTCGGATATCTGTGCGATGGCATCCCAGTTAGCCTTAGCCAATAGTTAACACACTTTGTAATATAGCTCAGTGACAGTGGCAGGCGCCCACATTCACTGAGAGCAAAGACATTCGTGACATTTATATTCAAACCTGCGATTTTCTTGCAAAATTGCATTTGTACATTTTCAATTACTCCACTGTATTGGTGACCCCACAGCTCTGATGAGTACAGAAGAATAGGTTTTACAATTGAGTCAAATAGTTTGAAAAGATCATTTGGAGTGAAGTATCCAAAATTCTTCTGGTATCGGAAGATCACACACATAGCTTTACGAGCTTGCATAGCTAGTGAAGTTTTAGTTTTAGTCCATGATAATTTTGTCGAGAAAAATGATCCTGATATTTGTAATGTGGTACGACTTCAATACGTTGGCCTTTATAGTACCACCTTTCATATTCTCTAAGTAGTCCACCGTTCCTGAAACCATGATCTTTGATTTTTCTAAATTAAGCGTCATTCCTGTGTTGTCGCAAAATTCACTAATTCGATCAATTTGGTTTTGCAGTTTTATTACCGTTTCTGCCATTGTAGCTATATCGTCTGCAAACATCAATGCTTGCAATTCATCAACATGTTCAGATATGAAAATTCCATTTCCGCATTTCGCTTTTAAATAGGATACCAGGTCGTTTATGAAGAGAGCAAAGATTATTGTGGAGCTTACGCACCCTTGTTTTGTACCAACGCAGCATTTAAACAGTTCTGTAACGCCGTTTTGTAATTTAACGCGCGAGCGAAGTTGGCTGTACATAGACATTAACACTTTCAATAACTGACTTTCTCTGCTTATGCCTTTACGTATCAGACTTTTCCATATTTGAACGTGTTTACAGCTATCAAAGTCTTTAAAAAAGTCAATAAAAAACACATCGACAGCCTTTATGACATTATTTTGTACATTTCTTCCGCTCTCTGGAATGATTAAGAACGGAAACGCAATAATTATAATTATCGTAACAATACATATTGAATATTGAACAGTATTTTGATTGATTTTTCTCATTTGCGGCACATAGCAATGTTGTTACGCAGTGCGTTATAACTGACAAACGATTTTGTTTCCTAGAATGTGTTGTGTTTGTTTTATTCCGTCTTTGGATGGTGTTCGTTAAACATAGAAGCATAAATAATTAATGCTTTTTCTCAATGATATATGAGCTGTTTACGATATGACCTACATCTACAAACATTTACATGTGTGATAATTTACCAGTAGATACCTGTTGAGTTGACCAATTACGAGTTTATATTTCAGTGGTAAACACTAGCACATGGTTGCATAATCCAATCGATTTACGTAAAACCCTTGGGCAAACAACCTTGGACAAACAGAAAGGCGGAGCGATAAATGTATGTCTACTGGTTAATTGTCAATTAAGAATATATATTTTACAATCGTACCAACAATGGAATTACAGTAAAAATAAGCCCACTCTTGTCGATTGATAATGCGATATTTTTAAATTAATCAAATAATAATTTGTTTGTTACATCGCCTGTATTTTGTAATAAACAATCAGTTACAAATTTTGTCATATAAGTTATCTCAGCAACAACGAACAGGCGCAAATAACTTGAGAAATTTGAGGCTAAATAATTTAATACTCGAGCTCGACCATACTATCAATACAGTAATACAGTTTTGTACAAATTGAAACTTTACTTATTTGTTTAGCAAATTCGTTGAATATCTAGAAATATCCAGTTTCATGCGGTTAAAGCATAGTTCCACAATCAATAACAGTGATACCATAACCCACGGCAGCGCACAAATCCTTTAACGATAAACTAGACCATTCATCCTGAATTTGGAACAATCAATAAAAGAGAACCCACAAAACTACGAGCAAATGTACAGCGTATTGAACGACTTTTGTGTCAAATTAAATATTGTTCTCTCACATTAACAAACAATCAACTAAATCATATTAAGTATTAATAACGTCTTGTTAAACATGTTGTCAAAAGATTTAAAAAAATCATATGAATGTATCGTTTACATATTCTTTGTTCATAAATTTAAAAAATCAAAAAGTTATTGACATGGTGGCAAATTAATAATTGAGAAACGTGTCGTACCTTAGTGCTGTATACATTTACAAGTTGTCTGCATATAGGACACCTAAAATGTAAGCATATATTTAAATTACAGACGTTTAACATTTTAATATTAAAGTCTGATCAGATAATTTCATATGTGTAGAATCTATGACAGTATAATGCAGGCAACCAAATAATTTATAATTCATACCAATTTATACATTTGTTACGCATACAAGATTTGTCATATTGGATGCAAGCATAATATAGTGACTGAACGCATATAAGATTTGTCATATTGGATGCAAGCATAATATAGTGACTGAAATGTGTCAAGGGAAATCATGAAGGATAATAACTAGTCAATATTGGCTGATTGTCGTCTGTTTAGGAAGACACTTCCATCTGTTTCATCATTAACATGGTAAAATCTAACAACGAAGAAAAAGCAGTTTTATTAGTCGTTCAATGACATTTACCAGAAAACACAAAAACTGTTTACGTTATTCACACAGCTTACCATACCATACAGTTCTGTTTTAAAATGGTTAGATATATGCACACAAATACAGAATAAACACTTGTTTCGCTTGCATAAATAACAATGTAATTACCTCATCAGGGGACCAATGTCTTACATTTCACGACCGTTTAACGGCACTGAAATATTTTCCTGTCAGTTTATACGCATTTTTACTTGTAAACCATGTTTCTGAAATAAGAGCCTGGATTGCAGCATGATGTGTTACTTTCACGGTGATGGACCTTAACGAAATCTCGCAATTGCTCAGGAATTTTAATTTCCTTCACCATATCCGATCCGCATTCTTGGTCGTTATGCAAATCTGATGTTTTAAATGACGACGATTATACAACAGCATTCATTTCGGATTTTTAAACATTGAGAGCGCGCATACGTGACCTGGTTGATCTTCTCCTAATGAAATAGTTGTTTTTAAACTCCACATGTAATCTGATTATTTAACCTTTTGTGTTTTTGTCAACTCACGTGATTCTTGGGGAGGCAATTGAAGGAATACTTGCTTTAGTAAACAAAATTATAACAGTTTTTTTTAGGTCTTATTGGTCTGTATTAACCCTATTGTTGGTAAAATGGAAAACCGTTGAAATGCTTGTTTTTGTATTTTACTTTGTATTTGTTTTTAAGTTTTAGCATGTCTGATGGTAAAATATATGCATTTACGATGATAAAAAAATGGAAGCAAATTGTGCACATCACTATTAACTACCATCTAATATATTATTTGGATGACAATGCTATATGCTCGCATGCATCTTAATTTGCAGCACCCACGCACGTGGAAGGAGATTTTTTGAGATGAGGTAGCGAGTCGATTCCATAAATTATTAAGATGTTGTATATGTCACATGTGTTATGCGATTTGTGTGTTATACGAGTATATTATTTTTCCATGTTGTTGTAATGTCATATCAAAATGTTGTCGAATTTTACTTTAATTATCCCCCTATGAATTCTGTATATTACGTTAGTTTCAAGCACAGGCCACTGGTACTGAATTCTGAAAACATATAATGTAACATCACGATAAATAACAGTATAAAGGCTGATTTTCAAAAAAGAAACAGTTCAAAATTAGACATAAAAATTGATATCTTAGCATTAAACGTTTATTTTTTGGTCTTCGTTGAAACCGTCTAATGTTTGTGTCAAATTATTTAACGTGTAATCGGGATAACATAGCTGCTATCGTTATTATATTAAAACTCATTCAACGTGTCGTTAAAGCAGGATGGCGGTGATCAAACTCCACGCAGACACATTTAACAAAATATTATTAATACTGGTTTGTGTTATTAATTGAATATTAATAAATGAATATTAATGTTTAATTTATAGAGGAAGAAAATGCATTCCTAGCGGTAAATGAACAACATACGAGTTTAGAGTTGTTTTATGTTTTTGATAAAACGGGCCTTATAAATTATTTCTGCAATATTAAACCCAACATTTAACATTCAGTATTTAATGGTCTTAGACCATTCCGTTAAATTGCATTTTGAATTACACTAGATCGGGTTGTTTTTCAATAAGTACTTCAACATACAGAAGAGCTACAAGTGCCACATATTTTGTATTTTATTATATATTTTTGCAGTTTACGTTTCCGTATCACAGTAGCTGTACGTGTAAACATGCTACATTTTGTCAAAACATCATAAATACTACTATGATGTACTGGGAATTTAAATCCGACATGTTGTCTGCGCATCTCTGTCGATACCACTTTACAAAACCAACTCGATGATACACGTTCTCAGAACACCATACAAGCATAATATTTGATTTTGAATGTATTATTGCTCTTAGTAACGCAAAAACTTGAAGTAGTAATCAATTGACACGATTGCGAAAATGGTTCGGCATTTATTGTGTTATTGCGTTGTGAGTCATACCCGCAGCCCAAGACTGGGATAACGATTTGGCCTACAGTAAATAATAAGTGGATGCGTAATCGCGGTACACATTGATTCGACAACCGAGCAAGGATCCAGCGTTTCGTATTCAATTGTGTTAAAATGAACATTGTTCGTGTAATTTCCAACAGCACTATTTCGGCGCCGTACGGGTTTAAGATATATTTATTAATTTTATTTTCCAAACATACGCCATTTACATAGAGTTATTTATATTGTATTAGTTATACACGTATACATTTAATACATAAAACACGATTTAAATTGCATAAATGAAAACAAAAAATATCAAATACAGTAGGTATTTTATTCACGTTTCAGACATCAATTATATCAGTATTAATACCGTCTGGGTTACAGAGGTTGTGTAGATCAACATTAAAGTGTCTTTCACAGACACGAGGTATATTCTTAAATTTATATGCGATTTCACACTCCGGATCATAATCAATTAAGGCTTCTTACATTCCTGTGATATATATAATTAGCCTGCGTGACATACTACAATATAATACAGATAAGACAATCACGTGTTAAATCATTTAACATACTGCATACGCTAAACATTTAAGTAAGTCATGTCCATACATTTGCTGATCGCTATTGTGACTGCTTGCATACAAGACATGCAAGAATAAAAGACTTTATTATATACGTGTTAAAAATCTTAAACAAAATACATGCTGTATCAATCGGTGAAATACATGTCGTCAGAAACAAAATCCCGTATTATGCTACTCGCTATTTTTCCGATCCCGTATTACCATACTAGCCGGACTACTTTTTTAATGACGTCATCATAGAGTTATGTAAACAAATATCTTCTATACCTACAATGATTAGTCAGTATTGTAGTTTTTAATGAAATAAAATAAGGTAAATGCACATTTGAAGTTTATCGTGGTATATAATAAAAGGAATATTACGCTAGTCAATTGTTCCAAGAGTATGTATTAGTCTTGTGGCTTGCGTTATTTCGTATCACACCCGAATTCGAAACGTTTTTTTTATTTGGTATTCACACATATTTTCGTATAAACAGTTTAAAGACTAGATATATGCTACAACATTAAATATACTAGTACTCGTATTGTATGTGTCTTCTCTGCATAAACTAGGATGATTTCGACACACCATCACGTTCCCGTATGTTTCCACTTGAGTTACATGTATATTATCAGACAGTAAAATGCGATCATTTAGTAATTTGCAAGAGAGTAGTAAGCCATTCCTTTGATCACCATTAAATAGCTCCTTAATCAGCCCTTTTAGTTTGCAAACAATTGTTCTTTCAATTATGGCTATTACATCGTTAACATATTTTTCCCCGGAAAAATTCCTTCATAATACCCGATCTTCATTTACTGGTTACTATACATGTAATATGCATCATGTTATAGGTGACGAGCATGCAAAAACATTGTTGTCGGGTTTAATGCGATTGTTGAATGCGACAATCTCCATGGTCAATCCAAGTTAAGTGAAAGATATAAAAATGTCTTGTGAATTCAAAAAAAAAAGTTCATTTGTTAAAAAGAGTGTTATTATATTTTCCAACTAATTCTCAATATATTTCTCAACATTTAGTCATGTAATACAATATTATTTCAATAACGAAAATACCCTTTAAACAATCATATGTAATATAGTGAACAATAATACGGTCAACAACAGACAAGATATTGACATAAAGTATCTTGGGCGCTATTTACACGTTGTGTAACGTGTATAATCTGTATCTTTGCTTAGAGTTAGCTATCGGAGTTTGTGTTTTGGGATTGTATCGGTTGTTACAGTAGTACAGGTCTGTGTTGCCTTATCATGTCTACATCTGCCCAGGTGAAGTCCAGTTCAAAGCGATTTGACATGAAGCAAATATCCAATAGGCCAGTTTATGCGACCCATACTTAATAGCTTTATGTGTATCTAATATGCAATGGTAAAGTACACAAGTAATTCCAGACATCCGATATATGCAAATTGTGTGGTGCCTCAATCCGGTGCTATATGGAAAAGTGTTGTGTAAGGCATTGCATTTATCCCGGTCATTCCATGGTAAACAGTCTAAGTGAACATACGTTTATATCACGTGACAGTTGCAGGATTGAGGAACCAATAGTTAAAGCTCCTCCCCAGCTATAATTATGATTTATTTAAAATCTTTGCTTTGGTAACTGCATCACAATGATTATCATGTGCTGTTTTGTGGAAATTATGTTAACAGGTAATCAGAGATACCAGAGTACAATGACAGACCACTAAAGTTAGTGGAATATGGTTTACATTATGTTAACAGGTAATCAGAGATACCAGAGTACAATGACAGACCACTAAAGTTAGTGGAATATGGTTAACATTATGTTAACAGGTAATCAGAGATACCAGAGTACAATGACAGACCACTAAAGTTAGTGGAATATGGTTTACATTATGTTAACAGGTAATCAGAGATACCCGAGTACAATGACAGACCACTAAAGTTAGTGGAATATGGTTTACACTATGTTAACAGGTAATCAGAGATACCAGAGTACAATGACAGACCACTAAAGTTAGTGGAATATGGTTTACATTATGTTAACAGGTAATCAGAGATACCAGAGTACAATGACAGACCACTAAAGTTAGTGGAATATGGTTTACATTATGTTAACAGGTAATCAGAGATACCCGAGTACAATGACAGACCACTAAAGTTAGTGGAATATGGTTTACATTTGTGGAAATATCATTTAAGTCAGTAAATCATTCATAGTGTATCTACACTGTTTTGTTGAATCCAGCTAATTTTCCCACTATATATGCACACATAAATCATTCACCAGTCAGTATTTTTACCTTAAAGTGATTCATTGTCGCGGTCCATACACTTCATTGAAAAACCCATTTGGTAAACATTTGCATTAGTAATCACGGTACAACTTATTCGACGTCCGAGCAAGGCGCCAGCAGTTTGTTTTCAATTATATTAAAGTGACCGATATTTTGCAATTTTCAGCATCAATATTGCATTTTTTTTTGCTAGTTTGTTATGCAACAAGTTCGTTAACAAATAACACGTTTCTGGTCTCATTTGAAAATGCTATTAATGTTTTATTTTCAGGTTTGTTAGACAATATTGACCAAGTGATTCTTTTAAGATTTTTATTGGCATATGTGAACAAGGGCGAATAATTTTGTGTAATTACGGGAAATTACGTGAAAGTAAATTGAACAGTACGGATCAAATACCGACATAACCGAAATAATTCAAGACAAAGAAAACATAAATTTCCATAGAAAATTCGTTTGTTTGTCATAAAAGAACACACTTATTCAGTAACGGGGTATATTTAATAACTCGCACATGCTTATTCGTATTGTGTTGTGTTATTACCCCGTCAAGCAGGTTATGTGTTTGCCGACTTTGGTTACTATGTTCGGATCACCGTCTGGATCTAGAACTTTTGTAAAGGATTCTATATGATTGGTATATTATTGGCTGCCTTAGCGGAGGTCTGAGCTCTCTGAGTACTTTGTTGACAGTTTTATAAGGTATCAAATACAATGTTAATTTATTCATATTTAGTTTTAAAATTAATTGTGAACATTTTCAAGTTATAAACAGAAAAGATAACTCATATTTATAAGAGAAAACAAACCTTCTTTCCCAGTATTTTATACATTTGAAGTAGATTCCTAGTAAAACACTGAACCATTATATTATTAGAACCTGCTTATTGTGTCGTTTATATTATATGTTTTCATATGTCAAATATTTCCCATGTCGTCATGTTAAATCAAATACTGAGGTACCATTAGGTTTTCAAAATAGTTTAAATTTCTCCAAACATTCACACAATGTTATTAATATTCTACTAGATATACATGTAAACATTTAAATCAACACACCGATTTCCACAGACATTTAGCTCTCAATAACATTTTGTAAACCATGACATTTTCTGTAATGAACCTCTTTAAATACATGGGTCATATCGTTTGTTTTGCTCTAAATTAACAAGCGAAGGTTGTATTTCCTGTAAAGCTAAAAAATCACATTGTATAATGAGATGCATATCGTACAGATGAGTATGCATTCTTTATACCAGATTTGCAGATTTGCATTAGCACAGCAGAAATCGTATCTGATATATTCGGTATGTATTAATTAATTAAGTACGTGTATAAGTATTATAGCATTTAAAGCCTCGCTAGATATATTACCAAGCAGTAACATGTAATCAAACTATAATCTACTACTTATACAGTATAAGTGATTATAGATTTTACATATTATTAGTTTGTTTGTATGTTTTTAATATGCCATTAAATGTCTAAACTTGCTTAACTAAAGCATCTGAACGAAAGAACTTCAGTATTATAAAAGGGAAAGTATAAAAAAGAGCAAAAATGTGCCGCTGCCGGGGATCGAACCTACGAACTCCGGATCAGAAGTCGGAACCACAAACCACTCTGCAAATCTGGTTTATATACATGTCCGTGTAAGTTTTACTTAATGTAATTGTTTCATGCTGGTTTGACAATTTCAACGAAAACAACAACAGAAGGACTCCAATATATTCGATCGTTTCGCGTTACACTCGTTTATAATTTTACCATTTTCAGTCGATGATTACTCATCAAAGATACGTTATTTCCAATATATTTCTATTTCAGAAGTGCTGCTTTTTGGCTCAATAAACAGTTTTATTTTAGGCCTGGAATCTCTGGCAATATTTTTGGAAATTGTCAACTCGTCAATCTTTGAACAGGTCCCTTTAAAATGTCGTAGTTATCTTTTTTTTTTACAGCTTTTGCAAAGCATTGCCTTGGCTAACAAAACTCCATGGACGCCCAGTGCTTTTGACGATTCATATATTGCAATAATAAAAAATATCAATACTGCAAATAATGCACTACAAAGTACGAAACTCACTGATCGTTTTTTTTTAAATTTAAACATATTTTATTTCCACAATATTGACAAAATTACAAACAATCACGTTTTACCATAAGTACATATTAGAAAACGGGTTAGACCTGAAGTTCTGCAACATTATCGATGGTCTTTCCCTGGGAGTGTTAGTGACATATTGTAATGGTGACAAGCGTACTTTGAACAATTGTTGTCATTTAGGAAATCAAACGTAAATTATGATAATAATAATAATAATAATAATAACAATAACATTTTGAAAACACAATATGAACAAATTAGTGAATAAAATATATAGTAAATAGACAATCATATGCAAATATAGATAGTTGTAAGTCCTGTCCAGCAAGCAGTTAAGTTTTAACGTTAAGTTTTAAACAAAACGCTTTTTCGTAAGAATATATTTTTGAACTTCTGTAAAAATAATTGTGTTCATTATTAAATGAGGGGTTACTGGAGGAGCAAATCACTATTTAAGGGATGAAATGAGCGCAGTGCATTAAAAAGAGATATTAGTTGCATGCAGTAATTAGGGCATTGAAAGAAGTAATGTGTTGTATTTTCAACATTATTTCCACATGAACAGAGGGGTGAGTTTGCAAGGTGGTTTAGGAACAGGTCGGAGGTTAGGTTGCTGCAGTTATTTCTTAGTCTAGCATGTAAAATCGATGTTTTTCAGTCCCCAGTGTAGAAATATTTGGGTTTATCTTCGCATAAAAGAAACATTTGTTTCAAGGAAGCTTTAAATTGTGAAAGGGTTTCACTGTTGCGGATATCGATATGTAAGGAATTCCATTGATCTATGGCAGATGGCAAGAACGAACGTGAATATAATAATGTTCGCCTTGATAAAATGGTATAGTCTTGTGCATTTCTAAGATTACGAGATGACTGTTATTGAACTGTTTGAGGAAGGAGGTTAGACAAGTAATTAGGACACTGTCCATTATGTATTTTGTAGATGCTAATCAGTTTTAAATATCGCCGTCGTTTGTCTAGACTAGGCCATTTAACTTCAGTATAAAGATTTCTAAGAGATACAGATCTAGTTAGGCCTACAACAATACGCGCGGCTTCATTTTGGATTTTTTATAATAATTCCTTATCATACAAAGAACAACCATCCCACACAACGCACGCGTATTCTAGTACTGGAGTGACGTATATTTGGTTTAAACTTTTTCTTGAAAGTCTGTATTTAAGTTTTCATATAATGCCAAGAATTTTCGACGCAGATTAAAAAATATGATTTATATGATCGTGCCATTTGCCATCATGGCTTAGGGTCAGACCAAGATGTTTGTGACTTTCAACAAAGGTGACGGGTACATATCCGAAAAATAATTTTGGTAAAAGAACATTCTTTGCGATGTGAATAAAATTGCTTCAGTTTTCTGAGGGTTCAAATAAACTAACCATCTTTTGGCCCACATGTTGATGAGGCATAGGTCGTGGTTCAAGATACCCTCGAGGTCAACTAAATTAGATGTAGTACATGATAAGGAAGTATCATCTGCAAACAAGCGGGTAATACTTAGAAGATTATCGACAATATCATTTACGTAAATCATAAAAAATAACTGCCCTAATATTGAGCCCTGTGGAACTCCAGCAATTACTTGTAATGACTGAGACATGGCGGAACCCACAAATACTTTTTGGCTTCGGTTAGACAAATAACGTTCTATCCATTTTAACATGTTTCTACTGATTCCATTTTGCTTAAGTTTGAACAACAAACCTTGATGCCAAACTCGGTCAAAGGCCTTGGAAATGTCACAAAAAATAATGCAGTTAAATTTGTTGTCATCAGCTATTTGATCAACTATATCAATCAGTTTGTAGACAGTTAAGTGACCCCTGAGAAATCCCGATTGCTTGCAATACATTAAGTTATGCGAAATTAAGTGATTATACAAGTGTTTGTATACTACTCGCTCCATAAGTTTTCTTAGACAGCTCAATAGGGAGATGGGACGATAATTGGAAGGTATATGTGAGTCACCTTTTTTAAATACGGGCATGACAATTGCATTTTTCCACAATGAGGGAAATGTGCATTATTGTATTGTCTTTAATCTTCACCAACCGCTTATTAGTTATTAAAATTTTAATTACGTCTACTATTTCTGATTCAGTTATAGACACGTTTTGCAAATATTCAAAAGAAATGTCATTTGGGGCAGGGAGGACTCCCAAAGATGTTTCTAAAGTCGATATGGAAACAAAGTAATTGTTTAAGCAGACATGTATATACTTACGGTTTGTTTAACATAATCACGCTGATCAACTTACGTGTACAAGCGGTTTACACAATAGTACTGAATGTGGACGGTACTATTGATTGGATATTTATGAATATTCGTTCCTTTGTAGACCTGGGAATATTATCTGGCTTTGTTTTGGTCTAGTTTAGTTATTGCGTTCTGATTTTTGCGATGCAAGTCAGTTAATCGAATGATGAATGCACTTCAGACTAGTTAGTTAAATATCAATCTAGTTGTCAGTGCCGTCTGTATCTGTATGAACCATCGTACTACAAAGCTAATTACGTTTAATTGGTTGATTAGTTTTGTAAAGATATTGGGCCATTAAATCAAACAGCTCAGGAGGGAAAACAAGTTTTAAAAAAAAGTTGGATTTGTCGATACTAGAATCTATATACCGTGTACGGTAAATATACATATGCACTTAACAACCAAACTATGATCAACAAGAAATAACTGTATTATATAGTTATACCATTCGTATATCCTGAATAAATCACGACAGTTATACACTGCATAGTTCATTCTATTTATTTTGGGGACATTATAAAACTTTGTAAGTCGCCCGTTGTAACTACAGAGTAGAAATGTCCATGTTATGCAAAATGTCAAAAGTAGGTCATATGATGCGTGCTCTCGATTGTCCATTCAGCAGTTTAAAATTAGCCGCCAAGTACGTTACAGTAATTTGGGGTCAAAATATTCATTATACGAATCGATAAAAAAGAAGTAACAATTTCCGCCAATAGTCTTAAAAGCAAATGCGTTATCGAACGATTCAGCAAACCGCCCACAAAGTGCTAGGCTCGCATAAACATTCAACACTTTTCGAAATTCATTTGATCTATGAACTATGTATTGCACGAGGGTATTGTTTATTGTTAAAAAACCCGTCACAATTCGCTTATTAGGCATGATTCAATACGATATGCTCAGTTTATTAAATTGCATTCATTGGAGAACCAGTTTGCTTTCAATAAATGAGTGCATGTGCAATTACAATAGAATTGACTGACCATTGAGCACCGCGTCTTCTCGTGGTCATAGAAACTAGATATTTTCACTCGTGGCTGCGTCACTCGTGAAAATATTGTTTCTATGACCACTCGTGAAATAAAATACGATTTTACACTGCATTAAACAAATAACCTATATATCAATTATATAGTCTTAAGATAATCACAATCAATGCTTGCTGATATAAAAATAATGTGCTTGATCTTTCTAAGAATCACAACATATATACAATACCGAGCTGGATGTGTATCAGTAACCGTTATGAATTTAATTTAAGTGGTTACAATAATAAAAAGGATATATTTTTATCCATTGCAAATTATCATAATCAACAATACAAAAACACGTGAATGCAAACAACATTAGAAATATAGCCTCTTTTTTTAAATTTCATTTCAAACAACATTAGAAATATAGCCTCTTTTTTTAAATTTCATTTCAAACAACATTAGAAATATAGCCTCTTTTTTTTTAAATTTCATTTCAAACAAAATTGCATCTTTTACGATATACCGTAGATGTAAGGCTTCACTGTTCAGATACAGAATATATCAATGTAATTTTGCGCCGATTTGTATCCAAGGAGACAAATGTCTTTTTAATGTTTTTTCATTTTAAATGTTCATGCCTACATGCTCTTAGGAGGAAATAGCGTATCGCAACAATTTATGTCCTACTGATAAGGACGTTTAATTTATTGACGATGGTCGAATATCCTGCCACGAAAAAAATTGTTTTAATAGAGATTTTAGACCATCATTTACGACAGATTGATACCCATGGTTCTATTTGACAAGTACAGTGTGTTACAATTCGCAACAATATCATATTTCCATGTTGTGACTATCGACATTTTAATTAATTCCGTGTACTTAATTGGACAACATTGCGTATTGTAATCCGATCAACTGCAGACTGTTTTCCATAAATTAAACGGGTTTTTAACATTGTTCACTGTTGCCTGGCACGATGAACTGTTTCATGCTCAATAATGATGCACACATAAGCAAGACTAGATGTGTGCTATTGTTGATATTGTATTTATAATGTATATAAGATATTCACATTATACAAAATCACGTAAAATGTGAACAAAAGCAGTTGATCGGATTGAAATCGTACGATACGGGTTTTTAAAGTAAATAAGGTCTATATTTAATATAATAAAATGTAATATAAGGTACTACATGTAAAACAATTATTACACAGGCGTTTATTGGCCTCGTGCGTACCACTGAACGCTTTCGCCTACAATTTTAAATTTGTCTTATAACCAGGTCATTTACAAAGTATAGCATTGTGTTCGTGTATATCACAGTTTAAGCTGTGAACAATTATTTCCCAGCAAACAATTATCGAGGATCAACAATAACTGTAGGTCTGAGATGGTACAATTAGCTGATGGATGAACGAAACACAGGGCTTGTTAAGTAATTACAGCCTATACGACATGGACAACCCTGAATGACATTCTTTTGTAACATTTCTGCGGCACTCTGGCATGATTTCAATAACGGAAACGTGATAATTGTAATTATCGTAACGACACATATAATGAGAATATTGAACAGTATCTAAATAATTTTTTCTCGTTTGATGGAGCATAGCAATAGTGTTACACAGAGCGTTCTAACTGACACGATTTTCAACATATCTTAACCACTAATACCATTGGTAATCATTGGTCATCGAAACCACGTTGTATGTGTTAATTTTCAAGAAATGGAATAAAAGTCGAAAAGCAGACATGAACTTAAAAGAAAATTAAATCATGATACTCGCTGATTTTTATATAGACGAATAACATTATTATCGTTGTTAAACTACCCAATAAACAACGGAAAAAGTAGCTCCGATTTTGAGTGCAGCATAGTAAAATGTAGTTCTCATTACAATTGCAAAAATATTTGTCAGACCATGTTAGAATCGAAATAATGTTCGCATTATATTGTTTAATTTCTACGCATCAGAACTCCAAATCGGTGTTTATTGGCCAATAAATCGAAAATTATTTATTACATACTGCATATAGTATTTTGCAAATTGTTATGTATTGTCAACTGTTACGCCCTTTGCAATACGATTCTAAAGTGTCACATATTCAAGAGCGATTTACAAACACAATATTAAACAGATAAACAATTTACCATTATTTCATTTATAAACGGGTTTGTTCATTAAGAAGCGACGTCCCTTAATCAAAATTGAATATATAGTCCATATTGTTCACCATACAAAGACGCGCTTAATTAACCATGAAATTTTATTTATTAATAGTGTATCAATATTTGACATTATAGTGTTAATATTGACAAAACACTCAGGAACGTTGATCAACTGAATGTGAATTATTTGTCCGAGTAGCAGGAAATTTCCAGTTCCAAGCGGTAAAAATAGTTCAGCAATCGATAACATCGATACCAACAGCCACGGCACCACCCAGTGGCCGTTGTTCGGCGTAGCTGTCTAAGATCACTGTTGACCTATATTTCTTGCGATAATAATGCAGCGGGAAAATTGAATGCCAATAGAATTGGGCAAATTTTCTAATTATAGGGAATGCAAACTTCAAACAATGGTTTAACGTATACGAATAACTGTCGCATACTTTTGAGGATTAAAAACTTACATAATTGTTTACATAAGCGGTTAAATTAAAGTTATAAACATATCTTCGACATACACTCTAGAAATGAACATATTTATTAACAAATTTACTCATTGTATATCATAATCAGAATGTTATATTCATTCACATAATGAAATAACTATATTGTTTAGCCAACATAATCGTCGCGCTCTATAAATAGCAATTACAATACTACAATTCACGGGGACGACAGTCGGCCACAAAGTACAATGTTGCCTGTTGAGCTCGCAAGCATAAAATAAATTTCTGGTATTTTTCTGATTAATGAGCAAAACAAATAATAGTAAATTTGATTGAGCTTATATTTCCTATTATTTTATCATTGTGTAAAAATATTATTGTACGCTGTTACCAACTGTCGTCCCCGTGAATTAATTCTAGCGAGTACAACTCCAGCAGAAGAATCATTCTAAAAATAGCGAGCGGTAAAGCTGTGTAAATACACACACATCAATTAGGGTCTGGAGAATCCTAAACCCGCAATTGCAATAAATGGGGGAATTCATAAACTAAACTAACTGCTCATTCCTTCCCGCTATTATTTTCTGACAATGTTAATTTGTTAAATTTGCATGACAAATTCATGTATCAATTATGTTTACGTAAATTACTAGTATTTAGCTTATTCATGTTTCACTGATTAAAACATGGAGCGGTATATGATCGGTTTATTCGAGGTACAGATATTAACAATTATTGAGTTGATCTCAAATTAATTTTGATGCCGATACGTTTTCTTATAGTGTCCGAAAAATCCGAGAAGTCTCCTTAGTAGGGACCAAGAAATCTGGGGTCCGATAAATCTTCTTAGTAGGGAACGAAAAATATGGGTCCGTGAAGTCACAGCTTGGTCCTCTTGTATTATATTTAGGGCAAAAAAATGACATCTCAATATTAATTTCTACGCCGATTGTCTTTTTTTTAAGACATTTCTTGTCATTGCAATAATATAAATAATCATTTCCTGAATATGGAACAGTCGATTACAGAGAAACCATAATTCGAATATTATAAACAAATATATAAACACATATATTGCGTCTATTTCATTTTATCAAACACTTGCACGAAACCAGAGAATCAAAGTGAGAAGAACTGTCGTGCATTATTTGCCTTACATAAGCTGAATGATTTTCGGGAGCCAAACATCTTAATTTGATTAGTTTTAAACCGGATTATCTATTATTATTTCAAGAATACAAGCAACTGTTTCATATCAATTATAGCTGAATTGATTGCGTCTGCGTTGATCTACAATTATGGCATTAATTACGTTTCACATGCAAGGGTATATTCCAAAATGTAAACGTAATTGACACACTAGATCATCAACAAATAAGAAACGCTTCTTACTTTCCTAATATACAAACATACTGCAAAACAGTACAAATCAGACAAACGCGAATACACACTTTAAACCTACACACGCTTAACCTTAGAATATTTGAATTCAGTACATATTTCTAATCACTTTAATGAGAGCTTTGCATACAAAACATTTCAAGAATAGAAGTAATACATTTAGATGTCTTAGCATGATTAAAAGATTTATCATTCTGGATACACACGAATAATAGTCAGATAAAACCGTGTGAAGGGAAATGACGAATGTTAATTGTTGGTCAATCTTCACTGACTGTCGTCTGGTTAGGAAGACTCTTCCATCTGTCTTATTTAAGCTTGTTGAAGACTTACAACCAAGCCATAGGTGTTTTATCAGTCGTTCCAACGGCCGACAATAAAGAATTAAGAACACGTAAAGTGTTTATTGGTTGTAGCATAGACGTTCATATAATACATATTTTAACTGGTAGATATAAGCTTATAAATACAAACTTAAACAGGTTTCTCCAGCAAAACATTGATGTTTTTCAACACACCAATATGAGCAGTGTATTTATGTTATCTGTAAAATGTGGCTATCAAATGCTTTATAGCAGACCATTTTTCATCACTACTTAAGGGGTCCTTACGTCCCAAGTAAGTTTGTCAGTGGTTGTTTCTATCTTGTCTGATGAGACGCGCATGCTTCATCAGAAGTTACTTTCAAGCGTTCTGCAACAACATTGTTTTCGGGTTAACAAATAGTGAAAGGACGACTATACGACAATTGTCATAGTCAATAATAGTTTATTGGATTTAAGGCTATATTTATCAAATATATACATCAAAATATTATGATGAACAATTAATAATAGATGTTTGTATATATGTGCATATTGATGTATATCTTTAAACATATTCTATACCACTACTGCTTAATTAATATGATATTCATGTTGTTATTGTTATATAATTGGTGTTTACTTCAATGGACATACGAAAACAGTTCCATTTTAACTAGATGTACTATTCTTATGTGTGAAAATGCAAGTGTCATTTTTATCTTGTTAAGTTCATCCTGTTCTAGTAATATTAAAATTAATGATCATTTACTAGAATGTATAATGTATAATGTATTATTGTTAAACACTAGAAACTGTAAAGTTTCTGTGTAATAAAATTCTGTTCTGTTCTGTATATAGTCTGTGAAGTCAAACACATATTGCGTCTATATTAAACACATTCTACATTTCTCAATATACTAGTCAACAGTTAATTAATTTAAAAAAATACTATATTATTACCTTCACGCGTTGAAAATATCTATCAAACACTCATATTCAACCTATTGAGCAGCCACCAAATGAATCAATGAATAAAGTCAAAGGAACGCGAGAAAATGAGTAAAAGTCAACAGCAGACTATACAATAATAACAATTACTATTATTTTGGGCTCTAAGTGTAGGTTTTGTAGTGTGTCTAATAAATGTACAAGCACTTGATAACTATCGCATAATGCTTACAGAAATACCTCATATTGTGTGTAAAAGGATTCTAGCCGTTCTGTCAATAGTGCAAATAGTGCTCCTCTGTGTTACCGGATTATTCTAGTAACTGTTCGGATCATTCCGGCTGACGTGTTCGATTTGACTTAAACCCGAGGTCGAGTTGGCCAGTCTATAGATGCGGCCCATATTTGATATCTGCATGTACTCGCCTGTTAAAACGAGTCCTCTATACATGGCAATGCCGTTTTGGTATACACGCGTGAATACTTTCATCCGATATATGCACATTTTATAGTGTTTGAAACCGGTACAATCTGTAAAATTAATGTTTAAGGCGTTCCCATTGGTTATCTCGGCCATCAGATATGGAAAACAATCTGATATTATACTGGTTAATATAACGTGTTAATACCATGGACCGTTGTAAGTTGTATGACTAATACATTAGGTTCCTCCTCAGTGATGTTTATATGATTCATTTATATTCATTGATTTCATAACTGGATCATGGGCATTGTTCTATGTTCGTATGTGTAACCTAGTTGAACGTTTAATCATGCGATTAACAAGTAGAGTGATAGACAACTAAAGTTATTGTTTGTTTTGGTTTGTTAGTTCGGATTTTCCGCCGTTTTTAACAGTATTTCAGTCATAGCACGGCGTTCAGTTAACCTACTCACACTTTTCCTGGGCAAGCTAAGCCGATCCAAGCGGCTTACCAGTACCGAGTGCACATACTTATACCAGTAACTGTGAAATGCCCTACTTAAATCAGAGGTAGGGGGAGAATGGCCGTTGAAATCATTTCATGACCAATCCCCACACAAGTTATGTGGCCGGGCTGGGGTTCGAACTCACGATTCCCGGATTGACATTCCAGCGCTTTACCAACGGAGCTAGCCGGGTCCATTTGAATGTGACTGACAAATGTAGAAATGTCCATTGTGCCAGTACACAATTCATAGTGTGTCTACACTGTGTTGTGGAATCCATCGAATTGTCCCACGTGCAAACACAAATCGTTGCATATTCTTGCAGAACCGATTAAACTTATATTTGTTTATTAATGGCAAGCTCCCCCCACCCCCCACAAAAATAACATTAAAACATGTCCAAACCAAATAACAGACCTTTCCGTGAAAATTAAAGATTTAAATGATAATAATGATCCGTTAAGTCGTTATGTGTATGTGTTTTTATTAGTAAATGGATTGACCAGAATTGTGTTACAGTAAGCATGTTCTCACACATGTGTATTATGTTTAGAAGCCGTAAGTACACAAACTACATTTTAATATCACTACAAAACAATAATCACGCGGTGTTGAAACTTATATCTTTCTCGTTGGCTAACCCTGTCAATGTATAAAACATTGCAAAACCAGCGCGACAGATCACTAGCTTATTTTATATATAAGAATGTATAAATCGCTTAGTTTCGGAAGGACTTGATGTAGATGTAATAAATTTTCACCCTTAGAACAAAGAGCTGTATCCATTTAGAAATGGTTCGATTCGATTTCGATTTCAAACATCACATAGTTGAGATTTCGATTCGATTCATGTTTTCTTTTTAAATATTTATATTTTCGTATTGATTAGTAATGACTTTGCACTATAGTACAGATTTGTATTTGTTATTACTAATACATTTGTATTGGTTTACATCAACCTGTGTTGAATCGAATCGAAATTGGTTGGTTTGATATCGAAAATCGAGAATCGTTGAAGCTGTACGAGAACAATGGTTGGGAATTAATTGTTTTGTCTTGTCTTGTCTTGTATTATATCAATATGAGTCATAGTCGCTGCCCATACATTTTGTGGGAAAACAATTTGGCCTTCAGCAAATATTGAATGCGCAATCACGATACAATTGATTCAACAACTCAACAAGGCGCCTGCTTTTTGTTTTCAATTGTGTTGAAATTAGCAGTAAGCATCAATGGCGAGCCTCTGTTTGGTAGATTGTCATGCAATGATTCGGTCAATAAATATCAAGTAACGTATGGTTTTATTGCAATTCAATAGGACATTTTTCTTCAAAGTCATAATACAATTACGAATTTAAAAAAGTAAGCAAATAGAGTTAAAATGCACTGCGATACACAAACCCGTATACACCGACTGTATACAAATGTTCAAAAGGCGTCTAATATAAGTGAATAAAATAATAAAGTATAAATTGTTGTAAAATGTTACAAAAGTACATAAAGACTTACAGGGGTTTATTCGGTTAAATTTGTGCCATGTTATCGTGCTTTCTATTGCTATGGTTCCTGTTCTGTCATTAGTTAACGAGTAATTGGAAACCCTATTTCCTTTATTGCTCTTGATATACATGCAATCTAATTATGGACTAGTTAATATTTCTCTGTCCTACATTTTGCTAACAGGGTGGGCTTTTATTATAGCAAACACAATTGAAATAACAAGGTCATGCGATTATTCACTCTTAGTCAAAAGTAATCAAGAATTCCGTTGATCTCACTTTCACAATAGGCAGATACAATATAATATTTCATAAAATAAATCAACACTTTTAGTTCAAAGGTTAACATTCTGGTCCTAGCCAGATTTACAAGTAATATTGATTGTTCGTTGGTAAAATGAATACACGCTAAAACATACATCGGATTTAAATATTGTGTTTTGGTGTGGTTATGGTGATGTTTTACCAGTGTTATTGCATGGTGTCAGAGTACGTTGCTATATTTCGGCGTAGCTGTCTAAGATCACTTTTAACCTAGATGTTTTGCGATAATTATGCACCGGGAAAATTGAATGCCAATATAATTTGGCAAATTTTCTAATTCTAGGGAATGCAAACTTACAACAATTGTTTAATGTATAATAACAACTGTTGCATACTTTGGGGGTTTAAAATGTACATAATTGTTTACATTAGCGGTTAAAATAAAGTTATAAACATATTCTCGATATACACTCTAGAGCTCAGCATAAGTATGAACGTATTTTCTCATTGTATGTCATGAACAGATTATTATATTCATCCCAGAATTAATCAACTGTTTAGCCTAGCGGCACGCTCTATAAATAACAATTGATTCTAGTGAGTTCAACACTCGATCATTCTAAAAATAGCGCGCGTTTAGCCGCCGGTGTACAGCTGTTATTATATACATGCATCAATTAGCGTCCAGAGAATCAGAGCGAATATTTCAATAAATGGGCAATTTATGTGTATAATCTTACTGTGCATGTTAATTTGAAATTGAATTGCGGTTGCGTTCAAGGAACAGAGTCAAAGTTAAGAATTAATTAGAATTGCACATTAGGTTATTCATGTATCACTGGTGAAAACATGGGGCGGTATGATCGGTTTATTCAATCGGTACAAATATGAATAATTATTGAATTAATCGCACATTAATTTTGTTTTCGAAAAGTTTTCTTAAGGTGTCCGAAAAATCTGGGGTCCAAGAAGTCTCCTTACATAGGTGGGGACCGAAAAATCTGGGATCCGAGAAGCCACATAACCAATCATATTGGCCCTCTTATATTATGTTTAAGGTAAACATGATACCTCAATATTAATGTCAACGCCGATTGTCTTTTTAAAAGACATTTCTTGTTTGAGTTGCCTTAAGCCCGAGCATTTGAATTTAGTGATACAGTAAACAAAAAATCTTCATCCGAAACGGTAACAGTACACCCGTAGACTGCGTATATTGGTAATACTTACAAACATACTATTTTTATGCCCCCGAAGGGATCATCAGGAGCATATAGTAATCGCATCGTTTTTCCGTCCGTCCGAGGACGATAAGAACAAGTGCAGAGTGCAAGAACAATAACTAATTCTTCAATATTTACGGAGTTATTGCCTGTTGGTTAATTTTTTTGTGCGGAGCATGCCAGTATAGTAGGGATTTTAAATAAAACCACATATATTGATAGAGGACATTGAGAGAAGTATAGAGTACAAGAACCATACCTCTTTCTTCAATATTTACGGAGTTATTGCCCGTTGGTTTATGTTCTTGTGCGTAGCATAACTCCATAAGTATTGAAGGGATTTAAAATAGAACCAATATATTTTCAGATGACGTTTAAAGGAAGTGCAGAGTACAAGGCCTATACCTAATTCTTCAATTATTTACGGAGTTATTGCCCTTTGGTTAAATACTAGCTGATTTTTCTATAGATAAAGAACAGCATTATCGTTATTAAACTACCCAATACACAACGCAAGAAGTAGGTCCGATTCTGAGCGCAGGAGGGTAAAATGTAGTTCTCATTACAATTGCAAAAATATTTGTCAGACCATGTTAGAGTCGAAATAATTTTTGCATTATCGCCCTCGTTGTTTAATTCCTACGCATCAGAACTCCAAATCGGTGTTTATTGGCCGATAAACAACGATAAATTGAAAATTATTTATTACATACTGCATATAGTATTTTGCAAATCGTTATATATTGTCAAATGTTACGCCCTTGGCAATACGAATCTAAAGTGTCACATATTCAAGAGTCCATATTGTTCACCATACAAAGACGCGCTTAATTAAACATGAAATTGTATTTATTAATATTGTATCAATTGAATATTTGACTGTTATAGTGTTAATATTGACATTACACGCAAGGAAGGTTGATCAATCGAATGTGAATTATTGTCCGAGTAGCAAGAAATTTCCAGTTCCATGCGGTTAAAATAGTTCAGCAATCGATAACAGCGATACCAAAAGCCACGGCACCACCCAATGGCCGTTGTCATTACAATAATATAGATAATCATTTCCTGAATATAGAACAGTCGATTAAAGAGAAACCATAATTCGAATATTATAAACAAATGTATAAACACATATATTGCGTCTATTTCATTTTATCAAACACTTGCACAAAGCCCGACAATCAAATTGAGAAGAACTGTCGTGCATTATTTGCTTTACATAAGCTGAATGATTTACGGGAGCCATACATCTTGTTTTGTTTTTAGTTTAAAACCGAGTTATATATTATTATTTCAAGAATGCAAGCAACTGTTTCATATCAATTATAGTTGAATTGATAGCGTCTGCGTTGATCTACAATTATGGCATTCATTACTTTTCACATGCAAGGGAACATTCTAAAATGTAAACGTAATTGACACACTAGATAAGATCAACAAATAAGAAACGCTTCTTACTTTCCTAATATACAAACATACTGCAAAACAGTACAAATCAGTCAAACGCGAATACACACGTTAAACCTACACACGCTTAACGTTAGAAAACTTGAATTCAATACATTTTCGAATCACTTTAATGACAGATTTGCAATCAGAACATTTCAAGAATAAAAGTAGATCTAATACATTAAGATGTCTTAGCATGATTCAAAGATTGGTCATTCTGGATACACACGAATAATAGTCAGATAAAACCGTGTAAAGGGAAATTACGAATGTTAATTGTTGGTCAATCTTTACTGACTGTCGTCTGGTAAGGAAGGCTCTTCCATATGTCTTATTTAAGCTTGTTGAAGACTTACAACCAAGCCATAGGTGTTTCATCAGTCGTTCCAACGGCCTACAATAAAGAATAAAGAACAAGTAAACTGCTTATAGGTATTAACATAGACGTTCATATAATACATATTTTAACTGGTAGATATAAGCTTATAAATACAAACTTAAACAGGTGTCTTCAACAAAAACATTGATGTTTTTCAAGCATTGGATTAATGTTATCTGTGAAATGTGGTTATCAAATACCTTTTAGCAGACCATCATTTCCTCACTATTTAAGGTGTCCTTATGTCCCAAATAAGTTTGTCAGTGGTTTTTTCTATCCTTGTCTGATGAAACGCGCATGCAACAACAGCAGTTACTTTCATGCGTTCTGGACTTAGACAAAATATCGCCCCTTAGTGCAAGAAGGTGCCATATGACTTTTTTACGTTTTCGAGAAAATCACATTGTTGTGTTTCATTATGCTGAAATAAAAGCTATAATAGTACAACTTTATATATTAGTTGAAAGAATGCAAGTTAGCTTCTGAAAGAAGCATGTACTTAATAACTTCATTAATTAGGTATTATTTAATTTATTTTGTTTCATGGTAATTTTTTTAGCACTCAAGAAATTATAAAACGATCAGTGGAAAAGGTACCATTTGACACATGGCACCTTTTCACCCTCACCATTTTTCAACAAATTATAATAATTTCAGTGGAAAAAAGTACCATATGACATATAGCACGTTTTTACCCTCACAATTCTAGTACTTTGATCAATGCAAATGGCACCATTTGTCATTTGGTACCTTTCTGCACAATAAAAACATTTCTTACCGACAGCAAGAAGGTGCCATTTGTCATTTGGTACTTTTTTACTCTGAATAAATCTTCAAAACTAGACAGTATACATTGTGTCATTTTACAACATGGCACATTTGGTCTCATTGTTGTGTATGCATGGTACTGTTTATACAAGAAACAACACATATGATCATGTACATATTTTTTATTCAACACGTCAAGGTCATCCCTAGACAAATAACATGACGTGCAAGCACCATGCACAAGAACATCACTTCTGTAAGTCTGTATACTTGACATTCTCATGATGGTTTATTTAAGTTTTACTTATTTAACTATTTCATGGTTTTCCTGTCAGCTCATAACTGTTTCAGAAACGGTGTGTCTGTTCACTTAAGATCAGTAACATTGTCTTCTGATTCCATCGGCACATTATCATTTTGCTTTGCGTGGGCTTTACATTCAGCCAGTTAAATCGGTGACTATTTGTGAAATGTTTCAGGTTAACACAATTATTTATCATAAAATTCTATAATGTGAATGAATTTCATTGGTATGACAAAATACAGCTGATTTTCTGGCCATAGCCATGTTGAGATTAATCCCATACATGAAATAATACGTGCTTGTCTCCTAATGAGTAAATTGTAAAAATGTCGGAGCCCACCTTTCTTGAATAGAACAACAAACCAATGAACACGGAGTCATTAGCACTGCTTGTAAGTCTAATGTTGCAACTCATGCACCTTTTTTTCTGGTTGCTATGGCTACTGTGAGGGCGGAATTAGAAACATTCCTAGTATTTTGCGCAGAAATAGCCTCTGTAATAGCTATGTCTGTCCCGTCTGCTGTGATGTCCTCTTTTGTCCAATGGTACCTTTTGTTGAGTTCTTGCGTAGGTGTGTTGATAATGTTTTTGCGACGCTGCCATGTTCTTCATTAATCCCTTTATGCATTGCATCAGCCACAGCATGCGTTGTAGTTTCGCTCTAACTTAATTATGTGGTGGATTTTTTTTAAGTGTTGTCATAATTGATTGACTCAGCCAGTTAAATCTTTTTAACAGACCATTCTATTTCCTGCAATTAAAAAAATGAAGGGGAAAATATTACTAAGGCCACAAATAAAATTAACTTTGTTTGCCATTGCCTACCTACCCGACGAAAAAGCCCCTACTCAAAAGTTTGTTCTTTGTTAAATCAAACCAGTTTTTTCCGAATATTGGATTTTTTCTTTGTGTTAAATAAAAGCTCGCTCTTCTTCCATTTCGGTCGTTTTCCATTGGGTTAATAAATTAACTGTATCCGCTAGATGTAATTCTAATCATGTTTAATCAAACTTGTGAAAACAAGGATCTCTTTGTCAATATTCATTGTCTAATTAAATATGATTGCTAACAAGCTCTCGTGATATCAACAGACACTTGATTATATTATCAAAAGAAATGTCTGTGTTATACGCTATATTTTGGCGCTAAATGGATCATTTATTAAGTTGCATTAACACAAAATTGCCTACCTACCTACATGTTACCAGAAACCTTGGGTAGGCAATGGCAAACAAACAATTTTTTAAGGTTGGCCTTATTTGCGTAACTGTAAAATCATTATTTTATATTCATGTATATAGTTGATATTGCTTAAAATCAGTAATCGTCTAATTATGTATTAAAATTGAAATTATACCTTTATTTAAGGCCAATTTAATTTAACAAACAACCATACATGTAACTGAATATTTTGTCTGCATTAATATTCACTGAAATTCACAATCAGTGTCACATTTCAATAAATGTTGCATGTCAATTCTCTTGAAAACAATAATTTTAATGATGCCAATAATTATTGTAAGTAAGAAAAAACAATACTTACAGCTTATTTTTTCTCCATGATTTGAAATATTCATAAAATATTAACCGACCATCACCATGTGTTTATCCTGCTAGTGAATGCTACAATCCAAATCCTTATGAGAATTCAACATTTCTCTGTTTTATAAATATACAAAAACACCGTGTTAATTGGCCCATTATAAACAAGATAACAAACAATATTAGTATGCTAAGCACTGAGAAACTGGACACCTTGTTATCAGTCCTTTAAGCACCTGGGATGTGTATTCACTGCCGATGATTAGTTCAAAGATACCTTCACACGGTGGAAATATCTATTAAACACTCATATTTAACCTCTTGAGCCGCCACCAAATGAATCAACGAATAAAGTCAAAGAAACGCGAGAATGAGTAAAAGTCAACAGCAGACTATACCATGATAAAAATAACTATTACTTTGATCTCTAAGTGTACGTAGGTTTTGTAGTGCGCCTAATAAATTTACAAGCACTTGAAAACTATTGCATAATGCTTACAGAAATACCTCATATTGTGTGCAAAAGGATTCTAGCCGTTCTGTTAATAGTGCTCCGCTGTGTTACCGGATTATTCTAGTAACTGTTCGGGTCATTCCGGCTGACGTGTTCGATTTGACTTAAACCCGAGGTCAAGTAGGCAAGTCTATGCTGCCCATACTTGATATCTGCATGTACTCGCTTGTTATAATGAGTCCTCTATACATGGCAATGTCGTTTTGTTACTATATACACGTGAATAATTTCATCCGATATAAGCAAATTTTATAATGCCTAAACCCGGTACAATCTGTAAAATTAATGTTTAAGGCGTTCCCATTGGTTATCTCGGCCATCAGATATGGAAAACAATCTGATATTATACTTGTTCGTATAACGTGTTAATTCCATAGACCGTTGTAAGTTGTGTGACTAATAAATAAGGTTCCTCCTCAGTAATGTTTATATGATTCATTTATATTCATTGATTTCATAACTGGATCATGGGCATTGTTATATGTTCTTATGTGTACACTAAGTGAACGTATAATCATGCGATGAACAAGTATAGTGACAGACAATTAATGTTATTGGAAAAGGATTGACATTTGTAGAAATGTCCATTGTGCCAGTACATCATTTATGGTATGTCTGTTTTGTGGAATCCGTCGAATTGTCCCATGTACAAACAAGAATCTTTGTATATTCCTGCAAAACCGAGTTAACGTGTATTTGTTTATTAATGGTAAGCTCCCCACCCCCCGAACAAAACAACAACAAAACATGTCCAAACCAAATAACAGACCTTTCCTTGAAAATTAGAGATTTAAATTATAATAATGATCCGTTAAGTTGTTATAAGTATATGTATTTATTAGTAAATGGAGTGACCAGGATTGTGTTACAGTAAGCATGTTCTCACATATGTGTATAATGTTTAGAAGCCGCGTGTAAGCAAACGACATTTAAATATCAATACAAAACAACAGCCACATGGTGTTAAACTTATATCTTTCTCGCTGACTACCCCTGTCAATGTATACAACATTGCAAAACCAGCTCGACACATCACTAGCATATTTTATATATAAGAATGAAAACATCGTTTATTTACGAAAGGACTTGATGTAGATGTAATAAATTTTCACCCTTAGAACATAGAGCTGCAACGATTCAGAAATGGTTGGTTTTGATTCGATTTTGATTTCGAACATCATTAAGCTGAAATTTCGATTAGATTCATGTTTCCTTTTTACATGTTTATTTGTTCGTATTGATTAGTTATGACTTGCACTGTAGTACAGATTTGTATGTTATTACTAATACCATTGTATTGGTTTATATCAACCTGTGTTGAATCGAATCGAAATTGGTTGGTTTGATATCGAAAATCGAGAATCGTTGAAGCTGCACTAGAACAATAGTTGGGAATTAATTGTGATGTCTTGTCTTGCCTTGTGTAATAACAATATGAATCATAGTCGCAGCCCATACATTTTGTAGGAAAACAGTTTGGCCCAAAAATATATTGAATACCCAATCACGATACAATTGATTCGACAACTCAACAAGGCGCCTGCTTTTTGTTTTTAATTGTGTTGAAATTAGCAGTTAGCATTAATGGTGAGCCTCTGTTTGGTAGATTGTCATGCAATGAATCAGTCAATTAATATCCAGTAACGAATGGTTTATTGCAATTCAATGGGATATTTTTCTTCAAAGTCATAATACAATTACGAATTACAATTACGAATAGAAAACAAATAGAGTTAAAATGCACTGAGATATTCAAACTCGTATACACCGACTGTATACAAATGTTAAAAAGGCGTCTAATATTAGTGAATAAAATAATAAAGTATTAATTGTTGTACAAGGTTACAAAAGTACATCAAGACTTTGAAAGGAATATTCAGTTAAATTTGTGCCATGTTATCGTGCTTTCTATTGCTATGGTTCCTGTTCTGTCATTATTTAACGAGTAATTGGAAACCCTATTTCCTTTATTGCTCTTGATATACATGGAATCTAATTATGGACTAGTTAATTCTTCAATATTTACGGAGTTATTGACCTTTGTTTAATTTTCTTGTGCGGAGCATGCCTCCATTAGTATAATAGGGATTTGAAATAAAACCACATATATTGATAGAGGACGTTGAGAGAAGTGCAGAGTACAAGGACAATAACTCTTTCTGCAATAACTCGAAAAGTATTAAAGGGATTTTAATGATACTTTATATACTGATAGAAGGCTTTGACAGGATGTGCAGAGAACAGGGACCATACATTCTTTTCTCAATATTTACCGAGTTATTGTCCTTTGGTTACTTTTCTTGTGCAGAGCATAACTCCATTTAAGTATTGAAGTGAAATGAAAAAAACCTACATATACTGATAGAGGACGTTGAGAGGAAGTGCAGAGTACAAGAACCATAACCCTTTCTTCAATATTTGTGGAGCTATTGGTCATGGCTTATTTTTCTTGCGCATAACAGAACTGCATAGTATTATTTTCTTGTGCGGAACATAACACGAAAAGTATTGAAGGAATTTAAATGATACTTCGTATAATGATAGAGATCTTTGAGAGTATGTGTAGAGTACGAGAGCCATAACTCTGTCTTCAATATTTACGAAGTTATTGCCTATGGCTTATTTTTCTTTTGCAGAGCATAACATAGTGTGTTTTTATTGTGCGGAGCATAACTCTAAAATTATTGAAGGGATTCAAATAATACTTCATATAATGATAGAAGCCTTCAAAAGGAAGTGCTGAGTACTTCTGTCAAAACACACCTTCGGGGGCATTCGTCACTTAAAGAAACAACACTTGTTCTATTGGTTTTTATCCATCACATGTTGTCAATATTGTTAACAAATATAGAGGAACTATTAGTTTAACTTTTTGTTTACATAATATTATTAAAGGTTGTACTCGTAATGTACTTTTACATCAACCAAAACGATTTCCGATTTTCAATGACAGTTTTGTTTTGTTAAATATATGTGTCATAACGTTTAACTTCTAAAGTTTGTTTGTTCAAAATAGAAAAGCAAACCTTGTCTGAATAATTAAACGCGGTATACAAGTGCTATGTTTGTCAATTTTAGTATTTCTGCAATATTTGCTTTCAAAACATTTGCACAAAATATCTATTCCATAGAATTTTACTTGTCAATATTTATTTTTTTAACAACAACGGCATGTGCATATTTTCTTGATATGCACATAACATAGGGGGGCTGTTCTGAAAGTTTGTGGACACATGTATGATTTGCAAAAGATCATCATTGCGACCAACAATATTTATGTCAAATTAAAGCTGAACATCTTGTGAAAATCAAGCACACACTTTGATATATGAAAACTAATTTAAGCGAAAGTAACAAGTCGAGGGAACGAGATACTAAGTCGAGGGAACGAGTTATTATCTCATACCCTCGACACAGTTTACTCGTTCCCACGAATTCGTTTTTATGATAATCATGGCCGACAGTAATGATGATGTTGTAAGATATTTTTGAGAAGGAATTTGCTATCGCCAAATTAGTTTGGTTATGTTGAACATACATGGCGTGTTGATACCGATACGTGAAATACACAGGGTCATGCGCTCGTTAGATATGAAGAGGAGAGACTATAGTGATATTAAGACAGTGATAGATTTCATTATCAACGAACTCGAACTGTCGGGTGGCCAACACGGCTATAGAATATATTGAGGCAGCGATGTTTGACAAACAGACTGAGGGTGCGGATTCGTGATGTGGACAATATTCTTCGAATATTTGACCCAGAGGGTAATTTTGTTATCAAAACGATTGTTAAATTTACTAATAACTAATAAAATGTATTTAAGTATAATCTATAGGTAGCACACTGTCACTGTTTTCCAAGTTAGGCACATTTTTTTAGGAATTTGGCTTAAACATTAGGATTAAAACAATATTTAGCGAAGCATGGATTTAGCGGCCATTCAATGGTAACGCGTTTTCCACGGCTAAATTAATAAAAATGGAGTTTTGGTCCTTAAGAGTTCGTTGAAGAAAGTTTTCTCTTTTGCGAATATGGTAGTCTCGGGTTATGTGACAAAAGCGATGATAATATTGACACAAACTATTTAATTTAGCACACGTAAGGTACGAGTAATGTCTGACATCAGGTGCTCGTGTCATCTATCATAACTGGATTGTGATTACTTTTTATTTTCAGTGGTTATGCTGGCCCAAACTTCATATGACACATTGATGGGTATGATAAACTAAAGCAGTATATACTTTGTGTGCACGGGTGCATCTGCAATTATACATTAAATGTTTCCTATACATTTAAATAATCTCGAAAATTAAAATTGCCTAATTTAAATAATTTTCTCGAACATTAAAATTGCCTAATTAATTAATACGTTTGTGGCACGCTGTATGTAATATAACGTTACGTATCGACACCATTAATTCCCTATGCAATTCCCTAGTTTTATAAGAATTGGTCAAAAACGGAAAATATCTTTTCTTTACTGTCTTAGGTTTCGACTCAAGTTAAGCCGCTCATAAAGCAATTAACCAGTAGACGAACAAAGACCGCTCCGCCTTTCTGTTTGTCCAAGGTTGTTTGTCCTAGGATTTAAAGAAAATCGATTGGATTATGCAATCATGTTATTTTATTTACCACTGAAATATAAACCCATAATTGGTCACGAAACTCAAATGCACCACATGACCAGCCTCACCAAATGTTCAATCATGCAGACCTGTGGGGTAGCCTTAACTACATGTTCAATGTTCTCCAGGGGCACAAGTAACGTTCCATATGCTAGAGAGCTGTGACTCCGATCTGTATTATCTTTTCCTCTCGGCCATAGCGGAAGACGGCCTTTCTTACCCGAATACAACAGACATTAGGCATTAGCTCTCTGCAGGTATCTATGAGGAAGAATCGTCAGCATGTTTAATATGCTTTAATGTTTTGTACAACTCAAATTACTATATCTGAATAAAATAGTATTACAACTGCTTGGTAGTTCCAACAAACAAGATAAAAGCAAGCCCAACATAAAGTTTCAAACTTTTAATTTTTGCCAAAACTGGCCTCAAATACAGTCAAATACAGTCAGGTCGGAACAAAGCAAAAAAAAAACACTGGCCTCAAATACAGTCAGGTCGGAACAAAGCAAAAAAAAAGCAACAAAAAACAACAACACATGTTTAAGTTTTCAACACATTCATGTCGCTCATTTTCTCAACACGTATAGACCAAGCTTAATAATACTTGTGCAAATATTAATAATATTAAACAAGAGGGACGTGATGACCCTATGTTGCTCACCTGATAATCATTGCTAAAACTGTCTATGGCAGCTACTGATTGATTGCTCTACTTGTTACTATGCTAGAAACAAGTGTGCTAAATCAAATGAAGAAAGTAGAAGCAACCACAATCAATTGTTGCCTTGGCAATTTGTACGGTGTCTCTTGGTCGTTAAGGAATCAGCTTTGTGGTTAAGAAGGAAGATCAACGTTTGCAAACAGAAACATTTATTGTCTTAAGTCATTTAAGATTTTACTCATGTAATGACTCCATTTAAACCAAGTAAACCCAATAGCACGGCTAATGCTTACCCATATAAAGTGTGGCATTATATGAATAACCTTGGTAGAAGTTCACTAGATAATGCTAAATAGCAAATGTCAAAGCTACTGAACAAGACAGTGCCATGCAAACCAGAGTTCTGCATATAATTCAATTCTTAGAACAATTTTGAAAGTTGACTACGTGTTCAGGTGAGCTAAAATTCAAGTCACAATTAGTCCTTTATTTAAAATGTAACTGAAAACTTAAAGTTAAACAATGTACATAAATTCCATTGTTAAAGGGACCTGTTCAAAGAGTGACGAAATGACAATTTTCCAACTGTAAAAGAAAAGTGTATATAAAGGAGATAAATAACACTACGGACAACGAAACATACTGTAAATACCGTTTATTTCATGAGTAATTAGCTGTTGAAATTAATACAATTATAAAGTGTTTGTAACGCTCAACGATGTTATAAATTTGAGTGTTTCTGTTGTTTTCGTTAGAGTTGCTGACATCACATGGATCACTTACATAAAGTTAAAATGCAGTGCTATATGTGGACATCGGAATGGCCAAGTGGTTAAGGCGTTTGCCTTTTGGTCCGGAGGTCTGAGGTTTGAACCACTGGAAGGAGAAACATTTCTTTTTTTTTTTTTTTTAATCCTCTTTAGTTCCGATGCTTAAATCTGTCAAGTTCAGACATTTAATGGCCTACTTAAAGTACAAAAATCTGTGAACACGTCACTTTAACAATTCCACATAGCATATCTGGACTAAATACAGTACAAACTGAATTTCTGTTACACAAAATGTCAAATCATCACAACTTATGAACCCTCATAGATCTACTTAGGCTTAATGAACCATTCCAGCCACAGGGTACTTTAATCACTCATTTGAAGACTCCACTATGTCACTCAAGGGTCAAGGTCATGAGGTTGCTTGAAATTAATTTGAAATCATGTAATCTTCGATACTTGCAAAATATTCTATTAAAAAAAGACGCACATTAACTTGATTTTACATACATGTACATTTAACAAGAGCCCCTATATGTTGGTGTGAAAAGTACTACACCAAATTTAAAGCCACTTTTATTTCGTCTTTGGGCGATGAATTGAAAAGAAATGTTTTTAAGTTTAGTTGATAATAAAGTAACATTTTGAAATTGCCTTCAGAAAGAGAACATACTAAAGTATTTAGTTTTTCTTATAATGTATTGATTTGACAAAGGCGTAGCTTTTCTTTGACTATATGTATGAATATTTAAGTTATTTAAAGAATTTCCTACAATTCATTTGTTGTGAGAACATAAACGAATATGGGATTTAAAAAAAATTCATAGGTTGATGAAATGATTGTACCACAGTTGCTACATAAAAGCCCAAGTATTAAAGCCAAAAGTGAATTTGTCACAACTAAAATAATCTTTTAAACATCGATAACTATTAATTGTGCATATATATTTGCTAATGAAATATGCCACAATGACCTTGATCTTTGACCTTAGTAGAAACGTCACTTACAAATTATATTAAATCCCACATCCATGGTGTGGTACTACAACATAATTCCGATCACTTTGTTTTGGAAATAATACTCTAAGACTTATCACAGACTCATTCGAATAACTTTACTTAACATTTACTCTTTACAACACTAAACATTTTAAGAGTACTGCTAAACATAATAATACTCAAGTACAATGCATTATGTGTGACACAATATGCTTAGCTACATTTTCATTTTGTTTCATTTCAGTTTGTTAGACTTTTAGATTCATTAAGGCAGGTCAACATTAGTGACATCAAGCTCTCTAGTGTTTGTCCCCTGGGAACTCAGAAATCCAGGGAGCATGTCGACGCATGAGGAAGGCGAGTTATCCGAAGGTAGCAGCAGCAGATCCATCTGAAATAGCCATTAAGTGGATATGTATAAAAACATAACACACATACTAAAGTCCTGCTACATTTAACTATATGGGGAACAGAATTTCTAATACAAAGTTGCCCACATTCCTGATTGGAATGATACTTCTACATGTCAGCTTTTGTTATCAACTCTAGACTATAGTCTCCCGTCTTCAAATCAAGCGAGCGCAAGACCCTGTGTATTTGACGTACCGATATCGACAAGCCGTGTGTGTTCAACATAAAACTAGTTTGGCGATAGGAACGTCCTTTTCAAAAATATCTTACAACATGATCGTTTCTTCGGCCATGGTTATCATAAAAACAAATATACCGAACAATTTGATTGGTTCTCTAACTCGTAGGAACGAGTTAATTATGTCGAGGGAACGAGATACTAACTCGTTCCCTCGACAAAGTATCTAGTACCCTCGAATGAGTATCTCGTTCTCTCGACTTAGTATCTCGTTCCCTCGAGCTAGTATCTCGTTCAATCGACTTAGTATCTCGTGAGAACGAGATAAAAAAAAAGAGTAGTGCATGTCACCTCTGTGCCACCGTATGGTACAGAGCGTGCCAAACAAAAGCATGGAAATGACGGAGCAATTGCATGAATTAAACATTGTGTAGCTTTCGAAATGACAGAGACAGTAAAGATTGTATAATAACTGATCAAAGAACAACGAACCTGCACAAAATAGTTACTGACATCATGATAGCTACTGATTTTACCTGGTTTGAGAATTTGTAACATACCATATGTACCATTCGTGAATTCGTGAATTGTGCAATGTTGTGCATTGTAAACGAGATTTTCATTGCCACTCATTCTATAACATACTTGAACTCCCCACATGACTGTAATATCTACCATAGCTTTATATTATAGAACAATAACAAAACATGAGTGTGCACACCACTAAACATATTAAAGCTGAGGGAGATTAATTTGCAGATTTGTGAAGAAATGTTCCATTTTGACGTCATTGAGACGTTAATCTGCTCCGTATGTTTGACAATGTATATTGCAAATTAGTTGTAAAGCTGTACATGTGCTATATATTTCGGAAAGGTTGGTTTTAATGTGTGGACAATTAATATTCTTTATAATGATGTGACTGATGTACATTTGTATTACAACAATAATAATTTCAGCATTGTCCACGATCGTTAAGAACAGCCCTCGTACTATTTTGCACATAACATACATGAAGGTAATGACATCAAACATATGGTGTTATCTAGTAAAGAACGTTGACCCAGCAAGTACTAAATTTGGAATAAATGAAAAATGAGAAACCATAACACCTATATAAATTACATTGTGTATTACTTTCAGTTGTGTGTTATATATTTTGATCATATAAATTTGAATCGTGTTTATTAAACTAAAGTATTAGAGTCTGGGTAACAGAGGTTGCAATGACAAATAAGTGTGAATTTAAGATACACGGGGCATGTGCAAAAAATTTAAAACACATGATTGTAGCCATCGTCACTTGTTTTGGTTTTGGACAAGTGACTTATTGCAACGAAGAAATAATGCAATGTGAAAAACAAACTTTCAACTTATAGCCCTAAAATATTATATTTGCAAAACGTATGACCAGTCATTAATACCTACTGGTATGCGTGAATTGCATTTAAAAACGTTCAAGAAAAAATGCAATAAAACATGTTGGCTTCCTGAACGATTTCCTATACATGAACGTAATACTAACACTGTGATTAAAACTTGTCAGGGAAAATCAAAGTAACTTATTACTCAAGTACATGTGTATCTAATTGTTTTTGTCTAGTTTTGAAAGCATTTCCTTGTTTAGACATTGATTTCGGTTGTCATACACGCATGACAAAAGTATGAAACAGAAACATACTAGACACATAATAGGAACACATTATTGTTTACGGTGCATATATTTACACACATTATAGTAATAGATATTTCATATATTGACGTTAGTAGATGCTAAAATACAGTTTTGTCAACTCATAGGCATTCAGTATATAGGATTGGACAAAGTTATACAAATTCAATGCGGTACTTGTGCTATCTAAAATTATTAACATGACATTAATTTAACAGTCAGGGCATTAAATAATACTACAACATTGACCTTTCACTATCAGTTTGTAAGTATTTATACTTGTCAGTAATATCTCTGATACAATACAGGCATGCAACATCATGTGTTTATTTCACGTGTGATGGACCTCGACGAAATCCAGTAGCTGCTCCGGAAATTTCAATTTCCTTCACCGTACCCGATCTTCATTATTGGTCGTTTCCAAGTCTGATTGTTTAAAAGGGAAGAATCTGTAACAGCATTGTAAGCGCTGGAACGGCGACAGGGCATCTGGATTGTGAATTATATCACATTACATTGTATAAAGAGATAACTTATATATACATAACGCACAAATTACATTCTGCATTGGTCATTGGTCATACAGATTGCACCAGCAGTACATAAATTGAATTAGGACAATTATCACTGTATACGTCGATGAACTGCCATGTACGTTGTATTGGTTAGGAGAACATTGCATTTCAGGTTTTAGAAGAATATACCTAGCCAGTTTTAATCGCTACCTGATATATTACATAAGACCAGGCGTTAACATGAATCACAATTACATTATATATACAGTTTGCCTTTTTTAATAAATTATTTATTACTCCGTAATTATATAATTTTTGCTGCGTGCTACTGTAGTTCTTTGTGCTGAATATAAGGACACTCTGCATATTCAATGTACGTCAAGTAATCATCATTTACAAAGTAAAGTATGTTCAGAGTATTAAACAAAATGAGGCGTGTCGTGGAAAAACCGGGCTTAATGCATGTGCGTAAAGTGTCGTCCCGGATTAGCCTGTGCAGTCCGCAGGACGACACTTTACGCACATGCATTAAGCAAGGTTTTCCCACGACACGCCTAAAATCGATTAATTGCTCAGTGTTGTTATTCAGTTTCGCACCAGTGTTCAAAAGCGCAGTAATCGGTTTTCTCTTTAGGCGACAACCATTTGAGCGTACAGTGCTTTTGAAGATTAATATATTGATAAAAGATATTAATACATCAGATAATGCATTTCAAAGCACCAGAACCCACTCATCGTTTCATTTAACAGAATCGCGCTAATCAGATTTCCTGCACACGAGTTAAGCAAAATAGGTTTGACTACTGTGGATCTTATTGATCAATTATTTAAACTAATCGTTCCTTTGTAGAGCTGGAAAACTAATCTGAGTTTAGTATGAGTCGTTCACTTCTTACTTCTTAGGAGTTTACTTCTAACAACTTGAACCTTATTAGTACTGTATGTGTCAGTTTATCTAATACTAGTAACGAGAGCACTTCAGAGTGCTTCAGACAGTAAGTACGTGGTCAAATATGATCATAAAACGAGTTATATTACAGTGATACTATAATATTGATTGTTAAATAGCGTTCATTCAAAGACTCAAAGAGCACCGACACGCCTTATATGTTAAGCTGCCATTTCTCCTAAAAACAATGTGTACATCAATAGTTAAATATTTAAATCATCGTATAAGCAATTAACATAATAACACAACCATACACAAAAATGAATCAGTTGTCAAATTGTATAATGTGTTCGAACGACTTCCACAAAAATCCGCACGAGAAAACCATTATCTTCTATCATCAGTTATCTATTATTTAGTAGTTATTGTAACATTCAGATATTTGCTGTTTTGGTTAAATATTCGTTTCAGAATCTTAGCGGATATTGTTTATATCCGATGAATTATTATTATTATTATTGTAATAATTATAATTATAATTATTATTATGTATTCTGTAGCAGAGTCGGTTATCCATGTTTAAAAACGTTCTGATTTACATTTTGCTTATGTTTTCATAGCTGGACAATTGCATGCTTATTGACGCGAATACCCACAAATATATGTAGTTGAAGAATGTGAACCTCCTCTGTTATTTAATAGATATATATCAGAATAATAATATGATGAGTTTGTACTTTATTTTTGTCTGTAACAGAAATGGTTTTATGTTTTTGTTTTGTCTTTCAACAAAACCGTGATCATTTCACATCCGTATCCCCTGGCTTCATTCCATAAAAACACGTACTTACAGAAATTAGGTGGTTGCACTACATCTCTGGATAATAATCGATTGAAATTGGAACCAACTGAATGCTGCATGATAGAATTTAAAGTTTTATTTACAGCAATTCCAGAAGGCCAAGACCATGTGGACAAATTATGTGTACACATTTTGGTACATGTTTATGTCACAAAACAATCAAAAGTTCATAGTGAGACATATAGATTCGATTCTAAATACATAAATAAAAATGCATCGACATTTGTAAACGAGATACATTATAAATGCATAAAAGTTTCATTGAAATCATAATAAAACGATTGGAAGGAAAAGTTAAGCATATAAATACATAAATACAAGTGGATAGTCATTTGAAAACGAGATTCACTGTTAATGCATACGGATGTCAGCCCGATCGCAATAAAACGATTGCAAGGAAACATATAAATACATAAATAAAAAGAATGTAAAGACATTTGAAACTTAGATATTATATTATTATTGGCCTATTTACCACGAAAAAATAGATATATGTACGTGAATTACATATAGCATAATACTTTTTCATTTGAAACGAAAACTACAGGAACGTGACAAATACGTCAATATATGCAGTATTTCAGGAGATTCTATCTTCCTAATTCCAGTTTACACGTATTTACGGTATTGATAAGAATAAAGTCAATGAACTGTTAAAAAGAATTAAGTTCTCATATTAACTGACAATTATTGTAAGAATGTCGATAGTGAGAATCTATCAAATATGGCATGTACACAATTGACGTAGTTATATAATATCAAAGTACTGAACCACATAGTTTGCCGACACATGTAAATGACAGCTTAGCTGACTGCAAGCCGTTGAAGTGAACTCCTAAGTCATGAGATGCATGCTTATACATTTTTAATAGTCATAAATAGTTAATGCATCACTAATTATGCTCCCCCCTTCGAAGAAGTGGGGGTATCTGGTCTAATTACCCCAAAACGGAAGTCACATCCTCAGGGTTACATGCTGTCAGTTAGATAATAAGCACATATGGTTGAGTGCAGGATGCATATAATTTGTAAAATACAGTTTAAATGATATGTTTTGGTATCATTTTAAAGGTATATATGTAAGCAATAAGAAAAAAGGCTGTTTTGTGCACTACTTTTTGTCTAGTGGTTCCCAGCTTCATAACTTTTGGCCCATGTATTCATGCGCAAAATGGCAGCCTTCATGCCCGTCAAAACGGGTGTGTTTTTTCTAAGGTAAATATTTTGAGTTACAACTCATAGAATTGTTTGACATGCTGTTTTTTCAAAAGGTTATGTCCTCATCTTTCCAACAATGTATGGTGATATATTGGAAAGTAGCTTGGTCATGGTGAAAAGTGAGATCAAATTTTGAATATTTTATATGTAACAAAGAAGGAATTTATTTGCGCATGCGTAACCATCTTGCTTTGCACCTGTCCGTCGGTCGGTCGTATGGTCGGTCTGTCCGTAGACCATTTCGTTTCCGCACGATATCTAGAGAACGCTTTGACCTATGATCATGAAAGTTGGTATGCTGGTTACTTGGGAGGAAAGGAAGACGCCTATACATTTTGAGGTCAACAGGTCAAAGGTCAAGGTCACCGTTGCTAAAAATAGAAAAACGATTTCCGCTCAATAACTTGAAAATGCATAGAGATATTTTAATGAAACTTCATTCATAGATACCTTATATTGAGACCTCGCTTGGGATTGCATATAAGGTGGGTGTGGTCAAGGTCATGGTCACCGTTACTAAAAATCGAAAAAACGGTCTTTGCTCAATAACTTGAGAACGCATCGAGATATTTTAATGAAACTTCATACATAGATACCTTATATTGAGATCACGCTTGGGATTGCATATAGGGTGGGTGGGGTCAAGGTCAAGGTCACCATTACTAAAAATAGACAAAACGGTTTAAGCTCAATAACTTGAGAACGCATCGAGATATTTTAATGAAACTTCATACATATATACCTTATATTGAGACCTCGTTTGGGATTGCATAAGGGGTGGGTGGGGTTAAGATCAAGGTGACCATAACTAAAAATAGAGAAACGGTTTCTGCTCAATAACTTGAGAACGCATCGAGATATTTTAATGAAACTTCATACATATATATACCTTATATCGAAGTCTTGCTTGAGATTGCATATGGGGTGGGTGTGGTCAAGGTCAATGTGACAGTTACTAAAAATAGAAAATGGTTTCCGCTTAATAACTTGAGAACGCATCCAAATATTTTAATGAAACTTCATACATAGATATCTTATATTAAGACCACTCTTGGGATTGCATATGTGGTGGGTGGGTCAAGTTCGCCGTTACTGAAAATAGAAAAACGCTTTTTGCTCAATAACTTGACAAGCATTGAGATATTTTAATGAAACTTCATACATATATACCTTATAACGAGACCTCGATTGGGATTGCATATGGGGTGGGTGGGGGTCAAGGTCACCATTACTAAAAATAGAAAAACGGTTGCCGCTCAATAACTTGAGAACGCATAGAGATATTTTAATGAAACTTCATACATAGATACCATATATCGAGACCTCGCTTGGGATTGCATATTAAAAAAATTTCTTAACAATTGCACATATTAACAACTTGGCTATAAGTCGGTGGGCATACATGTTTTAGAAACATCTCTTGTTAAAATATGTATATTATATATGATTCTGTTCTTTGCATAAATGTATTTATAACGCGAATGTCATTTAACAGGCAATTCAACGTAATAGGTAGTTTACACTAGGAAGTAATTTAATAACATAACATTGATTGCCGAAAATAAAATCTTGATCAAATAATTATAATTGGTAAAATTAATTTCATAAAAATCCGATTTAGTGTTGTTTTTACTTTGTTCAGGCCTAAAACTGCGAGAAAAACACCAGTCATAATATAAAAACATTTAAATGACTATTAATATTTTCAAATTCCAATGTATTAAGTATTTTTCATTATCGGATTCAAATAGGTTAGCATTACAAGCACGACCATGGCAACGGTTTGTTAATTATTAAATGTTCAGAAGTAGCATGAATAATGTACCTTCCAGTACTGCTACTGCTATCACTATTACTACTATCACCACAGCAACCACCACCATCACCTCTTTAGATAATAAGTTCGACATTTGTCTGGATTGTCGCTATTAACTGTTCCAATATTTAATTGTTTATTCAATAATCTAACCCTGTTTGTTCTGTGTCGAGGAGCTCATTTATAGCCAGCATCAATCAGATGCAGTAAACAGGAAATGGGAAATGTCACTGTTCACTTCTCGTTATCAAAAATGGCATCGCTGTAAGTTAATCACATGGAGTTGGAGACCGTAAAAGCTCTGCTGCAACAATATCCAGAACAAGTGGCATTGCATAATGTCGTTACCAAGTGAGAAAACGCCCCTCATGCATAGAGATGCAACAATTCAGCCATGGCTCGATCCGATGTTAATTTCAAACATTTCGATTCGATTAATGTTTCCTTTTTACATGTTTGTGTTTGTGTATTGATGAGTCATGACTTGCAATATAATGAAGATTTGTATTTGTTATCTCTAATATAATTGTATTGGTTTATGTGAATGTATATGTCTTATATATCAGTATTAATAAGAACAATGGTAAACATGTTGATGTTTAACAACTAGTTCAATATAATATCAACCAAGATGCCATGATTAATATACATGATTATTCTATAAAAACACCGTAATTTTAATTAACAGTTTTAGGACAAAGCATTTATAAATATATAAAGAGAATCGATTCTAAATTGTTTGGTTTAAGATGGAAAATCGAATCCGCGAAATGAATAAATTATAACTTTACACAGAACAATAATATAAGTTTTAAGCAATTTGCTTAATTTTAATATTGGGCTATTAATTTACATCTGTGTGTTCAGACAGAAGGAATTGCCATACGCGGATCAACACATTTGTTTAGACTTTAAGAATTGTCAATAAGAACCTTTATCCTTCAGAAACATGTTTGTGTACAAGAGAGATCTTTGAACTATATAATATATGTAACTCCAATTAACAATTTACATCATCGATTTAAGTACCTCACTTATTCAAATACGGTATAAAATGGTTGTAGAGGTTTAGTGTGAGGGATTCAATGACCGTTGGCGTAACCTTACATGTAAGTATGATTTTGTAAAAATGTTCAAGGACTGAAAAGTGAAGACATGACAAAGTTTTTTGGCGCTAGTACATGCCATCAAATTCAAAAGTGTTTTAATCCAAACATATATTGGTATAATTGCTTTACTGAAATGGAAATATGATTTAACTGTCTTGTAACTATTTGAAGAATATAAAAAACAGTATAACTGCAAAATGATACCACATTATTTTTGAAAGGTTTACTATTTAAATTTATACTATAATTGGTGTTTTCGAAGAGGGAGTCGCTAAGTGGTTTAGAGAGGAATGCACTTAGGTGCAAAACGTTAATTGAACAGTAATAACTATTAATCTACCTGACCTTTAGTGAAAAAATGTCTGAATTTATAAAATGCTTCGCCGTAATCGTGTTGTGAATAATTCATTGTTGTTTGATACATTAAAAATAATTGTGTTTTCTGCAATTACTGCAGAGATTTCAATCGATGAACATATCGTTAAGCATACATTGTAAAATACAAAACGAGACGATCTTCAATGTTAAACAATTCTAATAACATTCGTTGAACACATTACTCGTTATAAAATATATTCAGGATGTCAAGAGCCGTACATACATTTGCACATGTCTCTGTTTAATTAGAAATTAAAAAAATAATAAGAACCATTTTCATAACAGTAACAACAATATCGTGTACAGTAATGAAACAGTAATCTGATTATATATCGATGTTTTAACGACATCCACTAAGATCAGCACAGGAAACGCATTATCATTTATCATCAGGCTATCTATTATTTACCCGTAATTGCAGTATTCAGAGATTTAATGGTGTGGTTATATAATCGATAGCATTCTTATTATGCGTTATTCATAAGAATCATATAAAACGCGAGCACTTAGTATTGATTGAATGAGATTCATATGTGAACGGAATGATGCGAACTAATGTGGCTACGCCATTCTATATGTATTGTCCGTTTTTTTCTGAACTGTCAAAACATGAATAATTTCACGGTAGTTGAATGCGTTATTTATATCTTCGGCCACCATTCGTGATTTTCCGATAGCGTGCTTCGGGTTTCGGGTAGAAAATACTACATGTGATGTATGATATTTAAAGCAGGGTTTTTAATGAAGCAGTAATTTCTACCTATAAAATATTAGAGAGGAAATAGCTCAGTGGTATTAGTGCTGGTTCGAGTCCCGTCATTAAAAAAAATATTTTGAGCTAAAAGGTAATATTGTATTTTTTTAAATATTAGATTATATATTCGCATATATTTGTTATTTTGCCTGTTTATTTCCTCTTTTTTTTCAATCTTTCCTTTTTATTATGTTTTAATGTTCATTTTTAGATAAGCGCTTCTTCGTCTTCATCTGCCGTATCCGTCTCTGTGGAGTTTTTAATATCATTGTATTCGTGAAAATCATGATTCACTAATTAAAGCAATGTACAATGAAAAAATCTTGCGTTAAATAATATAATAAAAAGTATAACTCTCTGGGATTCGAACCCGGTTCGCTCGGTTAAAAACCGATATACTTCGTCTTTAAACCACTCGGCCATTCCGACTGATGGCCAGTATAGAATTGCTAATGTTATTTATCGTGTATTTTGCATATTATAAAAGGCTAAGCAATACCCGTAAATACCACGGAAAACTGCGATAAAAGTCAAATTCTACAAATAACACATTCAACCACCGTGAAATTATTCATGTTTTGACAGTTCAGAAAAAAATACGCTCGTTGTGGTATGTTTAATAACACACGAATACTAACATTTCGCTTAGACGAATGTTGATCGTGTACGCAGTAGCTTTTTAAAACATATTAATCAATGGTTATTGCAAGAAGTACCGTTTTGTAAATATATGTTTATTCATTTTTGCTAAATTGTATATACTATTTTTTAAAGTTTACTAAATTGTTACAACTAGTTCTCTTCCGTATCACCTACTTATAAAATGATTATTCTAAATGACCTACCACGTGATTTCGTATCTGGAAATATTCTAGCATTGATTTATTCATTTTTGTTTGATGCGTAAGCGAAATGCTTTTTTTTGTAGCAGAGAAGGTCATTCATGCTTAAAAGCAATATGTTATAAATTTTGGTTATGTTTCCATTGCACAAGCAATTGGTGTTTAAAGCGTGCACAATCGCAAAATATAAGCAATTCAACTTCCTCCACAATTTTAACACCAACATGTCAGACTAATTGCTGAATATAAATATGAAGATTTTGTACATTTTATATGTAACGGAACGTTGTATTACGATTTTGTTTTTTCTTTCAACGCTACCGTGATTAGAAGGCATTCATATCATCTGGCTTCAATCAATCATAACACATATCGACACAAATTATACGAGTGCACTACATCGCAGTTGAAATTGAGATTACTGTTGTTTTTCCTTCCTCCTGGCTCTCTTTGCAGCAACGTTTTTCTTTCTGGCATCCTTCGACTTTCTGAACGCCCTGTCTGACAGCAAGGCGCCAGGCGGAGCAGTCGTCTGCAAGGTTTTCCAATGAATTGACGCTGATATCAGCCAGCTTTCGGTCTTTTTGAAAACATTTTTGAAGCGAAGCCGTGGACGTCCTGTCAGCCGTTTGCCCTCTACCAGCTCTCCGTACAGTAGGTCCTTTGTAATGCGGCCTGGGTCCATTCTCCTGACGTGTGGGCCTGTTTATTGACTATAATTGTAATACTTCTAATACTTCTATATTTAGACTCAATTGAATATTACGCGTACACAACTGACAACAATGTATATATATTTTCAAAGCGATTACGGTAATCACTTAATACGGCAGAACATGTAAATGCCAACTTTTGGTTAAAGTCACAAATAAAACGGGCGCCGTCCGATTTTAAAGAACGGTCGAACGGTAAAGCATCAGTGATTTTTGTAATCAGACAGGTGTCGCGAGATTTATATGTACATTCCTAACGTGGTCACAAATAAAGCGGGCGCCGGACTGTCTTCGCTGACATGGGGTACAAGCAGTTTGAGACACCGAGAGGCCGATGAATATGTGAATCGAACGGTCGCCACTCAAGATTGTAGACGATCTCAACTAAAATTTATTGCAAGCGGCATCGGGTACATGCCGACCGACGCCCGACAAAACGGGGGCCGCCTGGTGCCTGTATATGCGCGGCCCGATACCCTGCCGATAACTGTATATCAGGCGGCACCTTGAAGGTTCCCACAAGGTCGTTGTTTAAATCAGACGATTTTTAAGTAGAAATTTTTAAACGGCCACCGACCTATCCAAGCAAACGCCGTCCAGGCTCGGCTGAGTTGTTTTCGACCTCCCTGACCCCGAAAAAATCGCCCGGTCTCCGCTAACATTTTAGTCCTCCTAAACCATCCGATGAGCAAAATGTGCAGCTTTCACCACTCGATTGAAACTGCTACCTTGCGGGCACCGTCCGAATTCGCCCGATTTGGGGTAAAACAGACGCGGTCTGGAGGCAGTTCCTTATCTGTGACCAGGGCATTAGATGATTGCTAGCCGCTCAGCCTAAGACCAATTGCCAAAAACAATACACAGGACATCACAAAAAACACATATCAAACACAAAACACAAGTCAAAATGGAAGTCAACTCGTAAATCATAACATGAATTATGTTTAAGTTTTGAAACAGTTATGATTCAAATCATTTAACATCCTATCTAAACAAATAAATTTTTATCATACATGTATCTCATTAGATAAAAACAATCTTTAAAGCGTTTCCGAAATCGGTAAAACACAAATATAATGTTGTATGTAGCATGATGACAAATGTTTTATTTTATATATGATGCAATAAAGTATGCATACCTTATTACAACATGCAGTTGCATAGTTCAGCTGTCCTTTATTAAAGTTCAGTTTTGCCATTGGCGTAAATGCAAGACCATCATCGAATTTAGTGCATTTATTGCACAAAAGCATATGAAGTTATACCCATTCCAATGTCATTTCAAGTAATACACTTCATAAGCAACCCCAGAAAAAGTGTTATAATTGGGTTATATTCACTAAAAATAGGTGTGTGTTAATTCATCTTGTGTCTAGCATAACTGTATTTATTTCTACTACCAAGATCATACATACTCTGGTATCCACAATAATTCAAATCTTGCCCAAGATTTTCCTGCTGTTTTCATATATGCGTACATAATGCAAATGACAATGTCCATGCTATTTAAAATTACATGTAATTCAGAGTACGACATATTTCTTCAAAAAATTACATTGATTGTCGCATGTAAACAATTCATCTAATAATTTCTGTCTATAAAATAGCTTTTGTCCAAGTTTTCGACGATAAAAAATATAATGTCCTCCTTATTCAGGTCTGAAATTGCGAGATCAGAATATAATAAATACTATTACAAATACCTTGAATTACAAGGATAATATGTCATTCATGGTTGCATTAAATTAGATAAGTCCAAAAACATTACCGGGGCATTGGTAATGACTATTGAGTGGGTGTTAATAATTTAATTTCAAAATGTGACAAAGGTTCCTATTACTGCTTTGACACTATCACACACATTGCTGCTAGTGCTGCTGCTGCTGCTACTCCTAATACTGAAACTGCTACTACTTCTACTACTACTACTACTACTACTACTACTACTAGTACTACTACTATTTATACTACTACTACTACTATTATTACTACTACTACTACTACGACGACTACTACTACTGCAACTATTACTACTACTTCCGCTGTTGTTGCGATTTCTACTACTACCACTCTATCAGAGAACGATAGCATGTTGATATAGCTGGATGTGCTTTAGATAATAAACGTTTACGACAGTTGCCTGTACTGTCAGTAGTTAAGTGTTGTAGTGACTGACTGATTAGTTTTCTTAAATGATATCACTTTGTTTGGAACTATGTTAAGAAACTCCCATTTATTGGGAACATCAATCAGATGTAACGGCGAGGAAATAAAACGTGTCACTGATCTCTTTTCGTTATCAAATATAGCATCGTTTTAAGCTTGGACATGACTGTTTGACGGAGATGTCTCCAATCACATAGAGTTGGAGACATTAAGTGCCTTGTAGTAGTAACATCCTAGAACAAGTGGTATTACATACGTTCGTTACCAAGCGAAAAACTGGCTCTATTATCAATTATCAAACATTGCTCGTTTCTGTTCCTCAAATTAATATTCCGCTTTATATCCAGAATGTTTACATGCAAATAATTAACTGATGAAATTACACAGAACAATAAAAAATAATATGTTTGAAACAGTGTTAGCAGTCAAATGAAGGGCTATTAAATAATCTTAATATTAGAATGCACTGTATAACAAATATAATACATCTTACTAAGACGATACAATACACATTATCAGTATTACACATTGATAACTTCCGGGTACACGCAAGTCGTACAATTTAGGGCAATTGAGTATGTACAATTTATAAAATATATGAATACATTAATATATGCGTGCCTATTGTTGCTAAAAAATTCACACTTTTCTTCGTTGATAACTTTTTTCATGAAGGTGTGAATATGTATTGACGATATAAGATGTGTTGCACTTAGTTTAATATTGGTACAATAATAACAATTGGTGCTGAAGATACGAAATTGTTTGCTTGCATTAAAATGCGCTAACATAATTTCTAGATTAAGTTCGTGTCATGAAAATCGGCGACTTTGTCTTTTTCTGATTATTTCCAGCAAATGATTATATTTTACAAATAGTATCGCAAATAACACAAAAATAAATGCTTATAACGAAATGCTATGTTCTTCGATAACAACTATTTGTCTACCGACAGTTACTGTCTGCAAGCGCTCACTACTTTCAGAGAGCCGATGGAATGTGTTGTGTGTCTACTAGGAATCGTACATAGCGTAGTATTTCAGTGTTACACTGCATACGTTTCATCCCATATTAACAACAACATACACATTGCTTATTATCTTAATACTTGGACATGTCTCGTTTCAAAATGAATATAACATTTCTTGATCTTATTATTTTGTTGTCTTTTTATATACTTTTTTTCAGCGAGTATCATTTACATTGGGAATCCTTCAATTTAAGGTTTTAATTTTCTTACATTAACACGTCTCTGAGTATTAGGACTGATTTTGCCTCGTTCGACTGGCTGACTGAGATAATTGTCATAAAATGTTTGTTCCTCGCTGTAGTGGAAAGAAGTAGGGCGCAATTAAGACATAAAGACCAACTTTGACATCATATTATTTTTTCAATTGAAATATGTATTGATACGAAATAATGGGTTATTCAAAGTTATTATTTGGTAAGACTCGTTTTTATTGTAAAAAATTATAATCTGTCTGAACATTTCGTTGATAGGTTTACATTTTCTTAGAATGATACACTATATGGAACCGTAAGAAAGCGCACCAATTCACTAAACGGGCCTTTAAATCTTTTTTAGTATGGGTCACTACATGTATTGAAATCACGATTGGCTAGTCCAGCCATTTGCGTTTGACCAGAATTCAGCCCTTTGCGGTTTATTGGATTTGATATGGGTTTTTGTTTCTATTGAAACGTGATATTTTGTTCTAAATTACGACTGAATGCGTCTACAAACGTTCAAAAATCTAGCAAACTCATTCTAAAGTACTATGTTTGCCGAGTTAATGCATTAAGATTGATTAATACCTCAAAATACTGTTCAATATACTCATTTGGGTATAATCAGTAATGGAACACTGTCTGTAAAAGAATCTATTGATAACGCTTGTAACAAATTAAGAGGGACATACTTAAATGTGTGTAACAAAGATGTTTGCCCCGATAATATAAGTGCGATGACTCTTAAAACAGTTTATCTGTCAGCCGTTATACCCAAGGCATTATACGGCTGTGAACTGTGGATAAATTACTCGAAAAAAGACATTACTAAACTAGAAATTGCGCATCGGTTCTGTATTAAGCACATGCAAGGATACCAGAGAAATATACATTCCGATTACGTGCTATCAACACTCGACATAACTCCCATTGAAACTATGATTGACTATAAGAAGCTGCAGTTCATGGGACAGTTGTGCCGATTACCATGTCAGTATATAGCAAAAGAAATCTTTAATCAACGACTCGTTCGATTTTTAAATTTTGATAAACAAACTATTGGATTTGTGCCAGAAATGTATCGACTGTTGCAAAAATATAATCTTGTTGAACACTTGACACAATACGTTGAATCCGGTACATTTCGTTCTAAATATATCTGGAAGAAAATATTATACTATAATGTGATAATCCCTACTAATCACAGAACGTTTGAAAACTGTGAATTTGTGAATTATGCATACCGAAATGTGATACGTGAACGTTGCTGCTCACCTCTTTGGGAGATTGCCAAACGAAAACCAAAAATTACTACATGTGTGCAAATACTGCTGCTCAATATTGGGCTATTTGTATCTAAACCCTTTATACAAACATGTGTATCTTGTCAGTTATTGACGGACGATTTAACCGTGCATTCAATTATGTTTTGCCACAAGAAAGATTATAGCCGTTTGAAAATGTGGGATGCAATTATTGAACAATGTGGCCATGACAAATTTAGGGCAATTATGTCCATGTCAGTAAACGACCAGTGCTCAGAACTGTTCGTGTTGTGTACAGAGCACAGCGACGGCTGCTTTATCAACCATACATTAACAATTGCTCTTGTTAAAATGCTACGCAGGGTTAATGCTTGATCTGGTTTTAAAGAGTGATAGCTCGTAACTTAGTCTTAAATTTCGATTTCGTTTAAGGCTTAACACTATGAGACTAAACCCTTATAAAATATTATGCATAAGCTTCCTACTTAATTTGTCTTGTTTTTGTAACCAAGTCAAATTTATATTATGTAGGTAATGCTAATATATAGCAGGATACATTGTGTTGTTATTATGAGATGTTTGCTATAACTTGCATTGTTATATTTTAAACTGCTTACCTGGAAATGTGATATTCTTTTGAACACATTCGTTGTATATGATAAAACATCTTAGATTTATTTTTCTTTATTGGAATGTACGTAGTGTGAACTCTTATTGTGATCACACAAATTGCATTATTTATATTTGCATGCTGTATTAATTTGTTAATTTACTGTGTACATATGTTCAACTCTTCAAATATGGAGGAAATAAAGGAATCAATCAATCAATCAACCCATACAATGGGCAACCGATAGCCCATAGGAATCGTCTGGAAGTCAAACTGCGTTGACGAATTTGTTACATTGACATAAATCACTTTGTGTTTCAATGGTGTTGACTATATGATCAGAAGCTGAGTGTGGACACGTTTATGAGCACTAAATACACAGAAATCGTTTTTGTTATTAAATTAATCATATTGCCTATGGAAGGTGTAATTGTTCTGATTAGATTAGAAACTGTAATAGATTAAATAAACAATAGTAAAATCAGCACACTTCTCAGTTTGGTTTCTATGGTAACCCTTCGAACGGTTTGGTACTTTCCTTCTAAAACATTTGTTACATCCGTCGATACTGTTCAATTGTATAAATATTATAATATGATGTAGACTTATAAATGTATAATTTCGTTAATGAAATACAGTTCACTCACATATTGCACATTTGCACTGATTGGTTATAATGTACCAGATTAAATATTGAGGCATTTAAACATATTCAAACATTTTCTCCGTTATTTAGATATTTAGATTAATGTTAATTTCCAACGGTGCCACATTGTCATATTTTCAGACACTTTAATCATGTTTCAATTAAGAAAGGATGTGGTCGCTCTGGTGAATATGTCAGGAATTAATGTATAGGTCTCTCAACAGCGACACATTCGCGGATATTTCTGATCTCCAAACTGGGTATTGAAGTACACAGTATGATCGCCAAAGACTACTCGAATTTATTATTACTGTGCCTGTGTGGAAATAAACATAGCCATAGCAGTATTTATTTATTTTACGTGTTTCTATAGTCACGAGTTAATCTACCACGAAACGATGTATTTTACAGAATAATTTATTTATTACTGATTATGTGGCTAACGAAGAATTGTATTAAGAATCGCATTTGTTGTTTATATTAAACGTTATATTATGTTTATGCAATAGAATTTGGATTCCTTCGAGAGATGTAATACTAGCTTATTTCCATCAGGTTTACATTTACATTGTCTGACGCTCCCATGGGGTATTGCTATCGTTGTTAGAAGTTGTACGGTAGTCTGCGTCTCCATTCATTTATATTGTCTTGACGCTTCCGTGGGGTATTGTTATCGTTGTTAGAAGTTGTACGGTTAAATATCGTTTAATCTGGGAACTTTTTCCAGAAATGTTGGGTGATCGACGTGTATATTTCCATAGGTCCACTCCGTTTAATTTCCATGACAACGTAGTTCATATGTGTTCATTATATGTTCGTGAAATAACAACTTTTTAAGAACAAAACATCGGTTGCCATTGGAAATAAGTGTTGATACCTGTAAATTGACTGCTCTCTAACTAAATTTTAGTAGTTCACTGCCACTATTTATAACATGTTTGCTGACATTTGTTTGAGCGTGTAGTCCAGAAAAAAAGATTGGTCACCAACTAATTTTAAGCTATACCGGGTGTTTGTTGAATTCTAACGTGGTTTTGATCCACCTTAATAATTGTTGCTTATGAAATTGTAAGATTTTTTGTTGTTTTCATATTTATTTTAAGCCTTCTGTGTATTTTAATAGTGTAATCTTTCAAACAAATACAATATATTGTTTATTAATTCCTGAAGTCTATCATAAGCCCAATGCATTTCACGTGATGATTAGGAATCCTCTGTGTGATCAAATACATTTGTGTATCATATCAAATAGGTAGTCAGATTATTCCTTTGCGAATTCGATTTAAATAAGTCGTCATTTTGTACAAAACACCTCGGTGTATGTACGTATGTAATAATATATGTGTGATGATCTACACAGAATATGTATTCGTTTAAAAACAATATTTTAATTTTTGTGAAGTTACAGTAAAATTGATACTTAATTCCAATTTATATTAACAACGAGGCCCATTGATTTTTTCTTGTTTACTTCTGTTTTACTCGGGGCTCTGTCATTGTTTGCAAGGAACATGGTAATACTTTATTTTATTATACCTTACTTCGTTTTCCCATTGTAAAATCCCGTATACCCATCCCTGCATAATTTTAATATACCATGACGTTGGAAAGTAATATACCTCGAACGGGCTATAATTTTTATTAGTATACCTCACTTGATTATTTCTCTATATAATGCATATAAACTGCAGCGGGCAACAATTTGATTTATTATACCTCACTTGATTATTTCTCTATATAATGCATATAAACTGCAGAGGTCAACAATTTCAATGTCGCCCGCTACCGCTATGGCGCCCGGTATGCAAATGATACGGGATTGTTCGGAATAATAAAATAAATATTGACTTCCTTGAGAGTGAAAGTGCGTCTCGTCAACCCTCGACTAACACTGTTGAGCTCGGCTAAAGCCTCGATCGACAGTGTTTCCTCGGGTTGACAAGACGCACTGTCACCCTCAAGGAAGTCAATATTTATATAATATACCCCGTGCGTGGGCCTTAAAATAGAAACTCGAGTTTTCCGAGAAATCCGTATTAGCTAATAATCGGTAGGCGCTTATTAAAATGTATTTTAAAGATCAATGTCGACGAGCGCCTGATTTTCCAACAATAAATTGTTTATTACTATGTAAGTCTAGTTCGTTCTTTGAATTACAATATTTTTGTTCGGTATAGTAAAATAAATATCATAGGCAGTTGAGGGGTATAGTAAAGATTCCCCCCCCACCCCCACCTTGGCCTCGGTTGACATCACTCTCCTTAGGGTGTGCAATATTTATTATACCCCTCAACTGCCTATGATATTTATATATTACCTCACATCCAGCTATTAGTTTCTCATATCAACGTAGTACCAAAATATGAATATAGCTTTATGTAAATGATATATGACGGTGTGTATAACTATTGTGCCTATATAAATACTCTATAATTACTCGATTCATCGGCAAAGGATATGTCCTTTCATTTTTCGACATGGTAATATGATATTCAGCTTGAACAAGTATCGATCTCCTACAGGCTTATTCAGCACGCACAAAGGCTATTTGGGAAGAGAATATAATATTAGTTTTATAATCTGCACTGACAATTCACTGGAAAATAGCTCCCATTGATTATAACTTTTAACTAGACCATTATTAAATATTCCCTGGCAATAATGACTCATTTGTGCATCATATCAGATA